>JAMPIV010016209.1:0-721804 GCA_024509875.1 Oreohelix idahoensis | reverse complement strand
AAAAAAAATAAAAATTAAACAAAACCACCGTCAAAACTTAATAAATTTAACAAAACTTAAAACATTTTTTATTATAAATATAATTCCCCCTCTTAAAAATTCCTTCTTATTTCTCTAAAACCTAACTAAAAAAATATAAATAAATAAAAAATTAAAAAAAAAAACAAAAAACCCCAAACAAAACAAACAAACCAAAAAACCCAAACAAAAAAAAAAAAAAAACAAAAAACAAAAACACAAAAAACCCAACCCCAAAAAACCAAAAAAAAAAAAAAAAAACAAACAAAAAAACAAACCAACAAAAAAAACCCCCCACACAAAAACCACAAAACAAACCCCAAAAAAAACCCCCCAAAAAAAAACAAAAACCCAAACCCCCCAATAAAAAAAAAACAAACCAAAAACCAAAAAAAAAACAAAAAACCACCCCAAAACATAAACACCCCCCAACCCAAACCCCCAACAAAACACATACCACAAAAAACCCACAAACCCCCCAAAAAACAAACCTCCACAAAAAAACAAAACAACACCCCCCAACACAAAAAAAACAAAAAAACCCCAAACCAAAAACCCCACCCCAAACCAATACACCCCCAACCCAAAAAACCCCCCAAACCCCCCCAAACCCACAAACAACAAACAAAAACCAAAACCAAAACCACAAAAACAAAAACCCAAAAAAACAAACACTAACACAAACCCCACCCTTACACACAACCACCCCCCCCAAAACAACCCCCCAAAACCCCACCCAACAACAAAAAAAAACCCCCCCACCCCCCAAAAAACCCAAAACACCACACCCTAAAAAAAAAACCCAATCACCCACCCCCAACACCCAAAAAAAAAAAAAATAAAACAAAAAACCAAAAAACCCCCAAAAAAAAAAACCCCCAAAAACCCCCAAAAAAACACCAAACCCCAAAAACCCCCCCCCCCCACCAACAACAAAAAACCAAAAAAAAAACCCCCACCCCAAAAAAAAACCCAACACAAACCCCCCCCCCCCCCCAACCCACAAACCCCACAAAACCCCCCCAAAAACCAACCCCCCCACACACAAAAACCCAACACCAAAAAAACAAAAACCCCCCCAAAACACAAAAAAAAAAAAAAAACCAACCCCCCAACCCCCCCCAAAACCCACAAACAAAAAAAATTCACAAAAAACCAAACAACCCCCAAAAAAACCCCCAAAACACCCCCCCCCAAACACCCAACAAAAAACACCCAAAAACCAATTCAAAACCAAAATTAAAAAACAAAAAAAAAAAAACAACCCAAAACCCCACCCCCCACCCCCCCACACCCACACCCCAAACCCCCATCAAAAACAAAAAACCAACCCCCAAAAAACACAAAAACCCCAAAAAAACCAAACAAAACCCCAAAACCACCCCAAACCCCCCCCCCATCCAAAAACCCCCCCCAAACCCCCAAAACCCCCCCCAAAAAAACCAACAACCCAAAAAAACCATAAACCCCAAAAAAAACCAAAACCAACCCCCCCCCCCAAACCCCCAAAAACCCCCCCCAAAAACACCCCCCCCCAAACCACACCACCCCCCTACCCAAAAACCCCCCAAAAACCCCCCCACAACACACCCCACACCCAAAACCCCCCCACAAAAACACCAAACCCCCAAACACCAAAAACAACCCACCCCACCAACCACCACCACCAAACCCCCCCCCCCCACCAAACCCCCACCCCCCCCCCCCCCCCCACCACAAACAACCAACACACACCACACACCCCCCCCCCCCCCCCCCCCCCCCCCCCCAAAAAAACCCCATATACAAACCCCACCCCCCCACCACCAACAACCAAAAACCCACCCCCCCCACAAAAACCAAACCCCCCCCCCCCCACAAAAAAAACCCCCAACCCCCCCCCAACCCCCCCCCCAAACAAAACCACCCCACCCCCCACCACCCCCCCCCCCCCCCCCCCCCACAACAAAACCCAACCACCCCCCCCAAACCCCCCCCCCCCCCCCAACCCCCCCCCCCCCCCCCCCCCCCCCCCCACCCCCCCCCCCCCCCCCCAAAACCACCCCCCCAAACCACCCCCCCACAAAAAAAACCCCCAACCCCCACCCCCCCCAAAACCAAACCCCAAACCCCCCCCCAAAACCACCCCAAAAACCACAAAAAAACACCCCACACCACCAACAAAAACCCCCCCCCAACCCCCACCCCCCCCAAACCCACCCAAACACATAAACACCCCCCCCCCCCCCCCCCCCCAAAAAACCCCCACCAACCCCCCCCCCCCCCCAACAACACAACCCCCCAAAAACCCCCCCCCCCCCCCACCCCCCCCCCCCCCCAACAACACCCCCCCCCCCCCCCCCCCCCACCCCCCCCCCAACCCACAAAACCAAAAACCCCCCCCCCCCAAAAACCCCCCCCAACCCCCCCAACCCCCCCCACCACCCCAACCCAAACCCCCCCCCAAAAACCCCCCACCAACCCCCCCCCCCCCCCCCAAACCCCCCCAAACCCCCCCCCCCCCAAAAAACCCCCCCACCCCCCCCCACACCAAAAAACCCCCCCCCCCACCCCACCCCCCACCCCCCCCCCCACCCCCCCACCCCCCCCCCCCCCCCCCCAAACCCCCCCCCCCCCAACCCCCCCCACCCCCACAACCCAACCCCCAAATAAACCCCCCCAACCCCCCCACCTCAACCCCCACAAAAACAAAACAAACCCCCCCAACACCCCCCCCCATAAAAAAACATATAAGCGAAGAGTCAAATTATTATAACCCAAAAAAAAGAACTATCAATCACAACCCAAAACAAAACAGAAAAAACAATATCCTACTAAATTTCGCCCGATCTTCCCCCCCCATAATTAAAACCATATGTATTACAATTTCCTAAAAACCCCCTCAATTGTAAATAAAAATTTTTGCCATATCCCCCCATCAAAGACAAAAATACCCCAACTAAATAAAACCCCCATCCACCCCCTAGATTAAACCCAACCAAATTAATTGCATTCACTAAAGAATATGCAAGAATATTAACTAAAAAACAAACCCAGAAGTACTGGCAATCACATTGAACATTGTCTAAATAGAAAGGGTGGTGAGTTTTAGTGTGCGAAAAGAGCTGAGGTTACCAAAACTTAGCTTGTATTTTAAATTAGTCCTGTGGTTTTGAGTATTAAGAGGCTGTTGATTACGAAGGAGGATATCCTTCTGATTTCAGAGGGTTGTGGTTGCTGTCAATAACTGGTGCCAGACTACAGTGGGGTACCGATATATTCCATGCCACAGTCTTGCCTTTTTCGGAGACAACTGTAAACCACCATTCATTCTTGAAGAAGTGGGAGCTGAAGGTTGTCGTTCAGCGAAAGTTGCAGGAAGATTCCTACATCATATTACAAAGATAGGTGCATGTTTCGGCACCTGATCGCTCAACTAACATTATATTAAAATAAGAGACTGAGAATAGTGATATAAACATTCCATCAGTGTCCATAAAAACTTACAAACAACCTGCAGAGATGATGATAGTAAACAATCAACCAGTGTATACTAGAAGTCACCTCAGTTAGACAATACAACTACACCATTATATAATAATATGTGTATTATGGTCAGAAGACCAATTGTGTAAATTGATTGATGTAATTAATTTCTATGATTTCACTTTGATTGTCAGTCCTGATTCCAAATAAATCAGATTCAGGACGATAAATTGAAAAACATTAATTTTATCAAACTTTCAACCACTGACTTACTAAAGATAGTCTTTTAAAGTGTAGTTCGTATGTGATTGTCGTGGTACTGTTGTGCTGTATTATATAATAAAATAATTTGTGTAATTGTTATATGTTCAGTTGGTTAATGCAACCTTACACTAACATTTCATAACCCTAGACACCAAACGTAGTCATCTTACATTCTATCTAGAATAAGTCTGAATGAGATCATAGTGGTGGTAGTAGAAAGGTACCCTGGAAATTTACTCTAATATTTATTATATTCAGGGACCTTCACAGCTGACCTCATTCAGTACACTAAGATTTCTTTACAACAAACTGTATTAACATCAAACCCACCACACTCCTCATGGACGATGTCATCAAGGCATATAAGGAGAGAACAAGAAAGCATTCAGTGGGGTACTGGAAGATGAGACAGGTCTGTATTTCAGAGCTAGCATTTGCTGATGATGTTGTCCTGATTGCTAAATCAGAGACACATCTCCAATCCAACCTGCAAGTCTGGAAGGAAGAGCTGGAGAAGAGAGGGATGGTCATAAGCAGCTCTAAAACAAAATCCATGGTGATATCACGAGAAGAAAGAAAACATCAGATTAAGTTGGGAAAACAGGTCCTGGAGCAGGTCGACCACTTTAAATATCTCGGAGCTATTATAGACCGAAAGGGAGGCATCAAAGAAGAGTTGGCCACTCGAAAAGCAGCAGCTGTGAGACTTTTTCAGGCCATAAATCGAGGATTCCTCAGAAAGAAAGAGGTTGGTAAGAAAACGAAGATGGCTGTATACCGCTCCACCTATGTCCCAGTCTTGACATATGGATGCGAGTCATGGGCAATGACTACAACCCACAAAAGCCAGATCCAAACCTCAGAAATGAGGTATTTGAGGAAGGTGGTTGAAGTAACAAGAAGAGACATGGTCCGCAACCAAACGATACGTCAAGGCCTAAAATCCCACCCGCTGCAGACCCAAATAGAACAGTCCCAACTAAGATGGTTTGGCCATGTCTGCAGAATGGGAGAAGATCGGCTACCACGACAAGCATGGGAAACAAGGAACTTAACATAGCTTTGGCATAGTGGAAATTTCACAAAACAACAACAGCGCTTGGACACGTCAAATGTAACTAAAAAAAGTGAAAGATACAACTAGGGCAGGTGCCTACTGCCCCTGGGGACAGAATGAAGGAGGTGACAAACTGGTAGGGCGACTATTATTTGCCATAATTTAAACAAAGATGTAATTAAAAAAGACTTTGTTTTTAAATGAAAGCATTAAGAAAATAAATTTACTAACATCAAGTGTTCTTATTGTGATACGTTGACTCATATTTTCCTGCCATCCTGCCTGTTGAAAAAGCGCTTTTCCTACCTCTGATTTGTGACCATGCCCTCTTCTACTTTTCTAGACATTTAAATGTATATTCGCGCCTTCATGCTTGTCAATTCTCATTTAGAAAGCTTCTGGAGCTCGATCCTATCACGTAAATTTTTGTTTCGTCTCCACCTGCCGACCAAACTCTGTGTTGTTGGTCGGCACTTGAAATGTCTTTTGAAATAAACAGGAGAAGCGGAGCAGCGATGGCTTTGCGCCTTTTCAGGTCCCCTGAGCGGCTCAATTTTATGACTCCTTACGGACTCGGCCGCTTCTCAAAACTCCCCGTCAACCGAGAGAACTTAAATCTTTTATCCTGTGGCATCGGATAAACTCTTTGGTTCCCCAGTGTCCTTGTCACGCATGATGACGAGGTCAGAGGCTCTTAGTGGGGCCATTTTCTACATATAAGAGAACCTTCCTATTTACTAGCAGCAACGAACGTGGACTTGTTATGTGAAGCGAATACTCGAAGTCACTGTAATCCAGTGAAGAAAAAAATCAGCGGATACTTGTTCTATTAGAAAACAAATGGATAATTTGTCTTTTTTGGGGTGGCACGGCAGCCGGTGTTATTGCTCGCATGTCAAAGAGCAAAAACATCTCTTTAAGTCAGGATCGAGCACCAACCAACATCACATAGTACTCTACGCAGTCACGCACATAACGAGTCTGTTTACAACAAATGTGCTGCCATTCACGTTATAGGGAGCTTGCGAAAGCGATCCCCATAGTAGCACAGATGGGTTCTCAGTCGCAAAGTGACTGTCGTGAAGTACGGGTCATTCTTCTTCAACGTTATCAGCATCACATAGCATCGCTATACCTCGCCGATCATCGTTTTTACAAACAGTTATATCGTTTGGTCACACACACAACTCAGCGCTTGACTTGCCAAAATATGGCCGGCGCGAAACATTGTACGAGGAACGGAAAAATCGCAATCACTCGAAATTTCACTAGTATTTAGATTGCTGCATGCAGAGTTCCATTGCAGAAGACCCTGAGCAAAGTAGAGCTTCATCTCCTGAACTTAGCGCCTGGCTGAGATAGGAACATTCAGTCAACAGGATTTTAGTACTTGACACAGTCTACTGAAGTGCCTACTCGCGTGGTGTCCCAACCAGGTGGTGACAGCACAGGGAATATACTCCAGCTGTATTGCATTAAACCAAAAAGGCAGACTGCGTACACTGGAGTCTGAAGATTAATTTCAAGTATAAATATCATAGAAAAAGTCTTCAAGTTATATTGGACGGCACCAACATAGTAGCAGTATTACAACCAACTGTCCTGTACGGTAATCCATAAATACTTACAGTGATACATAAGTTCTATGTTCCGCAGCGTAAGCATACAAATTTATCCTCAGGAGCTGGGTATCTCCAAATATCCCGCGGATTCAATACAAGCAGATGCATCCATATTCAAGTTTATAGTCTCATAATATGATACGTGGAGCTGTTCGAGCTTTCATCATTGTGCAGTTATATGGAACATTAGGAAACTTTTCGTTACAACACGTGGAGTACAAACCCCAACATAATTCAAACCATACACTAGAGGTTATCATAAGGAATAATCGACACACAGGTTAATCCAGTTTAGTCGATAGTAGACCTACTTCATTAATTACTAAATCACTTTATCATATAATCATTATTATTTGTTAACGTGCTTTGTTCTTTGTATTATTCTTTTTATACTTGTTTTGTTTTTACACTAGTTGATGAACAATAAAAAGGAGAATCACTATCTTAAGTAGGTTCTCATTCTACGAGTCATTTTCTTAAAGAGCATAATTCTTTATTATCCCAGAACAGTACCTTTTACACTAAACCTCACCAGAGCTGCGACAGTGACTATACCCTTTAGGGCCCAGATCTCATCTGGCTCTAAAAGTCTAACCTGTTAGGCAGCTAACGTCGTAGATATATATATATATATATATATATATATATATATATATATATAGATATAGATATATGTATATATATATATATATATATATATATATATATATATATATATATATATATATATAATTTTCTCTGGCCTACTCGTCATACAACTTCAGTAACCAGTCAGTGATCGACCGGAGAAGGGCAGGCCTGTCGAAGCTGTAATTCTTCGTCAGGGAAACCACCGAGTTATTTCAGAGAGCCAGGACAGTAGACATTTTCACAGCGGATTACACAAGTGGATTTGACTTTTTATTTTTCACCGTCTATGAAGCTCAACCTTCTCTGCCAACTCGGCCAGCCAATTCCAGAGACAATTACTTGTACTTCTCCCTCACGTGGAAGTGTTGTTATGGACACTGTTGTAGTGGTGTTGATGGTATTGTATGATGGTGATATTACTAAATGTAATTGTATGAGGCCAGCTGTGAAGGCTCCTGAGATAAAATGTAGTTGTGAATTGTCAGAAGGCCTTTCTTGCTACCACTACGACCTCACACTTAATTTTTTTTAATGAATGTGGCTACGTAAAGTGTCTAGGGTTATGATACGTAGTGTGGTGTAATAGGTTATAGATATACCCACAGATATTTAACAAGACTAATAATATTAATAAATGTTAAAATACACTGAACTAACTCACGTGTGTAAATTTTTTTGATAAAATTATATTACATTTATTTTGTTCTGGATCAATTTTTTAGGTTGACCAGAACTTAAAAAGATTTAGAGATTATGAAAGAAATGCATGGAATATTATATCATAAATGCAATAGTGTACATATATATGTACTATACTAGTTAGTTTTATTAAAATGTTCTAGTAGTCATCTACTTGGGAGGATATTTAATGTTTGTGCTGTTGGGGTGGCCTCATCACACCTGTCTATATTGACTACACAGTGTCCAGAAAATGGTGGGAATTTTTATGAGGGTATTAGTAACTACACAGCGTTGGTGAATGTCCAGCAGACCAGAGGCTCACTCATCTTGTCGTTGTAGCTCTGGTGCTGAAATCAGGTGGTCCCACCTCTCCGTGCTGGCGGGCAATAATGGTGGTCTCTGTCACAAGTACTGCACAGATACACTCGAGTAAAGTCACCAACTGAATAGTCACTGCTTTGTTGACAACAGAAACTCGCAGCTCTGCAATCAAAGTATGGGCCATGTGTCAAAATCTATTCTCTACCCACGTCTGGACACAACACTGACACAACAACCACATCATACAGACAGGTCAGATCTCTCTGACCAAACAGCACATTTACCATGGTGGTTTTACATCAGATAGATCCTCCCAGACTATAGATTCTGAAAAATATTTATTAGTTGTCTGCCCTAAAAGAGGATAGGTAATATGTTTCATTATTCTCAACACTTGATCTGTCTTGCCTAACCCCTGCTGGAGTTTATGTACATTGTTGGTCCCTAGACCCTGACTAGGGCGGGGGGTCTAGAGCAAATCCCTACTTGTTTGTAAGGCTAGATTTCGATATGGCAGTATCAAATCACTCGAACATGAAACAATATTCAAAATATATAAGGAAATAATTTCAATCTTACCAGATTATGAATAAATAACACAGAACTGCTAGCAAAACTCAGCTGAGCTGCTGGCTATAGTATGGCGTCCCTAAATTTATTACACTTTCTTTCATATGGAAATCACCACACTTTAAAATCTGTGTCTATCACTGAACAACTATTGAGAAATGACCCCAAATCCGCGTCTAAGCGCCGACAATATGCTTGTCTGTGGCCAATCACTGCCTAGGTTTATTTGAATTTCAAATTTCCTACACTAAAGTCATTTCAGTCATGCTTCAGTCAAGTATGGATGTTTATCTGTTAGTCTGTCCGTCTCTACTTGTGTTTCTACAAAATGTACTTGATTTTTGAACCAACCTTTCTCTCCCCTCCAAAATTTTTCGTTAAAAGTTATATTTAGACACAGCTACCACCCAAAAACCCTCTCCTCCATACTAAGTAAATTTGAACACCTGCGTCCCAAAGTCGTGTTTTTTTGTGCAATTAGCGACACTTTTAGATTCAATACAGTCTGTCGATGATGTGAACAACACTGTCTTTTGTCATTATCTTCAATATTATCTATCCGTCTGTAAAATTAAGAACATATTAGTTCACTGCTCAGAATAGGCCATCCGGCCAGCTAATTTTTATATTCCTAACATTAATATTAAGAAAAAAGTACTTTTTAATTTTTGTAATATTCCTAACATCTGCGTTTAGCCGCTGAATTCAAATCAAGGCCTTGGTATCGCGCAAAAGCGTCCAACAAATGACTGTGGCGTAACATATCTATGGTCCCTTCTGTCGAGTTGCTTACTTTTTATGTCAACTTGGGAAACGTGACTTTTCTCCGTTTCCCCCCCAATTGCGTCTCCTTAGCCTTTCTAGTCTCACGCAATCTTTCCAGTCATATTTTTTTCCTTTTTGATCCGCCGTTCCCCTCCTGTCTAGCAAGTCAATTATTATGGAGGATGATGACCCGCGGTCTAGGCGATCATGTACTATTCGCAGCCTACGCATTATGTTTTTATCCTTAAATGTTATCTTTGGAGATATTTTACCGTTGTATCTCTGTCAATTTCACTACACATCTCCCCACTTGAAAACATGCCTATGGCAAGTTCCAACACCAGCGATACACATAGGTAAAATTACTCCTCACGTCTGCCACTACTCTAATTTTGATCACAGGGGTGCCGACTGAGGAAATCTGCACCGACATTCAATTTGCCTGGGATATATTGGATACTGAACTGATAAGGTTGAAGCAATAAAGACCACCTCAGCAATCTTGCGTTTTCATGCTTAGCCTGAGACAAGAACACGAGAGGCTGATGGTCCGTCTCCACCACAAATGTCCTACCATACAGATAGATTTGAAACTTCTTTATTGCCCAGATTAACGCTAAACATTCTTTTTCGCTTGTGGAGTATCCTTGTTCCGCCTTATTCAATTTACGGCTTGCATAAGCGACTGGTTTCAGTTCCCCATCAGGTGAAGATGATCTTTGCAACAAAGCCCCTCCTAGTCCTACATTACTTGCATCGGTTCTTAAGACAAAGTCCTGTGTCAAATCAGGCAGTTTGAGAATAGGCTTGCTAGTGAGTTTTTCCTTTAACTCTTGGAACGCTAGTTCACATTGTGCAGTCCAAATAATTTTATCTGGAAGTCCCTTGCGAGTCAGATCAGTCAGAGGAGCACAAATAGCGTTAAAATTTTTGATGTATTTCTGATAAAATCCGCATAACGACACGAATGATCGCACGTCTTTTTTTGTTTGTGGCCTAGGTGCTCTCTGCAGTTTTTCCAAGTTCTTAGGATCAGGGGTCATATTACCCTGATATACAGTGTGCCCCAAGAATTCCAACTCTTTGCATCCAATACAACATTTTGTTGGCCTAGCAGTTAAGTTCGCCTCCCGAAGTCTATCAAACAACATCTCCAGAGCTTCAATGTGTTCTTCAAATGTCTCTGTGGCGACGAGAATATCATCCATGAAATTCGTGATACATGGGTTATTCAGGGGATCCAACAATTTGCGCATCATCCTTGAAAACACACTCGGAGCATTTTTCAGTCCGAATGGTAGCATATTGAATTCATAATGTCCATCCGAAGTGCTAAAAGCCAAATAAGGTCTCACTTCAGGCTTCACTGGGATCTGGTAATAGCCTTTACTAAGATCCACTTTTGAAAAGTATTTTGCCTTGTTCAGTCTGGCAAATAGCTGTTTTGTGTCTGGTAATGGATCCACTTGTCCTTCTGTGACAGCATTCAGTTTCCTGTAATCTATGCACAGTCTGTGTTCCCCAGACGGTTTTCTCAACAAAACGACACTAGAACTAAAAGATGATTCACTGTGCGAAATAATCCCCTCCTTCAACAAATACTCTATTTCTTCCTTCAATGCCTTCTCCTTCGCGAACGGAATAGAATAGGCTCTCATACAGATTGGGTTTGAGTCTACCAGTTTCATGTCATACTGTAGCAAATTTGTATGGCCTGGTTTATCTGTTAATACATCTGTATGTTCCTCCAGAACTTGTAGAACTCTCTCCCTCTGGTTTTTAGTCAGGTGCTTACTGACTTTTACCTGTGCTGCTGTTTCACAAGGATGTAATGGGTATTCATGTGAGGTGAGTGGTTCTTTTTGCATCTGGGTTGCAATAGCTAAGGTCAATAAGGGGGTGCTTTCCTGGAGTGGTCTGTCCAGATACTTCTTTAACAGGTTTACATGATAAACTTTTTCCTTCCCCTTTTTGTCAATTTTATAGTTTGTTCTAGACACCTTCTCTAGAACCGTATATGGACCTTGCCAACCAATTTGTAATTTATTCTGGCTTCCGGGTAGTAGAAGCAGCACCTTCTCTCCGACTGCCAGTTCCCTGTCCTTTGCCTTCCTATTAAAATATGCTGCATGTTTCTTCCTGGCTTGTTTCAAATTATCATTTGCCAGTTTCCATCCAGCTTTCAAACGAGTGGTCAGTTCGTTCACATATTGATACGATGAGGTAACAGTCTCTTCCGCCTTCTCATCTGTCCAGGTCCTTACTAAAGTTACATCTGGATCTTTAATTTATCAAATAGCATTTTTCATGGAACCCGAACTATGTGTCCCCGTCCCTTAGTAGCTTTATAATGAGGACTTTTCTTCCTTTCTCAGAATCAAATCACTCACAAATCGAACCTACCAATACCTTTCCTGGTGGTTTGTCGGACCCCACAATTGCCTGGCTTGAAATTGCTTAAAGAGATCTTCGCTTAGTTTCCCCTTGTCTGTTCTTCCAGTTTATATAAGTCTGACCGAGGGATTGTCCTCGTATCCTGGGTAAAATTTCTTCTTTGTACTCTTCGCATAGTGGCCATGTTAATCCATTCAAGTGATGGCAGGGCCTGTGAAAAGGTCCACCAGAGTAAGGCTCCCATTCCACTTTGTCTCCCGAGTGTAGAATCCTACAATTTCCACTTTCAGGCCTAAAAGGTGTTCCCCTATGGGCATTTCCCCTAGGTCCTGCACATATTTTCCCTTTGTGGGTGTTCCCTCATGAAATTCTGCCACATGCTTCTACAAAGTTTTCAACATCGACATTTACGTCGGGCCAATAGTATTTTCGAGCAATCTTTTGGCAGATGGTACCGACTTTCTCATGGTCACCATCTTTTCCAACATGTAAGTTCCTTATTAAGTTTGCCCTATATATCTTGGGAAGAACTAACTGTCCGTGACCATTTGGATCTAGTTCCTGTCTTCCTGTATAAGAGTTTGTTCTTCATGAAATATTCCCCCTTGCTCGGAGGTGTGTGGCATTTGGGCAATTTTTTAAAACAGGGCTTGAGTGTCCTATCCTCAGCCTGCGCCTTCCTCATCTCCTCTGGATGAGCATTTATAGGTTCACCTTCTTCCTCCTTCTTCTGTGACCTGGTCTGCACTGTCGCCATGATCACAGGTTTCTCGGGATTCCCCAAGAAGACGTATCTACACCCCAATATCAGAGGGTAGATTGGTTCATCTATCACTGCTGCTCTGATTTCTCCTTCCACATAGCGAGTTTTCACCGTTATCCTTGCGATGGGAAGTGTCATGAGTGGTATGTCCTTAGTCGCCCCTTGTATTTCCACTGTTTCTGTGGTATACTGACTTGGGTCCACTAGGCTAGACTTCACAACTGAATCATAATCCAAACCTGTATCATAAAGGCACCTTATGGTGACCCCATTACAAATAACATCCTCACAAACTGGGGGGTGATAAGGTTCCTGTTGTCCCTTAGGATTAACCTTTAATCTTTGCGTCCCCGACTTCATTGCAGCAATGTTTGAAGGTTTCCTTCTACAAAATTCGGTGTTATGGTTATCCTTCTTGCACCATTTACACCATCTTTTTCCTTGGTTCAACGGTTTTCTTTCATTGAACTTTTGGTCATTGAACTGTGAGTTTCTGTCGCGATAGTCATTTCTTGGCCGCTCAAAGTTTGTCCTACCTTTATTTCCCTGCTCTCTATTATCAAATTTATTAAATTGCTGTGGAGCTTTAAAATTGTCTATGTGCTTCTTTTTAGCACCACTTACCTCTGCCTGGGCTGCCTGATACCTCTCAGCAACATTTAAAATTTCCCCCAACTTCTCTGCACCTTGTTCCATGAGAAATTTTCTCATGTCTGGAGCCATGGACTCTCTCAATTGCTCAATCATGATCATTTCTTTAAGATCTTGGGTCTTCCCCAGAGCCGTCCATTTCTCCAAATAGGTTTCTAGTCTAGCAGAGAATTGGTGGTATGTCTCCCCAGACAACAGTTTGGCATTTCTAAATTTCTTACGATAAAATTCACCATTCTTCTCGTACCTTAATAACAAAGCCTGCTTTAACATGTCATAATTGTCTTGGTCTTCCCTGTTCATTTTGGCAAATACTTCATAAGAAGTACCTCTCAATCCCTGTGATAGCTTTAAGCTCCACCTCTCTCTCTCTAACCCATATGTAGTAGCTAATAACTCAAAACGTCCTAGGTACCCCTCTATGTCATCGTCTTTTTCAACAAAATGGTCTAAATGAAACCCCATAGCTGAGTTTGAGGCTCCCAGACTGGGCGTAGCATCTGAGGCAAAAGGGCTGGCACCATTTTCAGGAGCCTGGCCTTGTAATTCCAGCTCCCTTAGTCGTAATTCGTGCTCCCGTTGCAACCTTCTATCTTCTGCCTCCCTTTCGGCAGTCAACCTTTTTTCTTCTGCCTCCCTTTGCTGTCGTTTTTTTTCTTCTGCCTCCCTTTGCTGTCGTTTTTCTTCTGCCTCCAATGCCTTTGCCTCTTTGTCAGCCTCAATCTGCAACCTCTTAGTCTCAGCCTCTAACTTCTTCTCTTCAACCAACCTGTCAGACTCCAATTTTCTTTCAGCCTCTTTTTCTAATCTCCTTTTTTCCCGTTCAATATATTTATCACATTCAGCCGTTACGTATTGAATTAAAATTTGACCATCCATTCCCATCTCCTTCGCGGTGAGCACAGCAGCTGATCTAAATTTTGCCAGCTCCGCCATACTTTTTAGACAATATAATAATATACAAGATAAATCTCTAACCAGTAAATACACTAAGTACTTCTTATGACTATAGTCTAACCAATTCTAACTAACCAGTTAACTAATTAATTATTACTGGCTGTGAAGATTCACCAACTTTTATCTGTAGGGACACTTTTAATTTTAAAGGGAATTTTACAATTTATTTCCCTACTTTTATTTCTCCCACCAGGAGATCCTAATATTACTGTTGGGCTAATTATCCCTGGACAAGACCCCAATTTATGTAGTGGTGTTGATGGTATTGTATGATGGTGATATTACTAAATGTAATTGTATGAGGCCAGCTGTGAAGGCTCCTGAGATAAAATGTAGTTGTGAATTGTCAGAAGGCCTTTCTTGCTACCACTACGACCTCACACTTAATTTTTTTTAATGAATGTGGCTACGTAAAGTGTCTAGGGTTATGATATGTAGTGTGGTGTAATAGGTTATAGATATACCCACAGATATTTAACAAGACTAATAATATTAATAAATGTTAAAATACACTGAACTAACTCACGTGTGTAAAATTTTTTGATAAAATTATATTACATTTATTTTGTTCTGGATCAATTTTTTAGGTTGACCAGAACTTAAAAAGATTTAGAGATTATGAAAGAAATGCATGGAATATTATATCATAAATGCAATAGTGTACATATATATGTACTATACTAGTTAGTTTTATTAAAATGTTCTAGTAGTCATCTACTTGGGAGGATATTTAATGTTTGTGCTGTTGGGGTGGCCTCATCACACCTGTCTATATTGACTACACAGTGTCCAGAAAATGGTGGGAATTTTTATGAGGGTATTAGTAACTACACAGCGTTGGTGAATGTCCAGCAGACCAGAGGCTCACTCATCTTGTCGTTGTAGCTCTGGTGCTGAAATCAGGTGGTCCCACCTCTCCGTGCTGGCGGGCAATAATGGTGGTCTCTGTCACAAGTACTGCACAGATACACTCGAGTAAAGTCACCAACTGAATAGTCACTGCTTTGTTGACAACAGAAACTCGCAGCTCTGCAATCAAAGTATGGGCCATGTGTCAAAATCTATTCTCTACCCACGTCTGGACACAACACTGACACAACAACCACATCATACAGACAGGTCAGATCTCTCTGACCAAACAGCACATTTACCATGGTGGTTTTACATCAGATAGATCCTCCCAGACTATAGATTCTGAAAAATATTTATTAGTTGTCTGCCCTAAAAGAGGATAGGTAATATGTTTCATTATTCTCAACACTTGATCTGTCTTGCCTAACCCTTGCTGGAGTTTATGTACATTGTTGGTCCCTAGACCCTGACTAGGGCGGGGGGTCTAGAGCAAATCCCTACTTGTTTGTAAGGCTAGATTTCGATATGGCAGTATCAAATCACTCGAACATGAAACAATATTCAAAATATATAAGGAAATAATTTCAATCTTACCAGATTATGAATAAATAACACAGAACTGCTAGCAAAACTCAGCTGAGCTGCTGGCTATAGTATGGCGTCCCTAAATTTATTACACTTTCTTTCATATGGAAATCACCACACTTTAAAATCTGTGTCTATCACTGAACAACTATTGAGAAATGACCCCAAATCCGCGTCTAAGCGCCGACAATATGCTTGTCTGTGGCCAATCACTGCCTAGGTTTATTTGAATTTCAAATTTCCTACACTAAAGTCATTTCAGTCATGCTTCAGTCAAGTATGGATGTTTATCTGTTAGTCTGTCCGTCTCTACTTGTGTTTCTACAAAATGTACTTGATTTTTGAACCAACCTTTCTCTCCCCTCCAAAATTTTTTCGTTAAAAGTTATATTTAGACACAGCTACCACCCAAAAACCCTCTCCTCCATACTAAGTAAATTTGAACACCTGCGTCCCAAAGTCGTGTTTTTTTTGTGCAATTAGCGACACTTTTAGATTCAATACAGTCTGTCGATGATGTGAACAACACTGTCTTTTGTCATTATCTTCAATATTATCTATCCGTCTGTAAAATTAAGAACATATTAGTTCACTGCTCAGAATAGGCCATCCGGCCAGCTAATTTTTATATTCCCAACATTAATATTAAGAAAAAAGTACTTTTTAATTTTTGTAATATTCCTAACATCTGCGTTTAGCCGCTGAATTCAAATCAAGGCCTTGGTATCGCGCAAAAGCGTCCAACAAATGACTGTGGCGTAACATATCTATGGTCCCTTCTGTCGAGTTGCTTACTTTTTATGTCAACTTGGGAAACGTGACTTTTCTCCGTTTCCCCCCCAATTGCGTCTCCTTAGCCTTTCTAGTCTCACGCAATCTTTCCAGTCATATTTTTTTCCTTTTTGATCCGCCGTTCCCCTCCTGTCTAGCAAGTCAATTATTATGGAGGATGATGACCCGCGGTCTAGGCGATCATGTACTATTCGCAGCCTACGCATTATGTTTTTATCCTTAAATGTTATCTTTGGAGATATTTTACCGTTGTATCTCTGTCAATTTCACTACAACTGTCATGATTCTATGTGTTTGTTCATTTTTTCTGTTTCTGTAAAATAAATTATTGCTTTCATATGTGATGCCATAAGGCTTAGTTTTTTTCCATTCATTATTTGAATTTATAGATAATTTAATATATGTTAACTTAAAAAAAAATCTTTTGATTTGAACGGATTGATCTTTAATAAATCGATTCAAAAGATACAGACCAGACATATAGTTTTCCCAATGTTTTATTTGGTCTCTCTATCTGTCTGATCATGACAAATAGAGAGAGTAGGTGAATACAATGAAAACAAAAGTGGAGGTGAAAACGAAGATCGAGGTCTCTTAGTAACCCGTTATCATGGTTATTGTATGTCATTCAACTTTCACACCCTGTGAGCCGGTGTGTCCTACCACTTCCGCACTGCACTAAATTGGCAGTCCAATTAGGACACCTTTGCCTTTCTTTTCTATTTTTCATTCACCAAACATTTATAAAGACAACTGAAAAATATCATTATATATAAATGGTACTGTATCGTAAAAGCAACATAATAAATGTGATTAGGAAATTATAATCTTTGACTCATATTATGAAAGTAAAACAGTAACAAATCAAGCAAAGGAAAGTAAGCACGCAAAAGGGTTGAGAGATTGCCATCATAACACCAATATTCAAAAAGAGTGGCAGTCGTCGGTGGAAATCATAGAGGCTTATCTCTTCTTAGTGTCCCTGGTAAAATTTACTCTAGATACGTGGAGCAGAGACTCAGACGCCTGGCTGAGCCACAACGGATTTAGGTCCAATATAACGTCCGAGCAAAACCTTATCTTCACACGCAGGCAGCTGTGTAAAAAAGCCATTGAGTATAAAGTGAGGTGCATCCTTTGTTTCTTGGATCTAGAGAAGACGTTTGACAAGGTCCCTTGGGGCAAACTTTGGGACCGCTTGGCAATGTAGAACATTCCAGCCACTCTAGTCCATGCTATATAGAGCTTCTACAAGACTTGCAGAAATTATGTGAGGTCTAAAAACCATAAGAAAGAAGAGTTCAGGACCGCCACTGATGTAAGACAGGGCGATATTCTATCACATTATCTAATCATATTCCTCATGGACGATGTCATCAAAGCATATAAGGAGAGGCAAAGAATATATTCAGTGGGGTACTGGAAGATGAGTCAGGTCTGTATTTCACAGCTGAAATTTGCCAACGATGTTGCTGTCATTGCTAATAATAATAATAATAATAATAGCCCCTTCAGTCATAACTGACTATGGGAATGCGCCCCTGAGGTGACAGCCCTCAGCTGCTTATTTTCCTGGTGCTCCTTTCGACGTTTTCTCCTCACCTCTGCTTCTTGTGTGAGCCTCTCTTCGCCCAATCTGAGGTGGCGCCGTAAATAGCATCGCCACTTAGTGCGATCGGCAGCTTCATCCTCCCATGTTGCTGGATCCATGTCCAGTGCCCTCATATCTCTCTTGCACACATCTTTGAACCTCAGCTGTGGTCGCCCAACTGTTCTCTTGCCATCTGCTAATTGTCCGTAGAAGATATCTTTTGGGATGCGACCATCTTCCATGCGGCGAACATGGCCAAGCCAGCGAAGTCTGCGTTGTCTAAGAAGCGTATACATACTTTGAAGGCCAGCACGTGACAACACCTCGACATTTGTCACTTTATCTTTCCACGAGATGCCGAGGATGCGGCGTAAAAACCGCAAATGGAAGGTATTGAGCCTTCTTTCTTGCATAGCATAGGTCGTCCAGGTCTCGCTGCCATATAGGAGTGTGCTGGTGACGCAGGCTGTCATTGCTAGATCAGAGGCACATCTTCAATCCAAACTACAAGTCTGGAAGGGAGCGCCGGAGAAAAGAGGGATGGTCATCAGAAGCTCCAAAACAAAAACCATGGTGATATCCTTTTTAATCGCTCTGTATACAGTTTCCTATCATGCGACCTTCATTATAACATAATTCCCCACCACATATCAACCTGGTTTTACATATGCCTAAGATATCGAGCATCAGAATGTGGAAAGAGAATACAAACTAAAGAAAGAGCAAACGTTTGTATTCCTGAAATGTCCTCTATACTCCAGATTGTTCAATATTTGCGCGGAAACGATAATCACAGCATAGGGTATTTAAGAGCTTTAAAAAATTACCTTGTATCAACAGCAGTGAGACGTAGTGTGTACTGTCACAACAGTACAGTTATGCCGGTCATAATTTTCCAGTTCATGTACAAGTTCGTTGAATTTTACTGCTGATGCTTCGCTTGCTTTGTGCTGTTCTTGGACGCTATCTTACCTGGCGGAACCCATGCCTCTCCTGGAGACCTGAGCCCGGCTATCCTCTTACCTCGCGCCTATACAGTTTGTACCAGGAGGTGGGATTGGGCTGTGTGACCACAGGGCATCGACAGGCCACTGATTTTCGCTTTTCACCCCGAGCAGGAGAGCGATCCGATCCCAACACTGCCGGCCGTGGTGCCAGTCCCCAGTCACACGGTGCAGACCATTGCAAGATTACTGACAATCCAGACCCGAAAATAGAAATAGTGGATTTTTCCTCAAGTAGAAGAAAATAGCGGGTGCTTGCTGTATCGTGAAGGATGTGTGTCTTCATCGAGTAGGATAAGGATTACGTGATTACTCATTTCATGTTTGAGAATTGATGTGTTTTTAGCTGTAGATAATGCTTCAATTTGGTTGGTACTTAAGTGTGATCTATACAGGTAAACATTAACACCTTGCTTTGAGCGTTCAGGTAATATTTTGTGAACGATAAACAGTGCTTATAAGAAGATGTTCAAGGTTGTGTTAAATAACGGTGAGTTATTACGGTATCATTAGTTTAGTAACTTCACATTTAAACAGATGTGTTAATATTACTGTAAAAGTATTTATTATTTTTATCACTGTTCGCTTTGCGCTGTTAATACTGTATTTGTTCTCTTAAGTCAGGTTAATTATTATTAGCTGTTTATGTTTGCAGATTGTACTGTACTGTACTTTGTTCCCTTCCTTGGAAGATACATTTTTGTGTAGTTAATGCGTATTGCCTGACCAATAGCCCACGTGTTAACAGTTTTTGCGGGTTTGTTGTGGTGTCAGTGTAACGTTTTTACTTGTTTTATGAATGTACAAGCTGAAGTTCAAAGTCAGTCACATGTCTGTTAACGTACTAACCACAGCTGAAGCGCTACATAACCACAACACACTTGACATGCGACATTATAGCAACAGTTAACACACAGAATCAACGCAACTGACTTTTAACCTCCTCTCAACACAAACACAATGGGACATCATACTAATGCAACTGGCAGATATCGTTGCCACAAAATAGGTAATGATTAACATGTGTGTGCATCTGTATTACATAAGGCCGGATTTAGGCCTGGTGAGGCCCTAAACTATAGGAAGTTGTGGAGGCCCTATTTGGCAATTGGTAACAGACAATAAGATCGTGTAACAACTAAATTTGGCAAATAGTTACAAAGTATAAGATCGTGTAACAACTAAATGTGGCAAAAATGCTGCCAAGATGCATAATGAATCCATGCGAGGTGGGCTGAAAGGTTGCTCCATTAGATTAAAAACAAAATATGTCTTTAATTCTTGGTTTCAAAACATTTATTATAGCAAAAAATACTTCAAATTTGTTCACAGGGAGTAAAGTGGCTGATTATATCTAACTCCTAGAAGTAAGATACTCTTGTAAATTTGTAATTACCAGAAAATGAAATTTAATTTGATAACTGTAACATGAACAATACTGATGAAACATAAGAAATCAGTCTGTTTACAACATTTTTCCTTCTTACTTTTGTAAACGAAAAGTCATGAATGATGTCATCAAAAGATTTGTTACGCCATTTATCACTTTCTATGCACATAATACTAAATGCTGACAGCTTGTCTTGTGCCATTATTGCTTGCAGTTCATTTTAAATTATCTTTAGTCGTGAAAATGATCTTTCCCCTGAGCAGTTTGTCAATATCAGGCTTAACAATAGTCGTAGTACTGCTTCAACGTTAGGAAAAGCTAATCTTGTCTTGAAAGATAACCTGATACGGATCTTGGTGACATAGATGTCCTTTTCTTGAATGGTTTTCCTTAATATAAGCATGGAGGTGCTTTAGTTCTTTCAACATCGTCTGTATATTAATATACGTATGGAAGTGCTTTAGCTCTCTCAACATCGTCTATATATTAATATAAATATGGAAGTGCTTTAGCTCTCTCAACATCGTTTATATATTACATAAGTATGGAAGTGCTTTAGCTCTATCAACATCGTTTATATATTAATATAAGTATGGAAGTGCTTTAGCTCTCTCAACATCGTTTATATATTACATAAGTATGGAAGTGCTTTAGCTCTATCAACATCGTTTATATATTAATATAAGTATGGAAGTGCTTTAGCTCTCAACATCGTCTGCATACTAATATAAGTATGGAAGTGCTTTAGCTCTCTCAACATCGTCTGTATATTAATATAAGTATGGACGTGCTTTAACTCTCAACATCGTCTATATATTAATATAAGTATGGAAGTGCTTTAGCTCTCTCAACATCGTTTATATTTTTATATAAGTATGGAAGTGCTTTAGCTCTCAACATCGTCTGCAAATTAATATAAGTATGGAAGTGCTTTAGCTCTCTGAACATCGTCTGCATATTAATATAAGTATGGAAGTGCTTTAGCTCTCAACATCGTCTATATATTAATATAAGTATGGAAGTGCTTTAGCTCTCAACATCGTTTATATATTAATATAAGTATGGAAGTGCTTTAGCTCTCAACATCGTCTATATATTAATATAAGTATGGAAGTGCTTTAGCTCTCAACATCGTCTATATATTAATATAAGTATGGAAGTGCTTTAGCTCTCAACATCGTCTATATATTAATATAAGTATGGAAGTGCTTTAGCTCTCAACATCGTCTATATATTAATATAAGTATGGAAGTGCTTTAGCTCTCAACATCGTCTATATATTAATATAAGTATGGAAGTGCTTTAGCTCTCAACATCGTCTATATATTAATAAAAGTATGGAAGTGCTTTAGCTCTATCAACATCGTTTATATATTAATATAAGTATGGAAGTGCTTTAGCTCTCAACATCGTCTGCATATTAATATAAGTATGTGTGACGTATGAAAATCGGACCTCTCTTTCTTTAATCCTTCAGTCCCCCTTTTCTCTCTTACAACTAAACAACTCGAGTCATTCCCACGATTGCTGGTTTGGTATGCCATAAGTTATCTGGACATCCGCCCTTTTGTTGTCTTCTCTCGAGGGCGATTAAAATAAAACTATTTCGGTATCTCTTACTGACATTCCCACAGAGAGGCAGACCACCAGAGATCAGGTTGCGATGTCAAGCCGAGGTTTGAAACCTCTGTTTAACACCTGATAATAGAATGGACGAAGAATTTGCAGGTGCGTTTGCCAGTCATGGGAACATGGGCCGATTCAGTATATTAACGCAGTTTTAGAAAAACTCTTTATCAGTCTGGCCCCAGGAATTGGTGATATCTTCTAGCGCGAATCTTGGAGTTTTATATAAAGATAATTCTTTTTAGATTCACGGAGAGTGTCATTTTCCTAGTGTGGCGGTAATCATATATATATTAGAATTTTGAGTGCCTTAACGTGTTAATGTTTTCACTGGGATTTCTGTGTTTATTAAATAAGCATATTAAATAGTTCCAGCTGTAATAAGTAAATTTAATTTCTTGCTATTCCCCCAGTAAGAGACGCTTTAAATTAATTAATATACGCTAGGCGACTGATAATTAGAGATAAATATACTTTTATTCATCATGCGTAATTTTGTGAATTACTAAAGTTTTGTGGGTTTTAAATATAATTTAATACCGGAGTGATCTAGAGGTCTTACCTAACGAGTGTAGAATATAATAATGATATCATTGTTAAAATGTTTGTTTTTTCTACATCTAGGCGATCAACCCTGCGATCTAGCGGTCTGAATAGCTCCAGAAACATTCTTAAAATAATATTGGGTCCTAGATTTGGACCTGTGCGGTTCTCTTGTGGTTTTTCTTACAGAGAGAAAGTCCCCACATATAAACATTTTTTAAAGAATATAAAAATCAGAACTGGACAAGAAATTACCCAGATTGTTCACAGCAAATCTGATCCGCCTGTGGTGGCCAAATATCTATATATAAACATTGTTTCCAGAATATTGACTATCGTAGTTTTTTTCTTTTCTCAAGTGGATTTATCCAGAAAAAGGAATACTTGGGTCCATAACCGGCACCCAACCCCAGAGTGAGAGATAAAAACAGATAGGAGATCCTTTGCTTATCCTTATTGGTTTTCTAACAGTGTACCCACCAGACATTTTCCTTAAAATATCGGACATCTGTGTGCTGCCCATGGTGAACACTTTGATCGCAAATATATATTTACCTGCCCTACCTGACGTGAATTTTTGACACATAAAATTAGCATTATTTAAGCGGACGTTCCCCATTAGGAAAAATTAATCATTCTTGGAGGAACTGGGGTCCCTTGGATAGCACCACCCTGAAATATGTCAAAGATACACAGATGTGTTAAAGAGTAGTAGGTAAGTGTGATTGCTGATTGCTTGTGGCCACAGACCGACAGACTGTAAGAAAGAGAAAATGAATATTTCATATTTTGTATAATCATTATACTCACTTCAGTCTTGTCGGGTTCGCAAATACTGTTATATCATTTTCTTGTCTTCTTTGTTTCAGGATAGATTAACTAGAGACTTGGTTCTTTTACTTTATCGTCTATCCCTATATATATTATTATTAACTGTAATCTTTTGGGTTAATTACCTCTGTCAGGATCTACTTTGGGATTCCTTTATAGTAGAGGAGAGCCTATTGGGTTAATACATTTTTCTTGCATTTTTTATGTCTTTAAACTATACCTTCTGATAGATAATATTGTTGTATGTGATTTCTTTAAGATAATAAACATAATAAACATAAGTTATCGTGTTGGTCAAACCCCTGCCCAGTATATGTTATCCATAGCTTGGTTCACGTCTGTACGTATTATGTCACAGAATTGTGTATATGTAAGTGAAGTGTAACTGATATATATGTACCAGGAGAGAAAGGGAGTCTAGTTAAATATTGTCGTGAGATAGGCTGGGGTTAGAGCAATTACTCAATCCAGAGACTGTCCTTTCTCTTACACTCTCACCCCCTTGTGGAAAAAAAAGCTATTTCTTACCCCTTATTCTCACATAGTTTACCATTATCACCTCTGCTCAGACGGGACCTTAAACATCTTCAACCTATCTCAATAAAATCTACGACAGTATGGTAGTGCTTTAGCTCTCTCAACATCGTCTGTATATTAATATAAGTATGGAAGTGCTTTAGCTCTCTCAACATCGTTTATTTATTAATATAAGCATGGAAGTGCTTTAGCTCTCTCAACATCGTCTGTATATTAATATAAGTGTGAAAGTGCTTTAGCTCTCTCAACATCGTCTGTATATTAATATAAGTATGGAAGTGCTTTAGCTCTTTCAACATCGTCTGTATATTAATATAAGTATGGAAGTGCTTTAGCTCTCAACATCGTCTATATATTAATATAAGTATGGAAGTGCTTTAGCTCTCAACATCGTCTATATATTAATTTAAGTATGGAAGTGCTTTATTAATATAAGTATGGAAGTGCTTTAGCTCTCTCAACATCGTCTGTATATTAATATAAGTATAGAAGTGCTTTAGCTCTCAACATCGTCTATTCGCACTAATGACCAGTCATCGAAGCATCATTTTTTTGGTGATGCCTAGATGGCCGGGAGGATAGTGTGATTCACTTGCATAGTTAGACGGGGTTGTCGCACGGAAGGTCCGGGGTTCGAGTTCTGGGTAAGCCACTCACGTATGTTGTTTTTCTGTTGTCTAGTGTTCTACTTCTTTATTTCTTACGAGTGCCTAAAAACATACCTTTATGTTTGTCTAATATTTATTTACTTTAGCTCTCAACATCGTCTATATATTAATATAAGTATGGGAGTGCTTTAGCTCTCAACATCGTCTACATATTAATATAAGCATGGAAGTGCTTTAGCTCTCTCAACATCGTCTACATATTAATATAAGCATGGAAGTGCTTTAGCTCTCTCAACATCGTCTGTATATTGTGGCCGTGATGGTGTGGTTGCTTTTGCATTTTTTTTTGTGTTCGTATCGTGTGTTCGTCTCACTACCCCAGAACAGTAGACAGTACAGTGCTGATGATGTTAAGTTATTTTACTCTATATGATAGGACATCATACGAAAACACTGTTGGTGGGTGGAGAATCTCCATCTAAAGTACTGCACTAAACCAAGTGGTGAAAAACAAAGATGATGTTTAATTTTCAGTAATCATCCAATAACAACATTCCATTGAAATAAACTTGCCTCACGCCTAATCTTCAATCTAGGCGGGTAATTCTCACAAAATATACAATGTCATAAGCACAACTTATAATAACTTCTCTTCTCGTTCTTTCAATCCTTCTATATGCACAGTCTGCTAGGGCTGTTCTATCTCATCTTAGAAAAAACTTATATAGCCGGGTTTTGTTTACTTCAACTCATGATGAAAACCCGTTTGGTCTGGTGGAACTAGTTTTGAGGTATTTATTATAGAAAAATTACTGGTCTGACTACCAGGGCTGTTTCGTTTATCTCAATTAGTCACTGTTCCCTATTCCGACCTAGCTACTATCTATCTTGCTTGTACATCTTTATCAACATACCTGTTCTGTTTTGAAAATCTTGACAAATCTTGTTAACTCAATTCTCGCAAAAATTGGCGACATCGTCTTTCTTTCTGTACGGCATAACAACTTGATATTCGCCTGTCACTACAGTATCAACCACCTCCAGTGGTTTGTTCTGTGAGGAGTCGCAACTTCACAACTTTATTATTTCTCTACAGCAACTCGCTGACCTACGCTGAGCGCGTTCCAAACAAGACTCTCCACTCAACCCCTATTTACATTCTTCTCGTTCACCCCTAAAAATGTGTTCATCCCCCAAACTTTTCTCGTGCGTCTATACTTTTTCTCGCTCACTGACCTATCAAGGGATGAGATTTCCAGATTTATCTCCCTTTGCTCAAAGCACTCCTGCACCCATATCATCTCCCCTCAACAAAGACGAACAGTCTTTTTAACTACTTCATTCTTTTTTCCCGAACCATTTTTTTACACTCACTTACCCTACCAAAACCAAACCTACCGTTCACAATACTGCTTTAGTTCTCAAAATCGTCTGTACAATTTTTCATTTAAAGTTCTACAGATTCACACAGTTGTTCCCCTGCAGCTTCTAAATCAAGCAAAAATGAAAACTTGCTTGCTGCATGATTATAAACTAATGCTCCACGCTACACCATTGTTAGAGAGGCCCCTTCAGACTGTGAGGCCCTAAGCTGTAGCTTGTTTAACTTATGCCTAAATCCGGCTAAGAGTATACAAGATGTATGCATATCTCGCATTTGTTATGTGAAACTGTTCTCAAAAACGCCATCTAACTTATCACACACATATGGTTTAGAAGCAGTGATTACACTTATTCTACAAATATTTTAACATTTTAACTAAAACCGAATACTTTAAAATCTTTTTTTCTTCTCACAAACGCAGAGTGCAGTTACTGTCGTGATTGTATATCCTTTCTCCTTTCTCCACAATGATGTTTCTTTCTTAAACAGATTGTTCAGTGTAGCTTTTCAGTACTGTGAAAAATTATTTTCGAAATGTTCTTTTCCCATCGATTACGTTCAAGTCATCATCATCATCATAATTTTCCTATGTGCTTCCTACGGAGCATGAAACTACCATTGCAAGAAGCCTGCACAAAGCATTCACATTCTCTTTCAGCAGTGGTTTCTGTGGCAGTTTCTTTTACATGATGAGGTTGCCAACCTCATGAACAACCTCATATTAGTCACCTTTGACACCATGCATGAAGGGAGCAGTGGCTCTATTATTTCTTTGCCTCTTCAGAGACCTCCAGAAACGACACGTGCGGACATTTTCATGCGTTCTTCTATAATTCTTACCTTGCGCTTTTAAAATAACCAGCCGTTATTTTCGTAGAGACATGTTGCCCATTAATAACATGCAGAAGAGCAGGGTTTCTTAAGTTCTGATCCACTGAACCATTTGTGGGTCTATGAATGGTTTCTATGGAGTCCGTGTTAATAATGTCAAATTTAAAATGTAACTTTTTAGTTATGCTTTGATATACATTTTTTCCCAAAAGGGGTTCCATAGCTTTCGTCGGACAGTAAAAGGGGTTCACACCCTTTACAGGACAATCAAAGGGGACTGTTGCAAGTGGTCTGTTGCAAGGCGTGGTTTGGTTAGCTCTGAATAATGTTCCACGTGATATTAATAAAACAGTTATAAATGTCTGGCCATTGTTTTATCTTCTTGATATTCTTGAGTGATCGTGTATCGTGCCTTCTATGTAAGATTACGCGAATGCAGGGGTGGAAGATTCTGAACAATAATTGAACCTTGGAATACGATTGATGTGACAAGTCGGTTCCATTGAGTCCACAATTATTTAATACAGATTACACGTCAAGACGATTCATGCATGTTGATCACAAAGGTACATATTATAACTTGAAAATATATGGCATAGATATGTAGATATCCTATCAGTCCTTGTCCAATAATCAAATTACTGTATGCAGATTGTCATAGCTGTATGCACGCGCGGTTGGGGTTTCCAACGGCCGACAGTGAGTCTATGAGTCTGGCAAAATCAAATACTATGGACTGTAATTCATCCTTCCTTAATTTTTACTTTCGTACTGACCTTTAATCATTTCAAATCTTCATAATAGCAATGGACTGACCCATGTCCGTACTTGCATAAAATATATCTGTATGGCAATACCATGCCCAACATTGGAAGGAAAGTCAGACGCGTCTGAACAGCTTGACGGTCAATGTGAAAAGGGTAGCGTTTCTTAGTTACCGACTGTGTCCTAAACAACGCTATACACGTCATAATCGATCGTGTCTAAAGCGTTCATTAATTGAAACATCTATCGCAATATATTAAATGTCTTAACCTTTATAATTGCACGTCTGGTAACCTTTAGCAGACGGCGTTAATATCATATACCGTAACAATTCCCTGTACACCGGGGAAAAAAAAAATCGATAGATTTTTTTTCAATATCTATCCGACTTAACAATTTTTCAAAAAAATTTAACACAATTGTGACATATGGCCGACGATGTTCTGAGTAGAACCGTGTTGCGGTCGTGTCAACTAACTATTTGTCATAGTCATCTAATCATAAATCACATTATATATCAATATTATACATGTCATTATATCAACTAAATAAATGTCCAATGTTAATAGTGAATGATAGAATTAAATTAAAGTAAGGTCTGTCGTATTAGTATGTCATATATGAATTAATTTGACTAATTAAAATTAAATTAATTAATTAAACTAAGAGTTAAATTATTAAGGTTCTAATGTAATGCGATGTTATGAGAGAAGAAAAGACAAACTAAGTGAGAAGAAATAGAAAGAAATTCGAATATAAGTTTTAACTTAATTGTGTGTGTTAAGTGTTAGTGAATAATAACTATCTAATTTAACTAACTAAATACTGTATAGGTACATTAAAAAAAATTATTAATCTAATACTTGTGTGAGATTTATTTTCTCTTTTCATAATTTCTTCTTTTTAGTATTTCGTTCTTTTTTTTTTTTTTTTTTTTTTTTTATTTAATTTTTTTTCTCACCTTTCATTTTATTGATAATAATTCAATTAAGAAGTTAAGTTAACTAATTAATTAGTATAGGATATGATGATCCATCCGTAGTCTTGATCCTGATGAATTCTTTTAGGCAAAAGTGTTCAAATGTCCACGTCGGAGAGAAATGTCATTTATAACTGCATCGAAGAATTAAGAGTCCATAGGATAATAAGTTCGACTTGTCGTCAGATATTATTCCATGATTGTTCAATGATATTCGTATATCGTGTATGGATATTATACGAAGTTCGAATGTAAGTATATATACCTTGATTGTCTTGTCGTTCAATTCTGTGATGCATATAGTGTTTATAAAGTTTGAATTGAAGGCAAGGTTAGTTCCTTTATTGTTGATACTTCGTTCAATCCAATGTAGTTCTGATTGATGTAGTTTAAGAGTGTCAATGTTGATTATTCGTCGTCAATAGGATTACGTGACAACGCATCTGCCACACAATTTTCAGTGCCAGGTATGTGTTCAATGGAGAACTCGAATGGCTGTAGGATGATTGAATATCTGGCAAGTTTTTGGCTTTTGTGGTTGGATCGACGCAAGGATGCGACCGCACGTTGGTCCGTCTGTATGGTAAAGGGGGCACCGAGTAAGAATTTCTCCAGCTTCGTTATTGCCCAGATCACAGACAAAAGTTCCTTGTCGACTGTGGAATACTTTGTTTCAGCCGGCTTCAGCTTTCTTGATATATATAAGGTGGGGTGTAGAATGCCGTCATGGTTCTGGAGCAGGCATGCACCAATGCCGTAGTTACTAGCATCTGTTCGTAAGAAAAATCTTTTGGAAGCATCGGGAAGTCTTAAAATTGGTTCATGTGAGAACAAATTTATAATTTTGTTGAAAGTTTCATTGCATGTACCAGTCCATGTCACCTTCACCGGCATATCTTTTTTTAACAATGAAGACAATACAGCCGTGATGGATGACAAGTTTGGTATGAATCTACTGTAATATTGAACAAGTCCTAACAAACTCCTGACCTGTTTCTTCGTCTGAGGAATTGCTATGTTTAGAATTTTTGAGACTGTACTAGGTAACGTTCGGATATATCCCGATCCAATGATATGTCCCAAAAAGGTTATCTCATTACACGCGATTTGCACCTTTGTAGGTTTAGCAGTTAGATGATAATTCCTTAGAGTGTCAAAAACATATCTAAGTCCCGAAACATGTTCCTCAAACGACGAACTAAACAAGCATATGTCGTCAATATATGTAATAACGTCTGGTCTACCTGATAAAATTTGTCGCATCAGGCGAATGAAGGTAGCTGGCGCATTAACAAGCCCAAAAGGCATCACATTCCACTGGTATAGACCTTGTGGCGTGGAAAATGCGGTGTAGTACTTAGCCTTTTCGGTCAGTGGTATCTGCCAATAACCTTTAGTTAAGTCTATCTTACTAAATATAGTTGCGTTGGATAGACGTGGTAGTAAGTCGTCGATAAGTGGATGTGGTTCGCTGTCAACTATAGTCTTAGCATTTAATTTTCTATAATCAACACATAGTCTAATGTTATTGTCCTTCTTCCGGACAATCACTAATGGAGAAGAGAATGGCGAATTACTAGTCTCAATGATTCCCAGAGACAACATCTGTTCAAGTTCCTTAGTAGTTTTAGCAAGGAAATGTAAAGGAACAGAATAGGGATGTACACGAATAGGTGTATCATCATTGAGAGTAATGTCATGACTGATAGCCGATGTGCGACCCGGGACGTCGGTCAACACATCTGGATAAGATTGTAATAAATTAGCAATCTGTAGACGCTGTTGCGGTGTAACCGTTGAAGAGATGGTTACATCCTGCCAAGATTCAGTAGGTTGAACTACTGGTACAGGTAACGGTAACTGTACCTCAGGAAAAGAAGATTCTTCTTCCTGGATGACAGATAAGTTAGTATAATGACAAGTGGATACTGTGTTGTCATCTAGTTCATGAAAAATTGACTGTAAGTGTTCAGGACGTGTATGAAATTGCTTGAGCATGTTAATATGAAATATCTTTTTGTGTCCCTTGATATCTAAGACGTAATCGACGTCGGAAATTTTATCAATGACTTTGTAAGGACCATTCCAAGATATCAATAATTTATTGTTATTGTGAGGAAGTAACACATAAGCCTCGTCGCCTGGGAATAATTGGCGTAATCGTCGAGACTTATTTTGTAGAGATCGAGCCTTAGCTTTTGCAGCCTCAGAAGAAGCTGTTGCCAACTGGCAAGACTCAATAATGTTCTTCCGAAGATTAATCACGTACTCGTAAGATGACTGAGTGTCCTGAGTCATCTCGTCGTCAATTAATAAGTCTTTTATTAGTCCCATAGGACCTCTTGGGGGAGCACCAAAAACTAATTCAAAGGGAGAGAAGCCAGTTTGTTCATGCGGTACCTCCCGATAAGCAAATAGAACAGCTGGGAGTGCTCTGTCCCAGTCATGAGGGTGCTTAGCAGTAACCTTATGTAGTAGTTGTTTAAGTGTACGGTTAAGTCTTTCAACCGCACCATTACTCATCGGATGATAAATACTACTCAAATTCCTATCAATGTCCCAAGTTTTCATGACTTCCTTCATGGTGTCAGATATAAACTGTGACCCATGGTCTGATAAAAGTTTTCTAGGAAACCCTATTCTAGAAAAGATGAGATGTAGTGCATCAGCTACATCTGTGGTAGTGGTGGTCTTTAATGGGATAGCTTCCGGCCATCGTGTGCACAAATCAATGCACGTAAGGACGAATCTATGTCCTCTGGCCGATGGTAGCAATGGACCAATAATGTCTATTGCCATCTTGTCAAAAGGTCTCACTGAGATATCGCAAGCCTGAATAGGCGCCGTGTGAAAAGCTCCACGTGCTTTCACTTCTTGGCATGTAGTACAGGAACGTACATACTGCGAAATATCTCTTGACACCCCTGGCCAAAAGAATGAAGACAGTACTCGAGATCGTGTTCGAGTATATCCCATATGTCCAGCACAATGTGAGTCATGTGCATGTTGAAGAATGTACCGTCTAAAAGTATATGGGACCATAACTTGTTGTTTCATTTGTGATTTGTCATGAAAACATCTAATCAATATGCCATTTTTAATAACAAAACAATGTTTGTTATTATTACCTGAGGATAGATTGTCAACTTTATCAACCAACGTAAAAAAATTTTTTTAAAGATTTATCCTCTTTTTGTTTGGTTGCAAATGTTTCCCTGTCAATAGGTGAATTGACTACAAATTCCTCTTGGTTGTCTGCATCCATTTTATTATCATCAACTTTCTCCATGAGTTGAGTCTGTGCTCTAGTCGTCACGGCGTTTCCAGTGCATAGGTTATGTTTCTCCCATTCTATAATCTCATCTGGAGTACAATCTTTACTGCCGTGTATACGACCAACCATCAAATCAGCTATAGGCTTTTTTAGCATACATACTTTTTACGTTTCCTGTGAAGAAAGGAGTGTTGACATGAATAATAGCTGTGGGGTAAAACTCTATTGTTCCACCAAACGTCATGCAACGAACATATTCCCCCGTTGCACAGCTGGGATGTACCAGCGACTGTCGTACACCAATCGTTGTGGATCCCGAATCCCTCAATACTGAGACGATGGATCCATTAACTAATCCCCTGTTAAAAATTAGTAGGCCTGTTCCATCGTTGACTGCAAGACCTACCTGTGGTATAATATGTCCGCAGTTAAGCACTGTTTCTTTCGCCTTCTGAAAAATAAGATTGCATTGCTGACAACTATTTGCCACATTATAATTAATAGCAAAACATGCAGCAGAAGACTGTGTTGTATTATTGTCAAGTGGAACCTGAGCTATAGGGGTAGTATTATTTGTAACTGCCGCCCCTGTATTATGGTTGTAATGAGATGATCCCCGAGAATGAGATCGATTCCGAGTATAATTGTTAGAATTATCTCGTCGTCCTCTATAGTAACTATTATCTCGATGTCTCGAGCCATGATTATTACCCTTCCAGTTACTATTATTATTGGGAGTATGTGATCGATTATAATGAGTGTTATGTTGACCATTGTGGTAGTTTGTTTGAGGTGAATAATTTCTATCTCGTGATCTACCTCTGTTGAACTCATTTTTATTGTTGAAATCATTATTATGTCCCTTCTGAAAGTTAACATTGTGATTTCTTTGGAACCTGCTTCTGTCTACACTGTGATGTCTTTGTTTGCTATTATGATTGTAGGCCATATTAGACGCCACAGGTAGAGGTTCTCTTAATGAGGAGTTAGAAATGGTTGCATTCGGGTGTGCCGAACAGTAGTTTAAAGAAATTTTTTCTAACTCATCCATAGTACCTGGTTTACGCTCCTGCAAATATGCAAAAAAATGGCTGGCTAACTGAAGATAATACCTTATCTCGTAGTAGTAAATCAACTAATTTGTCGTATGATTTGTTGACTTCTGCCAGTTCAACCCATCTGTTAAATGTATTGCGTATATTCGCAATGAATCCTGCAAAATCCCTTGGAGATTCAGGTAAAATTCCCTAAATTTCAACCTACAGTGTTCCTCGTCCAGGTGAAATCTTCGTAGAAGCAAGGACTTAATAGCACCGTAGTTATTAGCTATTGATGGGTCAGCATTTTGAGAAGCTGTCAGTGGTTCTCCAACCAAGAATTCATTTAACTTGAGTACCCATGACTCTTCAGGCAAATGGTTAGATTTGCAAGTCTGTTCAAAACGTGCCAGGAACGATGAAAGGTCGTCGACGTTCAAGTTGAAAATGGGTAGTTTAAAGTTGTAGAAATGTTTAGGTTGGCTGGATGATGATCCATTTTGTGCGTTATTATTCTGGTTTGCATCAGCATTTTGTGCTTGTAATCTTGCTGTCTCCAATTTAATACGCGCCAATTCCATTTCTTGTTGTAAAATAATTTCCTCTCGTTTCAATTTATTCTCTTCTTCCTGCCTGGAGATTGCTCTTTGCTCTTCTCTTTCACGTTGAGCAATCTCTCTCAACCTATTTTCCTTGGCAATTTGCTTCATCTCAAGTTCTGCTTCCTCTTTCTTTAATGCTGCCTTTTGTTCCTCTTCCTCTTTCTTTAATGCTGCCTTTTGTTCCTCTTCCTCTTTCTTTAATGCAGCCTTTTTCTCTTCTTCCTTTCTTTCATATTTTTCGAGTTCTGATTCAGCAAACTGACGAAGTTCTTGAGATTTGTAGCCATAATCACGGCCAATTTTAACGAAATGGTCTATAGTAAGCATTTTGACTTTTATCTGTAGTAATTATTGATAATTACTGATTAAAATAGTCAATAGTAGCTTCAGAGTAATTATTATACTTACTCAACTTAGGAATATTCAATATAAGTAATCACAATAGTATTGAACTTAATGTTTAAGTTCACCTAATAGACAATATTTTGTAACAATATTGTATCTAAATAATACTATATCATAAATAGTTATGATATCTGTTAAATATAATGTAATTATATCACACAATTAATTTCAATGTCCAATAATGTTGGGTATAATTCCTAGTAATGATATTGTTCAATGTACTAAGTCACTCTCTTAGTACCAGAAAAGTATATTAAATAATATACAATGGGTCTATTACCTCAAAGGTAGCTATAAGATTATTTATTTTGTCAATATATATATTATATTATTATGCCCTAGGCATCTATGATAAATTGTAGTGCTACTTTCTTGGACTATCACTGCATAATTATGCAATGTCCCATATTAATCTTAATTATCAAAAAAAATTAATTAAATTAAATTACAAGTGTATTATTGCATATAATTATCATATTATTAATGTAATATTAATAGATATTATGAGGACAGACAAGCAATGATGCAACTAAAGGGTACAAACAATGTCAAGACGCAAACAAGACATTTTCACAATTAAAAATGAATTTATGAACTAAATAAAATAAGCGGAAATGTCACAGACCAAATGAAAGGTCATGGTCTGACCCGAGGTCAACTTAATATTCAAAGTACACAAAAAAATAAAAATGACTGCGAAAAATGATGACGTCACAGGACTCATAACGGACGAAAATTTAATAATCATAAAATAAATGATAGTCAGAGGAGAATGGACGAAATAGTGACGAACATGGTACAGAACTGAATAAAATTATTAACTGAATACGAATAAAATACACCAATTATCTACGGGACAGTACAGCTAACGCAAATTGTCAAACGGTAGCAAATTTGGACAGACTGTCCAATGGCAACCTCAATGGGCTTCCAAAAGTGCGATCGTTTAAGTTCCCTAAGAACGACTGAAATCTAGGTGGTCAGCTGTTCGCGACATTCCCAGAGATTTCAGTTCCCTCTCCAACCGGCCCACGAATTAACAACAAATACATACGATGGAAAACAAATTTAACATATATACATGAAAATACATAGACATGCCTAATCAAAGCGAAATGGACTCAGTATTACGGTTTTGCAATGACGACAATTTAAACAGCTAGACTTATCTTTCCCGTTGCTTCGGTCAGTGCTATAGGTCGTCAACAGCTAGGCTAATGCCCTTGACTGCCTGCTCCTGTAGTCCATTTCTTGTGTCTGCTTCAAATGACTTATTTTTCCCTTGGTTAGGCTTAAAAGAACGACTTCAGTTTTCTCCGATAGTTTCACCTACACGAATTTCAGTGACGTCGCGTTGTTAGGCATTAGACTGAGTACTGCGTCATAGGTCATAATTCAGCACATCATGTGATCGTAACTTGATCGTAAACATTTCATTCGAAAGTCATTCAGAAATTTTTTTGTCGATCCCCAGACACCGGACACCACTGTTGCAAGTGGTCTGTTGCAAGGCGTGGTTTGGTTAGCTCTGAATAATGTTCCACGTGATATTAATAAAACAGTTATAAGTGTCTGGCCATTGTTTTATCTTCTTGATATTCTTGAGTGATCGTGTATCGTGCCTTCTATGTAAGATTACGCGAATGCAGGGGTGGAAGATTCTGAACAATAATTGAACCTTGGAATACGATTGATGTGACAAGTCGGTTCCATTGAGTCCACAATTATTTAATACAGATTACACGTCAAGACGATTCATGCATGTTGATCACAAAGGTACATATTATAACTTGAAAATATATGGCATAGATATGTAGATATCCTATCAGTCCTTGTCCAATAATCAAATTACTGTATGCAGATTGTCATAGCTGTATGCACGCGCGGTTGGGGTTTCCAACGGCCGACAGTGAGTCTATGAGTCTGGCAAAATCAAATACTATGGACTGTAATTCATCCTTCCTTAATTTTTACTTTCGTACTGACCTTTAATCATTTCAAATCTTCATAATAGCAATGGACTGACCCATGTCCGTACTTGCATAAAATATATCTGTATGGCAATACCATGCCCAACATTGGAAGGAAAGTCAGACGCGTCTTAACAGCTTGACGGTCAATGTGAAAAGGGTAGCGTTTCTTAGTTACCGACTGTGTCCTAAACAACGCTATACACGTCATAATCGATCGTGTCTAAAGCGTTCATTAATTGAAACATCTATCGCAATATATTAAATGTCTTAACCTTTATAATTGCACGTCTGGTAACCTTTAGCAGACGGCGTTAATATCATATACCGTAACAGGGGTCTTTACCCCTTATAGGACAATAAAATGGGTCCATACCCTTTATAGGTCAATCAAAGAAGTCAATGGCAGAAAACAGATTAAGAAACCTTGTAGTTGAGGATGTTCCTTGTTAATTCAATGCTTAAATTTCCTGTTACTGTACATACATTTACATTATGGAATGTCATATTTTCCATACCCCATACCTATTCTTAAGCTCTCATACGTGGGTCAAGTTCTTAACTTCTTGTGATAGTGTGTGAAATGTATATGTTATTAATCTATTGTTTAACAGCCTCTAACTTCTTCAAATGATATTTCTCTTATGTATCTATCATCTTTATTTCAATTTTTGTCTTCCTGTCTCATTGATCTCCTTCATAATTTACTTTAGTTTATTCTGCGTTATGACAGTCCACACTATGTCATCTCTCCTGTTGATACAAGATAATTGTCCAAAGCTCTTCAATTTCCCGCGCTGTGATTGTAGTTTCCGTACAAATGTCGTGCTATCTGGAGTATAGAGAACACTCCAAGATCATAAAAGTTTGCTCTTGTTTTGATTTGTTGTCTTTTTTCCATTCTGATTCTTGCTTTTATTTCCAGTATAAAGTCTATATATTATTTGTACGTCTTGATTGTCTAGCCAAGGGTTTCTTAACCTGTGATCCACATAGCTCCTAGGGGTCAATGAATGGATTGTAGGGAATCTGTACATAACCTTAAATTTAAAATATAACAAATTATACTTGAATGTAATTTTTTTTTCCAAGAAGGTTTCCATAGTCTTCATGTGACAATCAAAATGGTCCATAGTCTTCATCGGACACTCAAAGGGGTCCATGGCACACAAAAAAGCTAAGAAACCCTGCTCTAACCCATCATCTCTGAAAGCTTTCAAACTCTTTAAGCTTCCATGTTTAACATTTTCAACCAATTTCCATTGTCAATTATGTCGACGTATAATTGTCTCTCTACATCTAGAGCTCTTGTACCTAATATTTTTACTGTGAATATAATATCTTTGACCTTATGCTCAGGGTGAATTCAAATTGTGTGTCTTTTGTTCTATTGTGTTTATACATTCATAGATTAGCGAGTCATTCCCTCATCCTTCCGGTAAAAAATTACACAACCCAGGAAATGGAACGATCAAAAAGCGTGGACGAAATTGTGGGTAAAATCCGACAGTCTAAGGGTCTAGCACTTTTTCTATCCATATTAGACAAGATAAAAATCGAGTATCCTAAGTTTTTTTTCCTAAAGATTTTGTTGATCAAGAAGTATTAAAGCTTAAGTAGTATTCATTTATAAAAATATTTAAACGCAGGCAATAATATTCACTGTGTCAAAACAATTGCCAATTAGCTCGTTGTGCTAGGATTCTGAAGATGAAACAGATTATCACTAGCCTACAATTATGGGAGACTGGTTTTAAATTAATCTAGTGTCCAGAACAATTCTATGTAAGTTCGGAGTCAAAATAACCTTCAAGCGTTTCTGGTACTCATTTCTGGGAGGCCTACTCGGAAGTCAAAGATTGCACTGAGACCCAGCGCCACTAAAGCCAGGTTTTATCTGCAACTTAATGAAGAGAATATCACCTATTCAACTAGCTAAAGATAAGAACTACCGATGAGTGTGACTGTGGCACCGATAAAATGACTGCTGAACATCTGCTTGAAATATGTCCAACATATGAGGAACAGAGAAAGCACATGTGGCCATCCCCATTACCATTCCTGGAAAAGTTCTGTGGAGATAGGAATAACCTCAAGCTGACCACTGCTTTCTTTGAAAATATTCAAGTTGACGTCTGAGAGTGTACGAAGAAGATATTCCACTGAGACCAAGCGCCACTAAAGCCAGGTATTATCTGCAACTCAACGAAGAAAAAAAGAAACCCAGTTTAGAGATTCCACCGAGACCCAGCGCCACCAAAGCAAAGCTTTATCTACAGCTCAGCGAAGAGAAAAAAGACAGAGCTACGTGGAAAAAGTGGATCAATTTTATTGTACCTCTCCTGACAAAATTCTACGCGATGAAAACTTCTAAAATTTTACAGTTGACTTCCTTCATCCACCAGGGCTTCCTACATAGGATTTAATCTTCCTAGCTAGTCTATCGTCAAGAGTAATTTTTGTGTAATTGTTTTCTAACTTACTAAACTATCGTTTGCGGACTTTACTCTAAATCTCAGACCAATACTCGTGGACTACTACGGACCATTAGGAAGCTCACACCACAAAGTTGATTAACAGTAGTAAGTAAACGGCACTCTCGGATTTCTTTCACACCAGATGTAACTACAAAGCATTTTAATGTGTCTGCCTTGGGTTTTTTTCATAAACTGATAAAACATAACTGAAACAAAAAAATTGGTTTTTATTTTATTTAGTTATTTATTTTTTTAGCACCATTGATATTCTTCCATGTTGACTCTGTTGAAAGCTTTCTCCTGGTATGCGAATGCACCATTAAGATTTTGTTGATTCTGTTTAGCCTTGTATATTATTTGAGTGCGAATATTGTGTATTTCCAAACTTTCACCCGTCCTCGCATATTTAAACAGCTTTTTTTTTGCCTAAGTGTTGGTTCAACTACCACATTTTTCGTTATTTTCATAAGCTTTGCTAATACATAAGTCCATTGTGATTATGAGAGAAGCTGTTTATGTAGATACTGCATTCCATTTTGCATTTTCCACGTGAACATAATAATAACGCTCAGCCATTGGTCAATCAAACTCTGTGTGTGGTTCTTTTGCAAATCTTTGTTAAATATCTACTTTGCTCCGTTTCTACACATGTCTTTATTGTATCGCTATTTACTATCATCACCTCAGCAGCTTCATTGTTTCTTATTGCTCCTCTTGTTCCACGTTCTTTTTGTTAAATATATCTAGTTCTTTCTCGGCTGTAGGACATCTGATGCAAGTGGCGTGTCTTCTGATGTAAGTGGTATATTTTATTTCTTGGTTTCCCTGGTGTATTCAGCAGCCTTTGAAGTTTTTCTATCAAATGTGTTATTGTGTTCATCTGTCTCAATGTAGCTTCTGTTCTTGAATCGATGCGAAAGAAGGGTTTCTGAATCGTTTATTCATTCGCTTCAAATTTTTTTTTTTTTTAAAGTGAGTGATCTTCGCCGTTACCGGCTGATGACGTCTAATGTATATTCATTTTTTAGCTCCCGAAAGTGGTGGAAATTATGATAAAACAGATTTTTATTTACACTTGTATGGGTATTCTGTACACTATATTATATGACAGTTCTAGAACAATTTGGTTAAAGTGTGTAAAGTAGGCTTGCCATATCTGAGCTCCTGAAAAAATTAACACTCTCAACGTCCAGAAAAAGAAGAAAAAAGTAGAACACTCTCTAAAATGGGAAGGAAGAATACCTGTAATCACTGACCAGTTTAACGATCTCACTTGTATGATCGCACTTGTATGATCGCACTTGTAAGGGATGAGAAGAAGATGACGCCGGCAATGGATAATACACAAGTTGAGGAAACTTGTTGATAACACTACAAGGCAGTCCTTGTTCTGGAATCCCCAGGGTAAGAGAGGCAGAAGTAGACTAAAAACACACGGAGAAGAGAACTGGAGACGGACATAAAAATAACGAGAAAGACATGTAAAGAGCTAGAAGTGGTGCTTCGCGGAAGAGATTAAGCATGTGTTTGTTGAAGGCCTACGCTCCGCGAAGAGGTTAAGCGTATTTATTTATTGACAAAAGATAAAGTTAGTCTCAAAGTACATACAGCTGTCGGATAGTGAAGTATTAAGGTCTTCGCTATACTAGGTATCAGCTTTATGAGGCTTCCTTTCTTGCTGCCTTTGCCTTCCCTAACTCAGTGTCGTACGGTAGGTTAATTGATTTATTGGGCCCAGTCTAGGTAAAGAGTAAAGGTTGACTGATGCACGAGAATGTATAGAAAATATATTTCACAGGTGGTAGGTTGAGGGAAAGATATGTCTCTGGAGTGAGTAGGTTTCTCTCATCCAGCCCATCCGTACAACTGTGCTTTGTTACAAGACAGTCTTTGCCTCCCTATCTAAAATAAGAACAGGTTTCTCTACACACACACACAAACAACAATATGTGACAACAGGACACACAACCGTGAAAAAAAAAAACTAAGGATAAATGGGTATGGGTCTGACCAACACACAAAGTTAAGTTTTCTTGTTGTTTATTATCATTAAACTGTTTACAACATCAATCACCCAAACATATCAAGAAAAACATTTACGTATAGAGGAAGTAAAGAAGAATGGTGCGCCTTCACCGTATAAAGGAAAATAACCCAAAGAAAATATTAATCCAAAGGTTAAAGGTTAGCACTAGGTTTACAAAATAACACTATTGGTACAATATATGACCAAGTAAAGTAAACAAACTCAAACCACCAAACATTAATAGATAATTTCCAGCAACAATAAAATCAACACACGCTGACTCATTCATGTGGCCAACTCTCACACTCTTACCTATTTTGTATTCTTCCCTTGGGTCTGTGGTATCCCTTGGTAAATTTATTCCACGAACATAATCCCTATTTTTACTGTTGACTAATATATCACCCCAGCTGTCGAGGATACAAATTGGCCCTAGTTTATCCCAAAAAAAAACTAATGAGGTGAACGCCGAATAAGTTTACTTCCACGATGAATCCTGGTGACGATATAAGTCATAAAGGGGTGTATTCACTGTTCTAAAACCTAGCACTGTTTCTCCGATGGGTGCACAGGGGAATGTAAGTATAGACACCGGAACTACAACTGAATATTTCCGTTGTGACAACTCTTGCAGTGTTGAGGGCGGGCGGGGAAAAACAGTCTTGTTTCCCGCTCGTTCTGGAACTTCTATCTGGATATATAGAGTTACTACAAATATTGAATAGTGTGAGAATAACTGGTGTTTACTGTTTTAAGAGAGGGGAACACTTCTAGAAAATCTGGAAAAAAATCCGGTAGCTACAAATGATGATGATGAATTTTTCTATCGGCCGACTCTTTGCGGGATTACCAGTCCTGCACAGTGTATATATTAGTACTCTATTTGAATTACAACCAACGAGTTAAGTGTTTGCGTAGGTCTACACTGTAAACACAAATTACCGTCTCGTTTCAGCTATGTAGCGTCGGTGATGTGGTCTAACATTTTAATTGAATATCTGGTTATAAAAATCGCTACGCGTTATTTTATTTAATTCGCCTTACTAGCCAAAAAAAGAAAAAAAAACAGATCTAAGTGAAGTATTGAACTGTTAGTTAAAGTATTTAAGTGTTTAACTTTAAATGCTATCACCGTAAAATACTTCTAATACTTTGAACTATTTACCAGAAAATCCAGAATGAAAATCTCCACGAAGCACTTTTAAACAATAATCCAGAAGAAATGGTTTATGATTACGCGCTAGACTTCTTCTCAAATTCTGACTAAGACTGATGGTTGGGTTATAGAAACAGCAACATATATATATATATATATATATATATATATATATATATATATATATATATATATATATATATATATATAATATATATATATATATATATATATATATATATATGTATATATATATATATATATATATATATATATGAAGATCGGCTATCACGACAAGCATGGGAAACAAAGAGCCAGGGATCCAGACCCCGAGGACGACCCAGAGTCCGCTGGGAGGACAACATTAGACAATCTTTGAAGGACCGAGGACTAGAATGGAACCAGACCAGGAGGAAGACAGCCGATAGGATAGTCTGGCGCTCTCTCTTCTAAACCTCTACACCTCATGGTAGAAGAGGAACGACTAAGTAAGTAATATATATATATATAAATATATATATATATATATATATAAATATATATATATATATATATATATATTTATATATATATGTTACGGTGTTATTTTAAATGATGGCGTCTGCTGGGGTTTACCCATGCGCAACGTTTAGGGGTCATTAATATTTATAGAATATGTCGATATTTTACGGTATAGTGAACGCGAAATATATGCGGAGATTATGACGCATTCGCGTTGGGAAGGTCACGCCGGGTGACTTGGTTACAGGGCCTTTGTTACGCTATCCGTCAAGCAAGAAGTTCGTGTCTTGTATTTCTTCCAAGGAAATAAGGCTGAGTATATAGCCTATATTATATAGATGAATCGATGTAGACTTCAGGGTCAGTTCGGAAATTAATCTAAGCATGAGATTAATTAAATTAAACTAATAATGGAAGGAGAATCGTATTATGATTCAAATTGTAGATGTCAAGAACTCATGTGCTCATTTCTGGCTGTTGACTACAACAGCGCACGTATATAGCCACGATGTTCATCTGACATATTGTTTTGACACGGACGGATACTTACTGATATTATTTGGAATTCAATTGTTACGCTGAATTGTACATGAAACCTTTGTGAATGTCGATTATCGTTTTTGTATGAATCTCAATACATGTGGACTCAAAGCAGAAGGCTTGATCCTTTATTTACGTTTCGGGTTCGGTTCTACAGCTGTTGGTGTTTACCTTTGTCAGCACGATAACTCTCCCACAAGGGAAATCAAATACTATATACTATGCAAATCAGAACGTCGAAGGGATGTTCTGATGCCCAGAGCTAACCATTTATAACCAACATTGATACGTCTAAAGAGTGACTTTACTATTCAATAAATAATACCATAACCAAGGAATCGCAACACCAACCACACCACCACCACCGACCCGTCACAACTGGTGGCCATTAGTGGTTTTGAAATTTTTCAAAAGAACGAACCACAAAAAAATAAGACATTTTTCCTTTCGAGCCAAAATGGACATTATTTGCAAAAACACCGATGACGTCATGCCCTTGACGACAGTATGAACGGTTGGAAAAGCCAGCAGCTGACAATGTCCTTCAAACAAATTTATTTGCAGCTTTCAAACATCAAATGAAACCTATTGCTGACTTTCTCAATGATACAAACAAGCTCTCGAGTCTGTCGGCGAATCATATAATGTACGATATTACCGCCAAAACAAGATAAGTCACTAATTTTAAAGGTTAAAATATTTCGTCCTGTTTGTCCAAATAATGCCATGTTCTTTTTTCATTGTATCCATGTTAAATATTGTTCCTGTCCTTTTCATGTAGCGGGTATGGTTGGGCGGCGGTTCGGAATGAATAAAATGGCTCTCAGGATGCCGATATTCATTCTGAATGTTCCTAAGGCTGTGAATTAATAGCACCTCGCGAAGAAGCGTCGAATTATCATTATCGGTGATCGTTTGGTTCGGACTTGCATTAATTCACTTTGCATGTTAGGTGTATAGTCATGTTATAACTGGTGTTTTCTGGTGTAATTGGTTCTTATTTTTATTCATTTACAGTCTTATGTTCGTAATCTATCTTGTTTATTCTGATCTAGCTATCTTTAATTTTAATTAAATGTATTGTATTAACGTCAAATGAGTCCTGTGACGTCACTATTTGTTACGTACACAGCTTAACTTTCTATTCAGTTCATTCTTAATCTCTCACTTCCGTTTTATACCACTTAGTTATTAATTCATTTTTTATTGTGAAAATGTCTTGTCGTATGGTAATACTGTTTCGTAATCCTTGGTTAACCCATTGTATTGTTTGTCTTCATTTCATCCTTTTATAATTTAATATTAATGCTGTAATTTCTTCATTAATAATAGTGTAGATGAATATGATTAAATTTTTATCAGCTTTGATGAGGAATTAGGGACTTTGCACATATTTGCAGTAGTGGTCCTAGAAATGGGCAATGCACTTTATGCCTCATGATTCAGGCATAAAATATAATGATTAATTATTAAAACTTTTTAACATATTAATACATATTTAATATAAATTAGTACACTTTCTCAGTACTATATTGTGAACTTAGTGACAATTAAGACTAATTATTTGGGGATAATACACATAATTACTAAATATTATTATTAAGCGCTTGATATAATTTCAGCAGCTTATATAACTAACTATCATAATTATTTATGATAGATATCAGTGAGTATATATATAATATTTTTACAAAATATTATAGATTGTGGAACTTATACATAACAATACAGTAATATTACAATTTCTTATAATAATTATTCATTCGTTGAGTAATTATAATTATCGACATAGATTCTAGTGGTGATTACAATACATAAGTAATTGAATACTTAAATAATTAAACTCCAAGAATGCTTACCTTGGACCATTTCATTAAAATTGGAAAAGATTGTAATAAAAAGGGAGAGGCACTCCTTGAATTTGCTGAACAACAACTTGCGAACCATGAGGCAAAAGAGGCTGAAAAAAAAACTATTGCTAAAGCAGAGAGAGAAGAATTAAGACAAGAAGAAGAAAGAAAGATAGCAAGAGATGAAATCCTACGGATTGAAGAAGAGAATAAATTGAAACGACAAGAAATCATACTACAGCAAGAAATGGAATTGCAACGGCTTAAATTGGAAACAGCAAAACTTAATTCGCAGAGTGCTGCAGCAAGCCAAAATGATAATGCTCAATCTGGATCTTCATCCACCCGAATTAAGGGCAATTATTACTTTAAATTACCACCATTCAAATTACACGTGGACGACCTTTCATCGTGGCTGGCGCGCTTTGAGGATATATGTAAGGTCAATAACCTTGACAAAACTGCATGGGCACTTAAACTTAAGGAATTTCTGGATGGCGAACCTGCAAGTGCAGCACAAAAACATTGATCCTACATTAGCCACAGACTATGAGGCCATTAAGACGTTGTTATTACGTCGTTTCCACTTGAACGAAGAGGCATGTAGATTACGTTTCAAAAGTTTGTTGCCAGATAACAATAAAGATTTCACAGGTTTTATTGCTAACATACGCAATACTTTTAACAGATGGGTTGAACTGGCAGGTGTCAACAAATCTTACGACAAGTTAGTCGATTTGTTATTGAGGGATAAAGTGTTATCTTCTGTCAGCCCACCATTCTTTGCTTATCTGCAAGAAAGAAAACCAGAATCTATTGATGAGTTAGAAAAAATTTCTTTAAATTACTGCACAGCTCATCCGAATGCTAATATTTCTGGCTCGTTGATAAGAGAACCACTTCCTGTAGCCTCCAATATGGCATATCATAATCATAACAAACCTAGAACACACAGTGTGGACAGAGGTAGGTTCAAAGGAAACTATGACATTAATTTTCATAAGGGACAGAATAACTTTAACAATAACTTTAATAGAGGAAGACAACAAACCAGAAATTATTCACCTCAGTCAAGACACAACAGTAATCCACGTAACTCAAGATATAATCGGTCATATCAATATAATAATGATAACAATTGGAAGAATAGCGATAATTATAACTCGAGACATCGAGATAACAATTACAATAGACGACAACGGGATAATTCAACTAATTATTCTCGTAATCGTTCTCATTCTCGTGGATCTTCACATTATAACCATAATACCGGGGCAGCAGTGACAAATGATATCACCCCTAAGGTTCAGGTTCCACCTAACGATAATACAATGAATTCTTCTGCTGCATGCTTTGCTATAAATTATAACGTGGCAAATAGTTGCCCACAATGCAATCTTATTTTTCAGAAGGCAAAGGAGACAGTGCTAAACTGCGGACACATTACACCAGAAGTAGGTCTTGCAGCCAATGATGGAACAGGCTCTCTGATTTTTAACAGAGGGATAGTAAACGGTTCTGTAGTTTCTGTATTGAGAGACTCGGGGTCCACAACCATTGGAGTGCGACAGTCGCTAGTACATCCTAGCTGTGCAACGGGGGAATATGTCCGTTGCATGACTTTTGGGGGAACTATTGAGTTTTACCCCACAGCTATTATCCATGTTAACACACCTTTTTTCACAGGTAACGTGAAGGTATGCATGCTGAAAAAGCCAATAGCAGACCTTATGGTGGGTCGCATACACGGCAGCAAGGATTGTTCACCAGAATATATTGAATGGGAGAGACACAATCTATGCACTGGAAAACGCCGTGACAACTAGAGCTCAGACTATGCTCATGGAGAGTGTCAATGATAATAAGATGGATGCAGAAAAACAGGAGGATATTGAGGTCAATTCACCTATTGACAGGGAATCATTTGCTAACAAACAAAAAAATGACAAATCTCTAAATAAATTTTTTTTAACCTAGTTAATAAGGTTGATAATTTACCTGATTGTAATAAGAACAAACATTGGTTTATTATGACAAATAATATACTAATTAGATGTTTTAGTGATAAATCACTGGTAAAAACAACAAGTGATGGTACCGGCTGCTTTTAGACGGTACATTCTTCAACACGCGCATGACTCGCAGTGTGCAGGACATATGGGATATACTCGAACACGATCTCGAGTATTATCTTCATTCTTTTGGCCAGGAGTGTCACGTGATATTTCGCAGTATGTACGTTCTTGTACTACGTGCCAGGAAGTGAAAGCACGTGGGGCTTTTCACACGGCGCCTATTCAGGCTTGCGATATCTCAGTACGACCTTTTGACAAGATGGCCATAGATATAATTGGTCCACTTCTACCATCTGCGAGAGGACATAGATTTGTTCTCACGTGCATTGATTTATGCACACGATGGCCAGAAGCCATTCCATTGAAGACAACCACTACCACAGATGTAGCTGATGCATTACATCTAATTTTCTCTAGAATAGGGTTTCCTAGAAAATTATTATCTGATCATGGGTCGCAGTTTATATCCGATACCATGAAGGAAGTAATGAAAACCTGGAACATTGAAAGGAATTTGAGTAGTATTTATCATCCCATGAGTAACGGTGCAGTTGAAAGACTTAACCGTACGCTTAAGCAACTTTTACATAAGGTTACTGTTAAACACCCTCAGGACTGGGACAGAGCACTCCCAGCTGTCCTATTTGCTTACCGAGAGGTGCCACATGAACAAACTGGCTTCTCTCCCTTTGAGTTAGTTTTTGGTGCCCCTCCGAGAGGTCCTATGGGACTGATAAAAGATTTATTAATTGATGCAGAGATGACTCAGGACACTCAGTCATCTTATGAGTATGTGATTAATCTTCGAAATAATATTATTGAGTCTTGCAAATTGGCAACAGCTTCTTCTGAGGCTGCAAAAGCTAAGGCTCGATCTATACAAAATCGATCTAGACGATTACGTCAATTATTCCCAGGCGATGAGGCTTATGTATTACTCCCTCACAATAACAATAAGTTATTGATCTCATGGACTGGTCCTTATAAGGTTACTGATAAAATTTCAGACGTTGATTACGTCTTAGATATCAAGGGACACAGAAAGATATTCCATATTAATATGCTCAAGCAATTTCATACACGTCCTATACACTTACAGTCAATTTTTCATGAATTAGATGACAATACTGTATCTACTTGTCATTATTCTAATCTATCTGTTATACAGGAGGAAGAATCTTCTTTTCCTGAAGTGCAGATGCCTTTACCTGTACTTACTGTCCAATCTACTGAATCTTGGCGTGATGTGACCATTTCTTCTACGGTTACACCGCAACAGCATCAACGCGTTGCTGATCTTCTACAATCTTTCCCAGATGTGTTAACTGATGTACCGGGTTGCACATCTGTAATTAGTCACGATATTATTCTTAACGATGATACACCAATTCGTGTTCATCCTTATTCTGTACCTCTACATTTTCTGAGTAAGACATCTCAGGAACTCAAACAGATGATATCATTAGGTATTATTGAGACTAGTACATCTCCATTTTCTTCTCCTTTAGTCATTGTCCGGAAAAAGGACAACAACATACGTTTATGTGTTGACTATAGGAAACTTAATGCGCAGACAGTACCGGATAGCGAACCACATCCTATCCTTGACGATTTACTTCCTCGTCTATCCAATGCTACACTTTTCACTAAAATTGACTTAACTAAAGGTTATTGGCAGATTCCACTAACCGAAAGAGCCAAATACTACACAGCATTCTCAACTCCACAAGGTCTTTACCAGTGGAACGTGATGCCTTTTGGGCTAATGAATGCTCCAGCTACCTTTATTCGCATGATGCGAAAAATTTTAGCAGGTAGATCAGATATAATTACCTATATTGACGACATATGTTTGTTTAGTTCATCATTTGAGGAACATTTTTTGGGTCTTAAATCAGTTTTGGAAATATTGCGGGATAACAATTTAACCGCTAAACCAACTAAAATTCAAATAGCGTGTAATGAGATAACATTCCTGGGGCACATTATTGGATCGGGACGTATCCAAACAATTCCCAGTACGGTTTCTAAAATATTAAATTTATCTGTTCCTCAAACGAAGAAACAGGTTAGGAGTCTGTTAGGTTTAATCCAATACTATAGCAGATTTGTAAATCACCTATCATCCATCACGGCTGTCCTGTCTTCGTTACTAAAGAAGAACATGCCTTTAAGGATAAATTGGACCGACGAATGTGACAAAACTTTTCGCACTATCTTAAAAATATTTTCATGCCCACCTGTTTTAAGATTACCAGATGCTTCTAAAAAGTTTGTTCTACGTACAGATGCGAGTAATTACGGACTCGGGGCATGTCTACTGCAATATCATGATGATGTCCTTCACCCTGTAATGTATATCTCACGCAAACTGAAACCTCCGGAGACGAAATATTCCACTGTGGACCGAGAATTGCTCTCCGTAATCTGGGCAATTACCAAGTTGGAAAAGTTTTTGCTGGGATCTCCATTCCTGATCCAGACTGATCAGAAATCAGTGGCAGCATTACGTCGCTCAAACCATAAAAGTGCTAAACTTGCACGATTTGCTATTACGTTGCAACCCTACGAGTTCGAGATACAGTCGATACCTGGAACTGAAAACGTCATAGCCGACACGTTGTCCAGACATCCTACGGATTCTGAATGAATATTACAATTTCAAGAAAATTTTCTGACTAGTCAAGCATTACATTTGCAATGAACGGTATTGATATCAAGTCAGAATATACAACAATTCAGTTGGACTTCCTACCTAAATAAGGACATTTCGAAATAAACTATTGTGATCAAAATATCAAGTTTTACGGATCGTTTGAAAATTTGAACTTCAATTCCACTTTGAGTATCACTCATTTCGATTGAAAACTGTTAAAAAGGAACAATCTCTGATGTAGAAAGGACAGATACGCTGATGACTTAGTCAATTTACTTTCAAAGTTTAATAAAGGAACTAACGATGAATGGATAATCAAATCATAATTTGATAATATGAACCTTGTGTCTTAATGAACTTTCATACAATTCAACAGGAGGTAACTACGATTGGATCTTCATGTCCAATATTATTAAATTTTCTATTTATTAAATTAGTATATAATATATAATAAAGTCAAAGTGTGATGAAATAAAAAAATAAAATATACTAAGAAAAGATGAAACAAAAGAATATCACACCAATTAAACCTTTTAATTAGTGTAATTATTAAGGTAATGGATATTACATTATGACATTTCATATTTATAGTTAAAATGTATGAATTTTTTTTTTCTGTTCTTTTCTTCTGATTGCGTTAAATTAATTAAGTATCTATCCTTACACTTCATTTTCACACGCATGCTAATTTAATGTATACTTAATATATGGTTTCAATTGTCCGTACTTCTCAATTTTTATTTCTTTTACTCTCTTATACTATTTCTCATTTTCCTCTATTAGATATTAATTAGCTAGTACCATACGTACATATTATAATTAATTATTTTAATTTTAGTTAGTTAGAATAATTTTAATAACACCTCACATTATTAGTTAGTCTATACATACAACAAATTAATTAGTTAATTAGTTAGTGACAGTGACATTTCCTTGTCTAATATAAGGTATATGTATGATATGACGTTGATTTTATTATAATATATTACTGACATGACCACGAAACTGTTCTAGATAGAACATCGTAGGTCATACGTCGGGTTTTGTTAAATTTTTGATAATTTGATTAATATTGTTCAAAAAAAAATCTATTAAATAGATTTTTTTTTGCCCCCGTCTGACAGGAAATCTGTTACGGTGTTATTTTAAATGATGGCGTCTGCTGGGGTTTACCCATGCGCAACGTTTAGGGGTCATTAATATTTATAGAATATGTCGATATTTTACGGTATAGTGAACGCGAAATATATGCGGAGATTATGACGCATTCGCGTTGGGAAGGTCACGCCGGGTGACTTGGTTACAGGGCCTTTGTTACGCTATCCGTCAAGCAAGAAGGTCGTGTCTTGTATTTCTTCCAAGGAAATAAGGCTGAGTATATAGCCTATATTATATAGATGAATCGATGTAGACTTCAGGGTCAGTTCGGAAATTAATCTAAGCATGAGATTAATTAAATTAAACTAATAATGGAAGGAGAATCGTATTATGATTCAAATTGTAGATGTCAAGAACTCATGTGCTCATTTCTGGCTGTTGACTACAACAGCGCACGTATATAGCCACGATGTTCATCTGACATATTGTTTTGACACGGACGGATACTTACTGATATTATTTGGAATTCAATTGTTACGCTGAATTGTACATGAAACCTTTGTGAATGTCGATTATCGTTTTTGTATGAATCTCAATACATGTGGACTCAAAGCAGAAGGCTTGATCCTTTATTTACGTTTCGGGTTCGGTTCTACAGCTGTTGGTGTTTACCTTTGTCAGCACGATAACTCTCCCACAAGGGAAATCAAATACTATATACTATGCAAATCAGAACGTCGAAGGGATGTTCTGATGCCCAGAGCTAACCATTTATAACCAACATTGATACGTCTAAAGAGTGACTTTACTATTCAATAAATAATACCATAACCAAGGAATCGCAACACCAACCACACCACCACCACCGACCCGTCACAATATATATATATATATATATATATATATATATATATATATATATATATATATATATATATATATATATATATATATCCCTGGATTCTTTTTCATTTCTAATGGCGCTATTTCGCACCCCTGTGTGGGACAAAAATAAGAAAATAGGGGTTTCAAGATAAAAGACTTAGTGTCGGTCTGGAGCGGTGACCGACATAAAAAAACTTTCTGTTCTCCTAGCGGTTTTACCTGTAGAATGCTCGTGTTCCAAGATCAAAGGATATTATGGATTTTTATATTTCCCCTGAGCAAACTTCAAAGAAGTCTGTTCTCTCTCTTCTCACGTGCTGTCTGTCTGTCAAGTATTATATGATTGACAGATGAGCTCGCGTGAGTGGAGCGCAGTAAAAGCAAAGCGTGATTTGTTTCCTGTGATGACTGACAGGTCAACGAAGATTGTAAACACTGCGTTAGCCCATGTTTACAAAAAAGAGGGTGGAGACAAAAGGGTGAGCTGTAGAAATCGAAGACAGTTGGTATAATGCATGTTTTAGCTAGCAAATCAGAAAGCAGCTATAAGGTTACAATAAGCTGTCAGATTACTGTAGGCTCTTTTTCATTACACGTCACACTCAGCAGTTAGATACCCGAACCTGTTGAGAGTATGTTAAATCCTAAAAACACATTTATTTCTTGATCTCTAGAGCATTTCAGCTATCTTCTTTTGGCCTGGTGTTTTTTAAAGAAAATTGTTTTTAAGTAGTCACTAGACTGTGAAGTCTGTTTGTTTAGTGACTCGAGGACACGGTAGACACATGACTTGGTTTTCATTAAGTAACTGGCTGACCAGGAGATACTGAGAGAGAAAAGAAACAGATGTGGACAAATCTACCTGACTTGCGCAGCAGCGAGACACAGATTTAGTTCACTGAATTATCACAGAGGTGTAAAATCTTTTTTGTTTCATTGTTTTGTCCAAACTGATAATCTCACGACTTTCTTCTATTCTTCTGATTATCTCCTAGTTAGATTTTCAGGCTTGTCGTGAAATACATTCTTTTTTTTTTTTGAAAACTTCTCTGTTATCTAAATATTTTACTCAACCACATAAATCTGATTTTCTGTTGATTTCATCTTTAAGTTGTTCGGCGAGCAAACATTTGGAAACTAAAATACAGTAACATAATGTATATTATTCCTTTCTCTGCCGTTTGATGGAACATGAAAAAACCGCCCCAGGACTAAATGGCAATATAACTAGCTAAAAGAAATGGCTGGTTCTGTTTGAATTGCGGAGTCTTGCGTTGATTAAAGTGAACATTTCCAGACACGCGAGGAATGAAAAAGATGAACCAAGATTGTGAAGTTTTGGTTAGTCGTATAATACTCCAGATGACAGAAATCGATAAGAATAAGTCAGACACATTTAAAAAGTATTATTCCCGCAACAATTTTCTCTACCTCATCGTCACCATCATCTGCGTAAGATGATCTTGTAATCTTCCATCGCCTCGTTCCGCCAACGGTAGCACGTCTCATTAACCTTACTATCTCTGGCTGTAAAGTTGGCGGGCTGAGCGATCCAGAAGGTAATCTAAAGACATCATGCGCTTTAAATAGCTGAATTACAGTACGAATTGCCAAAAAGAATTAACATTTACTTAAGCTTGTGTTTGTGCATGTATGTATGTGTGTGAGAACCTCGTCAAAAAAAGGTGAATGTGTTAACACCCAAAGCTTCATCTGCGAGTGAAAATAGTTGCATTATGATACGTAGAATCAGAACATCCCAAGAACTGCAATATTATGTACCACAGAAGGAAGGTGAAAGAAAGGCCGAACAAAAACAATTTGGCGAAGAACTGTAGAGGCTGAGAAGCAAAGTATGAAACAGAGTTGGAGCACCACACGCAGGATGTCCACCGACCAAGCAAAGTGGAGACAATCTGCTGCCCTACAAGACGGCAGTAGACATAATGGTCACTGATTGCTTTATCAGTCTGCGGCTAAGGATCCAAGGAGAAGAAGAAGAAGGTGATTAATCGTAGGAAGACCCACAAACATCTAACATTTACTTAAGTTTGTGTGCGTGATGTATGTATGCATGTGAGAACCTTGGCACATATAGATTGAGTTGTTAATACCCAAAGTGTCATCTTTCGACGGAAAGTGGAAAATTATATTATTTGGAAGGTGGCTTTTTTGATGAGTTTTGGATGTGGATTTGTTTTTCTCTTTTCCTTCTTCATAAGACAGTAAAAAAATGTCAATCGTTGTCGTAAGTTGTCACTGAGAGCGAGGTGGGACAGTTGCGAGGGACAGCTGTCTGTATAAAATCACCTCTGAAGCTTTATGATGTGACAACCAGCGAGATGGAGGCGCTTTAACCTCTTCCCTCCCCACTGCCTTGTGCGTTTGACGTTTTAGTCAAAGGCTAGAGGAGACAACCGAACACATACCGACGGAAAGCAACGAGAAACTACCGTCTTATTAATCCTTGTATAATCATGAATCAGAACAACTTCCTAGTAAAAGACAACGACGTTAAGGGGGATTCCAGATGAATCACCTCGTCCGGTAGAGAGCATCATTTGCTACAGGTGATACCCGATCGTCATCGAGCTACTGTTAGCAAAATTAGAATTAAAGATAACTTAAACATAGGAGCTTGGAATGTCAGGACACTAATGCAGACTGGAAACTCAGATAACATCAAAATGGAAATGGAAAGAATGAATGTAAATGTATTAGGGCTATATGAAATGCGATATACCGGAGCAGGCGAAATGTATTCTGAAAATTACAAAATAATTTATTCCGGAGGAAATAAACATAAAAGAGGAATGGGTATAATATTAGACGCAGAAAGGGCAAGAACAGTAACGGGATTTTGGGCAATATCAGATCGAGTCCTGTTAGTTAAACTGTGTGGCAGACCAATGGATATCAATTTTATACAAATATATGCCCCAACAGCAGATAGTAGAGAAGAACAAATAGACACATTTAAAAATGAACTTGATATGGCAATGACTCAGTACAAATTTCATGAGATAACTGTTGCACTTAGAGAATTCAATGCAAAGGTTGGAAATGAAAAAGTTGATGATATGACTGGTGGTTATGGCCTGGGAGAAAGAAATGAGAGACGTGACAGACTGATAGAGTGGGCAAGAACGCATGATATGATAGTATTAGTAGGAAATACCTGGTGTTAGCAACATCCTAGACGCCTTTGGACGTGAAAAAGTCCAGGGAACAATGTTCGAAATCAGATTGACTGCATACTAATAAGCAGGAGATTTAGAAACAGTTTGAAATCTGTGAAAACTAGGCCAGAAGGAGACTGCAACAGCGATCATGTACCAGTAATAGGAAAACTTAGAATAAAATCGAAGAAAGTAAAGCGAGCTTCAAACAACATCAAGTTAAACTTAGCCTTACTTAAATCAGATAAGGACATGAGTGATAGATACAACATTACAATACAGAATAGGTACAATGCGACAGAAAAAATACAGAGTATAGATGAACAGTGGGGAACGTTAAATCAATCAATAGATCAAACATCAATAGAAATTGTACCAGAAGTAAAGAGGACTGCAAAGAAGAAGTGGATGACAGATGAAATTTTAACACTGATGGATGCAAGAAGGAAGAAGAAGCAAGGCAAGGAAGAATATGATAGACTAAATAAGAAAATAGTAAACGTAAAACAGCAAAAGAATCATGGTTAAACCAGAAGTGCAGAGAGCTTGAAGTGTAGAACCGAAAAAACACAAAACATATGTACGAGCAAATAGGCACAAGGACACAAACAGTCACTGGCTGTTTGAAATCGAAAGAAGGAACATAGTTAATGGGTCATGAGAACGCGATAGAAAGGTGGACAGAATACATCAAGGAGCTGTATGATGATGAAAGACCAGATTTGAACAACCAGGACAGTTCTGAAGGACCTCCAATACTTGTGGCAGAGGTAGAGGATGCCATATGCCACATGAAGAAAGGCAAAGCGCCTGTACCAGATCAAGTAACAGTAGAGAAAATGGAAGCTTTGGGATAACTTGGAGTAGAAGTGATAAAAAAAGCTCTTAAATGACATCTACAACAGTGGTCTGATACCTGATGATCAGCTAAAATCCATATTCATAGATTTACCAAAGAAGCCTGGAGCCATGGAATGTGAAGAGCATCGCACCATTATTCTTGTGAGTCATGTGACCAAAATATTATTCCCAATTATCATGAGAAGAGCGAAAAATACAATTAAAACACAAATCAGTGATGAACAGTGTGGATTTGTAGAGTGTAAAGGCACAAACAATGCTATATACTCCTTTGCTATAAAAACATTAATAGAAAGAGCCATAGAGGTGAAGACAGATCTGTACTTGTGCTTTATAGATTACACTTAGGCATTTGACAAAGTGAAACATCAGGAAATTATCAAACTGTTAGAACGCATCAACATTGATGGTAAAGACTTGAGGATAATAAAGAACATCTACTGGCAACAAACAGCAGCTGTAAGAATTAGCAGCCAAATAGGAACGTTTCAGCAAGTAAAAAAGGATGTCAGGCAGGAATGTGTGCTGTTCCCGGATCTATTCAATCTGTACAGTGAAAAAATAATGAAATCTGTAGAGGATGTGGTGAGTTGGGGAATAAATATATTTATAGGGGACTTAGTGTACTGAATGAGATATGCTGTGAAGGTTTCTGAAGATAATAAATTTGGTGTGTATCCAGAAGACCTTACTTGCTACCACATTTCGATCTCAATCAGACTTATTCTTGAATAAATGAATAATAGCTTCGTTAAGTGTCTAGGGTTATGATAGTGATGAAGTGTAAGTATATAACAACCAACTGACATATACACAATTGCTTTAATAATTTCCACAATTTACAGCACTTTGACAATCACAAACACATAACACTCTAAAAGACTATCTTATTAAGTCAAGGGTTAAGTTTTTAAAATGTATTAATGATCTTTCAATATCTTTCCTGATTCTATTGTATTTGTGAATCAGGAATCACAATAAAAATGTAATCACAATATTTATATACAAGTATTTATACACTGGATATTTATCCAGTCATAGACTGTTATAGCAATATGAGTGTGGTGTTGTTGTGTAATATTATGAGGTAATACTGTCATTAATAGCTAGACTGTTGGTTGTCATCATGACTTCATGTGTTTGTTACTGGTGGAAATCTTATTGAAGGATTCACAGATTCTGTTTCTTTAAAATTTATGTCCCTTTTTATATAATAAAGTTCAATTCAGGGTTATTTTATTCAAGGTTGAGCTATTTCGTGCTGACATGCGCTTATCTCATAATGCAGCTGCAGGAAACCTGTATCCTCTGCTCGCTTGCTTCACAGTTTGATAGTATGATATACAATGGCCGCTATCTTGTGCAGGGAGTCTGCTGCCAGCTTTCTGGATCACTCAGTACTCAGACCGGACGATGCAATATCACCATCTATACCACGGCCCCCCAATTCGTAAGGAAAAACACACTAAAGATGACTGACACAGTTTGATCTGCGGTATGTCCAGGCTGTTATATATATTTAATTTTGAATAACACTGCCTGATCTCATCTCTCACAATGTGTAACGATATGGCGTCCCCTCTAAGATTTCTTCTGCCAATATCCAGTACATTGGCCAATCGTTTTGAATATTTTCAAAAGAGTACACAGTCATTCAAATATTTTCATTCACTTTTACTCCGTTTCTAGGCATTTATTTGTTATTCATAGGTCACCCAATTAAATTTCTTTTAACTTCAAAGTTCAGCCAATGGCCTCCCTCGTACTATCTTAGACTTCCTGTCACTACTATGTTTCAACAAAAATTCAGGGAATTCCATCCCAAGCAGATATGACCAAACCTGACAGTATCTCTGTTCTCTATATGTTTTATTACCAATATCTAATTATCTAATGGACTTTTTAGATAATTTATTACATATTCCTAGTCCCCTAGCCTTCCTGTACACGAATATAAGATTTTCAAGGGGCTAAGTGGCGTAGTTACGAATACGATCTTTTTTCGATGTTAAGTGTTTAATTTCAACTACCACCTGTTCAATCCTTTACGACTGTACTATCAGTATAAAATCAGGAGTCCTACGTAAAATATCAAGTTTCCTAATAAGAATTAAACCTGTTTTCAAAACCTAACATCGTATCGTTAGTTTTTTTCATCACTGTTTATTTGAAAAAATTAGGCCATGCACAATGCAAGTTGGTTTATTTTTAGACACACTGCGAGTGGCTTGCGTTACTGTGTTCCATGGTCCGTCTATCTCTCTCTGCTTTTTTCTTCTAAGCCCGTCTGTCTTTCCAAGGCTAACCTTGTGCGCGATTTTGCACTAATGTTAGTTTTTTTTAATCAAGGTCGTCTAGAAGATTTTACTACACATTCTATTTTTAGAACTACGGTTATCGCCGTATTGTTTAGTCTAAGCATTTTATTTATGAACGAACGAATTAGGACAAGCAGGATTCTTGTGTTAGCCATTACGGCGTTATACAACTAAGGCGTTATCTATACTGGGAAAGCACTGGTCTTTCTCCATTCTTCTTCCTATCGTAGTATTTCGTTCGGCTTTACATTTATGTTCTAATTTATATATGGGTATTAGAATTTTTCACCACAATTCTCCCCACTTAAAACAGACATCATATGTCAGTCCCTAATTCTAGGTACACATAGATACATTTCTACCTATGCCTGGTGATTACTCTGATTCTCATCGCACGGATGGCGGCTTAGAAAATCAGCACCTAGGTTAGTCTTTCCAGAAATATATTCTATACTGAACTGATATGGCTGTAATAGCAAAGACCAGCGCAATAACCTAGCATTTTCATGCCTTGCTTGCGCTAGAAAAGACAGGGGTTTGTGATCCGTTTGTAACTTGAATGTCTTCCCATACAGATAAATATTGAATTTCTGGATCGCCCATATCACTGCGAGACATTCTTTTTCACTAGTTGAAAATTTTTTTTTCAGCTGTATTCAACTTACGACTAGCATATGCCACTGGGGTTAATTCCCCATCCAGTGAATCTGATTTCTGTAACAGGGTGGTACCCAACCCTAGATTACTAGCATCCGTTCTCACAATGAATTCTTGACTTAAGTCAGGTAATTTCAAAATAGGTTTGCTTGTAAGCTTTTCCTTCAATTCTTGGTATGCTAATTCACACTGTGCTGTCCAGGTAAATCGATCTGGATTTCCTTTGCGTGTCAAATCAGTTAACGGTGCACATATGGAGTTAGAGTTGGTGATATATTTTTGGTAGAAACCACATAATGAGACAAAAGATCTCACGTCTTTCTTTGTTTGTGGCCTCGGTGCTTTTCTCAGTTTCTCCAAGTTCTTGGGGTCAGGGGTCATGTTTCCCTGATGGACTGTGTGTCCCAAGAATTCTAATTCTTTACATCCAACGCAACATTTGGTTGGTCGGGCTGTCAAATTCGCTTCTCTAAGTCGATCAAACAACATGTTCAGAGATTTAATGTGTTCCTCAAATGTTTCTGTCGCTATGAGGATATCATCTATGAAGTTCGTGATGCATGGATTATTCAGGGGATCCAACAATTTTCTCATCATTCTAGAGAAGACACTGGGCGCATTTTTCAATCCAAATGGCAATCTGTTAAATTCATAGTGTCCCTCTGAGGTACTAAAAGCTAGATAAGGTCTAACCTCAGGCTTTACTGGAATCTGATAGTAGCCTTTGCTCAGATCCACTTTTGAGAAATATTTAGTTTTATTCAGCCTGGCAAACAGCTGATTTGTATCCGGCAATGGATCCACCTGACCTTCTGTGATAGCATTCAGTCTCCTGTAATCTATACAGAGCCTATGTTCTCCAGAGGGTTTTCTCAAGAGAACCACACTGGAACTATACTAAGATTCACTGTGTGAAATAATTCCTTCCTTCAGCAAATAGTCTATCTCTTCCTTCAAAGCTTTCTCCTTAGCGAAAGGAATCGAATAGGCTTTCATACAGACTGGTGTTGGGTCTATAAGTTTCATATCATATTCTAATAAGTTTGTATGCCCCGGACGGTCCGTTAGCACCTCTGTATGATCATCTAGAACCTGTTGCACTCTCTCCTTCTGATTTTTCGTTAAATGTGTACTGATTTTCACCTGTGCAGCGGTCTCACAGGGGTGTAATGGATATTCAAATGATGAAAGTGGTTCTTTTTTCATCTCCATTGCAATAGACAAGGTCAGCAAATATGTCTCTTCCTGATTTTTTCTTTCCAAATATTTCTTCAGGAGATTCACATGAAATAATTTTTCTTTCCCTTTCTTATCTATCTTATAATTTGTTCTAGACACCTTCTCTAGAACTGTATATGGACCTTGCCATCCAATTTGCAACTTATTCTGGCTACCGGGTAGAAGAAGCAGTACTTTCTCTCCCACAGCCAAATCTCTGTCTTTTGCTTTCTTGTTATAATAGGCAGCATGCTTTTTCCTGGCTTGTCTCAAATTTTCATTGGCAAGTTTCCAGCCAGTTTTTAAACGAGTGATCAGCTCATTCACATATTGGTATGATGATGTAATATTCTTCTCTGCCTTTTCATAAGTCCACGTTCTTAACAGGGCTTCTAGTGGACCTTTTATTGGCCTCCCAAATAATAATGTTGCCGGGGCCATATCGGTTGAACTATATGGTACCTCCCGATAAGCAAAGAGGGCGGCGTGAAGGTACTGGTCCCATGTATCTGGTTTTTCATGTGCCAACTTTCTCAGGATCAACATTAATGTCCCGTTAAATCTTTCCACTTGGCCGTTTCCTTGGGGATGGTACGGGCTACAATGGAAGTGTTTGGCTTGAAAGATCCTGAAAACTTCTTCTGTTAGTTTCCCCTTGAACTGAGAGCCATTATAAGTCAAGATTTGGTTGGGAAAACCTAACCTTGTGAAAATTGTGAGTAATGCCTCTGCCACATGTTTAGAATCAATTGATGACAGGACTACCGCCTCTCCCCACATAGATCAGGTGTCCACCAGAGTCAGAATGTAGCTGTTCCTCTTCTTGGTTCGAGTGAGAGGTCCCACAATGTCTACTGCAACTCTCTCAAAAGGTGTTCCCACTATGGGCATTTTCCCTAGAGTTGCTGGTGCAGTCCAATGCTTTGGTGCTACTCGTTGGAACTCTGGACAGGATTTTACATATCTTTTTATGTCTTCAGTTATCCCTGGCCAGAAATAATGACAAGCTATACGCTGTCCGGTTGCGCTGATCCCCATATGACCACTGAAGGGAATCGCATGCCCTAGTTCCAACACTTTAGTCCTATATGAAGTGGGAAGGACCAGCTGTCCGTGACCATTGGATTCAGATCCAGCCTTCCTATAAATCAATTTGTTCTTCATATAAAAATCTTCCTTGCCTGGAGGTGTATGACATTTGGGCAATTTCTTGAAACACGGCTTGAGTGTTTTGTCCTCCGCCTGTGCCTTCCTCATCTCATCTGGATGAGTATTTATTGGATTATCCTCCTCCTTTTTTGACTGTGATCTGGTCTGCACTGTTGCCAATATCACAGGTCTCTTGGGATTCCCCAAGAAGATATACCTACACCCCAATATCAGAGGGTAGATTGGTTCATTTATCACTGCTGCTTTGATTACTCCCTCCACATATCGCGTTTTCACATTTATCTTAGCGATAGGGAGTGTCATGGTCGCTACTTCCTTGGTTGCAGCTTGAATCTCCACTGTTTCTGTGGTGTATTGATCTGCTTGCACCAGGTGAGAACTCACAACTGAATCATAATCTAGACCTGTATCATATAAGCACCTTGTGGTGACTCCATTACAGATTACATCTTCACACACTGGGGGGTGGTACGGTTCCTGTAGTTCCGCAGGTTTGACCTTTGTTCCCTTCTTCCCAGATTTCACAGCAGCAAAATTAGGAGTTTTCCTTCTACAATTTTCGGTGGTATGATTGCTCATCCGACAAACTTTACACCACTTCTTTCCTTGGTTGAAAGATTTTCTTTCATCAAATTTCCTTTCATCGAATTGTGGGGTTTTATTTTTATTATCATACCATCTCCGATCAAACTGGTGCTTACCTTTGTTCTGATCTCTATGATCAAACTTATTAAAGTTTTGTGGTACCTTAAAATTGTCTACCTGTTTCTTTTTATTTCCAGTTACCTCTGCTTGAGCTGCCTGATATCTTTCAGCGACATTTAGTAACTCACCCAGCCTCTCTGCACCTTGTTCCATGAGAAACTTTCTCAGGTCTGGAGCCATGGACTCTCTTAGCTGCTCTATAAGGATCATTTCCTTAAGATCTTGGGTTTTCCCCAGAGCAGTCCATTTCTCCAAGTATGTCTCTAACCGTGCAGAGAACTGGTGATATGTCTCACCTGACAGTAGTTTAGCATTCCTGAACTTTTTTCTATAAAATTCTCCATTCTTTTCATATCTTAACAAAAGAGCCTGCTTTAACATGTCATAATTGTCTTGGTCATCTCTGCTCATCTTGGCAAAAACTTCATAAGCTGTACCCCGAAGCCCTTGTGATAACTTTCGGCTCCATCTTTCTCTCTCTAAACAATATGTGGTAGCTAAAAGTTCATATCTATTTAGGTAACTTTCTATGTCATCGTCTTTCTCGACAAAATGGTCTAAATGAAAACTCATAGCTGAGGTTGAGGCTCCCTGACTAACAGTGGCATCTGAGGCAAAGGGACTGGCACCATTTTCAGGAGCATGGCCTTGAAATTCTAACTCCCTTAGTCGTAACTCATGTTCCCTTTGTAATCTCTTCTCCTCCTTTTCTGCTTCCCTTTCTGCAGCCTGTCTCCTTTCTTCTGCTTCTCTTTCTGTAGCTAGTCTCTTTTCTTCTCTTTCTGCAGCTAATCTCTTTTCTTCTGCTTCTCTTTCTGCAGCTAGTCTCTTTTCTTCTCTTTCTGCAGCTAATCTCTTTTCTTCTGCTTCCAACTGTAACTTCTTAGCCTCAGCCTCCATTGCCCTAGCCTCTTTGTCAGCCTCAATCTGCAGCCTCTTAATTTCTTTATCTGCCTCTAACTTTCTTTCTGCTTCAAATTTTCTTTCTTCACGTTCAATAAATTTGTCACATTCAGTTGTGACATAAGCAATCATAATTTGCCCCTCCATTCCCAGCTTTTTAGCAGCCTGCACAGCAGCAGATCAAAACTTTGCCAGGTCAGCCATTTTCTAACAGGCAAATTTATACAATGTCTGACCAAGCAATTCTATCTATGACTAATTATACTAAGGACAACCACAAGCACTGAGAGCTCAACCTTATTTATTCTCCACCCAAGAATACCTTTTTAATTTTATAAATCCCGGACCGGACCCCAATACATGTGGTGAGTTGGGGAATAAATATATTTATAGGGGACTTAGTGTACTGAATGAGATCAGCTGTGAAGGTTTCTGAAGATAATAAATTTGGTGTGTATCCAGAAGACCTTACTTGCTACCACATTTCGATCTCAATCAGACTTATTCTTGAATAAATGAATAATAGCTTCGTTAAGTGTCTAGGGTTATGATAGTGATGAAGTGTAAGTATATAACAACCAACTGACATATACACAATTGCTTTAATAATTTCCACAATTTACAGCATTTTGACAATCACAAACACATAACACTCTAAAAAACTATCTTATTAAGTCAAGGGTTAAGTTTTTAAAATGTATTAATGATCTTTCAATATCTTTCCTGATTCTATTGTATTTGTGAATCAGGAATCACAATAAAAATGTAATCACAATATTTATATACAAGTATTTATACACTGGATATTTATCCAGTCATAGACTGTTATAGCAATATGAGTGTCGTGTTGTTGTGTAATATTATGAGGTAATACTGTCATTAATAGCTAGACTGTTGGTTGTCATCATGACTTCATGTGTTTGTTACTGGTGGAAATCTTATTGAAGGATTCACAGATTCTGTTTCTTTAAAATTTATGTCCCTTTTTATATAATAAAGTTCAATTCAGGGTTATTTTATTCAAGGTTGAGCTATTTCGTGCTGACATGCGCTTATCTCATAATGCAGCTGCAGGAAACCTGTATCCTCTGCTCGCTTGCTTCTCAGTTTGATAGTATGATATACAATGGCCGCTATCTTGTGCAGGGAGTCTGCTGCCAGCTTTCTGGATCTCTCAGTACTCAGACCGGACGATGCAATATCACCATCTATACCACGGCCCCCCAATTCGTTAGGAAAAACACACTAAAGATGACTGACACAGTTTGATCTGCGGTATGTCCAGGCTGTTATATATAGTTAATTTTGAATAACACTGCCTGATCTCATCTCTCACAATGTGTAACGATATGACATCCCCTCTAAGATTTCTTCTGCCAATATCCAGTACATTGGCCAATCGTTTTGAATATTTTCAAAAGAGTACACAGTCATTCAAATATTTTCATTCACTTTTACTCCGTTTCTAGGCATTTATTTGTTATTCATAGGTCACCCAATTAAATTTCTTTTAACTTCAAAGTTCAGCCAATGGCCTCCCTCGTACTATCTTAGACTTCCTGTCACTACTATGTTTCAACAAAAATTCAGGGAATTCCATCCCAAGCAGATATGACCAAACCTGACAGTATCTCTGTTCTCTATATGTTTTATTACCAATATCTAATTATCTAATGGACTTTTTAGATAACTTATTACATATTCCTAGTCCCCTAGCCTTCCTGTACACGAATATAAGATTTTCAAGGGGCTAAGTGGCGTAGTTACGAATACGATCTTTTTTCGATGTTAAGTGTTTAATTTCAACTACCACCTGTTCAATCCTTTACGACTGTACTATCAGTATAAATTCAGGAGCCCTACGTAAAATATCAGGTTTCCTAATAAGAATTAAACCTGTTTTCAAAACCTAACATCGTATCGTTAGTTTTTTTCATCACTGTTTATTTGAAAAAATTAGGCCATGCACAATGCAAGTTGGTTTATTTTTAGACACACTGCGAGTGGCTTGCGTTACTGTGTTCCATGGTCCGTCTATCTCTCTCTGCTTTTTTCTTCTAAGCCCGTCTGTCTTTCCAAGGCTAACCTTGTGCGCGATTTTGCACTAATGTTAGTTTTTTAAAATCAAGGTCGTCTACAAGATTTTACTACACATTCTATTTTTAGAACTACGGTTATCGCTGTATTGTTTAGTCTAAGCATTTTATTTATGAACGAACGAATTAGGACAAGCAGGATTCTTGTGTTAGCCATTACGGCGTTATACAACTAAGGCGTTATCTATACTGGGAAAGCACTGGTCTTTCTCCATTCTTCTTCCTATCGTAGTATTTCGTTCGGCTTTACATTTATGTTCTAATTTATATATGGGTATTAGAATTTTTCACCACAATTCTCCCCACTTAAAACAGACATCATATGTCAGTCCCTAATTCTAGGTACACATAGATACATTTCTACCTATGCCTGGTGATTACTCTGATTCTCATCGCACGGATGGCGGCTTAGAAAATCAGCACCTAGGTTAGTCTTTCCAGAAATATATTCTATACTGAACTGATATGGCTGTAATAGCAAAGACCAGCGCAATAACCTAGCATTTTCATGCCTTGCTTGCGCTAGAAAAGACAGGGGTTTGTGATCCGTTTGTAACTTGAATGTCTTCCCATACAGATAAATATTGAATTTCTGGATCGCCCATATCACTGCGAGACATTCTTTTTCACTAGTTGAAAATTTTTTTTCAGCTGTATTCAACTTACGACTAGCATATGCCACTGGGGTTAATTCCCCATCCAGTGAATCTGACTTCTGTAACAGGGTGGCACCCAACCCTAGATTACTAGCATCCGTTCTCACAATGAATTCTTGACTTAAGTCAGGTAATTTCAAAATAGGTTTGCTTGTAAGCTTTTCCTTCAATTCTTGGTATGCTAATTCACACTGTGCTGTCCAGGTAAATCGATCTGGATTTCCTTTGCGTGTCAAATCAGTTAACGGTGCACATATGGAGTTAAAGTTGGTGATATATTTTTGATAGAAACCACATAATGAGACAAAAGATCTCACGTCTTTCTTTGTTTGTGGCCTCGGTGCTTTTCTCAGTTTCTCCAAGTTCTTGGGGTCAGGGGTCATGTTTCCCTGATGGACTGTGTGTCCCAAGAATTCTAATTCTTTACATCCAACGCAACATTTGGTTGGTCGGGCTGTCAAATTCGCTTCTCTAAGTCGATCAAACAACATGTTCAGAGATTTAATGTGTTCCTCAAATGTTTCTGTCGCTATGAGGATATCATCCATGAAGTTCGTGATGCATGGATTATTCAGGGGATCCAACAATTTTCTCATCATTCTAGAGAAGACACTGGGCGCATTTTTCAATCCAAATGGCAATCTGTTAAATTCATAGTGTCCCTCTGAGGTACTAAAAGCTAGATAAGGTCTAACCTCAGGCTTTACTGGAATCTGATAGTAGCCTTTGCTCAGATCCACCTTTGAGAAATATTTAGTTTTATTCAGCCTGGCAAACAGCTGATTTGTATCCGGCAATGGATCCACCTGACCTTCTGTGATAGCATTCAGTCTCCTGTAATCTATACAGAGCCTATGTTCTCCAGAGGGTTTTCTCAAGAGAACCACACTGGAACTATACTAAGATTCACTGTGTGAAATAATTCCTTCCTTCAGCAAATAGTCTATCTCTTCCTTCAAAGCTTTCTCCTTAGCGAAAGGAATCGAATAGGCTTTCATACAGACTGGTGTTGGGTCTATAAGTTTCATATCATATTCTAATAAGTTTGTATGCCCCGGACGGTCCGTTAGCACCTCTGTATGATCATCTAGAACCTGTTGCACTCTCTCCTTCTGATTTTTCGTTAAATGTGTACTGATTTTCACCTGTGCAGCGGTCTCACAGGGGTGTAATGGATATTCAGATGATGAAAGTGGTTCCTTTTTCATCTCCATGGCGATGGACAAGGTCAACAAGTGTGTCTCTTCCTGATGTTCTCTTTCCAAATATTTCTTCAGGAGATTCACATGATAGATTTTTTCTTTCCCTTTCTTATCTATCTTATAATTTGTTCTAGACACCTTCTCTAGAACTGTATATGGACCTTGCCATCCAATTTGCAACTTATTCTGGCTACCGGGTAGAAGAAGCAGTACCTTCTCTCCCACAGCCAAATCTCTGTCTTTTGCTTTCTTGTTATAATAGGCAGCATGCTTTTTCCTGGCTTGTCTCAAATTTTCATTGGCAAGTTTCCAGCCAGTTTTTAAACGAGTGGTCAGCTCATTCACATATTGGTATGATGATGTAATATTCTTCTCTGCCTTTTCGTCAGTCCACGTTCTTAACAGGGCTTCTAGTGGACCTTTTATTGGCCTCCCAAATAATAATGTTGCCGGGGCCATATCGGTTGAACTATATGGTACCTCCCGATAAGCAAAGAGGGCGGCGTGAAGGTACTGGTCCCATGTATCTGGTTTTTCATGTGCCAACTTTCTCAGGATCAACATTAATGTCCCGTTAAATCTTTCCACTTGGCCGTTTCCTTGGGGATGGTACGGGCTACAATGGAAGTGTTTGGCTTGAAAGATCCTGAAAACTTCTTCAGTTAGTTTCCCCTTGAACTGAGAGCCATTATCAGTCAAGATTTGGTTGGGAAAACCTAACCTTGTGAAAATTGTGAGCAATGCCTCTGCCACATGTTTAGAATCAATTGATGACAGGGCTACCGCCTCTCCCCACATAGATCAGGTGTCCACCAGAGTCAGAATGTAGCTGTTTGTTACCGTCTATTTTCATTTGAAGACCAGTTGGTTATTATTCGTTGACTGTCGTTTTGTCATATAAAATTCTTTACAGTATTCTTGACAGTATTCTTCCAAGTTCGTTAGTATCTTATTCCCTTTTAAGTGATCGTGCATGATGGTGAATTGCGAATGGTGGGGTGAACTTCGAATTCAACAGTAATGGATTCCACAACGCTTCTTATGTATGGGTCCATAGATACGTACATAGTTTAATGAACGAGACATTTCATCAACTGACATTTGCATAAGTAAAAATACATCAGCTCCGTGCAGTTATTCTAGTCTTCTTCAAATAAATCCTTTAACGTCAAAATGTCCTGTGGTTTACACGCGATTTCCGTATGTCGGTAAATCCGGTAACGAACCACTATACTTCTGGCGAATACTAATGATTCTGACAAAATCATAACATAAATACCTGCAGTTCCTCATCTAAGGAAATTCATACAACCAAATTGGAATGCTTCGCTCTTGCATCCATAATACGAGATAATTGACCCTACCGTTTATCTCCGTGAAGAAACTACTGCACCATATAATACCAAACAGGAGCTATTAACAATGCGCCTATCTCGGACGACATTCAGGGTCTGAAGCCTCAATGTAATATGTTGTCAAGTGGTGCCTTAACAACTCACCGCGTCATACTTTATCCTAGACAACTCTATCAATTTGCGTTCATCACCGTGAAGCGCGAAAACCTCCAAACTTTATAGAATACCCCTAAGTTAATGTGAAATTATAAAATGCACACTATAGAAGTGGCCAACATCATTACACGAGTCGTAACACTGTTCCTCTTCTTGGTTCGAGTGAGAGGTCCCACAATGTCCACTGCAACTCTCTCAAAAGGTGTTCCCACTATGGGCATTTCCCCTAGAGTTGCTGGTGCAGTCCAATGCTTTGGTGCTACTCGTTGGAACTCTGGACAGGATTTTACATATCTTTTTATGTCTTCAGTTATCCCTGGCCAGAAATAATGACAAGCTATACGCTGTCTGGTTGCGCTGATCCCCATATGACCACTGAAGTTCAGATCCAGCCTTCTTATAAATCAATTTATTCTTCATATAAAAATCTCCCTTGCCTGGAGGTGTATGACATTTGGGCAATTTCTTGAAACACGGCTTGAGTGTTTTGTCCTCCGCCTGTGCCTTCCTCATCTCATCTGGATGAGTATTTATTGGATTATCCTCCTCCTTTTTTGACTGTGATCTGGTCTGCACTGTTGCCAATATCACAGGTCTCTTGGGATTCCCCAAGAAGACATACCTACACCCCAATATCAGAGGGTAGATTGGTTCATTTATCACTGCTGCTTTGATTACTCCCTCCACATATCGCGTTTTCACATTTATCTTAGCGATAGGGAGTGTCATGGTCGCTACTTCCTTGGTTGCAGCTTGAATCTCCACTGTTTCTGTGGTGTATTGATCTGCTTGCACCAGGTGAGAACTCACAACTGAATCATAATCTAGACCTGTATCATATAAGCACCTTGTGGTGACTCCATTACAGATTACATCTTCACACACTGGGGGGTGGTACGGTTCCTGTAGTTCCGCAGGTTTGACCTGTGTTCCCTTCTTCCCAGATTTCACAGCAGCAAAATTAGGAGTTTTCCTTCTACAATTTTCGGTGGTATGATTGCTCATCCGACAAACTTTACACCACTTCTTTCCTTGGTTGAAAGATTTTCTTTCATCAAATTTCCTTTCATCGAATTGTGGGGTTTTATTTTTATTATCATACCATCTCCTATCAAACTGGTGCTTACCTTTGTTCTGATCTCTATGATCAAACTTATTAAGTTTTGTGGTGCTTTAAAATTGTCTACCTGTTTCTTTTTATTTCCAGTTACCTCTGCTTGAGCTGCCTGATATCTTTCAGCGACATTTAGTAACTCACCCAGCCTCTCTGCACCTTGTTCCATGAGAAACTTTCTCAGGTCTGGAGCCATGGACTCTCTTAGCTGCTCTATAAGGATCATTTCCTTAAGATCTTGGGTTTTCCCCAGAGCAGTCCATTTCTCCAAGTATGTCTCTAACCGTGCAGAGAACTGGTGATATGTCTCACCTGACAGTAGTTTAGCATTCCTGAACTTTTTTCTATAAAATTCTCCATTCTTTTCATATCTTAACAAAAGAGCCTGCTTTAACATGTCATAATTGTCTTGGTCATCTCTGCTCATCTTGGCAAAAACTTCATAAGCTGTACCCCGAAGCCCTTGTGATAACTTTAGGCTCCACCTTTCTCTCTCTAAACCATACGTGGTAGCTAAAAGTTCATATCTATTTAGGTAACTTTCTATGTCATCGTCTTTCTCGACAAAATGGTCTAAATGAAAACTCATAGCTGAGGTTGAGGCTCCCTGACTAACAGTGGCATCTGAGGCAAAGGGACTGGCACCATCTTCAGGAGCATGGCCTTGAAATTCTAACTCCCTTAGTCGTAACTCATGTTCCCTTTGTAATCTCTTCTCCTCCTTTTCTGCTTCCCTTTCTGCAGCCTGTCTCCTTTCTTCTGCTTCTCTTTCTGTAGCTAGTCTCTTTTCTTCTCTTTCTGCAGCTAATCTCTTTTCTTCTGCTTCTCTTTCTGCAGCTAGTCTCTTTTCTTCTCTTTCTGCAGCTAATCTCTTTTCTTCTGCTTCCAACTGTAACTTCTTAGCCTCAGCCTCCATTGCCCTAGCCTCTTTGTCAGCCTCAATCTGCAGCCTCTTAATTTCTTTATCTGCCTCTAACTTTCTTTCTGCTTCAAATTTTCTTTCTTCACGTTCAATAAATTTGTCACATTCAGTTGTGACATAAGCAATCATAATTTGCCCCTCCATTCCCAGCTTTTTAGCAGCCTGCACAGCAGCAGATCAAAACTTTGCCAGGTCAGCCATTTTCTAACAGGCAAATTTATACAATGTCTAACCAAGCAATTCTATCTATGACTAATTATACTAAGGACAACCACAAGCACTGAGAGCTCAACCTTATTTATTCTCCACCCAAGAATACCTTTTTAATTTTATAAATCCCGGACCGGACCCCAATACATGTGGTGAGTTGGGGAATAAATATATTTATAGGGGACTTAGTGTACTGAATGAGATCAGCTGTGAAGGTTTCTGAAGATAATAAATTTGGTGTGTATCCAGAAGACCTTACTTGCTACCACATTTCGATCTCAATCAGACTTATTCTTGAATAAATGAATAATAGCTTCGTTAAGTGTCTAGGGTTATGATAGTGATGAAGTGTAAGTATATAACAACCAACTGACATATACACAATTGCTTTAATAATTTCCACAATTTACAGCACTTTGACAATCACAAACACATAACACTCTAAAAGACTATCTTATTAAGTCAAGGGTTAAGTTTTTAAAATGTATTAATGATCTTTCAATATCTTTCCTGATTCTATTGTATTTGTGAATCAGGAATCACAATAAAAATGTAATCACAATATTTATATACAAGTATTTATACACTGGATATTTATCCAGTCATAGACTGTTATAGCAATATGAGTGTCGTGTTGTTGTGTAATATTATGAGGTAATACTGTCATTAATAGCTAGACTGTTGGTTGTCATCATGACTTCATGTGTTTGTTACTGGTGGAAATCTTATTGAAGGATTCACAGATTCTGTTTCTTTAAAATTTATGTCCCTTTTTATATAATAAAGTTCAATTCAGGGTTATTTTATTCAAGGTTGAGCTATTTCGTGCTGACATGCGCTTATCTCATAATGCAGCTGCAGGAAACCTGTATCCTCTGCTCGCTTGCTTCTCAGTTTGATAGTATGATATACAATGGCCGCTATCTTGTGCAGGGAGTCTGCTGCCAGCTTTCTGGATCTCTCAGTACTCAGACCGGACGATGCAATATCACCATCTATACCACGGCCTCCCAATTCGTAAGGAAAAACACACTAAAGATGACTGACACAGTTTGATCTGCGGTATGTCCAGGCTGTTATATATAGTTAATTTTGAATAACACTGCCTGATCTCATCTCTCACAATGTGTAACGATATGGCATCCCCTCTAAGATTTCTTCTGCCAATATCCAGTACATTGGCCAATCATTTTGAATATTTTCAAAAGAGTACACAGTCATTCAAATATTTTCATTCACTTTTACTCCGTTTCTAGGCATTTATTTGTTATTCATAGGTCACCCAATTAAATTTCTTTTAACTTCAAAGTTCAGCCAATGGCCTCCCTCGTACTATCTTAGACTTCCTGTCACTACTATGTTTCAACAAAAATTCAGGGAATTCCATCCCAAGCAGATATGACCAAACCTGACAGTATCTCTGTTCTCTATATGTTTTATTACCAATATCTAATTATCTAATGGACTTTTTAGATAACTTATTACATATTCCTAGTCCCCTAGCCTTCCTGTACACGAATATAAGATTTTCAAGGGGCTAAGTGGCGTAGTTACGAATACGATCTTTTTTCGATGTTAAGTGTTTAATTTCAACTACCACCTGTTCAATCCTTTACGACTGTACTATCAGTATAAATTCAGGAGCCCTACGTAAAATATCAGGTTTCCTAATAAGAATTAAACCTGTTTTCAAAACCTAACATCGTATCGTTAGTTTTTTTCATCACTGTTTATTTGAAAAAATTAGGCCATGCACAATGCAAGTTGGTTTATTTTTAGACACACTGCGAGTGGCTTGCGTTACTGTGTTCCATGGTCCGTCTATCTCTCTCTGCTTTTTTCTTCTAAGCCCGTCTGTCTTTCCAAGGCTAACCTTGTGCGCGATTTTGCACTAATGTTAGTTTTTTTTAATCAAGGTCGTCTAGAAGATTTTACTACACATTCTATTTTTAGAACTACGGTTATCGCCGTATTGTTTAGTCTAAGCATTTTATTTATGAACGAACGAATTAGGACAAGCAGGATTCTTGTGTTAGCCATTATGGCGTTATACAACTAAGGCGTTATCTATACTGGGAAAGCACTGGTCTTTCTCCATTCTTCTTCCTATCGTAGTATTTCGTTCGGCTTTACATTTATGTTCTAATTTATATATGGGTATTAGAATTTTTCACCACAATTCTCCCCACTTAAAACAGACATCATATGTCAGTCCCTAATTCTAGGTACACATAGATACATTTCTACCTATGCCTGGTGATTACTCTGATTCTCATCGCACGGATGGCGGCTTAGAAAATCAGCACCTAGGTTAGTCTTTCCAGAAATATATTCTATACTGAACTGATATGGCTGTAATAGCAAAGACCAGCGCAATAACCTAGCATTTTCATGCCTTGCTTGCGCTAGAAAAGACAGGGGTTTGTGATCCGTTTGTAACTTGAATGTCTTCCCATACAGATAAATATTGAATTTCTGGATCGCCCATATCACTGCGAGACATTCTTTTTCACTAGTTGAAAATTTTTTTTCAGCTGTATTCAACTTACGACTAGCATATGCCACTGGGGTTAATTCCCCATCCAGTGAATCTGATTTCTGTAACAGGGTGGCACCCAACCCTAGATTACTAGCATCCGTTCTCACAATGAATTCTTGACTTAAGTCAGGTAATTTCAAAATAGGTTTGCTTGTAAGCTTTTCCTTCAATTCTTGGTATGCTAATTCACACTGTGCTGTCCAGGTAAATCGATCTGGATTTCCTTTGCGTGTCAAATCAGTTAACGGTGCACATATGGAGTTAAAGTTGGTGATATATTTTTGGTAGAAACCACATAATGAGACAAAAGATCTCACGTCTTTCTTTGTTTGTGGCCTCGGTGCTTTTCTCAGTTTCTCCAAGTTCTTGGGGTCAGGGGTCATGTTTCCCTGATGGACTGTGTGTCCCAAGAATTCTAATTCTTTACATCCAACGCAACATTTGGTTGGTCGGGCTGTCAAATTCGCTTCTCTAAGTCGATCAAACAACATGTTCAGAGATTTAATGTGTTCCTCAAATGTTTCTGTCGCTATGAGGATATCATCCATGAAGTTCGTGATGCATGGATTATTCAGGGGATCCAACAATTTTCTCATCATTCTAGAGAAGACACTGGGCGCATTTTTCAATCCAAATGGCAATCTGTTAAATTCATAGTGTCCCTCTGAGGTACTAAAAGCTAGATAAGGTCTAACCTCAGGCTTTACTGGAATCTGATAGTAGCCTTTGCTCAGATCCACCTTTGAGAAATATTTAGTTTTATTCAGCCTGGCAAACAGCTGATTTGTATCCGGCAATGGATCCACCTGACCTTCTGTGATAGCATTCAGTCTCCTGTAATCTATACAGAGCCTATGTTCTCCAGAGGGTTTTCTCAAGAGAACCACACTGGAACTATACTAAGATTCACTGTGTGAAATAATTCCTTCCTTCAGCAAATAGTCTATCTCTTCCTTCAAAGCTTTCTCCTTAGCGAAAGGAATCGAATAGGCTTTCATACAGACTGGTGTTGGGTCTATAAGTTTCATATCATATTCTAATAAGTTTGTATGCCCTGGACGGTCCGTTAGCACCTCTGTATGATCATCTAGAACCTGTTGCACTCTCTCCTTCTGATTTTTCGTTAAATGTGTACTGATTTTCACCTGTGCAGCGGTCTCACAGGGGTGTAATGGATATTCAAATGATGAAAGTGGTTCTTTTTTCATCTCCATTGCAATAGACAAGGTCAGCAAATATGTCTCTTCCTGATTTTTTCTTTCCAAATATTTCTTCAGGAGATTCACATGAAATAATTTTTCTTTCCCTTTCTTATCTATCTTATAATTTGTTCTAGACACCTTCTCTAGAACTGTATATGGACCTTGCCATCCAATTTGCAACTTATTCTGGCTACCGGGTAGAAGAAGCAGTACCTTCTCTCCCACAGCCAAATCTCTGTCTTTTGCTTTCTTGTTATAATAGGCAGCATGCTTTTTCCTGGCTTGTCTCAAATTTTCATTGGCAAGTTTCCAGCCAGTTTTTAAACGAGTGATCAGCTCATTCACATATTGGTATGATGATGTAATATTCTCCTCTGCCTTTTCATCAGTTCACGTTCTTAACAGGGCTTCTAGTGGACCTTTTATTGGCCTCCCAAATAATAATGTTGCCGGGGCCATATCGGTTGAACTATATGGTACCTCCCGATAAGCAAAGAGGGCGGCGTGAAGGTACTGGTCCCATGTATCTGGTTTTTCATGTGCCAACTTTCTCAGGATCAACATTAATGTCCCGTTAAATCTTTCCACTTGGCCGTTTCCTTGGGGATGGTACGGGCTACAATGGAAGTGTTTGGCTTGAAAGATCCTGAAAACTTCTTCTGTTAGTTTCCCCTTGAACTGAGAGCCATTATCAGTCAAGATTTGGTTGGGAAAACCTAACCTTGTGAAAATTGTGAGTAATGCCTCTGCCACATGTTTAGAATCAATTGATGACAGGGCTACCGCCTCTCCCCACATAGATCAGGTGTCCACCAGAGTCAGAATGTAGCTGTTCCTCTTCTTGGTTCGAGTGAGAGGTCCCACAATGTCCACTGCAACTCTCTCAAAAGGTGTTCCCACTATGGGCATTTCCCCTAGAGTTGCTGGTGCAGTCCAATGCTTTGGTGCTACTCGTTGGAACTCTGGACAGGATTTTACATATCTTTTTATGTCTTCAGTTATCCCTGGCCAGAAATAATGACAAGCTATACGCTGTCCGGTTGCGCTGATCCCCATATGACCACTGAAGGGAATCGCATGCCCTAGTTCCAACACTTTAGTCCTATATGAAGTGGGAAGGACCAGCTGTCCGTGACCATTGGATTCAGATCCAGCCTTCTTATAAATCAATTTGTTCTTCATATAAAAATCTCCCTTGCCTGGAGGTGTATGACATTTGGGCAATTTCTTGAAACACGGCTTGAGTGTTTTGTCCTCCGCCTGTGCCTTCCTCATCTCATCTGGATGAGTATTTATTGGATTATCCTCCTCCTTTTTTGACTGTGATCTGGTCTGCACTGTTGCCAATATCACAGGTCTCTTGGGATTCCCCAAGAAGACATACCTACACCCCAATATCAGAGGGTAGATTGGTTCATTTATCACTGCTGCTTTGATTACTCCCTCCACATATCGCGTTTTCACGTTTATCTTAGCGATAGGGAGTATCATGGTCGCTACTTCCTTGGTTGCAGCTTGAATCTCCACTGTTTCTGTGGTGTATTGATCTGCTTGCACCAGGTGAGAACTCACAACTGAATCATAATCTAGACCTGTATCATGTGAGCACCTTGTGGTGACTCCATTACAGATTACATCTTCACACACTGGGGGGTGGTACGGTTCCTGTAGTTCCGGAGGTTTGACCTTTGTTCCCTTCTTCCCAGATTTCACAGCAGCAAAATTAGGAGTTTTCCTTCTACAATTTTCGGTGGTATGATTGCTCATCCGACAAACTTTACACCACTTCTTTCCTTGGTTGAAAGATTTTCTTTCATCAAATTTCCTTTCATCGAATTGTGGGGTTTTATTTTTATTATCATACCATCTCCTATCAAACTGGTGCTTACCTTTGTTCTGATCTCTATGATCAAACTTATTAAAGTTTTGTGGTACCTTAAAATTGTCTACCTGTTTCTTTTTATTTCCAGTTACCTCTGCTTGAGCTGCCTGATATCTTTCAGCGACATTTAGTAACTCACCCAGCCTCTCTGCACCTTGTTCCATGAGAAACTTTCTCAGGTCTGGAGCCATGGACTCTCTTAGCTGCTCTATAAGGATCATTTCCTTAAGATCTTGGGTTTTCCCCAGAGCAGTCCATTTCTCCAAGTATGTCTCTAACCGTGCAGAGAACTGGTGATATGTCTCACCTGACAGTAGTTTAGCATTCCTGAACTTTTCTCTATAAAATTCTCCATTCTTTTCATATCTTAACAAAAGAGCCTGCTTTAACATGTCATAATTGTCTTGGTCATCTCTGCTCATCTTGGCAAAAACTTCATAAGCTGTACCCCGAAGCCCTTGTGATAACTTTAGGCTCCACCTTTCTCTCTCTAAACCATACGTGGTAGCTAAAAGTTCATATCTATTTAGGTAACTTTCTATGTCATCGTCTTTCTCGACAAAATGGTCTAAATGAAAACTCATAGCTGAGGTTGAGGCTCCCTGACTAACAGTGGCATCTGAGGCAAAGGGACTGGCACCATTTTCAGGAGCATGGCCTTGAAATTCTAACTCCCTTAGTCGTAACTCATGTTCCTTTTGTAATCTCTTCTCCTCCTTTTCTGCTTCCCTTTCTGCAGCCTGTCTCCTTTCTTCTGCTTCTCTTTCTGTAGCTAGTCTCTTTTCTTCTCTTTCTGCAGCTAATCTCTTTTCTTCTGCTTCTCTTTCTGCAGCTAGTCTCTTTTCTTCTCTTTCTGCAGCTAATCTCTTTTCTTCTGCTTCCAACTGTAACTTCTTAGCCTCAGCCTCCATTGCCCTAGCCTCTTTGTCAGCCTCAATCTGCAGCCTCTTAATTTCTTTATCTGCCTCTAACTTTCTTTCTGCTTCAAATTTTCTTTCTTCACGTTCAATAAATTTGTCACATTCAGTTGTGACATAAGCAATCTGTTGCAGGTGGAACTTATGGAAGGGGAAGTAATCTTTAGAATGTTTTGAACATATTAAATTTCGAGTTGCAACGCTTGATTAAGCGGATACTTGTTTGACTTTAGGATAGAATTATCTTTTCCTATTTTCGGGTGACAGAGTACAGATAAGCGTGTGAACGCTGTTTAATGTATTTATTCTGTACTGTTTTGAGTCATGTGAATAGCTCGCTAGTCTGCATGTGTTATCGAGAACGGTGTTCAAGACAACCGAATCTCGTGACGGGTTTTTTTGGCGGGACTAGTGTGTGATTGAGGGAGTTGTGTTTTGGGCGTGGACCGTGTAGGTCGAGTCCCAGTGTTTTTGGATAATGTATGCCTACGTAGGATTTGAGAAAATGTCGACTTATATATTTCGCTGTGTGTACAGCCTATGTGATACACTGCAGTGAAGATTTGTTTAGGCCATTTGAAGATTATTATAGCTGCCGGGTGATGCAGGCTTTGCTATGTATTGAAGTACTTTCGTAGGCCATATTGTGAAGATTAATGAAGCTGCCGGGTGATGCAGGCTTTGCTATGTATTGAAGTACTTTTGTAGGCCATATTTTGAAGATTAATGAAGCTGCCGGATGATGCAGGCTTTGCTATGTATTGAAGTACTTTTGTAGGCCATATTATATATTAACTGCAGTGTGGAGATGTATGAAGCTATTAAGCTATTATCAGTCCAGGATTAGGACAGGCCATATTATATATTAACTGCAGTGTGGAGATGTATGAAGCTATTAAGCTATTATAAGTCCAGGATTAGGACAGGCCGTATTATATATTTAATGCCCGGGAAATTATGTTATAATGATGTCGTGTTGTGCTAGCGAATGCGAGTACATTTATGGCCAGTAATAACAGTGATAACATTTCAGACTGAAACCACTCGGTTACATTTATGGTGGTTTTCAGTTAACAGGATCTGACATCTACGACTATTCGCGTCGATAGCCTAAGTGGCGTAGTTTTGTATCATTGGATATGATTTAAGATGTGCCTGGGTGGCGTATACGATTAAGAAATTGTTACCTCTACAGTGATATGTACTTGAAACAAGAGGATAAAGTGAATCAAATTTTGTCCACCAGACCATAACATATCTAGAGGATCAGTCACTACAAGGTGGAAAGAATACATATGACTTGCACGTGACAAGAGTGTAGAACACTTGACTTTGTTATAATTAGCCTTATGTAGGCGTGGCTTGAATCTGGTGTACTTCAGAACTGTGACCTAGTTATTATCTGCCTGGGTGGCGCATTTGAGAAACAACACACGCGTTATTTGGTAGAAGGCAACTTTACTAGTAGCAATTGACGTCCTATTTCATGCCTATAGACGACAACAACGTCTGCAGTGGTCAAGGAAGTTCAATTAGACTTGGACAGTATTTGTACCAGCATTTGTACGGGTTGTGACAGATTTCTGCAATATTCGGGTTACCTGTGCCAGTGGTCACCATCACAAGTTCAAGACGTTATGATACACGGAGTTGCCGTGTACATTTCAGACTACAGAAGAGTCAAGAGTTGCAGTGTGTGCTGTATTATGGTTCCTGTCAACTTATGCATTGTTAAGCACATATCATATTGACGAAATTACCTGAAGAGAAACGAACCAAGTTGCAGTGCTTTCCCGCAGTGGAGGTTTTAGCAGTCTATGTGATATCCAGTGTCGTGGCGGAAAAGAAGCGGGATCATTGACAGATAAGTAATTGTGTCTTGTGTAAATTGTGTCACTTCATATATGTCGCTAGGCCTCCCTAATTGCTCATTTTGTTATTATTGTTGTTTATGTCTAATTTGACATATGATTAAGATTTGATGCATAGGTGTTAATGGCTGTTGACATATGTCGATTTTCCTGATAATGATGTGACTTGATAAAGGTGCTATAAAAAGGAATTGATGATACAGAATTGAGGAATAAGCTCATTTCTTGACAAATAGTTAACTTTGTGAGCTGGAAAGGTAATTGTCAAACCTTTTGCGACAGTAATTTGTCATAACTATAAGTTATTACTATATATAGTTGATTAAGTAAGTGAATCACCATGGATCGTGATATGTGCCCTACAGATATAAGGCCTATGTTGGAGTCTGCATTGGTGGTAGGTAGAGATGGTAAGGGATTGAGAGGTGCACGACTTGGAGTATGGATCATGGACGATTTTTTGGTTAATGTATCGGCATCTCTAGAGTTATTTGCTGAACATAACTTTAAGCTTCTGTGTAATTCAATAATGGCTGAGGATTTGGTGAATTTGCTACGGCACCTTCGTGTGTTTGTGCAACAGTATATTGAACTTGAACACGGACATATAATGCAAAGCATGTTCAAAATAATCCACAACCATACATCTGATGAGCAGGAAAGGGAATTGAGAATTGAGAAACAAGCAAAAGTAAACAAACACAGTGCTCTACAGCAAAGGGAGAATTTCCTAGAAGGTGTTGCTAAAGAGAGCGAACTACAGGCAACTGTGTATAAGCTTAAAAGTGAGATACTTGAATCAAACTCAGAACTTTCTAGTGCACAAGCTACATTAAATTCAGCTTTAAGCAAAGTCCAAGACTTGGAAGCTCAGATAGGTAATCTCACGCGGGAACTTCAAGAACAGAAAGAGATGTATGAGAAATTGAAGGTTGAGAGAAATGTCTGTGAGAAGACTTATAAAGATATGCTTCAGGATGTGTTGGATGACAATGATAGTCTCAGTCGCCAACTGAAAGAAAAGAGTAATGTATCCTCGGAGAATATGAATGAGTTAAAGGCACAAGCTGCTCAAATCTTAGGACTTCAGGCTCAAGTGGCTCGACTTCAGCCACAGATAGAAGAGGTTCAAAAGATGAGATTGAGGAAACTAGCGCGACAGAGGAGTGCAAGCAAAGAAAAGGATGAAAAGGTGAAATTAGAAGAGTTAACTATGGAGAAAGAGAAGGTCGCTAAAATTGAAAATTTGCTAGCAGAAGAAAGCGACAAAGTTTTGGCTGTTAAGGAGTTAAATAAAAGGTTAAGTGAAACGATTTCACTTAAAGATAATGAAATTGCGGAAGCAAGGGAAAGAATATTTGGCTTACTAGATATGGTTTTGAAAAACAATATGAAGTCTTCTGTCAATGTTGACAATGATAGACAGAAAGTAGCTCAGAGAGAGGTCATACATAGTAAATATAGATCTTATCGTGGGAAATACAACTTTCCTAGTTCTAATATTACTGACAGTTCCAGTAACAATTCTTGGCGTCAGACCAACAAAGATTCTTGTGTAACAACCAGTTCTGTTGGTCAGGAAAAGAAAAGTGATAAATTTCAGGTCAAGACTCATAAAAGCAAATATTTCTCGACTATTGGAAATACTCAGAAATTAATAGCGGGTGTTGAGACTATTACTACTTGTTCCAAAGATGAAACCCATATGCGGAACAATAGAGATACTATTGTTTCTGGCAGTTGTCAAACTCAGCACAGTCAGTTTGAAACTATTGGTAAATATATTCCCATAAGGGAAAAGAAAAACAGTTCTAGAAAGAGAGATAACCCCAAGAGTAAACAGTACCAAGGGAGATCAGAAAATAATAATTGTCCCTCTCGTAGATACTGTAGACAATTTAACAAATCTCAAAGTTTTGATTGTAAGAATGTTGGAAAGTATAATAGAGATAATGGCTTTTCAAATGTTGCTTTACATCACCAGAATAATGTTCCTCAACAAACGACTAAAGTGATTATTTGTAAACAAGGCAACGGTAATAATAAGTATTTTGATCATAGATCAAATAATAAGCGCAATTGTGCTAATTTTGTTCAACATGAGCCCAGAGTCATTTATAATCAAAGTAAACAGAGTAAAAATAACAGTGGATGCTTGAATACTATTGCTTGCTCTACTTGTTGTTGTGAATATAACACTTTGTTTCAGCGTAAGGCAGCGGCGACATTCAAGGTCGGTCATGTTGTCCCCAAGAATTCTATGATATCTACATGTGATAGAGAGAGCTAGTGACATCGTGAAGAGACCGGGTTTTTACACAAGCCGGTACTGGGTAATTGTAAACGTGATTTCTACGTTTTTCTCATTAAATTTCACTATTAAGTAAAATGGAAATTTTCATTTGTATTTGTTGACAGAAGCTACGTTGCGATAAGGGTCAAGGCTTCTGTGACATATTGACGGTCAGAAATGTGAGTCAACTTTCCGCTCGAGTAGTCAACCGAAACCTGTCAGCGTCTAAATAGCAACTGATGTTTACTTTGGAGGGTCAGGACATGTGTTCAAGAGAGTGGGAAATTTTACGGCGTATTTTTTTCCTTAGATAGTAAATATTTTTGTATTCTATATTAGTACATGACATGTTGTTGTTTTGAAAAAACATATAATTTTGTTGTCATGATTATTTCTATGCATCATTTGATTGCCATAATTTTTTATTGTTATTTATATGTCTGTATTTTGATGATGTATTAATACATTTTTATGCTATTTATATATTATTGTGTTGATAATGTGTAGTATGTAATTATTATCCTTTATACTACTCTGTTCAACTTAGAATTTTTGCAACTGTGTTGTTTAGGATAGTTTTGTACATGAGGAGATTGCACAAACTCATTTATTGTGTTGATGTAGTGGTTACTTTTAGATAGTCCTGAGTGTTCGTTATTCACTTAATTTATATTTTTCTCATGTTTTGATGTCATGATTAATTAATATATAGAACATACAGAGAAGATGTGTATTATCTGGTATGTTGTGAAATGTAATTTTGAAAATAGCGTGCATGTATCATAAATGATCTTGTATTTGGATTTGTTAACTTTTTGTGAAACTTCGATTTTCCAGAACTTGATTTTCTTGCCAGTCAGACATGTAGATTATTTTCTTAGCAGATTATTTAAAAAAAAAAAAAAAACTTATTTTTTGTAGATATTTTTATAGAACCTTTTTTATATTTCATATTAGCATCAAAGGGTAGATTTATTTATAATGTATATCTTATCGATTTGAGTAAGAGATAGAGTTATACCTAAATAGCATTGTACGGAGCTGAACGTAATTGTCAGCAGAAAGAACTTAAAGGATAAATTAAATTTACATGTGTTGATTTAAAGGTTTCTTCGAGATAGGATTTTTGTTTTATATTTCACTCATTTTGTTAAAATATTGATTTCACTATTAGGCTTTACTTAAAGTATTACTGAATTACTTAAAAATTAAATACTGTTTTTATGTTTTTATCGAGAAAAAAATATGTTTGTACGGTACTGTTGAAAAAAATGATTTTTTTTTTTTGGCATTGTAATTTTTTGTTGGGTGTGCCCAGCATTTGACTTCGTGATATCATTGATATGTAGTTTGATTAGTTCTTGTAAAAAGTTGTTTTTTATTATGATGTATTTTTTATTTTTAGCGCTTGATTGTGCGTTGGTCGTATTAGTTATAGTAATGCTATTACTTGTTTGTTCGATGCCTATAATTTATTTATGTTAGTTTTGTATAACTCTTGTAACTTGGTTAAATTACTTATTAGGTTTTGTTTAGTTGTAAATTATTTTTTGGTGGTATTAGTATAGATATACTTTGATATTTTGTGTTGTGCCTTTCGATCATGTTTATATATTTATTTTTGAATAGGTTATCTGATCAAAACAGTTATTAGTATATACTGTTATTGACTTTCTTTGCGTTCGTGCCTTTGCTTTCTATCTGTCTTTGGTAACTATTCTTCATTTCATTCCTTCTTTTCTGTTGTCTTTTCGGTATGGATTTCATATCTTGTTTATACTTTCGTACCTCATCTTCGTTTTACTTGATTCTATTTGTATACTTTGTCTTCTTTCAACACTTATACCTCTATTCTTTGTATTGTTGGAGTGGTTATATGACTTGATATAACATATCTACTTATGATAGTTGTATTTATTTTACATGTAATTGTCCAACTTAATTATGAGTATATGGTACTTATGATAGTTGTATTTATTTTACATGTAATTGTCCAACTTAATTATGAGTATATGGTATTGTTGAGTTCTTACTTTCCTTTTTTTTTCAGATCATTCTTCTGTTGATTGATCTTGTGTTTTCTCTTTCGATTGGTTGTTTTCGGTTTGATTTGTACTAAATATACGTAACTTAATTTTGGAACTGATCATATTTGTATATTTAGCTAATTACTTTTTATACTTAGCTGATTATGCTGTATGCTTTAATTGCTACTTTACACTTTAATGCTGATATTTGTTGTAGATATAATTTGATTTAAAATAAGATATTTTTGTAGGCATACGTTAGAGCTTAATTGTCTTCTAAATTTTTCGTTTTTGGGAGTTAATTTTTTCAAAAAAAAATGATAGAATCATTTTTTTTTCCCGGAGCGGGTGGTAACTGTTGCAGGTGGAACTTATGGAAGGGGAAGTAATCTTTAGAATGTTTTGAACATATTAAATTTCGAGTTGCAACGCTTGATTAAGCGGATACTTGTTTGACTTTAGGATAGAATTATCTTTTCCTATTTTCGGGTGACAGAGTACAGATAAGCGTGTGAACGCTGTTTAATGTATTTATTCTGTACTGTTTTGAGTCATGTGAATAGCTCGCTAGTCTGCATGTGTTATCGAGAACGGTGTTCAAGACAACCGAATCTCGTGACGGGTTTTTTGGCGGGACTAGTGTGTGATTGAGGGAGTTGTGTTTTGGGCGTGGACCGTGTAGGTCGAGTCCCAGTGTTTTTGGATAATGTATGCCTACGTAGGATTTGAGAAAATGTCGACTTATATATTTCGCTGTGTGTACAGCCTATGTGATACACTGCAGTGAAGATTTGTTTAGGCCATTTGAAGATTATTATAGCTGCCGGGTGATGCAGGCTTTGCTATGTATTGAAGTACTTTCGTAGGCCATATTGTGAAGATTAATGAAGCTGCCGGGTGATGCAGGCTTTGCTATGTATTGAAGTACTTTTGTAGGCCATATTTTGAAGATTAATGAAGCTGCCGGATGATGCAGGCTTTGCTATGTATTGAAGTACTTTTGTAGGCCATATTATATATTAACTGCAGTGTGGAGATGTATGAAGCTATTAAGCTATTATCAGTCCAGGATTAGGACAGGCCATATTATATATTAACTGCAGTGTGGAGATGTATGAAGCTATTAAGCTATTATAAGTCCAGGATTAGGACAGGCCGTATTATATATTTAATGCCTGGGAAATTATGTTATAATGATGTCGTGTTGTGCTAGCGAATGCGAGTACATTTATGGCCAGTAATAACAGTGATAACATTTCAGACTGAAACCACTTTTGTTACACAATCATAATTTGCCCCTCCATTCCCAGCTTTTTAGCAGCCTGCACAGCAGCAGATCAAAACTTTGCCAGGTCAGCCATTTTCTAACAGGCAAATTTATACAATGTCTAACCAAGCAATTCTATCTATGACTAATTATACTAAGGACAACCACAAGCACTGAGAGCTCAACCTTATTTATTTTCCACCCAAGAATACCTTTTTAATTTTATAAATCCCGGACCGGACCCCAATACATGTGGTGAGTTGAGGAATAAATATATTTATAGGGGACTTAGTGTACTGAATGAGATCAGCTGTGAAGGTTTCTGAAGATAATAAATTTGGTGTGTATCCAGAAGACCTTACTTGCTACCACATTTCGATCTCAATCAGACTTATTCTTGAATAAATGAATAATAGCTTCGTTAAGTGTCTAGGGTTATGATAGTGATGAAGTGTAAGTATATAACAACCAACTGACATATACACAATTGCTTTAATAATTTCCACAATTTACAGCACTTTGACAATCACAAACACATAACACTCTAAAAGACTATCTTATTAAGTGAAGGGTTAAGTTTTTAAAATGTATTAATGATCTTTCAATATCTTTCCTGATTCTATTGTATTTGTGAATCAGGAATCACAATAAAAATGTAATCACAATATTTATATACAAGTATTTATACACTGGATATTTATCCAGTCATAGACTGTTATAGCAATATGAGTGTCGTGTTGTTGTGTAATATTATGAGGTAATACTGTCATTAATAGCTAGACTGTTGGTTGTCATCATGACTTCATGTGTTTGTTACTGGTGGAAATCTTATTGAAGGATTCACAGATTCTGTTTCTTTAAAATTTATGTCCCTTTTTATATAATAAAGTTCAATTCAGGGTTATTTTATTCAAGGTTGAGCTATTTCGTGCTGACATGCGCTTATCTCATAATGCAGCTGCAGGAAACCTGTATCCTCTGCTCGCTTGCTTCTCAGTTTGATAGTATGATATACAATGGCCGCTATCTTGTGCAGGGAGTCTGCTGCCAGCTTTCTGGATCTCTCAGTACTCAGACCGGACGATGCAATATCACCATCTATACCACGGCCCCCCAATTCGTAAGGAAAAACACACTAAAGATGACTGACACAGTTTGATCTGCGGTATGTCCAGGCTGTTATATATAGTTAATTTTGAATAACACTGCCTGATCTCATCTCTCACAATGTGTAACGATATGGCATCCCCTCTAAGATTTCTTCTGCCAATATCCAGTACATTGGCCAATCGTTTTGAATATTTTCAAAAGAGTACACAGTCATTCAAATATTTTCATTCACTTTTACTCCGTTTCTAGGCATTTATTTGTTATTCATAGGTCACCCAATTAAATTTCTTTTAACTTCAAAGTTCAGCCAATGGCCTCCCTCGTACTATCTTAGACTTCCTGTCACTACTATGTTTCAACAAAAATTCAGGGAATTCCATCCCAAGCAGATATGACCAAACCTGACAGTATCTCTGTTCTCTATATGTTTTATTACCAATATCTAATTATCTAATGGACTTTTTAGATAACTTATTACATATTCCTAGTCCCCTAGCCTTCTTGTACACGAATATAAGATTTTCAAGGGGCTAAGTGGCGTAGTTACGAATACGATCTTTTTTCGATGTTAAGTGTTTAATTTCAACTACCACCTGTTCAATCCTTTACGACTGTACTATTAGTATAAATTCAGGAGCCCTACGTAAAATATCAGGTTTCCTAATAAGAATTAAACCTGTTTTCAAAACCTAACACCGTATCATTAGTTTTTTTCATCACTGTTTATTTGAAAAAATTAGGCCATGCACAATGCAAGTTGGTTTATTTTTAGACACACTGCGAGTGGCTTGCGTTACTGTGTTCCATGGTCCGTCTATCTCTCTCTGCTTTTTTCTTCTAAGCCCGTCTGTCTTTCCAAGGCTAACCTTGTGCGCGATTTTGCACTAATGTTAGTTTTTTAAATCAAGGTCGTCTAGAAGATTTTACTACACATTCTATTTTTAGAACTACGGTTATCGCCGTATTGTTTAGTCTAAGCATTTTATTTATGAACGAACGAATTAGGACAAGTAGGATTCTTGTGTTAGCCATTACGGCGTTATACAACTAAGGCGTTATCTATACTGGGAAAGCACTGGTCTTTCTCCATTCTTCTTCCTATCGTAGTATTTCGTTCGGCTTTACATTTATGTTCTAATTTATATATGGGTATTAGAATTTTTCACCAAAGAGGACATGCCAGGAATATCATTTGGCGGACATAATATAAACAACTTGAGATACGCTGATGATACAGTCTTAACAGGAAAAAGTGAAAAGGATCTGCAGACAATGGTTAATACAATAGTGATAGAAAGTGAAAATTAAGGGCTTAGCCTTAATACCAAAAAGACAGAAGTAAGTCTCAAAGAAAAGGGCTTCCCCAGAATGTACTATCAAAGTAAATGGAACTGTTTTAAAACAAGTGAAAAGGTACAAATACCTGGGAACATTAATAACAACGGATGGAAGATGCAGCTCAGAAGTGAAGAGCAGAATAGCTGAGGCAAAAGCAGCATTCTGTAAAGTGAAGAGTATTTTATGCAACAGTTCTTTGTCATTGGAAGTAAGAAAGAGAGTTCTTCATTGTTATATAGAACCAATCCTGACATATTGGAGTGAGTCGTGGACAATTAGTAGACAAATAAGGAAGGCACTAGAGGCAACAGAGATGTGGTTTTACAGAAGATGTTAAAAATACAATCGACAGCCAGATTGAGTAATGAGGATGTCCTGAAAGTGGCGAATACGCAAAAGAAACTTATTTCACAAGTTAGAAAGAAACAATCCACTTTTTGGGCATGTTATGAGAAGAGGAAAGCTGGAATATATCGTAACAACAGGTACGCTTAAAGGAAAAAGAGATAGGGGAAGACAAAGAGAGCAAATACTGGACAGTTTGACATCGTGGCATGGAAAGAAGTTAACAGCAGAATTGATAAATTGTTCTGGAGACAGGAAGTGGAGAGACATGATCTCCTAAGTCACTAGGCACGGTACTTGAAGAAGAAGAAGTTGATATTAGTGCAACTACAACAGTAGTTGTCGCTGAGGATGGCCTATGAAATATTATCAATAAAGTCTCCAGAAATTGGCTCGTTAAGACAGAAAGAGACAATTCGATATAAGGACAAGAAGAAGAGAACGCGAATGCTTTCCACCAGATAGTGTTTTCTATTAAATTATGGAAAGTGTTCTATTTCCCCACGACATTAGCTTCTGTCCTCAGATCCTGTAAAGAAAGAAAGAGACCCCAACCTCATCGACATGTAGAATTTTACCTATTTATGTAAACATTTAACACAGACGGTACTAGGGATACATTAACGAACTAGATAATGATCATACGGTTATTCGGTTTATTAATTAAATTTTTTCACATATAGGGTTTGTAGAGAAATAAAATTTCAGCTTCCTTGGCTTTTAAATACCATTGCAATAAGGAAGCTGAAATTTTTCGGTCATATAAAAAGACATAATAGTCTGGAAAAAATAGTGATGGAAGGCATGGTCCCTGGAAAAAGGGGAAGGGGTCGACCTAGACGACGGTGGACCCAGGACATCACAGAGAGTCTGAACTTGTCTTTGGCTGATGCAGGTCGACTTGCCCAGAATCGTGATACGTTCAGAGCAGATGTAATGGAGAAAACGTTCTGGAAAGAATACGTCACATGATGATGAGAGAAATAAAAAGTGATGATGGCGAAAGACAGTTCACACACACACACACACACACACACACACACACACACACACACACACACACACACACACACACACACACACACACACACACACACACACACACACACACACACACACACACACACACACACACAATCACACACACACACAGACATACACACACACACACACACGCACTCACACACAGATGAGATGTAAATAATGCAGTTAGTTAACTATGAGAATAGGAGCCGCAGTAGCATAGTGGTTAGTGCACTGGCTTCCTAGCTCAGTGGTCTATGGTTCGATCCCCAGATGAAAAGGGATTTTTTAAGGCCGCAAACGGCTCCTGGATCGACCCAGCCCCAAGTGGGTACCAGAGCATCTCTGGGAAGGCTAAGGCGGCCGGCGTGATGCTGACCACATCAACCCTAGTGTGCCGATGGTCAAGCAAATATGGGCCTTACACCATATTCCCAATATGCCTCAATGGGCGTGTAACGGGATCCTTTACCTTACCTAACTATGAGAATGAAACTATATGAAGAGTGAGGTGATGATGCGATGTATTAAGTGTTACCACAATGATGTCCAATCTACACTGCCTATGTATCTCTTAATGCCCCTCCCCTGTATGATGATACACAGGTATGCGTAGACTGTCCAAGGTAGATGTATAGTATGTTGTGTTAGTTATCTCCAAGACGAGAACGTACTGATGAAAATTTATGTTGTAATGAGAACTTTGAGGATATACAGTTCTTCAATGTTTGGCAATATCTCTGTAGCGTTGACAAACCCTTGACAGTTGCCTTAGGAAAATGTCTGCTGCTAATCTCTGAAAAGTTCTGGTTATACTAGAGACACGAAATGATCTTGGTATGTAGACTCATGAACTTGAGTATGTGCTCTTGATTCATAAAATGTGCTTTGGAGTGAGTGGCACTTGATATATGTATATGCAACTCAACTTGTGACTATAGAATCGTGATTCCTAAAATGCGCTCTTCAGTGAGTTGAACTTGCTAACTGTATATGCGAATCATCTTGTAAATATGAAATCTTGATTCATAAAATATGCTATTGGGAGTGAGTTGAGCTTGATATAAATATGAGAATCAATTTGTGCGTGCTTTAGCTTGATTCAGGCGGTAAGCTGATGAGTGAGTTGAACTTCATATTTCTATATATAATCAACTTGTAGGCACTTAATTAGCAGATGAATAAAATGCTGCACAACCACCGTGTAAAACGTGAGCGAGAAATCCTTGTAACTGAGGAAGTAAAGGATGTCCTAAATTGTGAATTCTGCTATCCGGACTTACACTGTGCAAGCTTCTTTACGGTTAGATTGTTGAACTCACTTTCCCTTCGCAAATTCATTAAGAACACTATAAACCCACATATATGAATTAAATATCTACACAGGAATGAACAAGTTTACTCAGGCTAAGTGTCGTGGAATATTCTAATCCACATATATAAATTATCAAGTAAATATAAAGCCTAATAAATACATATAATAAATAAAGGAAGAAGAATGGTAAAGAACAGTGCTGTCACAATGACTGTACTCGAAATCCCCTTGTTTTCTACTGCGTAAGCAAATTGTAACGTTTCACGTCGATATTAAAGGCTTTCTGCAACATACACGCGTTTCCCAAACACACAATAAAATGTGCTGCCTTTCTAAGAAAAACCTTGAAATATGCAAGTTGACCTAAATTTTAAATTCCATTCATGTCTTTTTCTACACTGCGTTACCAAAACGAACGAACAGATGGACAAAAGGATAAAGAGAGAGGGGAGGGCTGAAAATCAGGAACGCAGGCAACACGCGTCGCGCGATACACAAATGCTGCCATCACGCGTGTAAGTCTACATGCACTAATTTTTTTTCAGACGGACAGTGATAAAATACACTACCCTTTCCCAGAGTTAGGTTTATAAATCATAAAAACGCTTATTAGGAAAGATAACAATAGATGGGTTTACGGTTGAAAACATAACAGTACCCAGACATCACATCTTCGAAACAGGAGGTAGAAAATACATATTTTGAACGCAGCCACGTAGCTCTTTCAAATTGGTATATTTGGGTTCCTTAGGGCTTGCTGACAAATAATATGTGAAACGTTACGCAAATAGTCCAGGAATTAATAAATTATACCCAAAATAAAATAGTGAGGATGCCTGACAGCATGGAATCATTTCTGCTCATAAAATTTTTTTTATAACGTGTTTGAAAAAACCTTACGTTACATAAATAGCCTACCATGTAAACTCCCAATTGATTGGAGCGCAACAAATGAAAGCCTAACCACGATTGGTCGGACTATAAATACTATCTTTCGTTGTTAGGGGAAACGGGGAAAGGTAACATTTTTTCAAACACTTGTCGAAACGTGGCTCATTGGCCAGTCTCACTGATATACACACTTGGGAGCGTTAGTTCGAAACCACTTGTTTAAATAAGCTTGATAAAGCATCAGTGCGTTGAAGCCAGCTCACAATTTTGCTAAAATAAAAGCCTGGAACATAAGCAGATGGAAATTTGTGCCAGTAATTGTGCCAGAATTCATTGCTAATCAACGTATCTGTGTTTATTTCCATGAAATTGTGGTAAGCTTGAACCATTCAGTATCTATTAATGAAAATTGAATGTGTATTGTTGATTTATGCCTGTATATATATGTGTAGTTCAGTGGCAAACGTGAGGTAAAGCCTATAATGCTCCAGCCTGAACAGAGGGTGTCGAAGGAAAGTAAAACGGCATGGAATGGCCAAACAGTACACTGACACCTAGATGATTGACTAGAAAGAAATAATGCTGGAATTGCAGAGGCGTAGTAACCATTAAGGAGGTTAATGCTGGTATAAAGTACTTCAGAATGAAGCTGACAGTTGGCCTAACGCTCTGAACTCAATGTTTGTGCTGTATTGTGATCAGTGTAAAAGAGAGTATAAGTTAGTTATGAAGTAGAAGGTACATCCTTCTTGATTTCAGGGACAGTGGTCTTGATGGTACTGAGCAGCACCTGGTCAGAGCTTTGCTGAATCCAGTGTCGGACAGCATACTCCTTGGTCCTTTTAGCTATCAGTGAGGTGTCTCCAGAGCCCAGAGGAGAATTCGAGCAGAGGAGTCCTTTCCTGCCGCCATCACGCCAGATAAGCTAACTTGGCCAGCTGAGCTCAACATTATGTCCCCTCATCTTGAAATGACTTTATAAAACTAACATTCAGAGGGGAATTTAATTGTCTTAATATCAGGAACTGAGAACATCTCCAATACTAGTCCCAAAAGACAAACTATTGAAGTCATGATGACAAATACCAACAGAGCTTGAACAAAACAAAACCAGTATTACCTCATTTTACTACTACACAACTGACACACATAGAATATTTGTATTAATATATGTCACTACAATATTCATATTAAATACATTCTGTACATAACTTGTAATTTAAATTGATTGTGATTCCTGGTTCCCTTGTAGTTGAATCAGGACACATATTCATTCATGCCAGTAATGAATACATATTGTTATTTGAAAAGTTACGAGTGACTTCTTTAAGATATTCTCATAGAGTGTTATATGTATGTGAGTGTCACAGTGTTGTTAAGAGTAGTGGATTAAATTAAATTGTTTATCTGTCTGTTGTTGTGACTTACACTTCATCATACACATACCCTAGACACATAACGTAGTCATCACACTATTCCAGAATAATTCTGACTGAGATATATAGATATGTGGTAGCAAGTAAGGTTATATATAATACACTACTCTTATTAGATATATATACCTTCACAGCTGATCTCAGTCAGTACACTAAGTCCCCTATAAATATTTATAACATCCCACTTCACCACACTAAGCTCTGCGAAAATCTTCTGCCCCACAAAATTGGAAACTTCGTACTGATTGCATTGCGCCCTCTGATTATATCTCTGGGTGCCAATGTGTTCCGACATTGGATGTGTGACGTATAACTCCGTCTACAAACCAATCGCTAGGCCTCCATATTGGCGCCTAGGCCTTAGCTCTCTCTTGTTCCCTGTCAGTGCGTGTTACTGGTTAAAAAGGTGGTGGGCTCTCACATTAAACTTTCAATGCCGTGCTGCATGTCAGTTTTGCAAGACAAACTGGTGTTTTGTGACTGGTCGGCTAATGCAGAAACCCAAGCCTCCTCTGTCACAAAGCTTCCTGTCTTTTGGTTGCTTCCCGTATCATTCTCTGTACCCAATCTTTTAACCTACTTCTTGTGACAAAACGTCTGAACATGCTCTTTTGTGTGATCTCTCACATCTTCAGGTCTCCGGAAGTATCCTTTCTTTGTCTTCATTTTTCTCACTCATCGCTTTTATTTGGAATAAATCATGCTTTTTCATTCGTTATTTTCACTATTTTGCTTTTTGCTGGACATACATGAAGTCTCTAACGCGCCACTCCTCTATGGCAGTATTTGCTGTGAAAGTATTTGCTATAGGGCTGTCTTTATCTTTTTTGCCACTCCTCATACGTGTTTACTTTCCACCAGCTAAACTGTGGTATTATCGTAACAATACCCAGTCGTCAGACCGGTAACCCGCTTATCGCATAATCTGTCTGACCACCTGTGGAAACGTGTCCGTCAAACATTTGATCCTATTGGAAAGCGGATGATCGTGTTGACACAAGCTAATATGAAAAAAGACAACACGGTCTGACCAGACATCTGTCTGGCGGAGGCACGCAGATGAAGGGAATAATTAAATAATCTGTCGGGACAGACATCTGGGTGGAAAACAGTACGCCAGGAACACAGGGTCACAATATTGTGATAAACAGAGGTGCGCCGGAAGTCTTAGGTAACGATTTGACATCACTGTTGTAAGAGGTCACGCGTGGATATTAAAATTAATATTTTAAATATGCGCGGGATGAGTAATGATAACCTTCTCCACCCAAATAGTACTAGATAGATTGGATTGGTTCGCCAGAATCTACAATGATTTGATTGGAACTTTCATCGGAAACACAGCTGGATTTAAAACTAAGGATTGTGAGATTTAATCTAAAAAACTCGGAGTCACAGCACAGACAGACTGCATCGCAGCATTAACGAAACACCTCCTACAAGCCAGAGGGAAGAGGATAGGACTTATCATTCCACAACTATAAGTACCAGAACGAGTATTGGGCAAATTTGGAATTTACAAGTAAACCCGCAATTGTAATACAAGACTGGGAACTTGGGAATTTTATCACAGGAAGTCATAAGAGGAATTTATACAAAAGTTTTCCCATGCAGGATTCATAGAACACCAGCTGTCAGAGGAATTAACTCACATTTCCCAGACCAAGTCATAAGAGGAATTATACAAACAGTTTTCCCAGGCCAGGAATTTGCAGAACACCAGCCGTCATAGGAATTAACTCATATTTCCAGACCAGTGATTAGAACAGCATCTAACTACAGGGCTGTGGGTCCATTATAATCTGTGCCAGGAGAAGTGTGTATTCCCAAAATTTTGGGGTAAGTGTAAACAATTTATTTACTAACGTAAATTTTACGAGTTTCTTGCTAAGTGGTTTTACATATATAAATGACGCTGGCAACCTCAATATATGAAAATAGTATATGCATGAACAACTACTGCAAGAGATGGTGATTGTTTCTGACTAGTCGTGCGGGAAACCCGATAGCAGAGCGACCCCAGACCCCGACGGGAGTAGCACCGAGTAATGAGTGATGATTACATCACATGTGCTTAAAGTGTATAGAATCATGTTAAGTTCCTACGCAACTAGTGTGAGAGAAGTGTATCACGACCAACAGCCTACAGTGGACGAATTATGCGGAGAAACTCATGAAGTGAATGCCAACTCATTTAAGTGTTATATAACAGGCTACAGCAAAAAATACGGACATTTTAACCCCTACCAAAACTATTTGTATTTTTCCCATGTTAAAGACTAATTGACTATTAAATTTGTTGTATGTTATTTTAAACTAAACAATAATAGTTGATACAGTTATATGTACGAAAGCAAACGTATGAGCCAGTTTGTCTTGATAAATACATATATATAAATATAGAGTCATTACTTATAAGAGTGCATTCGTTGGATTATTCCAACTGGGGGCTTGACGGGCCAGAACCATTGCATAACCCCTTCACAAAAGGCGACGACCAGATAAAAAATTAACAAATTTGCTCAGCCCTTAAGTAGCGTTTGTTCTTGACTTCTGGGAATATCTTGTGAAGGCTCCCATACGGTAGAAGCGCCATTCATCTTCTGTCTACATCTGTGCCAAGAGTAATCTTGCACGAAGATAGATACCTTGGACGACCTACTTTTAGATACACTTGCGTTGTGACCATTAGTGGACCACTACCGCAAAGCAAGGGGATTCAATCCCGTGACAATTGTCCACATCTAAGACGCTTGTTAATCAGTATGCTGGCTTCCGAGTCTTTGTCATCCATCGGCTGCGGCGGGTGTCATTGTTTCCAATGTGGGACGACTAAGATTTGTTTAAACAGGGGATTAGCAATGAAAAGAGTTCTCTCTATTGTCCAGCCGGGCGTTTTTCAAAGTTAAAAAATTCTCAATGTGGTATGTCTCCTGATGTTTACACGGGGAATTAGGTATCGAAGAATTTGTTCTAAGCCCATGTGAGTGTCACAAGATAACTCAAGGTGGGGGACTAAATCAAAAGGCATGTAAAGTTACACTTTAGATACAAGTCGTGATTAAGAAAGATTACTTTAACCACGATGAAAGAGCAAAATGTGGGAGAAAATAAAGTAAGAATGATGTTGGAAAAGATAGGGCGAAAAAGAAAGACCTACTTTACAACAATCGTAATTAAAAATATATCTTTATTACAATATTACTGCTGCTGCTGCTACCATTACTACCACTGCTGTTTCTGCTACTATTACTAATATTACTACAACTATAACTATTACTACTACTACTCTTACTACTACCGAAGCAGCCACTACTATGCTACTCCTGCTGCCACGACAACAACTACCCTTAATACTATTACCGTCAATACTACTATTACTACTACAACTACTACTACTGCTGCAACAACATCTACTACTACAGCTGCCGCTACTACTACTATTGCACCTACTGCTACTAGTAATACTGCTACAATTACTATCTTATTAGTCCTGCTAACTTAACACTACATCTTGCTTTGTATTCGGAATCATCTCCGATTCCGAGAACGGCTGTAATCTTGTATTTTTCTTATTTCAGTTTGATCGGTTCCTGACGCGTACGAAAATGTGAACTACGTTGCTGGTCCAGCTTCAATTTCATTGTTTAGTAACAGCGTACCCTCCATTATCTTTTCTTGTCCATAATACAACTGTAATGTGATCTTTTGCATGGAACACAATTCCTGCTAGCTGACTTGTTTATAAGTTGAATTAGGGCCAGGGAATTTTATATTCTAAAATAATTAATCACTGTGAATGACCTAAAAAAAGACATTGTCGTCCCCATTATCACCATTATTACTATGATCATTATCACTACAAGTCATCTTCATTGTCGTCGACGGCATCATTATGGTGGACATCTCCATCATCAGTTTCCTCATTAATAAAATCTACACCATTAATTGTCTATATATATAAAAGGCAAAATCCTGCTGTTTGTTTGTTCTTTATACAAATCCGCATGCCTTATTATTGCTTAATGAATTTTGGTAGACTTGCTCCTTAGGACTGGGGTGTGGGTAACGCCATGGGGTTATTTCAGAATTTAACATTGTAATTTTGATAGAAAAAAAAATTATTTAAAGTATTCATATACAAATTATACATGCCGTATGCATATCAGGTGCCACAATCAAGGGACGACCTACTTTTAGGCAAAATTGACAACGATACCAGCCTACTGCTATGGAAACACCTGTTAAAGGTAAATTAGGGAATTCAATACCAACAGAAAAAGAACAAATGAAGAGATGGGCTGAGCACTTCATGGAGGTGCTAAACAGACCACCACCAACAGTAACACCTGATTTTAATAATGAAAGGGAGCCGCGCTAGCGTAGTGGTTACAACACCGCTCTGGCGACCGGGTGATACAGGATCAAACCCGGGCGACGGCATTTGAGGATTTTTCGTCGACCGGGATTTGGACTGGATTAACTCGAGACCTGGCGAGGACATTTGAAGGAGTGTCGTCGACCAGGGACTGGCGGCTCCTGAGCCGACCCAGCTGCAATGGGTACCTCCGAAATCGGCGAGTATTTGCCTGAATGGCGAGGGACACCTGTCTCTGTACAAGAAATAAAGGGATACTCACGTAAAATCAATGTCAGGTTAGACATAAAAATAATAACCTGAGATTTCGCCTCGAGTATTAGCGGGCGTACGAAAAAAAAAAAAAAAAAAAAAAAAAAAAATAATGAAACACCCACAACCACCTTGCCAATAACTTGTGATGAATTCACGCTGGACGAGATCAAACAAGCCGTTAAAAGATTAAAAAATTTTAAAGCTGCTGGAGTTGACGAAATTTCAGGGGAAATGATTAAAGCAGTTAATGACAACAACCTCTTGAGAATTTTAGATATTATAAATGAAGTATGGAGAGAAGAACAACCACCACAACAATGGAAAGACTATTATTGTAAAGTTACCGAAGAAAGGTGATCTATCAGACTGTAATAACTGGCGTGGTATATCTCTATTATCAGTACCTGGAAAATTATTATGTTGCATGATGTTAGAAAGACTTAAATTGCATGCTGACGAAAAGATCAGAGAAGAACAAGCGGGTTTCAGGCCGAAACGATCATGTATTGATCAAATATTAACACTAAGAACAATTATAGAAGAATCAGTGGAAAGGCAATCGCCACTTATTATCACCTTCGTCGATTTTCAAAAAGCCTTTGATAGTCTACACCGCCCATCATTGTGGAAGATACTTACAATCTATGGTTTTCCAACAAAATATGTGAATATAATCAAAGCGCTATATGACAATGCAAGATGTTGTGTTAGAACAAATAAAGGGAATACAGAATGGTTTACAGTAGAAACAGGGGTGAAACAAGGCTGTATTATGTCACCATTACTTTTTGGAATAGCTATTGATTGGGTTATGAGAAACTATACCCACAATGAACAATTGGGTATAAAATGGACAAATGGAAAATTCCTGGGGGACCTGGATTTCGCAGATGATGTAGCATTCTTAAGTTCAACACCAAGACAATCCCAAGAAGCAATAAATAATTTGTGTCATCTCTCGGTTAAAATAGGTCTCCAAATAAATGCCTCTAAAACTAAAGCTATGAACTTTTCTAGCGAGACCTTTGATATCATCTTGAACGGGGAAAAACTACAGAAAGTTGAAAGTTTCAATTATTTAGGCAGTAAAATGACTCAGGATGGTGACACAACAAGAGAAATCCATACTAGAATTGCTTTGGCAGCTAGCGCCTTCAATAGATTATCTAACATTTGGAAATTACGATCATTGAATATACATACCAAGCTTCGTCTGTTTAATTCAAATGTTATCTCAGTGTTAACATTTGAATTAAACATACGGCTGTGAGAGTTGGAAAATAACAAAATCATTGGAGAACAAGCTGAATACATTCGAGAACAAATGTCTTAGAAAACTCATGAACATCAGTTGGAAAGAATTCAAGACTAATCGACAAATAAGAGAAGACTCTAGGCAGAAATATGTCTCCGACTATATAAGGAAAAGACGATGGTCATATATCGGTCATGTCCTACGAATGCAAAACAACAGAATACCACTACAGGCGCTCACTTGGGTTCCTGAGGGTAAGAGGAAAAAAGGAAGACCAAAAGAAACACTCAGAAGAACAATAATAAGAGAAGGAAGAACATTGGGCCTAAATAATGTACAAGAGCTAAGAGGAGTGGCGTCACAACGAACAACCTGGAGAGCACTGGTTTCTGCCTTATGCGCCGTGTTTGGTGCTTAAAGAATTTATTATTATTATTATTATTATATATATATATATATATATATATATATATATATATATATATATATATATATATATATATATATATATATATATATATATATATATATATATATATATATATATATATATATATAACATAATTGAAAATGTTTAATTACACATGTTTAATTTAAGCGCAAATAGAAAAAAAGCTCAGTTTTATTTAGCATTTCCGTTTTTTTAAACTATGTAATATTAATGGCACTGATATTTTGCCACGCGGATTCTAATCGTAGCAGAGCTGTATATATATATATATATATATATATATATATATATATATATATATATATATATATATATATATCCGGGGAATGTTGTATGTGGATCAACATTTAAAGTGAGCATTATCCACTGTGCATGTTTGTGTTACCGGGGCCCGAAAGGGGAGCAAAGAATAGTAACACTGTACCCTACCATGCATGTCGTAAAAAGCGACATATGAGGGTTAGGCATGGGGCTGGTTAACCCATTTCGTAAAAAAACTTCAACAAACATGGACAAGCCAAATACAGAATGTAAATCAGCTCAGCCGCCCAAGACAGGAGTAGGTCCACTGGAAAGGAGACGCATGAAGCAACCCAGAGAAAGCCGAAAGGAGTCTGGATTGCCGACTAACCTTATTTTGTCTAGGAAAATCTCTAGGATTGACACCTGGAATGTTCGCACTCTGTGTGAACATGGGAAAACCGCACAGGTAGCAGCGGAAATGAAAAATTACAGGATTAATATCCTGGGTCTCTGCGAGACACGGTGGAAGGGCAAAGAGAGGAGGAGATTGATTACAAGAGAAATGGTGTTGTCCTCAGGACATGAGGAAGAAAGAGCCTACCATAGTGAAAGGGTGGCTATGATGCTGTCTAGGGAAGCGCAGAAGACACTTATAGAATGGGAAGCAATGGGACCCCGAATTATACCAGCAAGGTTTAAATCAGCCAAAAAGAAAGTAAATATAAATATCATCCAGTGTTATGCACCAACAAACGATAAAGAAGAATCTTAAAAAGAAGAATTTTACACCATACACAATGTCTTGGACAAAAAGAAAAGAAAGGACATCACAATTTTGATGGGGGACCTAAACGCGAAAATAGGAACAGACAACACCGGCTTTGAAGAAATCATGGGAAAGCATGGATTAGGTATGATGAACGAGAATGGGGAACTATTAGCAAACTTCTGTGCTTCAAATCAACTAGCTATAGGAGGAAGCATATTTCCACATAAAAGAATACAGAAAGCAACATGGATATCACCAGACCACAGAACTGAGAATCAGATTGATCACATATGCATAATGTTACGTGCAGTCTTTGATATCTTACAATATTATACATAGGTAATTTTTTGTGCTTAAGGGAAAGTCATTATTGAGTTACTTCCCTTGAAAGTTGTGCAATCTCTTCGATCAAACTCCGCGGATAAATCCATTTTACTGCGATTTATTCGTTGTTTGGGTAATAATAGATTGTTCTTGCTTCAGAATATCTATGGCCTGAATTTATGTGTATTGTTTGTCTGAGTAGGACGAGTCTGTCTTATATCTGTATATCTTTACATATCTAAGTCGAACTATATGTTCTGTTGTCTCTAGAGAGGTCGAAGGCTATTCGGCGGATGTGTCGCTAGAGTGTGGTGTGATTTGGCTTCGTCCTGATAGGGACTGTGTGTTTTCCATGTCGGCCTGTCGCCGGGGAAAAAGTGATCTCAGTATTTGTGGGGAAGGTGATAGTTGTCTAAACCTATCGTGTATGCTTTACCCCAGTGTTTAGTCATATTGCCAAGGAATGGCAGTTTCATAATTCCTATACCAAGGTAATCAAAGACACTCTTATGAACTCTCGATCGAAGCCACCATTTTCGATAGTTACGATTTGAATGTCTAAGAGAATATATTTGACTCGATGAAAACGACTTCGATTCCTAGCAGCACTATATCCTGTAGATTGCAGTCAATTGTTCATGATCAAATCTACAGAGCAATGAAATGTTTTATGAATGACTAACTTTAGGACAGATGCATTATCTGTATGCAAACGTGAGTGACAGCTCACGAGTGAAGCCATCTTGGATCCAAACATGTAGTGACTTTCAAGAAGAGAAAAGGGGATGCCCGTATTATCGCTTGTTTAGTCCAGAGATCACTGCTACACATGAGAACCCTTTATCAGCGGTTCAATATTATTATATGGAAAAAATATGTGCTGAACATTATGTTGAAGAATCGTCGCTAGACGAGATTAGGTTTAGAAGCCATCTGAAATATTGTTTATAAGCTGACGTGCTCAGTCAGTGAAGTCAGATGATTTATATGTATGGGCGATGCTGAGGGCTTGGCTACTGACAGTCCATTATAATATTAATCTACATGAGTGCCCATGTAACATAACATTGCAAGACCAGTTATCCACTGTACTATGATGTATTATGCCAACCTGTGATTTGTCACTATCTGTGCTGTCGAGTGTGTACGTCCAATTAAACTTTAGAAAAGGTACACAGTCGTTGGTGTCGATGACTTCCAGTCATACATGAGTGTGAGAAAAGAACATTTGTCAACAACACGAACCCTTATCATCATTCGCACATTGTACACTCAATCCATGTCTACACACCACTGCGTAGGTCAAGTTGACATTCCATACACTACAGTGGAGCAAACAACACCATAGAGATCTTATCAACTGATGATGATGATGATGTCTGCTTCCATCCACTTATATCTATCTTTTGGTGGATATCATTAACGGGAATAAAAATCCAACGTTATCAACCTTTATCAACTGGTGGACCAGCTTTCTGGGTTTGACCTCGCAGAAGTTCAGAAGTCAACAGATTACCGATACCAGACCGTTTCCTGTGGCTGATACGACACACTTGCAGTATTGGTTTGCTCTTTGTCAACACTTCGTCACGTGACCTGTCAGGTGAATGCAGTATGTAGGTCAGCGTTGTTGACATTTTTTACATTAGACATTATAGAGTTTCACAGAACAGTTGGATCAATTCTTGTCAATGTTAACAGGAAGACAGTATGAGTGAACTAAGAAGTCCTATTTTCATCGATGGATCTTCTTGTTTTCTGTATATGAACTTTAATATTTAAGGCCAGAATGTTTAATTGAATAAAGTGGCAGTTTGTTTATTTTCATAAAAATAACTTTGCCATTACTGTAAAACTGAGCCTATTTTGCAACACATACTATCATACACATAATTTATATATATTTTATGTTTACATGTTATTTGTTTGTATAGTAGTATGTTAGTTTCTATGTCAGCGGGTTGTGTTTAAGGTTGGGCGGCGTCCTCACAACAGAATATCCCACGTCATAGAGGGTCCGTTGTGGGCGTTTTCTATAGGTGCAATTTTCTTGATTGAAAATTTGCTGCGACAGCTGTTGCTTTTGTGTTAGCTGTGAAGTCTGTAATTATTGTTATTTTTGTAATATTTCTTTGTTCTTTAGTTTTGTTTTGATTTGTTTGTAATTTGTTGGTCTAACCTTTTCTATCTTTCAGTTCTATTCACAATTTATATTCATATATTGTGACGTCATTTGTGTTGTTATTCTTTGCAGATTCAGTGATTATTTTCATTGATTTCCCTATTTGATTTATTTTGATTTCTGCAAACGTTCTTGTATTGTCAGTCCTATTTGTACTTTATGTATTCTGTTGGTTGACATATGTTTTATATAGGTATATTTCATAAGACACAATTGCCTGTGCTCTGCACTTGGATTATGGTATAAACCAGTACCTGATTATTATTACTATTATACAAGACCTTATTAAAGGCTTGTGACCCACAGATATTGGGATAGTATACTGATTAATCAAGTCATTGAGAACTTGTGGTATTATTATTGATTCAGGTGATTAGTATTATTGTTAGACATCATGGCTACATTAGAATACTTCATTACACAAGGGAAAGCCCTTGATAAGACTGGTCAACAATTAGAACAATGGGCAGTTGCTCAATATGACAAAGCATTAGCTGCAGAAGAGAGAAGAGCTATGGCAGAAGAGAAAAGATTAGCTGCAGAAGAAAGAAAAGCTATGGCGGAAGAGAAAAGATTAGAAAGAGAAGCTGAGGCTGCTGCTGAACAAAAGAAATTGCAGATGCAGGTAGAGGAAAGGAGATTTGAAGCTGAACAAAAAAAAATTGGAAAGAGAAGCTGCGGCTGAACAAAAAAGATTAGACAGTGAAGCTGAACAAAAAAGATTAGACAGGGAAGCTGAACAAAAAAGATTAGACAGGGAAGCTGAACAAAAAAGATTAGACAGAGAGGCTGAAGAAAAAAAAAGCAATAAGAGAACATGAATTTGAGTTGGAGAAATTAAGATTGACAAGTATGAGTAATGTTAATCAGGCATCTAGTGGTAATGATAAACCTTCTACTTACAAGGTTAAGGTTCCACCGTTCAATCAGTCCAGTGACGATATTACATTCTGGCTGGATAGATTTGAACGTTCTTGTCGTACACATAATGTGGATAAATCACAATACGCTAATCAATTATCAGAAAACTTGAAAGGTGAATCTTTGACTAGATTATGCCTTGTAGGAGAAGCAGATAAGGATAATTATGATGTCATTAGGGCGGCTTTGATAAAAAAAATATCAGCTAAGTGAGGAAGGCTATCGCCTTTTATTTAAAACGATGGTACCTGAGACGGGTGTAGAATTCTCAGAATTCACTGCAAAGGCACGTCTCACAGTTGATCGTTGGATTGAGCTTTCCAAAACAGAAAAAACATATGAAGGACTTATGGATTTGTTGCTCAGAGATAAGATTATGTCATGTGTGAACAAACCTTTCCTTGAATTTATACATGAGCGTAAACCCAAATCTCTAAAAGAAATGGAAGAATATTGTTCCCAATATGTCACTGCACACCCCGACGTGACTTTTAACAACACTAAGATTAAGGAGAGTATGCCAGTTGCTTCAGCAACACCATACAATCCCAATTATTCACACAGATTTCAGGGACCTCAAAACAGATTTGATAAAAAAGGTAACCATAATAGTTATCAAAACCAAGGTAACCAATCATTTCAGGGTTCTTCTTCAAAGAACTGGAGACGACCTGATAGCTCTCGACACAGGGGTGGTCATAATTATAGGAATTTCCGTAGAGGAAGTAATTATAGAAACTATCAGGGTTATCCGTCTTGGAGTCAACAAGATCATAATTACAGAGATACTCATTATAATGAATATGATAATGGTAACCAAGGGAACTATGACTCAAACCCAAATAGGGGTTACAATAGAGGTAACAATAACTACAGAGGTGATAATAACCGAGGTAGATCTCAAAACAAAAGACATAAACCACATTTTCAGGCAAACTCTGTACAACAAGAGTCCCATGAAGCCTATAAACAGAGTAAAGATAATAATGATGCTAGTAATATGGCATGTGCCGCTTTTGATTTTGGGAGAGCATCTCAGTGCCCCCAATGCAAAACGTTATTTGAGCCAACTACAGTGTCTACTTTAAGCTGTGGCCATCCTCTTCCTGCTCTTCCGGCATCAGTCGCGCATGATGGAAGAGGTTCTCTTGTCTTACATAAGGGTTTAGTGAATAACAATCCAGTCTCTGTGCTATTTGATTCTGGATGCACCACAATTGGTGTTAGGCAGTCACTCGTAGATCCTTCCCGTGCCACTGGACAAGTAGTCAAATGTGTAACATTTGGTGGCACATTAGAGAAATACTCTACTGCTATCATTAGGATTGCTACTCCTTTCTTTACAGGAGATGTACACGCATGTCTTCTTCCGAATCCGATCGCTGACCTCATCATCGGTCGCATTCATGGAGTCAAGGAATGCACTCCGCAACAAATTTCCACGTGGGAAAGGCAAAACATGCAGATTGCTAACGCTGTAGTCACTAGAGCTCAGGCTCTTAATATGCCTCAAACTTCATCTATTGAAGATAATGAAGTGCATAACCAAGATAATCCCTTGGTAATTTCTCGTGACTCGTTTATAAAACAGCAAGAAGATGATCCCACTCTGAAGAAATTCTTCATTCTTGCAACTAAAGGTGATCCGAATAAAGACACAAGTCGTAAATCGTGGATTACAAAGAAGAATGGCGTACTTGTACGTATGGTTCAAGACTCCATTACGTCAAGTCATTCTCAAATCCTGGTTCCCAAGAATTTGAGAGTTAAAATTTTGCAGCACGCTCACGACTCTCAGTGTGCTGGACACATGGGTTTTTCCCGTACTAAGTCAAGAGTCCTTGCGGCTTTCTTTTGGCCATTGGTAAACAAGGACATACGTATTTATTGTCGATCTTGTAAAGTATGTCAGGAAGTTAAATCCAAAGGTCCACGGCATGCTGCACCCATTCAGGCGGCGGACATTCCTATTCGGCCGTTTCAAAAAATGGCCATAGACATTATTGGTCCATTTAAGATCAAGTCTGCCAGAGGACATCAGTTTATCTTGACGTGTGTTGATATGTGCACACGTTGGCCAGAGGCTATTCCTCTGAAGAGCATTACTACTGCTGATATTGCAGATGCTCTTTGGCTTATATTTTCTCGTCTGGGGTTCCCCGGAGAAATATTGTCAGACCATGGCACCCAACTAATATCAGATACCATGTCTCAAGTAATGTCTACTCTGCAGATAGATAGATCTTTAAGTAGTATCTACCATCCAATGTCTAATGGTATGGTCGAACGCCTTAATAGAACACTTAAAAACTTACTGGGGAAGATAACTGAGGATCATCCTCAAGACTGGGACAGAGTTTTACCTGCGGCCCTCTTCGCTTACAGAGAGGTACCCAATGAACATACGGGATTTTCTCCCTTTGAACTCGTCTTTGGCGCGCGTCCGCGTGGCCCTATGTCGTTGCTTCACGATCTCATAACATCTGACAATATTGACGATGACACAAAGTCATCCTACGAATATGTCATCGCGTTGAGAAAAAAAATTATCGAAGCATGCAAATTAGCAACTTCTTCTTCTGAATTTGCGAAACAGAAGGCAAGGCAATTTGCCAATAAGAAGAGATGCTTACGACAACTTTGTCCTGGTGACAAAGCATTTGTATTACTACCTTGTAGGGAAAACAGATTACTTATTTCTTGGAAAGGTCCGTACGATATAATATCGAAAATTTCCGATGTCGACTATATTGTCGATATTGATGGGAAGCATAAAACCTTCCACATCAATATGCTTACTGAATTCCATGAACGTCCGGATTATTTGCAACCCATTTTCCAAGCAACGGACAATTCTCCAGTACAACATGGTCATTACTCATCACTGTCCGTGATACAGGATGAGGAAACAAGTTTTTCAGATGTAAATCTTCCTCTTCCAATGATCCCACTTCATTCCAGTGAATCATGGAAGAACGTTACTGTCTCTCCTGATTTGTCTCTAGGAGAACAGCGACAAGTTTCAACTATGTTGCAAACATTTCAGGATGTACTCACTGACATCCCTGGACAAACGAATGTCATTCAACATGACATTGTTCTAACTGACCATACTCCTATTAGGGTTAGACCTTATCCTATACCTATACATTTTCAAGCACAGGTCGAGAAAGAGTTGGATGAGATGATAGATTTGAAAATAATCGAACCATCCACCTCTGCATATTCTTCGCCGATGGTTATTGTGCGTAAAAAAGACAATAACATACGTCTTTGCGTTGACTATCGAAAATTGAATCAAGTAACGAAGTTCGATGCCGAACCTATGCCTTTACTGGAAGAGCTACTTACTCGACTCTCCAAATCTCATTTTTTCACTAAACTTGATTTGTCTAAAGGATATTGGCAAGTTCCTTTATCTGAACGCGCCAAACCTCTCACGGCTTTTTCAACACCTAGAGGTTTGTTCCAATGGAATTTTATGCCTTTCGGTCTTATGAACGCACCAGCTACGTTCGTACGCATGATGCGCCGAATCCTATCTTATCGGTCAGATGTCATTGCATATCTAGACGACATCTGTCTTTTCAGCGATACTTGGGAAGATCACTATTCAGGGTTAGATGAATTGCTGTCTACTTTGCGTGAGCACAACCTGACAGCGAAACCCTCTAAAGCCTATATTGGTTTTAGCGGAATTTCTTTCCTAGGCCACCGAGTTGGTCATGGTTTCCTAAAGACAGAGGACCATAATACTAGTAAGATACTTAACATCTCAATCCCTAAGACTAAAAAACAGGTGAGAAGTCTGTTAGGTCTTATTCAATTTTATGGCAGATTCATTCAGAATCTATCCTCTATCATGGCACCTCTCTCAACACTTCTAAAGAAAGGTTCGCCTAATGTGGTCCACTGGTCTCAGGAATGCCAATGCTCTCTGGATAAGATTAAAACACTGTTTTCAACACCACCTATTTTAGTGCTACCCACTAAAGATAAGACATTCGTTCTTCGTAGTGACGCTTCATCCACTGGGATTGGAGCGGCACTAATGCAAGAGTACTCTGGAACTCTGCATCCTGTAATGTATATTTCCAGAAAACTTAATGCGGCAGAAAGGAATTATTCGGTTTTAGACCGTGAGCTATTAGCTATGGTTTGGTCGATCCTCAAACTACAGAGATTCCTTCTAGGCGCACATTTCATAGTAGAAACCGACCAAAAAGCTCTTACTGCTATACAGAGTAAGAATTTGAAGAGCTCGAGGTCTACTCGATATGCAATTGCTCTTCAACCTTTTCATTTCTCTGTGCGAGCTATTCGTGGATCAGATAATATGATGGCAGACATTCTGTCAAGATGCCCACATGATTCCACATAACTATTAGGGCTTAGACTTCTTGATATGTCTAGTTCTATAGTAGTTCCTTTTCTATATCATGATAGATACACATTTGTAATTTAATAATATAATGATTGTATCACTACATAGCGGTTCATGGATGTTTATTCACCGCTGTGCTTTGATGATTTTTTCTTCATAAATCATAAATTTAAGATATCTAATACGAAATGATGATATGAATTTTTTTAGGCATTGTGTAATTGCCAGAATTGTATTATACTTTGATGACACCTTCCTGGAAAAATATACTTGTAGAGAAATAATTTCTCTCAGTTTATGAGACACATTCTCACCAGTCGCTCCATAAGTCGACTTAGCCTCATATTAGGCGTTATAGGTATTCCTGATATTTTCATCTGCGCATTATTCATGCGTTGTGAGCCTATTGTACGTTGCTCCTAGATGTATTTCAAAAAAAAAAAAAGTTCCATTTTTTTTTTTCCCGGGAGGTGTGGTAAGACTGTTACGTGCAGTCTTTGATATCTTACAATATTATACATAGGTAATTTTTTGTGCTTAAGGGAAAGTCATTATTGAGTTACTTCCCTTGAAAGTTGTGCAATCTCTTCGATCAAACTCCGCGGATAAATCCATTTTACTGCGATTTATTCGTTGTTTGGGTAATAATAGATTGTTCTTGCTTCAGAATATCTATGGCCTGAATTTATGTGTATTGTTTGTCTGAGTAGGACGAGTCTGTCTTATATCTGTATATCTTTACATATCTAAGTCGAACTATATGTTCTGTTGTCTCTAGAGAGGTCGAAGGCTATTCGGCGGATGTGTCGCTAGAGTGTGGTGTGATTTGGCTTCGTCCTGATAGGGACTGTGTGTTTTCCATGTCGGCCTGTCGCCGGGGAAAAAGTGATCTCAGTATTTGTGGGGAAGGTGATAGTTGTCTAAACCTATCGTGTATGCTTTACCCCAGTGTTTAGTCATATTGCCAAGGAATGGCAGTTTCATAATTCCTATACCAAGGTAATCAAAGACACTCTTATGAACTCTCGATCGAAGCCACCATTTTCGATAGTTACGATTTGAATGTCTAAGAGAATATATTTGACTCGATGAAAACGACTTCGATTCCTAGCAGCACTATATCCTGTAGATTGCAGTCAATTGTTCATGATCAAATCTACAGAGCAATGAAATGTTTTATGAATGACTAACTTTAGGACAGATGCATTATCTGTATGCAAACGTGAGTGACAGCTCACGAGTGAAGCCATCTTGGATCCAAACATGTAGTGACTTTCAAGAAGAGAAAAGGGGATGCCCGTATTATCGCTTGTTTAGTCCAGAGATCACTGCTACACATGAGAACCCTTTATCAGCGGTTCAATATTATTATATGGAAAAAATATGTGCTGAACATTATGTTGAAGAATCGTCGCTAGACGAGATTAGGTTTAGAAGCCATCTGAAATATTGTTTATAAGCTGACGTGCTCAGTCAGTGAAGTCAGATGATTTATATGTATGGGCGATGCTGAGGGCTTGGCTACTGACAGTCCATTATAATATTAATCTACATGAGTGCCCATGTAACATAACATTGCAAGACCAGTTATCCACTGTACTATGATGTATTATGCCAACCTGTGATTTGTCACTATCTGTGCTGTCGAGTGTGTACGTCCAATTAAACTTTAGAAAAGGTACACAGTCGTTGGTGTCGATGACTTCCAGTCATACATGAGTGTGAGAAAAGAACATTTGTCAACAACACGAACCCTTATCATCATTCGCACATTGTACACTCAATCCATGTCTACACACCACTGCGTAGGTCAAGTTGACATTCCATACACTACAGTGGAGCAAACAACACCATAGAGATCTTATCAACTGATGATGATGATGATGTCTGCTTCCATCCACTTATATCTATCTTTTGGTGGATATCATTAACGGGAATAAAAATCCAACGTTATCAACCTTTATCACATAAGTAAGCAGTTTAGGTCATCACTGCATTATGTAAAAGTATGTAGAGGAGCAGATGTGGTATCAGACCACCATCTTCTGTTGGCTAAAACAAAATTAAAACTTTAGAAATTTACAACAGTATATAGCTATAGACAACAGTACAATGTGGGATATTTAAGAAATCAGGAAATAAGAGAAAAAGTTTCAATCACAGTATCCAAAAAAAACCAAGTACTCCAACAGCTGGAAGATGAAGAAGATACAGAAGACCACTGGCAACAAGTAAAAAATATATGGAACGAGTCATGTGAAGAAGTACTGAGGAAAAAGAGAACATCAGCACAAAGTATGGATAACAACAGAAACCATTAGCAAGATAGAAGACAGGAAAAACAAGAAAGCAGATTTAAACAGAAGCAAAACCAGAAGCTCCAAAGCCATGAAGTGTACATAGAAGCAAACAAAGAAGTAAGAAGAAACATCAAAGGAGACAATACGAAATGTATTGATGATTTGTCAAGTGAAGCAGAGGAAGCTGCAGCCAAAGGAAATATGAGGGACCTGTACAACAACACAAAGAAGCTAACAGGGAAATATAAGCAAGCAAATTGCCTCATAAAAGATAAGAATGGAAAATTGCTTAGTAATATACAAGAACAAATGAAGAGATGGACAGAACATTTTGAGGAACTTCTCAATAGACCAGCTCCAACTAATCCCCCAGACATCCAGCCACCTGAAGTGGAGCTACAAATCAGCTGTGAACGACCAAGTAGAGAAGAAATAAAGAAAGCCATAAAGTTTCTGAAAGATGGAAAAGCAGCTGGTCCAGACGGAATTCCAGCAGAGGCCATCAAAACAGTTATAGATGCCTCTACAGAGGTATTATACAAACTACTTGGCAAAGTCTGGGAGAGTGAGGAAATACCAGCAGAATGAAAGGAAGGTTATCTGGCCAAGTTGCCTAAGAAGGGAAATTTACAAGAGTGCACAATTTATAGAGGAATAATGTTACTATCATTGCCAGGAAAAGTATTAAACAGAATCATCCTTAAGAGATTAAAAGAGTCCATAGACAAGAAACTGAGAGATGAAGAAGAAGGTTTTCGACATAACAAATCCTGTACAGATCAGATAACCATATTAAGAATAACAGTTGAACAAAGTGTGGAATGGAATTCACCGCTATACATCGGATTCGTGGACTATGAAAAGACATTTGACAGTGTAGACAGAGAATCATTTTGGAAATTGATGAGGCATTATGGAGTTCCCAAGAAGATCATTAACTTAATAAGGAAGACATTTGAAGACATGACTTGCAGAGTTCTTCATGAAGGACAACTTACTGGAGAGCAACAAAAACAACAACCAAAAAGTTACAGACTTTTATAAACGGGTGCTTGCGTAGAATCGTAGGACTGAAATGGTTTGACAAAGCCACAAATGTGGAATTGATGACAAGAACCTGACAAGTGCCAGTGGAACAAGAGTTGAGAAGAAAACGCTGGCTATGGATATGGCACGCATTGAGGAGACCTGTTGATAGCATTGTAAGGCAGAAGTAGACCAAAAACACACGGAGAAGAGAACTGGATACACAGATACAAATGATGAAGAAAACATGGAAAGAACGTGAGCGGATGGCACAGAATATGAAGACTTGGCATGTGTTTATTGAAAGCCAGTGCTCCTCGGGGAGCTAAAGGGTATTGATTGATGTTTAAGTTAAATAAAAATCTAACAAGTTTTGAGTTTTTAATTTTTTTTTAATTTTTACAACATTTTTACAATACTGCGTCAAGCGAATTTAAATCCAATACCATAATTCCCGCCGTAAGGTACTTCGGTCGATCGGTCTGTCACACTTTGCACACCGTTATTTGCGCACTTTTTCTATGTTCTAGAGAGTGCATTAACTTTCGAGCACAGCTAAGGGGGTGCAACGGTGGTTGAAAGTTAGACAATAATTGTATTGTTTCCGCTTTTATGTACTCTCGCGAAAATAGCAAAGTGTGACGCTGTGCATTAAATCAACATAGAAACAAGATACTCTTCTGTCCAGTTTCATTCGGGAAACGGATTTAACTCGTCATGTTTCTTAAAAATAACCTTAAAATGTAAAATTTTAAATTGTTTCTTCGAGACAAAATTTTAATTTAAAGTATTGCAGACATTATTATGGATCAAAATGATAAGATGGCTAAAAGGAAGAGACGATCGCGTCATTCACAGCGAGAAAGCGAGACTGTAGAAGAAGCAGCAACACACTATAATTAAAAACATGCCAATTTTGGCGGGTTGTTGCTAGGTGTAAAATAATTTGGTTTGCACCGCTTTGGTTTAAAAAAAAAAGAATAAGCTGCACCATTGATATAAAAGTGAAAATATGTGAATTATTGCCTCAAAGCATTATACCTCTGGAGATAGATTCAGAAAATTTGACTGACCACCAATATGCAAGCTTTGTATTATATGTACTCGTAAAGGCTGAATCAAAGGAAATAACCAGAATGATTAAAATATTTATTTTCTTTTTGCAAATAACTACGCCAATTTTTATTATTTTACAACGGAATAAAAAAATGTTTAATTACACTTTAAAACTTTAAGTGAAAATGAAAAGAAAAATTAAGTTGTGTGTAGCATGTCTGTTATATATATATTTAATATAATTAATTTAAAAGGTGGATTTTAATTGTATACTCGGATTAAGAAGATATGATATGTATCATGAATATTGTTCAACGAGGCACCACAGGAGAGGATCGTTAAGACCACCCAAATGTTGGGAGATGAGGCCACCCTCAGGTCTCTACCCGACGACAAAGTACTAAACATCCTGGAGACAGTAGTGGGCAGGATGAGTATAATTAGAGTTTCAAGGCACGAAAAAGGAGGTATAATAGCTCTAAATAACACCGAGAAGACAAACGCACTGATGGTCGAACTAGAGTCTGGACACAAAGAAGTCCAGCTGCCCCGCCAGATTAAAGTTACTGTGGAGATTTACAAGAAAACCAAAAAGATAGTTGTAAGAGGGGTCGACAACAATTGGTCTACACAAGAAGTCCACAGCCGCCTGCAAACAGAAAACAAGAATGTTCAAATAACACAGGTTGAAAGACTGAATACATGGGACAAAAAAGACACAAACCTAATTGTCCTAATTATCGAAGGGACGTCAAGACCAAGGCAACTAAACCTGGACGATAGATCTCGAAATACAGAAGAGTACATCTCTTCTGTTATGCAGTGCTCAAACTGCCAGATATTTTCTCACACCAAGAAGACCTGCAAGAGAAAGACAGTTTGCTGGTACTGTGCGGGAAGTCACCCTTACAATGAATGTCCTCACGCGAAAAGGGATACCAACTGTCCGGTCTTCCATGAGATCAAGGGCAAACTGAAGGAATCTGTAACCAAAAACATCTCCTTCAGAGAAGCAAGACATCGAGTTGCTGCAGGTGACACTACTAAACAGGAACAACACACAAGAACACAACTGATACAACTTACCACAGAGGTGCGAGACGTAAATCAAAAACTCAAAGTCGAGAAGAACAAGCAGCACAACGAAGTCACAAATACCATAGGAGTCGAAACAATAAGAGCCTTACAGAGCGTCCAGGCTATGTTACAAGACATGAAATCCATTCAGCACCAAATAGAAGTCGACATCGCCAAACTCGCAGAGCTAAAGGAGGAGAACGAAGAAGTCTTCAAAAGAATTGAAAACAGAGAGAAGGATCATCGAGGAAATCGTTACAAAAAGCACTCAAGGAAGAGAAAGAAGCAAAGAAACCAAAGATAAAATAATTATCGAAATCCTAGAGGATCTCCTACCAACTATAATAGAGAAAGCCATAAACCAGATACAGCCGAAAAATATAACAACGAGAAGGAACCAATCAGTCAGCGAGCGGTCCTTTTCATGACCAGTCCTTTTCAAGACTAGGAACGTGCCACCATCGAAGAAGTTCACCCTACATACCCCAAATATAACCGTTTTGGTTGAACAGGGTATAACGGCAAAATACTAGACGTAAAGGAAAAAAAAGATATTGTTCAATGAAACAGACCGCAAGGTCCTTCTATTTGGACACGCGCCTTAATGGGGACCTTGTGTCTAGGTTGAAACTGGCGCGCCTCGCCAAAAAAAGCCAAAACGATTCAAACATATTTTAATGAAAGAAAACTAGCTCAAAGCTAAACAATACACCGGAACGAAAGGTCTTCTTTATTTGGACATGCATCATAATATAACCGATGTCATCCGTGTGTCTAGGATGAATGGGTCGCGTCTCGCCGAAAAGAGAAATTTTTATTTTTAAATGCATCTCAACACTAGGTCTTTTATATTAGAAGTATGTATCACAGAAAATAATCGTGTTTTTTTTTTTCACAAGCAACAATTTTTATATGTTTGAAAAGAACGTGCCATGAAAAACAGTAGTAAACATGTTAAAAAAAGATGAGTTGGACTATTCTTTATTTGTGCGCCAGATGGAAAGGTAAGAAGAGGTGCAGATGTAGGAAGTGATCACCATTTAGTAGTAGCAAAACTGAAAGTGAAACTAAGAAGGGCTGGACCAATTGTAACTACACAGAAAATGTTTGACAGCAAATTAAAGGACCCCCTTACCAGAAAAGGTTTTGTGGCTGACATAAAGAAACGATATCAATTTGCCAAAAGTCAGGAAAAGACATTGACTGATGATATAGACCAGAAATTCAACACCATTTCAACAATATACGAGTATAAGGAAAGCAGCAAATCATGCTTGGGATTCCAGGAAAGGAAGAAGCAAGACTGGATAACACCAGAAACATTAAACACCATAACGATGAGAATGAGAAAGGAAATGAAAAGAAAGGAAACAGAAGCGAAGTCCCCCAGGTTAAAGCAACTATATAGCAAACAGTACAGTCAGCTGGACAAGGAAGTTAAACGCCAAACCCGAGCCAACAAAAGGAATTTCCTAGACGATCTTGCAAGACAGGCAGAAGAGGCAGCACTGAGAAATGAACAAAGCACAGTATGCACAATAACTAAATTCATCAGCGGAAAACGATACTACATTAGTAAGAGATAAGCAAGGAAATCTCATCACGACAGCAGAGGGACAGGAAACAAGATGGGCAGAGCATTTCAGAGAAACTCTGAACAAGGGACCACCAGAGACGCAATTGAATGTTCCTGAGGCTGAAAACGATCTAGGTGTTAATACAGACATTCCACGAAAAGAAGAAATCATCACAGCAATCAAAGGGTTAAAGAATGGAAAAGCTCCTGGCCATGATAACTTAAATGCTGAGCTATTTAAGACAGACCCTGAGCTAGCAGCAGAACTATTAGAACCACTATTTGCACAAGTCTGGAAAACAGGGACAACACCAACATAGTGGAACAAAGGAATAATTGTCATATTGCCCAAGAAGGGAGATCTTGCAGACTGCAATAATTGGAGAGGAATAGCTCTTCTCTCAGTTCCCAGCAAAATACTAGGCAAGATAATTATACAGAGAATTTCAAAAGCAGTAGACCACAAACTGAGGAACGAACAAGCAGGATTTAGAAAGAACAGAAGATGTGTAGATCATATATTTACCCTCAGGAACATTATAGAGCAGTGCTCAGAATGGCAACGACAGCTGTACATTAATTTTGTTGATTTTGAAAATGCTTTTGACATTATACATAGGGACAGTTTATGGAAAATACTGAGGGCTTATGGAATTCCAAGCTGCATAGTGTCAATCATAAAAAGCCTCTATGCCAACTTTACGTGTAGCGTTGGGCAGAGCAACCTAAGCTTTGAGGTGAAGACAGGAGTACGACAGGAATGCCCCTTATCAACCACTCTATTTTTAACAGTCATAGACTGGGTGATGCGCCAGACAACAGAGGGCAGTCCAAGAGGAATAAGATGGACTGCCTTTTCTACATTGGAAGATCTGGAATATGCAGATGACATTGCACTACTAGCACATTCACATCAACACATCCAGGAAAAAACGGATAGACTTAATAAGTATAGCCAGCAGGTGGGCTTGAACATCAATCTCAAGAAGGCAAAGGTCATGGCGCTCAATGTGAGCAGCCCTGAGCCCATATCAGTAAGGAATCAGCAACTGGTACAGACAGACACCTTCACATACCTAGGATGCATAGTAACACCAGACGGCGGAGCAAGCAAAGACATCAACAACAGAATGAACAAAGCAAGAACAGCCTTTTTTAGCTTAAACAACATCTGGAAGTCCTCTCAATACAGCACAAGCACAAAATTAAGATTATATCAGAGCTGTTTGCTTTCTGTGCTTCTCTATGGTGCGGAATGCTGAAGAGTTACAGAGAAGGAAATGTCGAAATTGTCCTCTTTTCACACAACATGCCTAAGAAAAATTCACCGAATCTTTTGGCCGAATACCATCACCAACCAAGATCTGCTTACTCGGAGCAAGCAAGAGGACATGCACACCTTCATAGCTGGCAGACGCTGGAGCTGGGTTGGCCATGTCCTCAGAAGAGACCCCGATGTCATCACAAGAACAGCTATGCTATGGACCCCAAAAGAAAAACGAAAGAGAGGCCGACGAAAAACAACTTGGCGGAGGACTGTGGAGGCTGAGATGCAAAGAATGAACCAGAGTTGGGGCACTGTACGAAGGATAGCCACCGATCGAGCAAAGTGGAATCAATTTGTTGTTGCTTTCACGGTCGGCGGCTAATGATCAAAGAAGAAGAAAATGGAAAGGGAAAATGTGTCTTATTAATTTGCTTCTTGCTAAAACTCGGAAGCAGAATAAAATTGCTTTTGCGGTTCCATGATAAGAAATAATAAGATTTTATATGGAATACAGCCCAACACATGTACTCGGTCTTTTAAATTAAGAGTATTTTCATTTTATACGCGCGTTAATATAACGGACGGAAATTGTGTCTTGGATGAACAAAGCGTGCCATGACAAAATGATGCAAAAATGAAAAAATAACGAAACTTTACAGAACCACTTGCTTGCCTTTCCAATAGTTCTACTGTAGCAGACGTGCCCAGAAAGATAGAGATTGGCATTAATAAACTCCAACCAATATTAAATGCGCGCAAGTATAAATAGAGCTCCATGCAAAAAAAAAAAAAACACAGAATAACAAGTAAACATAAATAAATCATCGAGACGAAAATTACAGTGCAACAAGTAGAATATAAACAATCACGGAAGATATCAAAGAAAATAAAAAGCGTACTGGTTCAGGAAACAATGTATGTGTTTGAAAAGGGCGTACTAGAAAGATAAGTAGTAAACAGATTTTAAAAAGTAAATGGTGGACTATTCTTTTTTGGTGCGCCAGATTGAATGAGAAAATATGCCTTATTAATTTGCTTCTTGTAAAAACTTGGAAGTAAAATGAAATCACTTTTCTGGTGGAACCATAAGGAATAATAGTATTTTGTGCGGCTTGCATTTGCAATTACTGTAAACAAGGTACGAGGATAGTCACTTAAAGCAGTAGTCATTAACTTAAACGAAAATTCATTTTCACTCGAATATAAAAATATTATTATTTGATTTTTACAATTCCTAAGTTCCTAAACAGTTAATAAGAAAACCGGGCAATGCCGGTTACTTAAAGATAGTTTATATATATATATATATATATATATATATATATATATATATATATATATATATATATATATATATATATATATATATATATATATATATATATATATATATATATATATATATATATACGAGTATATATATATATATGCAGAACGGGCTGATCACCCGTTTGCCAGTCACTTCGATTACGGAAACAACAGCAAATGGATTGATTTGCCGTTGCCCTAAAGACGCCAATAGGCGTGATGGGAAACAATGGCAAAGAAAACCTATCTGCTGTCGCCCCAAGACGCCACTAGGCGTAATGGCCACTCACTGCCTTGACGGTCGGTGGCTAAGGACGAAAGAAGAAGAAGATATATATATATATATATATATATATATATATATATATATATATATATATATATATATATATATATATATATATATATATATATATATATATATATATATATATATATATATTGTGTGTTTCAACATTTCAAATTGATATGTATTTATCAACAATGATGCATTTGTCTTCTTTCGCTCGCCTGACACACTCTTTCGTTTGACTCAAGGGTCTGAGATTTTATGCTCATTGGCATCGGGTAAAAATTCGGAGAAAGATGAAATAGTGGAGCAAAGCGGAGGCCGTCTGATACTTACATCAGGAGACATAAGACTTAAATGAGGTACCATTTTATCTATCTCTCAGTTTCTGGTACTAGTTACTAGAACTAATCTCTGCACACCACTTATAATAGACGGGCTTAAAGAACATTCGAAGAAGAAACATTTGTGGACGTTACTCCTTTAACGCAAGGAACGTGCTCATAACCAGCCATTCGACTCCTGAAAAAAAAGTAAAGATTCCACTGAGAACCAGCATCCAGAGACATCTCATTGCAGTTATCTGTAGAGCTAAGTCAAAATTCCTCGCCTCAGTGAATGGACTACTTTTATAAAACCACCACCTTTTATTTATAACAACCAATGGAGACAAATTTCTTTAAAGATTATATATCAATAATTTAACTGTTTCCATAAAGCTAACCAATTTATTCAGTACCATGGTTTCAACAATATTTCATAAATAAATATACGCACACACACACACATATATATATATATATATATATATATATATATATATATATATATATATATATATATATATATATATATATATATATATATATATATATATATATATATACTTATACACATGGCTAATAATACAATTAATACTTTGCTGAATTACCTTCTGCTGAGGGGCTTATTAGCTACGAGTCATGTCACACCGTGACACATATTTCCTGCTCACAGAAGTGGGTGTTTACAACAAACTTTGAAGACGCATTTATTGTACTTGCCATTCTGAAAAAAAACCTGTGAGACTCCCTGAAATAGGAGCACCATCGTCCTATTTATATCTCTGCCAAGAGTAATCTTGAGTGAAGGTTACTACTTTTGAAAACTCCTACCTTTTACTGCACTGTCAGCAACAAACTTCTTCCACTTTGCTTGGTCGGCGGCCATCCTTCGCGCAGTGCCCATAAACTATGTCCTTCACGAAACATTATTGGCGCATGCGATGCAATCCAACCAATTGTCTAGCGTAACATATTTTTATTTTAAGAACTGCAATTGTACGAGTCTTTATTTATCTGAGGCACGAACACATATACTTGGTGAAAAACAGAAACGACGCAAAGAAAATACCCCAGTTGCTGCAGAGTTTCTCCTGTTATAATAGTATGTTACTTTATAAATATTATCGTTAGGCGTACAATTATCCATAAATGTCGTTCTTCGTGCACACACCCCAAGCTCACGAGCCGCCACTGATATTATGCTAGATATAGCGACGCGACACGTAATCACATATTAGAGACGGAGCGTTCAACAGCTCTATTTTTAGAAAGCTATTCAAATGTCATGCAAATGTCAGTATACCAAGTTTTCGTTCCGCAACACGCACGTTATCTGTTTGATACAGGCTTATTTGTCTATTAATCTATTTCAGTTGTGCCAGAAACTGCTGACGACTGACAACACGTGGTCTAGTGTCTCCTTGGATGTGTAAATAATAGTAGGTAGGTCATCATTATTATTTTCCTTTGCGCTCCTTACGGAACATGAAGCCACAACTGTGGCTGCTTCCTAACAGGAAACCTGCAACAAACATTCACACGCTCTTGCCGCAGTAGTTTTGTGGAAGTTTATTCTACATGATGAGATTGCCAGCTCCATGCACAACCTCATATTAGTTGCCTTGTACGACATGCATGAGGGGGTAGTTGGTCTATTCTTTCTCTGTCTCATTAGAGGCATCCGGAAGCTACACGTGACAGGTAGGAAGGTAGGCAGGTAGATAGGTGACAATCAAATGCAACATAGCAGCAGAATAGACCGATAGAAAAGTTTAAGCATGAGCTGAACAATGTCAACAACAGTGAATGGAATGATTAATTCATTAGGTGGACAGTGCGGCATTAAAGGTAACGACTTTTGGTAGCTCTAGAATCTTTAAGTATCTTTGTGACGATCTTCTTTAGCGTTTCTCTCTTCACACTGATAAGTCATTGTGAAATATAACAATGTTAGTTTCTAAATCAAGCAATCAGACTCTATAGTCTATCCATAATACAAGTATAACTTTTGAAGAAGCAAAGAGTTTTATCAAAATCCTATACAGGAACAAATGGGAAGCAGATACAGGATCAAATGGGAAGCAGAACTCCCAGGCCACACAAAAAATGATGCATATTACCAGCTCAACAGAAGAGAACAAGTGATAATCTTCAGACTCTGCACGGGCCACAACAGACTGAGATACCACCTATTCAACAAGCTAAAGATAGGAACTACTGATGAGTGTGACTGTGGCACCGATAAAATGTCTGCTGAACATCTGCTTCAAAGATGACCAACATGGGAGGAACAGAGAAAGCACATGTGGCCATCCCCTGTACCATTCTTGGAAAAGCTCTATGGAGATAGGAATAGCCTCAAGCTGACCACTGCTTTCTTTGAACATATTCAAGTTGACGTCTGAGAGTGTACGAAGAAGAAGAAGAAGGAACTGTCTGTCTGTTACTTTGTCTACCCACTCGTGTATCCAATTCATCTCTCATCGATCTACCTTATTGCCTGTCTACCTGCCTGGTTGCCTCAGTACCCGTCAACCATCATGTCTTTATTTTAGCACGTCATCCTGGCAGCTCTGTAATAGATGAGTAATAACGTAATTATTGTATTGTTATATCTAATGACTGCTGACATCACGATAATGTTCTTATTTTTGTAATTTTTTTAAAAATGGTTGTATTACAAAGTAAAAAAGCATGTCCCAAATTGTAGCTTGTTTGTGCGTTGTCTTGACTGGTCGTATTAATAGTTTTTATTCGCTGTTTTTAATATTGTTTTTCCAGGCGGTTTGGGGGTGTAGAGAGAGGGGTGGGTGATTTATAACGGCGAATACAGAAGAAGACACGTACTCCATCCCGTATTTTTTACGAGGCGACTAATGTGTGTTTGTTAATTGGACAAGCAGCCTCATCATATAATGTGGCCGTGTCTCTTATAATACGAGAGGCGTTCAGAAAGTAATGCACCACATCGTTTTCTCAGCTAATAATGAAGATAGAAGCATGAAATTTTGCACACTTCAAATATGGCATGTGCCAATTGTGTGCACCAAATTGCACCGCAACCGGCCAAATAATACGGCTGCCCCAAACCGTTGAAATGGAGCGTGTTAGCAACTTGCGTTATAAACAGCGAATTGTGATAGAATTTCTCGTTGCAGAGAAGGAAACTGTTGTGAATATTCACAAGCGTCTATGTGATGTGTATGGAAGTTTTGCAGTCGACAGGAGTACAGTCAGTCGCTGGGTTCAGAGAATCAAAGAATCAGGAAGTGGAGATACGGAGCTGCTTGATCGGCCGCGCTGTGGACGTCCTGCCACAGCCACCAACGCAGAAATGTTGAAATGCGCTGAGGGCATTATTCTTACTGATAGGCGAATCACTACTCAACAATTGGCCTTACAGCTGTCAGTCAGCATTGGTAGTGCAAATGCAGTTATAAAAACTCTTGGATTTTCTAAGGTTTGCGCAAGATGGGTGCCTCGAAGTCTCACAAATGACCACCGATTGCAAAGGAAAGCAATTTCTTCTGAATTGTTGGAGCGTTTCAATGCTGATGGAGAGAACTTTTTGGCTAAGATCGTTACAGATGACGAAACCTGGGCACATCATTTTGAACCTGAGACAAAAAGACAGTCAATGGAGTGGCATCATCCGCAATCACCAAGAATAAAGAAATTCAAGACAATTCGTTCAACTGGAAAGGTCATGATCACTGTCTTTTGGGACATTAAAGGTGTGATTCTTGTGGACGTTATGCCAAGAGGAGAGACAATAAATTCGCAAGCTTACATTAAGACATTGAAAAAAACTCAATCAATGTTTTTGCAGAGTTCGGCCGCACAAGAATCCAGCAGACCTGCTTCTCCTTCACGACAATGCGCGCCCTCACACAAGTCTGGCAACACGGGAAGCAATCACCAAATTGGGTTGCACTGTACTGCCCCATCCACCCTATAGTCCCGATTTGGCATCCTCTGATTTTTATCTATTTGGTCCACTTAAAGATGCACTCCGTGGGACAAGGTTTGAAGATGATGAAGGAGTGATTCATGCAGCGAAGAAATGGCTACATGATCAATACAAAATCTGGTACGGGCTAAGAAAACATGCACTTGTTTCGCGCTGGCATAAAGCCGTACAAGTTGATGGGGATTATGTTGAATAATACCGATGTTTACATGACATATCCATGTATATTGTGTATAAATTTCATACTTTTTGAATAAACAGCTCCTGAGAAAAACGATGTGGTGCATTACTTTCTGAACGCCCCTCGTATTAGTATTCTTTTTCCTCAAATGATCTGTCAATAATTCTGAGGGACTTTGTGCTGACTCAGACGTATTTGTTTTCCTTTATTTTTCTTTTATTTATTCATCAAGTCTTCAAGATGCTGATCTTGTCCGCTAGAGATGTTTATTTCTTGATGAGTGATCGTGCAGATTTTATATTTAAAGTTCGTTTTTCCCTCAAATCTGCAGATGGTTATGATTGTTGAGACAGCTTTAATAAATTATATTTATACTTGTTTAAGGTCACTTGTCCAACTGGAACTTCTTTAAGTGAGTTGAAACAAGTCTTGTCATCAATTAAAACAATTTTAATTAGAACTGGTGAACAACAGTGAAAAAAATATGAATACATTCCTCTTCATCAATTTCCTATGTCATTAACAGGCATGTGATCACATAATTTCTGTAGACATTTGTTCTGGATGTACAATCACATTTCCCCCTTTTACCTCAAGCCACGGTGGCTCATAACATTCATCATGTTTAAAAATGTTCTTCAAAGATTTCTCATTATTTTTCTTCTTAGGCGCTAGACTAAGCGAGGCCTTTACCTTGCTTGTTAGGTTTGAAAGTTCAGTATTTTTGCTAAGTTCCTCAAACTGATTGCTCGACATTATAGCCTATCTGGCTTATCATGATGTCCGCTGAAAATCTAACAAAAGTTATGCGACACTGTACTTACGTGAAATTAAATTCACAATATTGGAAATAAATCTGCTTCTCAACTGAGATGATGAAAATACCATTTACTTGATAACTGCAAGGAATCTGTATTCGTTGGCCAAGGACTTTTTGTAGCAGACTATGGGTACACGCCAGGTTGACACAGATCCCAGTTAAAACTACGGCCGTGTAGGTTGAAGATCAGGAACAGACTCCTTTGTTCTCTACAGTTTTTTCCTAGCTAAAACTTCGCGTGGTTGAATATTGCCGTCGATGGCTTTGATTGGTGTAAAAACAAATGGCCCAACTTATTTGATTGGATACAGCTATTAGGCACAGTTAACTGTTCAACATAAACTTTAACTAACCCTATGTAAATTAGATGACGTCAATCGTTGCTACGCGATTCCCGCCAAAAGACTGAGTTCGCGTCTGAAAGTCTATTGTTAGAAAAATGTAACTTTTCTTGTTTAGTGATAAACTGTAGTAAGTACTTTTGTCGTTTTCTAGAAGTTCTTAGCTCGCTTTTTTAATCTTGGGTTATTCTTATGCTAGATCTCTATCACTTATCTCTACTGTTTCAGCACGGATAATGCTGTCGTGGTAGACCGTCCGGTCACAATAACTTACATCGCTACGTGAGTAGTTGCTGCTTTCAGGGCGGGAGTATAGCACGGAGGCTAAATGAGTTGTGGGGTCATGCTCTTCGACGAGGGGAAAAAACGAAAAAGAAAAAATGTTCAAATGTGTTTGATTTTGTCTGTGAATATATATATGTAAGACAACCATCATCATCATCATCACTACAATTGCACTTATCGTGTAGTATAGGCCCTCAACTAGCTTATGTCCTCATTTCCCCATGTTGTCGGTCTCTTCCAACCTCTCTTGCCCTCCTCTAGATTACAGAACAAGGACTGGCTTTTTTGGTACCAAAAATTGTCCTCAGTGTATAATCTACCATCGCCAGCGTCTTCTTCTCATCTCTTGTTCCTCTGGCACTTCTCGGATTCTTATGATCAGTTCAACACTAGTGATCTTGTCGTACCATTTCAATCTTTTTTTCTATGCAAGCAACACATTATGAAAGTCTGTAAGTTATTCATTCTTGTTTGTTGTTGTCTTCAATGTTTCAGAACCATGCAATGCTTTTTTTAAGACACTACTTCTACTTAATTTCTTCGTCTCTCTATAAGACCTACTCACTTTTTATTCATTGTCTTTCTATGTCTCATCTCATTTCCCGCCTTTGCTGCATCTCGACAGCATCCCACGCTGAAGTTTATGCTTTGTCGTTCCTCCTCTCTCATAAATGTATCTGTAAGCGATGCCGGTGCTACGTACTCGAACGTCAGTGACTGGAAACCACGTCAGGACTTAACGCTGGAAGATCGATCTAAGGTAAAATTTGAATTTATATCCTTCAATTTTAAACTTCGGTTAATGTCGTAGGACACGCCTTTGAATTTCAAATGAACACTTACGACCTTACTGGCATTTATCACAGGAGAGGTGTTAGTGAAAATTTCCCACCTTATCAAGTTTATGTTTAAAACAATTGAATAACTTAGGGGCTATTTTGCCAATGTGTTAAGTGATATGAGAACAAATGCGATAGCCGAGACTGAAAATCCAGACAAATAGAACCCAAAACATTTGCTGAAGCAGGTTTAGACGATCTTTTTGCTGAAACACGTAGATTAGCAGGTTGTCAACGATCAGATTAAAGATCGCACACGTTAGATAAAATCGGACGTTCCCGGTGCCTGATCTGAAGGTTTTCCTACAAGCCAAAATAGGGGAGTCAGCAGGCTAGACGTGTTTAGGCGTATTTTACATGCATATACTTTGTTTGATTTGAGAATGTTGTTTATGTGTTTTTTTTTTGGCTTGAAGTTTTTACAGGGTCTCTTCTTAATCGCCTGATTCAACCACCGTAACAGGGTACTGTATTACTATTCTTTGCCCCTCAACTTTCTTCCGACTCCAGTAGAATACGGGCAAAGAAATGGGGCCGCATGACCTACTACCATAGCATTTATTCGTGCTAGTAACTAATTATTATAAAACACAAGAAATTACTATTAACTACTATAGAAAGTAAACAGTGCAGTTACGACATTTCATAGTTAATCAAAAAACGAGATACATTGAGTATAGGATGACATAAAACGAAACTGAAACTATGTCAAGTTTGGCATACTAACGCTACTTACGGCGGGAGTTGCCATAGCAAATAGTGACGTAAATGGGAATAGCCTTACTCCATGTAAGATCATTTCAAACAATGACCAGTAAAAAAAAAATAAAAGTTTATCGAATGAAACGGTAGCTAGAATCGCGCACTACCAAAGGACGCCCAGAAATAATTTTCTGGTAGTCAGTTGTAAAATTATAGCCTTGCACATAAGACGTGATTTTAACTGTGCGGGGAAGGTATTTGGCGCTACCCCCGGTATGTCACATAAGTCCTGGCTCCTCCGCTGAGATATTCAACAAGAACCTCAGTGTATTTCCTTACTCTTCAATTATTTGCAGACGCAAGAAAGTACTTTTTTCTTTTTCAAGAAAAATCTGTAAGAGACAGATTTCTTACTTTGAGGTATTCAAGTAATTACCGCTCGCACAAACATTTCTATTTCAGCATAAGTCTAAGAAATCCTATAATCAAGTCAAGCAACGAATGAAGCCAGTATTGATAAATATAAAGCAAGTAGTGGCTCTTACACCTAAAGTGCCATATTTGAGTGTACCTTCAATAGAGAAGATTGAAGAAGATACAGAAGTTAAGGAATATTATAATCCCTGCTGGATAGAAATAAGAAAGGGACAACTTATCAAACTTGAAATGGATTCTATGTCTGAAAACCAACGTAACTTTTGAATTTGTACAAATGTTGCTGTTATGTGGAAAAATATCAATGATAGAATAAAACTTGATATTTTATCAAAGAAGTTACTGAGGATTCTTTACAGTTGAGCTAGACCCTTAGTTATGAACTTGTACCAAGTGTTGTACTGTATCAATCGTCATCACTACTACTATCTCACATTTTATAACAACATAAGAGGAACGAACCAACCGGGGTCCAAATAGATTGAAAACAAGAAATTAATACCTCTGGCGGACTTTAAGCCAATAAACTACTAACTTGGAATACACAGATAAAACATCACCATTAACTCAAATCAATTAGATATAAACAATTAACACTGCCACATAACGTGTTAAATGATGCCGTACCCAGTCTTTTTTAACTGAAGCTAGCACAGAAACATCAGAATGGAAGACTGGATATCTGGTAAAGTTGCCAAAGAACAAAGGAAATTTGAAACACCACGCTATAATGGAATAATGTTACTATCAGTGCCTGGAAAAATAATACACTCGGTCATCATTGAGAAATTATAACAGGCCAGAGAATGGCAACTGAGAGAAAAACAAGCAGGTTATAGACGGAACAGGGTTAAACAAATTCTGTACAGAGCAGAGAGCCACGTAGCGCATAGCAGTTGAACAAATCGTGGAACTTTACTTTACATAAGCATTACTTTACGATTTGATTTGTGAACAATGAAAAGACACTCGATAGTTTAAACAGACTATCACTTCGTGGAAACAGGTGTTTTTAGATAGTATGTTCAGTTGTCATTATTTGGTTAAGTAATTATCCCTCCTGGCTGATTACTGAACATAAAAGTAAATAAAAGATTCATAGTAACGTGTGTCCGCCCTACCTGTCCTTAAATGGTAGACTCTTCATGCGTTTACATTGTAAGTGGGGAACGGATGGTGAAAAGCTTCGGGTATGTAGGTTAATACCTAATTTAACTCTCAATTTATTTGACATCGGCAGTATGAACTACTAGATCTATATTAGACCCCCAAATAGCTTATAGGTAGATACCGGTGTAGAAAAAATAATTATAGCAGCAAGGCAGTAATGTATCCTCAACCCGAACACATAACACATGTTAGGTTACACTTTTTATTTTGCACTTTTTCCGCGTATCTTTGATTTTCTTTCTTTTTTTCTTTAATTTTTTTTTTTTTTTTGGGAGGGGGTCTAATGTGTGTGGTTTATTTCCCTAGCAAACACTGGTAAACGACATGTTGTAGTAACTGTTTTTTTGCCATTGCTTAATTGAGTTGCAGAACGAAGAAGGCACATGTTGACAAGGAATAATAACAACCTTGAACTTACGGAAATTAAGAAAGTGCACAATCGTCAGAAAGCTACTGCACGATTTAACATTTAAATCCCATGACATAATCGATTGTTTACAAGTGCAGGAAATACGTGGGTTCAGTTTACGGAGAAGATTATATAATTAGCTGTGGTGAGATGTATGTTGGATAGAAAATTAGAAGTATAGTTCTGAGAGCTGGAGAAGAGAACTGGTGAACTGGTGGTAGGGATGGCACAGGACTAGTAAGGTAGTTAACTGCACGGTTCTAGATGGTAGATGTATAAGAAAGCTGTGTAGCAAGTCACATTCTCGCTAGATGTATCCTATGCTCCACGGGTCTTATATAAATATGTGAGCGTATTTCGTATTTAATTCCTACCAATTTTTAAATTATTAATATTTCTTTGACAACACAACAAAATTATAACTGGAAATTTAAATAATTCAATAACTGCAGTTATAAACAAATCAATGCACTTCATTGATTAACTAGCAAAAACCCGCAAAAATTGGCAGGTTTTTAATTATAGTGTGTTGTTTCTGTTACACGTATTACTTTGCTGCTTCTTCTACAGTCTCGCTTGCTCGCTGGGAATGACGCGATCGTCTCTTCCTTTTAACCATCTTATCATTTTGATTCATAATAATAAGTCTGCAACACTTTAAATTAAAATTTTGTCTGGAAGAAACAATCCAAAATATTACATTTTAAGGTTATTTTTAAGAAAAATGATGAGTTAAATCTGTTTACCGAATGAAACTGGACAGAAGACTATCTTGATTGTCTGTTGATTTAATTCACACCGTCACACTTTTCTATTTTCGCGAGAGTACATATAAGGGGAAAAAAATACAATTATTGTCTAACTTTCAACCACAGTTGCACCCCCTTAGCTGTGGTTAAACATTAATGTACTCTCTCGAAAATAGAAAAAGTGCGCAAGTGACAGTGTGCAAAATGTGACTGACCCACCGACCGGCCGACCGAAGTACTTCTTCTTCTTCTTCTTTGATCCACTGTCACTGAGCGTCAGCTCTTGGTGACCTTGATGCCATTATATGGTACTGCGCAGTTCGTATAAGCTGTTCTGAGCTGCCATACAGTGTATTGTCTATGGATGGGTTGTGTGGTAGCAGTTGTTGTCTCAGTCCCTGAAGTGCAGGGCACTGTAGTAGGTGCTGTTCTACGGTCTCCAACGGGTTAGGGCAGTGTCTACATTTTGCTATATTTTGTGAACATAGTCTGTTTCTGTGGCCATTTAGTGTAGAGTGACCTGTTCTCAATCTTAAGATTTTGGTTTGGTATCGTCGTTCGATATCGTTCATAGCATCTTTCTTATTTGGGGCTGTTTGGTCAATGAAGAGTCTTCTTCCTGTTTTAGACTGTGCCCACGTGTTCAGCCAAACTTCTTTACAATTGTTTTTGACCATTTGTTTAACTGTTAGCATGCTCAATGGTTGATAAATTTGTGGCATATTTGCTCCCTTCTTTGCCAGTCTATCAGCAACTTCATTCAATATGATGTTTATGTGGCCAGGTATCCATTGCATGTATATTTCTGTTCCGTACAAGTTCATAATTTTGTGGCATGTTTCTTGGACCTTCTGGATAGTATTGATTGAGTTGGTTTTCCAGTTTTCTATTGCCAAGAGGGCAGCCTGCGAGTCTGAGAATACTACAACATCATTTGGTTCCATTTCGTCTGACTCAAAGAGTTCAAAAATTCTAGTTAGGGTTTTCTGGATGGCGACTACTTCGGCTTCGTAGTTTGTGCACCAGGTACCACAGGGACCTGCAATTTTGATGGGTTCTTCTGTACTGGGTGGGATGATTATGGCCCCGTATCCAGCATTTATGACTGCTTTGAAAGCTGATCCGTCTGTGTAGGCATGGATAATGTCTTCATAGTACTGACAGATGGTTTCCGTGGCAAGTGTTTTCAGCAGTGTAGGTATGAGGCTTTTATTTGCGGGTTGCAGAAGGATTGTACGTATTATTGGTCTTTTTAGGTTTACGTGAGGTGGTAGGTCAGGTACAGCTTGAGTAGGCAGTCTAGTCTCTGGTGTGTAGTGCTTCCCTGAAAGCTCTTGGTACCTTTTAGTGAAAGATGTCTTTTTAATTCGGTACTTGGAGCTGTGGTCACTGATAACATTTTTGCAAGGGTCATCTTTGTCAGCTCGCAAGAATCTTTCTGCCGTGATGATAACTGATTTCTCTCTCCTTAGTTCTAGGGGTTCCACATTGGCGGAGATCTCGCATGCGCTGGTCGGAGTAGTTCGCAAGCCTCCACAGATGAATCTGAGTGCCTGGTTTTGTATGCGATCTAGTTTCAGTCTAAGTGTTGGGCTAGCAGTGGCTTGCAGGGGTAGAGAGTAATCCATAACTGAGCGCACGTATCCCAAGTACAGTTGTCGTAGGGTGCTCTGATTGGCTCCCCATCAGTGCTTGCCAAACGCTTTATGAGCTTTAGCCTTCTAGAGGCCTTTGCAGTTCCCTAACTCAACATGTGTTTTATATGTGAGTCTGGTATCTAGCTGTATCCCTAGATAAGTCGGATTGTTCTCTTTAGCTAGCTTTGTATCATCAAGTTTTAAATCCAGTTCTTTCTTTACTGTTTTGTTGCTGAGTGTGAATATAGTGTAAACTGTCTTACTCGTGTTGATCACCATTTTCCAGAAGCTGCAGTAGGTTGCTAGAGCAGCCAATGCACGGTTTAGTTTCTTTTGCAGTTGCAAATGGGACTTCCCTTCTGCCCAAAAGACCAGGTCATCAGCAAACAAGACGCTGGGTAATTCAAGGTAGTCTGCCAGATCGTTTAAGTATATGAGGAAGAGGGTGCAGCAAAGGGCCGAGCCTTGTGGGAGGCCTTTTTGGATGGTTCTTTTCCCTGATGTTGCTCCGTTGAACGTTGTGAAGATGGTTCTATTTGTGAGGCAATCTTTTATCCAACGGAACATTCTTCCTTCTATGCCCATCTTCTGCATCTTGAAAAAATAGACCGTCTCTCCATACTCTGTCGTATGCCTGCTTGAGGTCTACGAAAACTGCGGCCACATGATTTTTATCCTGCAAAGCATCGGCAATCTGTTGCACCAATCGGATTACCTGGTCAACAGTCTGTCTTCCTCTTCTAAATCCTGCTTGGTTAGGATGGAGGGCTTTCCCTTTCTCTAACCACCAGTAGAGGCGTGCATTTATCATACGTTCTGCCATTTTCCCAACGCACGAAGTCAGGGAGATGGGCCGGTAGCTACTGACTTCGCTTGGTGGTTTATCTTTTTTGAGTATTGGGATAATGTTAGCCGTTTTCCATCCTGTAGGTACAGTACTGCTTCTCCACGTCTTGTTTATGAATTCCAGGATCGTCAGCAAGCCTTTTCCCCCAAGTTTGACTATCATGTCGCTGGTAACCTGGTCTGGCCCTGGTGCTTTTTTGAGTTTGGTCTTTAGGAGACTGGATTGCAGTTCGGCTAGCGTAAATTTCTGATCAAAGATACTGTCCACAGCCTTGTGTGCTTTTAGCATGCGTTTTGTAAGTATCTTGATGGCTTTATCTAGATTGGCTCTTTTATATGTTTTGTTGACTTCGGCAAAGAATCGATTTAGGACTCATGCTTTTTTCCTGTTGGAGGTAGCTGTGTTACTGTTTGGAAGTTTTATAGGGATTGGGTTTCTCTTCTGGGATGTGCCTGCCATATTGTCAATGAGTTTCCATGCTTTCTTCCCTTCTTTATTTAGGTCTAGGTTTTCGCATTTTTCTTTCCAGGTTTCCATTTTGGCTTTTTTGCTCGCTACCTTAACCTGTGCAGTGAGTCTGTTGTATGTGGTTTTGTTTTCACGGCTAGGATTTTTCTGAGCGGTTTTCCGTGCCTTGCGTCTTAGTTGTACTAGGTGTTCTAATTCCTCATTCCAGAAGATGCTGTATTTGATACGACTGCCTTTGGGGATTTATTTGTTTGGCTGCCTGCAGTATGGCTGTAGAGATCTGATCGTTCAAGGTATTAATGTTTTGGTTCATGTCTATTTCAGTGAGGAGCTGGTCTGATATGAGTTTGTAGTGTTCCCAGTTGCTCGAGCATAGTTCCATTTTGGCTTTCTTTTGGTTTCCGTTTTTGTTTTACCCTGCAGGATGGTGGTGAGGATAGGTAGGTGGTCGCTTCCTATGTCCTCCAATACCCTCCATTTATACCGGTTGGTGAGGTCTGCAGACACTAGTGTTAAGTCTGGTCGGCTACTGGTTCCGCTAGCTTTATGGTAGAGGGTTGGTGAGGATCTTTCATTTTGGAGGACTATAAGGTTGGAAGTGTTACATAGCTCTTCTACTGCCTGGCCTGAAGTGTTGGTGTCAGGTATCCCCAGAGTGGGAAGTGGGCGTTGAAATCCCCTGCTATGATTGTTCTCTTGTATTCGATATCATCAAAGTAGATTCCATTAGTTTCTCTAGGGAGTCTGTAGACATTAAAGATTTGGAAATATCCGTCACTTCCCCAGACTGTCACTCGCTGTATGTCAGTTTCATCATCGGTTCGAAGACTTTCGACCTCTGCCTGTACATCATTCCTTACCAAGGTTAGGATTCCTCGACAACTATTATGGCAATGACATTTGTACATTGTGTAGCCCGGGAAGTTGATGGATTTGTCCTTTAGAATGGTTTCTTGAATCAGTGCAATGTGAACTTTCTGATCCTTCAGTAGTTTCTTCAATTCTAACGATTTAGTTCTTATTCCATCTACATTTAACTGTAGAATGTTGATATACTCCTCAATAGCACACTTTTCGCCAGCAGCAGCCGAGGGGCGACCTGCTTGGCGCGGACCTTTTGCGAGGCGACGTTCGAGCTTGTATATCTTAGGTTGTATTAGTGTCATGGCATCATGAGTAGTGGGGGTTGTGATGACTTTCTTTCATCCCGGTAGTTATCCTCTTATTTTTCCATGCGGGGTGTGCAAGGCATGGTGGGCACTGTACCATCATCGGTGGGGAAGTATTATTTTCCCTTGCTGTCCTGTTCACCTGATGTCTGTCCTATCGCCCGGGGGTAGACAGCCCCAATACCATGTTGCACCACCTCAGTGGGGTTCACCGTTGTGCAGTCCCCGCCACCTGATGACCGCTGTTTTCTGGAAACATCCATAATTTGTCAGCTATTTAGTCAGCACTAGCGCTTCTAATTGGTCAAAAGGATCGTCACGTCGTGCACCCTGGTGCCTTCACTATGAGATGCTGTGGATGGTACCGTAGCTGTGTTAGTCCAAATTGGAGGCCAGTCACAGGTAAAGCAGGGCTTTGCAGGGGCGCTCAACATATTTTGGCCAGTCGGTCGAGACTGTTACCGGGGGATGGCCGCCACTGTCTTTGTGGCTTCTGGGAGCCATATGTCAAGCTTGGAAGGTCAAGGTGGACCAGTGAGTTTGAGCCACTGGATCAGTTCTCCAGTGCGACCGCTCTTGCCCAAAGTTGCTACCACTCTTGGCCTCCCCAGATCCCCCACCGAAGTACTTATAGAGGGAATTATGGTATTGAATGATGTACAGCAAAAAAGAAAAGAGCTTCTCAGTATATAAATATCTTATAAAATTTCACACAATTTGAAATAAAGTATACTTTCACTGTTTGGTCATTTTCATCATGTTACTGGTTTGGGCGTCTTGGTTTGTATTGTCACATTAACGTTTACTTAACTTGCTTGACCCGTTGTAGTAGCTGACTTCCCTCGGTCGTTAAAACATCTGTGCATTGAAGACGCTATGCTTATGCCAGGAAAGCAAAATTATTACTTTTATAATACATGGACAAAATATGCCGAAATAAAAGACAAGAAAGAAAAAGAAAAGAGGAACTTTTTGAGCACATCACCCAAAAGCAAAGCCCTAAAAAGGACTGTAAGCGTTTAATGCTAGCGTTGGTAAGTCCTAATATGGATTTCTAGCTGAGCCAATGCTGTCCAGGATTGAGGTTATATAGTGGTGAAAACCATCTTACTTCGGGCACAAGCCAAGATATAGACATGAGGATTAATGTTAAGCATAACATTAATATTAAATATTCATACATTTTTAATGTACATTAATTCACTAAGATATTTTGTAAGTTTACAGATATACCCTCAGACACAGTAGTACTGCGAAGTATAAAGCTGGTTTAAGCTTCGATCTACAAATCGCTTACAATAGCAGTCAGTTGTGGCTTCTTCTCAGTTATCGTGTTGTGTTGTGTGTTAAGACTTCTAACTATAAAAGTCAGCCCTCTGGATATCTTCTCAGCTTTGTCAGATCATGAAGTGATGTCGCGAAGTAAGGAACTGTGCCTGAGACGGGCTTATGTACATGATCTCAGATTTAACCCTTGCTTTCTCAGAGGTCCGCGCCTGAGTTTACTTTTTCTTTTGTAAACATTCGTGGGATTTCAATGCTGTTGTGCGAATTTACCAACAAAATTATAATTTCCTCGTCAAATACCAAAGATAATGATTTCCCACTGCCATAACTACATGTATTTGTAGTTGTTGTTCAAATCCCAAAACGAAATATGCTGCTCGGGGTTGTAACGAGAGGTGTTTTTAAGTTTATATGTAAGTATTTTATAGTTGATAGTAGATGGATATCCAGGTGTATCAGATGATACCAGGATAGTATGCCAGTCAAGAGTTCTGGTCTTAAAAGTAATACCACAGTCTTAGAAATAAGCACTGGTGTATGGATATCATTGAAATAGTCAGACTGTGAAAATCCTGGCCCAGATGGTAAGAATTAGTACCAGGATTTAAGGTGTCTCCTCCCTGTGACTTTCTTATGATTAATTAATTTCTAGGGGATAAATAAAATGAACATTTACTTGAAACATTTATAAAGTGAATAAGTCCTCAGGTACAATTATAATCCTTTAATATTTACATTAATCTTTTTTTTCTGCTATTTGGAAATGAGCATTAAAATATACACAAAATATTCACACCATTAATGTTATTTCTTAACTAATTTGTTGGTAGGAATGTCTTTCCGTCTGGAAAATTTATTTACTTGAAACAAAGTCCTTTAGCAATTTTAATAAGTATTATTGTCCTTTACACTTCTGGATCTTGAACAATATCCTCTTGTATAGTAAAGTTAATGAATACTGGAATCAATATTACTATATCACTGTTCTCTTAGTCCTGTGACGTTACAGATTACTGTCATCAGTTGACTGAATTCTACAATAATTGGAATACTGTTGTAGAAGTTTGTTTCATATCACAAACATTGGCTGTTGGTTCATATGTGGATTCTGTCAGTGCCTTAATTAACACTTATCTTTGAATCTTGATAGTGCTGACACTGTACGGTTACAATATTTATCAGCATTGGCAGACCCAGCAATAGGGGTACCAATGACCAGCTGAAGTTCACTCTTTTGGGTCCTGCACTTTTATGAACAACACAGGCTTCTGATACTTGACAGTCTGGTTTGAGTTGTTACATGAAACCCTCAGTCTTCAGAAAACAGACACTGGACTTAAATTATTTGGCAGATTGCTCACAATTCAGATGGCAAAGGCGTAGTGGCAAACTCTTCATCCAGTCTGTCTCAAACTTTCTTTCAGTGTGTCCTTTCAATTTAGCGCTCCGCTTTTTATTGGCTCCCATCGTACGGCCGAGAGGTACTGACGTCACAGTCTAAGACTAGGCCTGAAATTTTCTTATCGAGCCGGTGATTTTAGAAGAGGTGTGCGTTTCTTGAAACTTTCCCTTCATCATTCTCAGCTTGTAAACTATAGATCCTGTTCCAACCTATCTTGTTTTATTCAGCCGATTTAGATCTATCTTCCTATCCATGTTTTTCCATAATCTGTCACGTCTTTAATTTTTTATTCTCAGCAGATGTGGGTTTTCATGCTTTCAACTCAATTGTAGACACCAGTAATCAGCATTTATCTATGTACATGATAAACTCCTACCTTTGTTCCTTATATAAATTTATTCCCAATCCTCTCCTGGAATCAAAGGTGAAGTCATTTTCACAATAATTCCATTCTGATCCCTTATATCCCTTCCGATCGATGACTAGTCTTCGACAAACCAATATATGTCTACATCTCTATTTTTCCTAATGCTTGTCGTTTGCGTCTGCCTGCCCCGCGATTCGCGATAGATGATTGATCAGTAAGACTTCGCGAGGACGCTTTACGATGTATTGTAAACAACTTTTGCGACAGGGGTGTTGCGTGCATATTTTGACGCACATTTTACAAAAATCGATATGGCTATTTAATATGGGAAAAATATAGACATTCATTTATTTGTGTATGAAAATGCTGTTTATGGTAAAAGCGAGATAATCCATGTTTGATTCACACTTTTGATTATAGGAGTAATCGTTCTGGATATTGATCCAGCGCAAGGATATTGCGCTTGCGTTTGTACTTATTTTTTTAGGGCCAGAAAATATATTAATTTGCTTATTGTGTTTATGGCCTGAATTCATATGTATTACATATTATTAGTACAAGTAGAATCAGTCCTATATTGTATATTTTGGATGGGTAGGAGGGACTAGATTCTTGCTAGCGGAAGTATGAGTTGTCTTGACAAGTCGTGATGAGTTCCGATGTACTGCTTACAAATGGCGGGGTACGTTTTTCTAGAGCTGGTCCTTTCGTCAGAAAAAAAATGTCTCACGAAGTGGTTTTTTCTTCTGAAGGAGATGGTGTCTCTACGATAGTTTGTGTTAGAGACTCTCCTTATGTCAGTATATAGATGATTCGGACTCCAGGTAAACCCAGCTCCTATTTTTGATGATCTCTCGTCGGTTAGGCCTAGCTTGACTTTTGTGCTTCGCTATGCTAGTGTCGTGTTTTGTATCGACGAAGATGACAGATTTTCCTGCAGCGGTTATGGCTACGTGAATTAACCTGATCACCGTAGAGCTGTATGGAAACATTTATGAAATCCTTTATATACCCATTATAAATTAACTCTGGCTTATATTCTCCTTCCTATGAATGAGTGAACGACAACTCAGGGAGACAGCCATGTTGGACTTCGGTCATCATATGTTTTGATCACTGCCAAGAGAACAGATTATTTATCTTATTATCGGACAGTGACAGGGAGATCTCAATCTTGCTAGAAACCCCCTTTCGTGGTTTCATAATATATACTAGGGGAGCCGCGCTAGCGTAGTGGTTACAACACCGCTCTGGCGACCGGGTGATACAGGATCAAACCCGGGCGACGGCATTTGAGGTTGATTTTTCGTCGACCGGATTTGGACTGGATTAACTCGAAATATCAGAACGACCATTGATTACTTTATCGTGTGTTAGTCAGAATTTGACTAGGAGATGTGTGACCATAATGGTTATTTCCTGAGACGATTGACAAACTGCTTGGTGGACTCAGCCAAATTATTTGCCTGAATGGCGATTGACACCTGTCATCTGTACAGAAATAAAGGGATACTCACGTACAAAAATTGTCAGGGTTAGACAACAAAAACATGATGTAATAACCTGTATGTCGCCTCAGTGTTAGCGGTACGTACGAAAAAAAAAAAAAAAAAAAAAAAAAATGTCCAAAAAAAAAATCCTATATACTACAAACTATGGACGTCAAGTAACTTTGGTTATTTATCGATCCGCCCTTCACTGACGCGTTTAGTCAGATAGGGGGGATGTGGCCATAATGTATCATGACATTGAACTTTTGATGTACTGCCCATTATTTCTGAATGTGTCATGACTTCAGATCTGCTATGTATACCTACAAATTGATATGTCAACGAACCATGATGTACTCGTATGTCCCAGTGTGTACGTCTGAATAAATTGAGTAAACTAAGATTCCAGCAGTCTGCATTGGTGCCTTGTAGACACAAGTGTGAGTGGTTATATTGGTCAGCACACGAACAGTACACCATTCGCGGTAATCACACTCTACACTTCTACTTCATACATACACCATCCTGCGTCGGCTGAAGTGACCAAGTTTAGGGCCTGCTTCCCCTGGAGCCTTTGCCTTCCCTAACTCAGGACTAGGGTGAGTTACCCATTTACAGCTGGGTAGACTGGAGCATGCCTGATCTCAACAACACACCACTCTTCCTTACAGAGCAGACAGACTGATACTTTACAGTGTGTGTGTGAAAGCAACTTTACAGAGTGGAAAGAACAAGACTTTACAGTGGCGAGCCAGATTCCTGGGTCCAGCTTACGCAGTTTTGTGTTGAGAATCACAGTTTACAGCTGAAAGAACATTTGTTTGAACACATCAACACCAGTAGGACAGCTATACAGTCGATGTCAGCTTGACCTGTATTACCGATAGGATGCTGTATCTAGGTCAGCGCTTGTTGACAGTTTTTCGCTGTACAGACAGTATTACACAGGCCAGTGGTATCAAGTGTAGAAAATATCTGGAGCAATATTGTTGACATTTCTCAACGTACAGAAGAATCACAGTGTTGCTGAACATAAAGTGCATAGTTCATCGTTGGTTCTTCAGATGCTCAACAGAGAAAAATTGACAGTGTAATAGTTTAAAATTAAATCTATTACTGAATAAAGTGGCAAGTTATTAGTATTAAAATAAACTGTGCCTGCTTTACAACACTATACCTGCAACACATTCCATTCATGACATAAATGATATTGTATGCTATATGCTATTTATGCTTACATGTTATTTGTTTATATGTGTAGGGGTTTATATGTTGCGGGCCTGGATGGGTGGTGACTAGAACAGGAAATACCGAGTGATATTGGTCTTGTTCTGGCGTTCGATAGGGAGCAATTTCTTAATTGAAATTTGCATGCAACATAGTTTGCAAATATTTGGTTAGTTGTGACGACTGTTTCATATTTGTATTTGTAACATTTTTTGTGTTCCTTAGTTTTGTTTGATTTGTTTGTATAATTGTAGGTCTCATCTTTTCTTTCATTTCAGTTTTTTACACCCTTATGTTTATACACTGTGGCGTTATTTGTCTTGTTATCTTATGGCAGTTATCATCACGGTTTCTGTGATCATTTTTTTCATTTCTCCTATTTGATTTAATTTGATCTCTGCAAATGTTTTCAGATTGTCTTTTCTTGTTTGTCATTTGTAATGTCTTTAGTTGACATATGACGTATAGTGGTATACACTGATAGTATAGTACAGATCAGTACTTTCTGATTGTTATTGTTATAAAACAAAATGTACAAGACCTTTGTAAGGCTTGTCTCCCAAAGTGATTGGTAAAGGGAAATATTTTTCTACAGGTACTAAAGTGATCTTTGATTACATTGAGGTATACAAGACCTTTATAAGGCTTGTCTCCCAAAGTGATTGGTAAAGGGAAATATTTTTTTTTTCCACAGGTACTCAAGTGATCTTTGATTACATTGAGGTATACAAGACCTTTGTAAGGCTTGTCCCCCACAGTATTTGAGATACAATTATTGTTGTCCACAGGTACTCAAGTTATCATTGGTTATTATAAACCATACAAGTTTGGACTAAGACTAAGTCTAAGGTATAGACTTGTCTCCCATTAACTTGAAAGAGGGTAATTTATTTACTTTTTCAGGTTTCTGATTTAAGAAGACAATATGTCTACATTAGATTATTTTATTGCTCAAGGAAAATCTCTTGATAAGACTGGAAAAGACTTAGAACAATGGGCTGTTGCTCAATATGACAAAGCATTAGCTGCAGAAGAGAAAAAAAACTGCTGCTGCTGTTGAAGAAAAAAAAGCTGCGGCTGAGGAGAGAAAACTTCAAATAGAAGAAAAAAAAGCTGCTGCAGAAGAAAGGAAAGCAATAGCTGAAGAAAAAAGATTAGAAAAAGAAGCTGATACTGCTGCTGAACTTAAGAAATTGCAGATGCAAGTGGAGGAAAGGAGATTTGATGCAGAACAGAAGAAATTAGAAGCTGCTGCAGAACAGAAGAAATTAGAAGCTGCTGCAGAACAGAAAAAATTAGAAGCTGCTGCAGAACAGAAAAAATTAGAAGCTGCTGCAGAACAGAAAAAACTAGAAGTTGCTGCTGCTGCAGAACAGAAGAAATTAGAAGCTGCTGCAGAACAGAGAAGATTAGATAGAGAAGCTGAAGAGAGAAAAGCAATAAGAGAACATGAGTTTGAATTAGAGAAATTAAAATTGACATGTATGAGTAATGTTAATCAGGCATCTGGTGGTAATGGTAAACCCTTCGTGTACAAGGTCAAGGTACCAGCGTTTAACCCTACCAGTGATGACATAACATTTTGGCTTTCTAGATTTGAACGGGCTTGTCGATCTCATAATGTTGACAAATCACAGTATGTGAATCAGTTGTCTGAAAATCTAAAAGGGGAGTCTCTGAGTAAGTTATATTTTGTTGAAGAGGCCGACAAAGATAATTATGATGCTGTTAGGGCAGCTTTGATAAAGAGATATCAGCTGTCTGAAGAAGGTTATCGTCTTTTGTTTAAAACAATGAGACCTGAGGTAGGTGTAGAATTCTCAGAATTCATCTCAAAAGCACGAATTACACTTTCACGATGGATTGAATTATCCAAAACAGAGAAAACATTTGATGGTCTTACGGATTTATTGCTAAGAGACAAGGTCATGTCTTCTGTAAATAAATCATTCCTAGAGTTCTTACATGAGCGTAAACCTAGTACAATAAAGCAAATGGAAGAATATTGTGACCAGTATGCCACGGCACACCCTGACATGATTCTTAGTAACTCTAACATTAAAGAGAGTATGCCAGTTGCTTCGGCAACAGAATATAATCAGAATTACTCACACACAAATTCCAAGGAGCTAAAAATAAATTTGATAAAAAGGTTAATTGGAATAAGTATCAAAACCAAGATAACCACTCAAATCAGAGTTCTTCTTCGAAGAACTGGAATCGGGCTGATAGTCCTCGACACGCGAGGGGTGCCCATAATGTTAGAAATTCTCGGAAAGGGAGTAGCTATAGGAACTACCCAAGTGCTTCATGGAGACAAAAGAAACAATATTACAGGGATACTCAATTTAATGAGCATGATGATTATGATCATGAATATTATGATTCAAACCCAAATAGGGGTTATAACAGAGGCAATAATAATTATAGAGACAATTATAACCGAGGTAGATCACAACACAAAAGACATGGTAAATCTTATTACCAGGCTAACTCTGCACAACAGGAGTTCCACGACACCGATAATCAGAATAATGATAAAAAAGACTCCAATAGTGTAGCGAATTCCGCTTTTGATTTTGCTAGAGCATCTGAGTGTTCGCAATGCAAAACATTATTCGATCCAACCACAGTGTCTACTTTAAGCTGCGGTCACCCACTTCCCGCTCTCCATGCGTCAATTGCGCATAATGGAAGGGGTGCTCTTGTCTTTAATAGGGGCCTAATAGATGGTACTCCGGTATCAATTCTTTTCGACTCGGGGTGCACTACAATTGGAGTGAGGCAATCACTCGTAAATCCTTCTCGAGCTACAGGCAATATAGTCAAATGTGTAACATTTGGTGGCACATTGGAGAAGTACTCCACTGCCATTATCAATATTGCTACGCCTTTCTTTACAGGAGAGGTGCAAGCATGTCTCTTGCCGAATCCGATCGCTGATCTTATCATCGGTCGCATTCATGGAGTGAAAGAATGCACTCCACGGCAAATTTCTAATTGGGAAAATGTTAATATGCAATCTGCTAATGCAGTAATCACTAGGGCTCAAGCTCTCAATATGCCACAATCTTCACATTCTGAAGATAATGATGCGCAGATCCAAGATGATCCCTTGGAGATTTCCCACGATTCCTTTATCAAACAGCAGGAAGATGATCCTACTCTAAAGAAATTCTTTACTCTGGCAACAAAAGGTGATCCGAATAAGGATACTAATCGTAAATCTTGGATTACGTTGAAGAATGGCGTACTTGTACGTATGGTACAAGACTCCGCTAAGTCCATTCATTCTCAAATCCTTGTGCCTAAAAATATGAGAGTTAAAATTTTACAGCACGCTCATGATTCGCAGTGTGCTGGACATATGGGTTTTTCCCGTACTAAAGCTAGAGTTCTTCAATCTTTCTTTTGGCCTGCGGTGAATAAGGACATACGAATCTATTGTCGATCTTGTAAAGTATGTCAAGAGATTAAATCCAGAGGTCCACGCCATGATGCACCTATTCAGGCTGCAGACATTCCCATTCGGCCATTTCAAAAAATGGCAATAGACATCATTGGTCCATTTAAGATAAAGTCTGCTAGAGGACACCAATTTATTTTGACGTGTGTTGATATGTGCACACGTTGGCCGGAGGCTGTTCCTCTAAAGAGCATAACTACTGCTGATGTCGCAGATGCTCTTTGGTTAATATTTTCTCGTCTGGGATTTCCAGCAGAAATATTATCCGACCATGGTACCCAACTCATATCGGATACCATGTCTCAAGTAATGTCGACTCTGAAGATAGAGAGATCGCTGAGTAGTATTTATCATCCTATGTCCAATGGGATGGTGGAACGTTTGAATAGAACTCTGAAAAACCTACTAGGTAAGATAACAGAAGATCATCCTCAGGATTGGGATAGGGTTTTACCCGCGGCTCTCTTTGCATATAGAGAGGTCGCCAACGAACATACAGGATTTTCTCCCTTTGAACTTGTCTTTGGCGCGAAACCGCGAGGTCCTATGTCCTTACTGCATGATCTTATAACTGCTGATAATATTGTCGATGACACAAAATCCTCTTATGAATATGTCATCGCACTTAGACACAAGATTATTGAAGCATGCAAATTGGCAACTGCTTCTTCTGAATTTGCGAAACAGAAGGCAAGGGAATTTGCCAATAAAAAGAGATGTTTGCGTCAACTTTGTCCAGGTGACAAAGCATTTGTCTTGCTACCTTGTAGGGAAAATAGACTTCTCATTTCTTGGAAAGGTCCGTACGATATAATATCAAAGGTTTCCGATGTTGACTATATCGTCGATATTGACGGGAAGCGTAAAACCTTCCACATCAACATGCTCACGGAATTCCATGAACGTCCTGATTATTTACAACCTGTTTTCCAGGCAACGGACGATTTTCCAGTCCAACATGGACAGTACTCATCTCTGTCAGTAATACAGGATGAGGAAACGAGTTTCTCGGATGTAAATTTACCTTTTCCAATGATTCCTCTTCACTCTAATGAATCATGGAAAGATGTTGCAATTTCTCCAGAATTATCTCCAGGAGAGCAGAAACAAGTTTCTACTATGTTAGAACAATTTCAGGATGTCCTTACTGACATTCCTGGTCAAACTGATGTCATTCAACATGACATTATTCTTACTGACCATAGTCCTATAAGAGTCAGACCGTATCCTATCCCGATACATTTTCAAGCACAGGTAGAGAAAGAGTTAGATGAGATGATAGAGTTAAAAATTATTGAACCATCCACATCAGCATATTCTTCGCCGATGGTTATAGTACGAAAAAAAGACAATAACATACGTCTTTGCGTGGATTATCGCAAATTGAATCAAGTGACTAAATTCGATGCTGAACCTATGCCTTTACTAGAAGAGCTACTTACGAGACTATCGAATTCTCACTTCTTTACTAAACTCGATTTGTCTAAGGGATATTGGCAAGTTCCACTATCCGAACACGCCAAACCGTTTACTGCTTTTTCGACGCCTAGGGGTCTATTCCAATGGAATTTCATGCCTTTCGGTCTTATGAACGCCCCTGCTACATTTGTACGCATGATGCGTCGAATCCTATCTCATCGCTCAGATGTCATTGCGTATCTTGATGACATCTGTCTTTTCAGTGATACTTGGAACGATCACTATAATGGTATAAATGAACTATTGTCTATCTTACGCGAGCATAACCTGACAGCGAAACCATCGAAAGCATGTATTGGTTTTAGCGAAATATCTTTCTTAGGACACCGTGTTGGTCATGGGTTCCTAAAAACAGAAGACCATAATACAAGTAAGATACTTAACATTTCTATTCCTAAGACTAAAAAGCAAGTACGAAGTCTCTTAGGTCTAATACAATTTTATGGACGATTCATCCCGAATCTGTCCTCCATTATGTCACCTCTTTCTTCCTTGCTAAAGAAAGGGTCTCCTAATGTAGTCCATTGGACTCAAGAATGTCAATCCTCTTTGGATAAGGTTAAAACTATGTTTTCTACTTCACCTATCCTAGTATTGCCTTCTAAGGATAAGACATTTATTCTTCGTAGTGACGCTTCATCCACCGGGATTGGAGCTGCACTAATGCAAGAGTACTCTGGAACTCTGCATCCTGTGATGTATATTTCTCGGAAATTAAATGCCGCAGAGAAGAATTACTCGGTCCTAGACCGTGAATTATTGGCTATGGTTTGGTCAATCCTTAAACTGCAAAGTTTTCTTCTGGGCGCGCATTTCATTGTGGAAACTGACCAGAAAGCTCTTACGGCTATTCAGAGTAAAAATCTGAAGAGCGCGAGATCAACGCGATACGCGATTGCTCTACAGCCATTTCATTTTTCGGTGCGAGCTATCCGTGGGTCAGAAAATGTGATGGCAGATATTTTGTCTAGATGCCCACATGATTCATAACTGTTATACAACTTTGATACAGTTGTTTCTATGTTGAAATGTGTACACATATGTAATATATCATATATTGATTGTAACACTACTTAGCGGTTCATTGATATGTATTCACCGCTGATCTTTCAATGTTTTTCGTCTTTGATGATCATGATGTTAAGATATCTTGGATGGAATTTATGTATAAACTAATGTGGAAATTGTGTCATTGCTAATATTGTAGTATGCGTTGGTGACACCTCTCTGGAAATATTTATTCTTAGAGAAGTACTTTCTCTAAGGTCATAAAACTTATGCTTATCATCTGCGCATTGTTATTGCTGCGTTGTGAGCCTATTGTATGTTGCTCCTAGATGTATTTCAAAAAAAAAAATGTACCATTTTTTTTTCCCGAGGGGTGTGGTAATCTGTTGCGTGCATATTTTGACGCACATTTTACAAAAATCGATATGGCTATTTGTTGCGTGATAAATTCTCGCAACATCGTTTTATTTCAATATCTATTTTATAACGCAAGGGCAACAACTGCTTGAAATTTATAGTCACTTTTCTCGGTAAGCATTTGTCTTCTCGCGTTGGTATCGAATGCAGTTAAGTTTGAGCTGTGGTCATTTTGCGCTGGACTGCGCATGACTTGTCTTGCTTCTTGGTCGATCGGTTTCCGCCCACCACTAGTGGAGTGAGCGATTTGGAATGGCGAAAGAGATGCCTCGTTGAAGAGGGGATCTCCGCTATTTTTTTTGTTCTGTCAGGAATGTGAGAGTCCTCTTATGGATATTTCGTTTATTCGAGATAATACCTCTAGTGTATTTGCACATGCCGGGAGGCATAATATTTCTGTGTATTTCCGGAAGGCAAGGTAAATTAACATTTTCATTAACTCTATCGATTTTTGGTCGTGAACGATTTCTGGTTCATAGCCTGTCTTCGAAAGTCGTCGTCACGAGATGTTTTCCTAGCTCACATGTCGCTGTATTGTGCTGCATCGGTTGATGCAGGTTCCAAGGACCATTACTTGCTACTTTGTTAAATGAACTAGGTTTGAAAAACCTTTATTATCTAGAGGATATTTTTGAGGACATTATTTATACTTCGGCAGACGTGTCTGTCTTGCTGAAGTCAAACTAAGGAGAGTGAACTGATCTCATATATCTGGTTATCTCCTGGCTGTTATAGAAAAGGATGGAGTTTTTTCACCTGACTACATTTACAGCACTATGAAATATAACATGCATCTGACTCATCATTGTAATGCTGTCTACCGTCTATTGCTGTATTGAATGTTGCTGTGATAATGACTGTTTGATGTGTCTACATATTCGCGTAACCATTTTGTCACTGTGGCGTCCACAATAAATAATGAAGAAAAAACGTCAACGGCTGTTTCAAGAATCATTGACTTTATACGTCGTGAGTTTACTGACGTCCTATGTGGATTGCCCTGTTATTTTTGTATGAACATTGTTTTGACTGAACACATCTGCACACTACACAAAACCAGACATGCGGATACCATCCATCATCATATGGCATCACGCATCATTTGGTGGCCATAAGCTGGTTTGATTCTGGTACCAGCAAACACGGGGTCCCTTACCCACTTCATTTTCAACAAGAATTCATCAGCATCCTTCAAGAAATTAACATTCTTCAATACAGTCAACATCTTCAAAATTTTCAAAGTACTCGGCGTTGCCCGGTAAAAGTCAAAATTTCAACTTTTTGACGGAAACAAGAATTTGACAGTACCCGGCGTTGTTACATGTTGCCGGATAACTCGGACTGCTGTTATCTTTTACGCAAGTCAAGCAAGTTGCTGCTGTCAAGGTTCCAGTGCTGTCGTTTTTGTGAAGGTCAAGTGCCGGTTGAAACGGGTTGTTTTCTGAAGAAGGCCAAGTACCGATTTCCATCAACTTACTTTTGGATTAGAAGGTCAAGTGCCGAAACAACTCAACACACAGTATTTCAGAAGCTCTTGTACCATCGTGTTAGCAGTGGAAGCAGTTCAGATGTGCCATCATCGTTGGAGCTTCGCTCTTTAGGACGTTGATTGACATCCATTTTTTCTGCTGTTCTACGATTGGAAGCCTATAAGTTAAGTGGCCTGTTTGTATGTAATCTGTGCCCTTATACTTCTGCTGAGTCTTCTGTGTATCATCTCATTCTATATGTTATATGTCTATATGTTATTCGTATATTTATATGTTTATATTTCAGCGGGTTCTCGGTTGGGTGGTGTCTCCGTTAGATTATGCCACGTCATAGAGGTCGTCTATTGTGAGCGTTTTCTGTAAGGTTTGCAAATTTCCAATACTGGAATTTGCTAAGCGACTTCTGTTGCTATTTATGTTAGCTGTGATGACATGTTTTAATATTGTTTTCGTTATTATTTCGCATTCTTTAGTTTTGTTTTGATTTGTTTGTATTTGTTAGCCTACTCTTGTCTATAATTTAGTTTCATACAACATTTTTGTTTATACACTGTGGTGTCATGTATTTTGTTTAATTCTATCGCAGATATCGTCACATTTTTTGTGATATTTCATTAATTTCTGCTTTATTTTTAGTTGATTTCTGCGAAAGTTTTTGTATTGTTGCTGATCTTTGTTATTGTTTACATTGTTATTGTTTACATTGTTTGTATTGTTTACATTTTCAATGTTTACATTCTGCATGTGTTTACATAGTCATTGTTTACAGTTATAGTAATTAGTTAATGGGCTATGCTAATGCACTGTTACTACTACACTGATGATAAATGAATGATGAATAGTGTCGTGCACTATTGAATGAGAAGTGCACTTATGATCAAGAATTGATTGTTGATATTTCATATACAAGTTCTTTGATTGGAGACTTGTTTCCCACAGAGACTGGGATAATATAAGGTGATGTGAATATACAAGTGCTTAATTAAGACTTGTTACACTTAGGTTTGAAATAAATTAGTTAATTATTTCAGGTTTTGGACTTATATATTACTCATCATGTCTACATTTGAGCACTTTATTGAGCAGGGTAAATTGCTTGGGAAGACTGGTGATAAGTTAGAAGAATTTGCAACTGCTCGATATGATAAAGCAATGGAAGCTGAACAAAAGAAACTGCATATGGAAGCTGAACAAAAGAAACTGCAGATGCAGGTGGATGAAAAGAGATTCCAAATGGAAATGGAAAAACAAAAAAGGGAATCAGAAGCTGAGGAAAGAAAACTCCAGCTAGAAGCTGAGAATAAAAGACTTGAAAAAGAGGCTGAAAATAAAAGACTTGAAAAAGAAGCTGAAAATGAAAGACTTCAAAAAGAGGCTCAGGCTGAGGAAAGAAGATTACAGAGAGAGTCTGATGAGAGGAAAGAGAAAGCAAAAAATGGAACATGAAGAAAAGGTCTTAGCTTTAGAGTTGGAAAAATTGAAATTGACGAGCATGAGTAATGGTAATGATTCAAACAAGGGTTCATCTTCTGGTAAGGCTAATAATGATACTTTTAAGATTAAGTTACCAACATTTAGTCCTTCCAGTGATGACATAATGTTCTATCTGGACAGATTTGAACAAGCATGTACAGCTCATAACATAGACAAAGCAAAATATGTTTATCAGTTATCAGGGATACTGACAGGTAAAGCTCTAAGTATATTAAATATGGTGGATGAACCTGACAAGAACAATTATGAGGTTGTCAGGGCCGCTTTGTTAAAGAAATATCAGCTTAACGAAGACGGCTATCGTCTACAATTTAAAAACATGTTACCTGAAAATGGAGTTGAATTCTCCGAGTTTATTGCAAGAATACGCATTACTTTCTCACGATGGGTTGAACTATCTAAGACGGAAAAAACTTATGAAGGACTTATGGACTTAATACTTAGAGACAAAGTCATGTCGTCTGTCAATGAGTCTTTCCTTGCTTTCCTTCATGAACGTAAACCTAAAACAATAAAAGAAATGGAAGATTTCTGTTGCCAATACGTAACTGCGCACCCACACATAACCATGGGTAACTCTAAGGTGAAAGAAGGTTTACCAGTTGCTTCGGCAGCTCCGTATGGCCAAAACTTTGCTCGTAGATTCCAACAAAATTTTGATAGAAAGAGTAGCGGTAATTTCTGTCAAAATCATGGAAATCAATTTCATGGTGATTCTTCTTCGAAGAATTGGAGACAACCTAATAGTACTCGTTACTATCACCCTAATAATTATAAGCATTTCAAAAGAGGATATGGTAATAGAGGTTATTCCTGCCGAAGACCTCAGAACCAAACAAATAGATGTTCGCATCAATGTGAACATGATAGTAATCGTGGAAACTGGAATTCGAACCAGGATAACAATTACAATAGAGACAATAATAACTGCAGAGATAATAATAACTTTGATAACTTCAGAGGTAATAATAGTCGGGGTAGATCTCAACACAAAAAAAAGAGATATCAGCAGGCTAATGCTGTACAACAGGAAACTGAGGGAGCCTGTAATCATGTTGTTGATAGTAAAAACTTTGACGCTGTCACTGGTTCTGCTTTTGACTTTGAGAGAGCAAACAAATGCCCCCAATGCAGTACTTTATTCGAACCGGGTACCATAACTACTTTGAGTTGTGGTCACCCACTTCCCGCTCTTCCTGCTGCTGTTGCGCATGACGGGAGGGGTTCTTTAATCCTACATAAGGGTCTTGTTAATGATACTCCGGTCTCACTACTTTTCGATTCCGGATGCACCACTATTGGTGTTAGACAATCGCTTGTAGATCCATCTTGTGCTACAGGAAGGGTTATTAAATGTGACACATTTGGCGGCACTCTAGAAAAATATCCTACTGCTGTAATTCGCATTGCCACTCCTTTCTTTACTGGAGATGTGCATGCTTGTCTCTTACCTAATCCTATTGCGGACCTTATTATTGGTCGTATTCACGGAGTTAGGGAGTGTACCCCACAGCAGATTGCTGCTTGGGAAGATAATAACATGCAAGCTACAAATGCAGTAGTTACAAGAGCACAAGCTCTACAAACACCCGAAACTTCACTGAATAGTGATAATGAAGTTGATAGCCAAGATAGTCACTTAGTGATTACTCGTGACTCTTTCATAAAATTGCAAGAAGAAGATCCTTCTTTAAAAAAAATTCTTCGTTCTTGCGAAGAAAGGTGATCCGAATCAGGATACAAATAGAAAAATCTTGGATTGCAATGAGAAACGGCGTACTTGTACGTATGGTACAAGATTCGACTACGTCGGCACATTCGCAAATTCTTGTTCCCAAGAGCATGAGAGTCCAAATATTACAACATGCTCATGACTCGCAATGTGCTGGACATATGGGTTTTGCCCGTACGAAGTCGAGAGTCCTTGCGGCTTTCTTTTGGCCTTTTGTCAATAAAGACATTCGTATTTACTGCCGATCATGCAAGGTATGTCAGGAGGTCAAATCTAGAGGACCACGACATGCTGCGCCTATCCAGGCTGCTGACATTCCTATTCGGCCGTTCCAGAAAATGGCCATAGATATTATTGGCCCTTTTAAGGTCAAGTCGGCCAGAGGACATCAGTTTATCCTTACATGTGTCGATATGTGCACACGTTGGCCAGAGGCTATTCCTCTTAAGAGCATATCTACTACAGATATCGCAGATGCTCTTTGGTTGATATTTTTCTCGCTTGGGGTTCCCCAGAGAAATATTGTCAGACCATGGCACTCAACTCATATCTGACACTATGTCACAGGTAATGTCTACCTTACATATTGAACGATCTCTCAGTAGTATCTACCATCCTATGTCTAATGGGTTAGTTGAGCGTCTGAATAGAACGCTCAAGACTTTGCTTGGTAAGATAACTGAAGATCATCCTCAAGATTGGGACAGGGTTTTACCCGCGGCTCTCTTTGCCTATAGAGAAGTCCCTAATGAACACACAGGATTTTCTCCCTTCGAACTTGTCTTTGGCGCGCGTCCACGCGGCCCTATGTCTTTATTACACGATCTCATCACTGCCGATGATATTAGCGATGAAACTCAATCCTCATATGAGTATGTCATTGCTCTTAGACAAAAGATCATTGAGGCATGTAAGCTAGCAACTGCTTCATCAGAAATTGCTAAAGAGAAGGCAAGGCAGTTTGCTAACAAGAATAGATGTCTACGACAACTTTGTCCAGGTGACAAAGTATTCGTCCTACTCCCCAGTAGGGAAAATAGACTTCTTATTGCATGGAAAGGTCCGTATGCAATAGTCTCTCGGATTTCCGATGTTGACTGGTCGATATTGATGGAAAGCATAAAACTTTCCACATAAACATGCTTTCGGAATTTCACGAACGTCCGGACTATTTGCTGCCTATTTTCCAGGCAACGGATGATGCTCCTGCACCTCACGGTCATTATTCATCCCTGTCTGTCATACAGGATGAGGAAGCTACCTTCTCTGATGTCAACCTTCCCCTTCCAGTGGTTCCATTACATTCCACGGAATCTTGGAAAAACGTTTCTGTTTCTCCTAATCTTTCTGGTGACGAACATCGACAAGTCTTGTCGATGTTACAAACATTTCAGGATGTTCTCACTGACATTCCTGGACACACAGATGTCATAGAACATGACATAATTCTTACCGACAATAATCCAATTAGGGTTAGGCCGTATCCTATTCCTATACACTTTCAGTCGCAAGTGGAAAAGGAATTGGATGAAATGATTCAATTAAATATAATTGAACCATCCACTTCACCATATTCTTCTTCCATGGTTATTGTCCGGAAGAAGGATAAGAACATACGAATTTGCGTTGATTATCGCAAATTGAATCAGGTCACAAAGTTCGACGCTGAACCGATGCCTTTGTTAGAAGATCTACTGATTAGACTTTCTAATTCTAGATTCTTCACTAAACTTGACTTGTCTAAAGGTTATTGGCAAGTGCCTTTAGCAGAGCATGCCAAACCTCTTACTGCTTTTTCTACACCTAGGGGTCTATTTCAATGGAATGTTATGCCTTTTGGTCTCATGAACGCCCCTGCCACTTTCGTTCGCATGATGCGTCGAATTCTGTCACATCGTTCGGATGCCATCGCATACTTAGATGACATCTGTCTCTTCAGTGATACCTGGGAAGATCACTATTTAGGGTTATATGACTTACTGTCCACTCTACGTGAGAATAATTTGACAGCAAAACCTTCTAAAGCTTTTGTTGGTTTTGGTGAAATCTCTTTCCTGGGTCATCGTGTTGGTCATGGTCTCTTGAAGACAAAAGACCACAATACTTCCAAAATACTGAACATCTCTGTTCCTAAAACGAAGAAACAAGTTAGGAGTCTCTTAGGTTTAATTCAATTTTATGGGAGATTTATTCCAAATTTATCTTCGATCATGGCACCTCTATCAACATTGTTGAAGAAAGGTTCGCCTAATCTGGTCCGTTGGTCTGAAGAATGCCAATCTTCACTAGACCAAATCAAGAATATATTTTCTTCTCCTCCCATCTTAAGATTACCTACTCTTGATAGGACTTTTGTTCTTCGGAGTGATGCTTCATCCACTGGGATTGGAGCAGCACTGATGCAAGAATATGCAAATACTCTGCATCCTGTTATGTACATTTCTAGAAAACTAAATGCGGCAGAGAGGAACTACTCGGTTTTAGACCGTGAGTTGTTAGCGATGGTTTGGTCAATTCTAAAGCTACAAAGATTCCTCCTGGGCGCACATTTCATTCTAGAGACTGATCAGAAAGCTCTTACAGCTATTCAGACTAAGAATTTGAAGAGTTCGAGATCCACTCGATATGCTATAGCTCTTCAACCTTTTCACTTCACGGTACGAGCTATCCGTGGTGCGGATAATGTGATGGCTGACATTTTGTCTAGATGCCCACATGACTCCAACTAATACTTCTGTCCTATATTTCCATATATTACAGAGTCATAACACACCTATATTTCTACAATAGATTAGCACATCTGTACTTACTTTATATGTACACACTATCGTGCTTTGTTGTCATCTTCTTCTGTTCGTTTTTTAAGATGATAGAGGAGGACTGAGTAGTTAATATAAGGGCCGTTAGTTTACTAAACAGCCACAATTATTAATAATGTATTGTACCTTATGAAGCATATTAGTTATTAATTAGCATTATATTGCTTGTACTTTCTCAGAATGTCATTGTTGAGCTGAGGACTTACCTTACTAGTATCAAGCATGACGAGTTCTAGATTGTGTACTTACCCTCGGAATACCAGAGCATATGTCATGGATCGTCATGTAGTTTAACTTTACTATGTACTTATGTCATTACATGTCAAAGAATGTACTATTTAAATTTTCCTATCAGATTTGTACATCCATTTTTAAAGACAATATTAGAGTATGCTGTTTAATGATGATTATAGTAACTTGCATACGTATATTGTGTTTACATGCTAACGTGATGTGTGTTGGTGACACCTCCCCGATGTGAATATTTTTTTGAGACATATTTATTTTTCTGTTGAGGTATATCCTCACCAGACACTCTATAATTAGCCTATTGTTTGGCAATTTAGTTAATTATCAGCGCATAATTCGTGCGTTTTGAGCCGCTTATCGCATGCTCTTTGATATTGAAAAAAAAATATGTTCCACATTTTTTTTTTTATCGGGAGGAGGTGGTGATATGTTGCGTGATAAATTCTCGCAACATCGTTTTATTTCAATATCTATTTTATAACGCAAGGGCAACAACTGCTTGAAATTTATAGTCACTTTTCTCGGTAAGCATTTGTCTTCTCGCGTTGGTATCGAATGCAGTTAAGTTTGAGCTGTGGTCATTTTGCGCTGGACTGCGCATGACTTGTCTTGCTTCTTGGTCGATCGGTTTCCGCCCACCACTAGTGGAGTGAGCGATTTGGAATGGCGAAAGAGATGCCTCGTTGAAGAGGGGATCTCCGCTATTTTTTTTGTTCTGTCAGGAATGTGAGAGTCCTCTTATGGATATTTCGTTTATTCGAGATAATACCTCTAGTGTATTTGCACATGCCGGGAGGCATAATATTTCTGTGTATTTCCGGAAGGCAAGGTAAATTAACATTTTCATTAACTCTATCGATTTTTTGGTCGTGAACGATTTCTGGTTCATAGCCTGTCTTCGAAAGTCGTCGTCACGAGATGTTTTCCTAGCTCACATGTCGCTGTATTGTGCTGCATCGGTTGATGCAGGTTCCAAGGACCATTACTTGCTACTTTGTTAAATGAACTAGGTTTGAAAAACCTTTATTATCTAGAGGATATTTTTTGAGGACATTATTTATACTTCGGCAGACGTGTCTGTCTTGCTGAAGTCAAACTAAGGAGAGTGAACTGATCTCATATATCTGGTTATCTCCTGGCTGTTATAGAAAAGGATGGAGTTTTTCACCTGACTACATTTACAGCACTATGAAATATAACATGCATCTGACTCATCATTGTAATGCTGTCTACCGTCTATTGCTGTATTGAATGTTGCTGTGATAATGACTGTTTGATGTGTCTACATATTCGCGTAACCATTTTGTCACTGTGGCGTCCACAATAAATAATGAAGAAAAACGTCAACGGCTGTTTCAAGAATCATTGACTTTATACGTCGTGAGTTTACTGACGTCCTATGTGGATTGCCCTGTTATTTTTGTATGAACATTGTTTTGACTGAACACATCTGCACACTACACAAAACCAGACATGCGGATACCATCCATCATCATATGGCATCACGCATCACTATTTAATATGGGAAAAATATAGACATTCATTTATTTGTGTATGAAAATGCTGTTTATGGTAAAAGCGAGATAATCCATGTTTGATTCACACTTTTGATTATAGGAGTAATCGTTCTGGATATTGATCCAGCGCAAGGATATTGCGCTTGCGTTTGTACTTATTTTTTAGGGCCAGAAAATATATTAATTTGCTTATTGTGTTTATGGCCTGAATTCATATGTATTACATATTATTAGTACAAGTAGAATCAGTCCTATATTGTATATTTTGGATGGGTAGGAGGGACTAGATTCTTGCTAGCGGAAGTATGAGTTGTCTTGACAAGTCGTGATGAGTTCCGATGTACTGCTTACAAATGGCGGGGTACGTTTTTCTAGAGCTGGTCCTTTCGTCAGAAAAAAATGTCTCACGAAGTGGTTTTTCTTCTGAAGGAGATGGTGTCTCTACGATAGTTTGTGTTAGAGACTCTCCTTATGTCAGTATATAGATGATTCGGACTCCAGGTAAACCCAGCTCCTATTTTTTGATGATCTCTCGTCGGTTAGGCCTAGCTTGACTTTTGTGCTTCGCTATGCTAGTGTCGTGTTTTGTATCGACGAAGATGACAGATTTTCCTGCAGCGGTTATGGCTACGTGAATTAACCTGATCACCGTAGAGCTGTATGGAAACATTTATGAAATCCTTTATATACCCATTATAAATTAACTCTGGCTTATATTCTCCTTCCTATGAATGAGTGAACGACAACTCAGGGAGACAGCCATGTTGGATTTCGGTCATCATATGTTTTGATCACTGCCAAGAGAACAGATTATTTATCTTATTATCGGACAGTGACAGGGAGATCTCAATCTTGCTAGAAACCCCCTTTCGTGGTTTCATAATATATACTACAAACTATGGACGTCAAGTAACTTTGGTTATTTATCGATCCGCCCTTCACTGACGCGTTTAGTCAGATAGGGGGATGTGGCCATAATGTATCATGACATTGAACTTTTGATGTACTGCCCATTATTTCTGAATGTGTCATGACTTCAGATCTGCTATGTATACCTACAAATTGATATGTCAACGAACCATGATGTACTCGTATGTCCCAGTGTGTACGTCTGAATAAATTGAGTAAACTAAGATTCCAGCAGTCTGCATTGGTGCCTTGTAGACACAAGTGTGAGTGGTTATATTGGTCAGCACACGAACAGTACACCATTCGCGGTAATCACACTCTACACTTCTACTTCATACATACACCATCCTGCGTCGGCTGAAGTGACCAAGTTTAGGGCCTGCTTCCCCTGGAGCCTTTGCCTTCCCTAACTCAGGACTAGGGTGAGTTACCCATTTACAGCTGGGTAGACTGGAGCATGCCTGATCTCAACAACACACCACTCTGTGTTTTGACAATAGCTATACAGCGTCGAGTGGAAGAGTGATTTGTGCGCTGGCTTCTTGAGGCAAAGTTACCGAGTTCGAAACCAGATACCATCACGCTCTAGTTTAACAAACATGTCAATAAGTAGGTAGAAGATCGGCTACCACGACAAAAATGGGAAACTAAGAGCCAGGGATTCAGATCTCCAGGACGACCCAGAGTCCGCTGGAAGGACAACATTATACAATCTTTGAAGGATCGAGGACTAGAACGGAACTAGGCCAGGAGGAAGACAGCCGATAGGATAGTATGGTGCTCTCTCTTCCAAACCTCTATACCTCACGGTAGAAGAGGAACGACTAAGTAAGTAAGTAAGTAACCGAGTACCTGACTCAGCTCTTTGAATAGGGAAGACAAAGGCATAGAGGAAGGGAAACGGTCACTCCAACCCATAAAGCTGAGACGTAGTACATATAGTGAAGTCGTTAACTCCCTTACGCAGTATCTGTTGTATGACTATGATTCCCTTTACTTTACACTAGGAGCTGTTGCTGGGGTGATATATAGGTGGTGTAAGAGAGAATGATAAATGTTATTATTATGTTCCGCTGATAAAGGCGATCAGCTTATGTCGGGCTTACTGGTGGCCGACCGATGTTTGAGTAAATAACTGTCAACAGACGCGAATGCCATGTAGTACTAGAATAAGTTAATAACAATCACACACACCGATGCACCTATAGGAGTCAGGAACGTTGTAACTCCAAAAACGTTCTACACTGTTTATTACGCCACGACAAACGTTGACATCATCAATAATACACTGTCAATAGGTTACAGTACACGGCAAAATATGACCCATCAGGTAAGCACCAATCCGTAGATCACCAGTAAGTAAATGCTTAGAAAATACAGTTATTGATACAAAAATCTCCATCACAAGGGATGCAGAGCATAGCAGCTCATAATCATAAATCTCGTGGCAAAAACCTCCATTCAGGGAAGGGAACTGCACATGTCGCAGTTTACAATAATATATATTATGGGAGAAAGAACATTCCCCTTTAACGATCCGTCGAACTTCAAAAATATCCCTCATCAGAGATATGATCACACAATGGCCTACCATCCATGGCCTGAAAAATATCTTTAATATCTCAAAACTATCCCTTCACATGAAATAATGGCCTTTACAACTCCTGGCCTCAAAATCTCCAATAACGTACGTTCTGCAGTATATAAATAAGCACCATATCCATGGCTTTAGGAAATACACTAGGAAGTATCAAATATCCCTTTCACACCAAAAATATCTTATTCCGGGACACACTGACGAAAAAATGCTCAACATCCATCTTCGGAGCTCTGCCCGTATCAACTGTCCCGCCAATTTTCTCCCCGCCTAAAAAACCGCTCAGTACCCAAAACATCCCAGCGCGAATTCGCAGCTGACATGTGAGTTGAACTCATCTAGAACATTCGAGCAGATTCTCTATCCTATATTTAAAAAACAAACTAAGCGTTAACAAGGGTGATTACAAAAAATCCGACCTGTTCATACAAGACTTTTAATGTTTAACTCCCCTTCATTAAAATATGACTTTAACACAGCTGTAGAATAATGTTGTTTTACTGGCCACTACTGTAGAGTAGTGCGTTGTACTGAGATGATGATACCAGGCATGCGCCAGTCTACCCAGCTGTGCTGTAAATGGGTAACTCACTCTAATCCTGAGTTAGGGAAGGCAAAGACAGCGAAGCAGTGGCTGCTATGGGACTACTGTCAAGTAATCGTTCCCCAGGGGGTACTGGTGGTCATCACTGTAAAGGGTAGAGTATTCTTCCTGCTCGTTACACATGAGACAGGCAAGTACAACAAAGGTCAACTCGACCGACGCAGGGTTGTGTATGTATGGAGTGAGAGTGGAAAATACGCGAATGGTGTACTGTTCGATGTAGTTGACACTTGATAGTATTTCACTCACACTCTTATGCAAGTCAAAGATGTTAGGAACCGCTGTTGACGTTTCTATGCTTTTAATAATGACGCACACACTTGGACAGCACGGAATACAGTCATGAGTATGTTGACATAGCAAATCATTAGGTACTAGAATAGTAGTACATATTTCATGCAGCATTCAATATTAAATAGTCATTCAATGTTCTGGCGGACTATTGCCATATCCCCTAACTGACTGAACGCATCAGTGGGTATGTGTGTGTAAACATACAAAGAGTTCACTGGATGAACCTTTTCTTTGGCTAAGTTCTCCAGCTGTATATGTCACATATTTAAGTAACAAAGTTAAACCACGGTAGGGGTTTTAATCTTAATGAGATCTCCGTGCCACTGTCTGAATAGAAAGATTCATGATCCGTTCTCTGGACAGTGATCCATAATGATGACAGGAATACAAAATGGCTTCCTTCCCTGAGTTTTCGCTCACTCGCCCAGCGGGAGGATAATCATAAGCCAGAGTTAATTCATAACTTGTATATATAGACTTTCCTAGAGTTTCCATACAGTCCCTTAGTCAGAAGGTTGCTTCATAAAGACATAAGCGCTGATGGAACCTGTCATCTTCATCAATCTATATTTAAACGACCAACGATGCTCGAAAATACGATGTTTCATCTAGGTCTAACCATAAGGAGATCATCAAAGGAAAAAGGGTCTGGCTTTACCTGGAGTCCGAATCTAAACATAATGAAATACATGAGAAGAGTCTCTGACATAACACTCTCGCAGAGACATTCCTTCCTTATGGAAAAATCATCCACAAATAACTTGTAACCTATAACAGGACCAGCCCTAGAAAACACACACCCGGCCATTACGACCAGCTTCTTCGGAACTCACTACAACTCTCTAGGACAACGGATACCTCCGCCAGAGTTCGATATAGTCCGACCTTAGCATACGAAGATATACAATATAGGACTGAATCTTCTTGTACTAGACAAGTAATACATATAAATTCAGGCCATAAACATATTGAACAAGATCAATCTATTTTCTGGCCCTAACAAACGAGAACTGACATGACTTCCATATTCATACGCCGAATCAATATCAAGAGAGATCATCCATATAATCAAACGTATAAATCAATCATGGATTATCTCGCTTTCCCAAGGGAAGCATTTTCGTACACAATTAAATACAAATATATATATTCCCTATTAAATAGACATATCGTATATTTGTAATCTGTGCATTCAAAAATATGTATGCAACAACAGCACATTCCTTCTTCTTCCTTATTCTATCCACAACTTGGAGTATTGAACTCTGCTGACAGATCTCTACTGTTTCTGCCTTCTTCTTCTTTCTTCTTTGGTCTTTGGCCGCTGACTGACAAAGCAATCAGTGACCATCACTCGTCATATAATGCAGCAACAAAATGTCTCCACTTTCATCGGTTGGCAGCCATTCATCATGTGGTACATCTGCTCTGGTTCATGCTTTGCATCTCTGTTTCTACAGTTCTCTGCCAGGTTGCTTTTGGCGGGCCCCTCTATCGCTTTATTTCTGGATTTTCATATTTGCAGATTCTGGAGATTCATTTCTGCCTGAAATTAAGTCCGCTTTAATCAACAAATTAATCAACAACTGGCATGATTTTCATATCAGCTTAACGAACTTCGCACATTTCTTTGAAATTTATTCAGTTTCAGTGCTCAGTGCTGGTTGTCGTTGTTTGTTGTTAGTGTTTAGTGAAACTGGCAATAAGACGAAGATGGCTGTATACCGATCCACCTATATTCCAAGTAGATCAGTCCCAACTACGATGTTTTGGCCATCTGTACAGAATGGGAGAGGATCGGCTACCACGACAAGCATGGGAAACTAAGAGTCAGGGATCTAGATCTCCAGGACGACCCTGAGTTCGCTGGGAGGACAACATTAGGCAATCTCTGAAAGACCAAAGACTAGGTTGGAACCAGGCCAATAGGAAGGTTGCCGATAGGGTAGTATGGCGCTTTCTCTTTCAAACTTCTACATCTCACGGTAAAAGAGGAACGCCAAAGTAGGTAAGTAAGTACGTTTACTGCTTGTCTATGTATCACGTCTCTTTCCGTAATAAATCATGCGCATGGATCTGTCGGTTACAACAGGGCGCATTTTTATACGGCATAAAACAGGAGTTGGCAACCCAATAGCTATGGTAATCTATTTTAGAAATAATGAGTTCCCTAAAGTTTTACCGTGATAAAACCGTGTATATTTTCTGGTTTCAGAGTATTTGGAACTAGGAATAAGTTCAGCTTTTATGTAACTTTTATCTCTATAGGATTATCTGCTTCCTGCAATTCCATCAACAGACAACAGAGAGGTGGGAAATTTAAAATAAAAGATAGTTTACTGAATGTTAATGTCACCATCGCCCTTTGTAGTTACCAGGGGTCTCTGAAGAAACAAACAAATAACAGGACTACTGCCCCTTCAGGCATGTCTCACAAGACAATTAATACGAAGCTGTACAGGGAGCTGGCAATCTCATCATGTAAAACATGTAGCACAAAAACCACAGCTGCAAGAGCATGTGACTGGCTTGGTGCAGGCTTCCTGCAAGAAAACCAGCCGCAATGGTGGTTCCAAGCTCTGTAGAAGCGCAATGGTACATAATGATATTGACTTTCATTGTTACTTTACTATCTCATGCTATTCACGACTGAAGTGAAGTCTTATAAGCTAGCTTATGAGTGTTAACTGCAAACGTGTGAAAAGTACCTTCAACCCTGGGGACATCGCGCTTTGAATGCCAGGCGGAGATGACTTGCCCGAAGTTTCTGTAGCTTTAAAATGTTCTCGCTTCTCCTCCTGAAGGTCTACCAGATCATCCCACGAGATTTACCGCTAGATTGGAATCTACATTTTGCCGATCCTGGTGTAAATTATATAGTGATACTATCTGCGTTGAATTCAATTTATATTCTTTCTCCAGGTGGTGTGTTGGTTATTCAGATTGTGATATTACTGACGAAGTTGTCGATTTTCATTGTTATTTTGTATTGTTGAACAGAATCGACATCATTGCACTCCGGATATACCCATATGTGCTCAGTCTCCATCAGTATATGTCGAAGAGTGTGTGACGAAATCAGTTAATCAGTTGTGTCCTTCTACATCATTTTCGTTTTCTCCTGCATTATCAATTATTTTCTTCATTTTCCTCACTCACCGTCCTATTATTTGGCATATTTGATGCACCTACATTCTTGCCTAGTCACTCCCAGACTAGTTTACGTTTGACTACGTGAATCGTTGTATTACAAGGCTAATTAGACAGGTCAGCGATAATACTACTATCACTTAAGTCGTCTATCCACCTTCGATAGAGACGGTCATTGTTGACACAAGGTGATATCGCACGATCATGTACGTAAACACAGGTGATAATATCTAATCGCTTCCGATGGCCCATCTCTTTAGCAATAATACAGATAACCCGTCTAGGGAGATTATGTCGGGAAAGGTATTAGGCAGGAAATAAGTTCACCGACGTGTTTGTGAGTTTGCACAAATGCTATCGGAAGTATTACTGCCATTGTGGAAAAAAGTCAGGAGTTTAAATTTAAAAAATTGAACTGATATTTTAAAACACGCGGGGATAGTAATGATTTAACACACCGACCCACATAGTTCTAAAGAGACAGGATTGGTCTAAATCGAGAGCCTAACATAAACGTTAGCCCTCATTGGCAAGTTTGTCTAAAATACCATCTGGGCCGTGGAATGAGAAAGGGAAATATAATCAAGCGAAATCGGAGACACAAATCAGACTATATTTTCGAACGTCAAGTAACATCTCCCAGTAGCCAGAGAGAAGGGTCGGACAAAGAATTCCAAAATTAAAAGTGACAGATCGAAGTATTAGGGCGTCTTTATCACTTAAAAGAGAACCCGCAATATTACATACAAAGACTGGAAACTTAAGGAATCAGAGAGCACCAGGCATAAGAGGAATACTAAAATTTCCCCGACCTAGTGTTCGAAACATCTAATTTTTTTTTTTTTTTTTTTTTTTTTTTTTTTTTTTTTTTTTGCGTACGCCCGCTAATACTCGAGGCGAAATCTCAGGTTATTATTAATGTCTAACCTGACATTGATTTTACGTGAGTATCCCTTTTCTTGTACAGAGACAGGTGTCCCTCGCCATTCAGGCAAATACTCGCCGATTTCGGAGGTACCCATTGCAGCTGGGTCGGCTCAGGAGCCGCCAGTCCCTGGTCGGCGACACTCCTTCAAATGTGCTCGCCAGGTCTCGAGTTAATCCAGTCCAAATCCCGGTCGACGAAAAATCCTCAAATGCCGTCGCCCGGGTTTGATCCTGTATCACCCGGTCGCCAGAGCGGTGTTGTAACCACTACGCTAGCGCGGCTCCCGAAACATCTAATCAAAGTTGCAGTGTCCTTTCATCTGTGCTAGGAGATTGTATTTCCCATTTAGAGTGAGTGTAAATATTTATTTTACCAGGTGAATTTTGACATGTCTGTAGTTGCTAAGTGGTTATACAAGGCAAAGGAGGCTGGCAACCTCAACATATGAAAATGGTATGTTGATAAACCACTACAGCAATCACTGGTGTTTGCTTTATGTTAGTTCGCTCAGGAAAGCAAAAGCAGAAGCGATCCCGGACTCCGAATGGAGCAGTGAGATGATTACCTCACATGTGCCTAGAATGTAGAGTATCATTTGATGAGATATATGTACCTCGTTAATTGTAATTCCGGCAAGCCATTACACTCGCTCTGTACAGACACATTTTCCCCAGTTAGGTGACCCGAAGAATAACAGTGATTTCTAATCATATTTCCCTTGAGTTAAGCTGTGTATACTCAGGGAGAATAATTATTCAGAGAGGCTAACATTGGTAGTTGGGCAGCGAAACAATGCGCCTATTAATTTGCAGTCCACAAAAGTACTTAGCAGAGGCATTTTGTTCTTTAATTTTTCCTAAAGTTCGTGGTTCGAAGCTACAAGACGGTTCTTAGTACCAGACCAGTCTGAAGTAAGAATCTTTGCCACTATCTTGTGATTCAAGAAGCTGGGTTCGACACCAACTGCCTACAGTGGACACGTTGTGAAGACATTCACCTTGACATTAGGAGTGAAGTTCATCTAGACGCCTCTAGAGAAGAATCCTCATCACAAAAGACCTGACAACGACTCATTACAGTACTCAGCCAGTTAAGTTTTTTTTGTAACAGGCGTAAGCAACGGACAATAACCAACAGTCTCCAATTAAGTCTCAATGAAGACAAATTAAAAAAAAAAAACTTTAAAGTCACTTTCGTCCATATTTATTTAAATTTGTTAAAGACTAATTGATTATTAAATTTGTTATATGTCATTTTACAAATTCATAGTTAATTCAGTTCTTATAGATAAGAGGGCGCATGTATAATTGAGAATCTTTAATATATGTACCTATAGTTACAGCCATAGAGCCAAAATACTTATAACAGAAATGTTGCTGGATTAAACCAGCTGGGGGCTCGTACAAGCCATATCATTGCTTAAAACTTCCCAAAAGGTGCCGGATCAGATATAAGTTAATAGTGCTCGGCCCTATGCAGCATTGTTCTTGACTTCTGAATTATCTTGTGGAACTACCTTGAGATAGAAGCATCATTATCCTTCTTTCTACAACTCTGCCAAGAGTAATCTTTGAAGACCCATTTTAGATACTCTTGAGTTTTGGCCACTGGTGGACCACTACTGCAGAGCAAAAGGGGAGGAAAATCCCGTGGCAGAGTGTGAATGCTAACTGTTCCTATAGCTCGCTGGTTGTTTACACGACGGAAGCATCCTCTCACACGTCCATCTCTGCTAGTCTTACGTTTGATGACTAATTCAAACAGTCTTAACCTTGATGATTCATCTATTGCAGTGTCATTCTCTAACAGGCGATCATTAATTTGTCCTCGGTATCTCTCCCTTATCCATATCCAGTGTCCCCAATTTTGATACTAAAATTGTAGCTCTCTTATTACCGCGTACCTCCGAATGACCAGGACAGTAGATCCCCACCAGCTTATGCAGATGTGAAGCTCCTATGAATGTTTTCCATTCTTGTCGTAGCCAACCATTTTGAACATTTCGAAGCATGGACTGAGAGTCTGCCACAATGACTGCCTCTGTTAATGAAGTTTCAGTCAGCCACCTTAAGGCTGCAGTATAAGTATATAAACCAATAAAACAGTATTGAATCAGTTCTACAAATTAACGGTTCACGTGAACCAAGGGACGTTTCGGGTTCTACCCTTCATCAGCCACAGTTACAAACAGGTGACAAGGACAAGAATTACATATAGATACTACAAAAACATACGATAATGAGAAACATACAGAAAATGAGCCATACAAGCAGATGGAAAAAATAAACAACCACAGTGATGAGCGAAAAATGAACAATAATAATACAAGAAAAACGTAAAACCTGAAAGAAATACCGGAAACAAGAAAGTAAATAATCAACGAAACGAAAAAAAGAATGAACAAAACTAACGAACAAGTAAAAGGTAACTTAGCTAAATCCGAAGATACTTGGAATAAAACACTGAGGCACTTTATCAAAGAAATCCCGTATCAAAAGAAAAGACGTATAAGATCGCGACAATAAGATACGAAACGAACCAAATAAAAAACATAAGAAGATAGATCGAAAAAAACCACGAATAACGAAGAATGAAAAAGAGAGAAAAACCACCAGTATTTATGCAAAATGATGTTGGATATTAAGCCCTTTTGGAGTTAAACAGCCCATTTGAAAAATAAGACGATTCTCCAACGAAAAGCGAGTCCGGTCATCACCGACACATGAAAGGAGGGCAGTAACATGAATATCGCAATTACCTGAATGGTCAGGCCTATTGAAATGAAGGGCCACCGGTAAATGTTTGTCGTGATAGATGTCATTTAAGTGATCACGAAACCTGTCTGCCAAACGTCTGCCAGTTTCACCAATATAGGTAATGCCACACCTCTTGCAGATGATAGCATAAATAAGGTTTCTGGATTCGCACGTGAAAGACTCTCTAATGACAAATTTTCCTTTCGGAAAAGTGACTGTCTGAGTTTGGAGTACAAACGGACAGCTCTTACATATCCGGCGTTGGCACGGTTTAGTACCAAAGTATGAACGGCCAGTATATCTCAAGTGACTGTGTACAGGAATGTCCCTAAAATTCCTATCCCTACGATATGCCACCAAAGGTGTATCACGATAAAGTGCATCAGTGTTTTATTCCAAGTATCTTCGGATTTAGCTAAGTTACCTTTTACTTGTTCGTTAGTTTTGTTCATTCTTTTTTTCGTTTCGTTGATTATTTACTTTCTTGTTTCGGTATTTCTTTCAGGTATTACGATTTTCTTGTATTATTATTGTTCATTTTTCGCTCATCACTGTGGTTGTTTATTTTTTCCATCTGCTTGTATCGCTCATTTTCTGTATGTTTCTCATTATCGTATGTTTTTGTAGTATCTGTATGTAATTCTTGTCCTTGTCACCTGTTTGTAACTGTGGCTGATGAAGGGTAGAACCCGAAACGTCCATTGTTTCACGTGAACCGTTAATTTGTAGAACTGATTCAATACCGTTTTATTGGTTTATATACTTATATTCCTTACCAGTTTTACAGCAGCCCCTTAATGTATTTACTAAGGCTGCAGTAGTTGCCACTTCCTCCATTCTCATGCTGTAAATTGTTATCTTGTAAGGCCCGCTATGATCGGCAACGATTCCGCCTTTTACCCTATCAGAGAAGCCCTAATCTGATTTCTCACCATGGATCACAAATCCATCTGGATACACAATGGCATCATTATCCCCGGCATGAACATGTATTAGTTGATTAATTTCCAGTTCTGCTTTCCCATTGTCACAAGGTCTACACTCTATGCCAAGGCTGATAATGATGTGCTAGTGGTTAATCTAGTTCTCATCTGACTTACTCTACTCTTCCCCTTTGAATAAATTTTCAACTGTGGTCATCTGCTTGATCGTTGCCTCTCCTTGTGCCCCTCTTTTTTCTTGCTCCCGTAATGTTAGCTATGTTTCCATGCAGGGGGCAGGGGAGGGGTACCATGCATCTGTGGCTACTCGCATTTAGGCGTTTGCTAGGGCCATCGCATATCTAGATTTAATCGACAACACTCCAAGCATGTACCTCATTGTCAACATGGGATATCTCGCGCACATCCCAAGACTATACTCGTATGCATCCCTTCAGTTTGAATGAGTTCTAGTTGTTCACATTGTGTTACTGACAGCGTGAGTATTCCCATCCTATACTCAATGACCGATATGATTAGCTGATGATAAAGAAGAAATAGTGATCTCTGCTCCAGATGCGCTGCAGCCATTATTTTCAGGGCTGTAAAACCTTCTGCATTTTTGTATCATGCGATCAACATGGTACTTAAATGATAGCCCGCGATCGAATGTAACTCCAAGATATTTCGGCTTTTCTTGCCTTTCAATCTTCTGTCCACTGAGAGCAATATCCGGAAGGTCTGTTTCAGTACGGAGTGGTTTAAGGAGAACTACATCACGCAGGCCTTGTTGGGACTGACTTTGGAGCCAGTGTGACCGTATAGATTACTAAGTCGGATTAGCACTAGGGTGCTGCCACTTTATTATAGTTAGTGTAAGAATACTTTAGCAAGATTTAAACACTAAGTATTTGAACGTGACTAGTTAGTTAATAAACACTAGTTCCCAAACCTATGACAGTTATTCAATCATGGTGTACATGAAATGACGTCATCAAACCTGGGGTAGAATTCATACAAGTAAAGAAACGGAAGTTATTTTTAAGGGGAGATCAGAGAGTTGTTTTTAGCACGAGACGAACGGCGGCAGTTATTTTTCCATCTAGCAGGTCCCATTTTCTGTTTGATTCTTTGGATTGCTGGTTTGTACACTTTATTTGTTGAATGTAACTATGAACCAGCATGGAATGATTAAAAAATGCAACCACTGTATAAAGCTATTTTTTAGTTAAGACGAAATTAGACTTACTACTTGAATTCCAGTCGGAATTTACATTGTTGACATTTGATTATCGGGAATAGTACTTCATTCTTTAAGGTCATACAGCCAAACACCAACACAGACGAGTCTACAAAAACTACCTGGGTTAATAAAGTTCCTTCAGTAAACACCATCTCTGGCAATAGCCAGTCAAACAACTGAAGAACATTAACAAAGTATTATTCCGCTTATCTACATCCTGTCACAGAAGGTTTTAATCTTCATCCTGTCACACCAGTTCAACCGCACCAGTTAAACACCTCTTGTAGGGTTTCATGTATACTATTAACCATTTCTTGGAGGTCAGATCCAGTTCTGTAAATGAGTGTGTCATCAGCAAAAATCAGTGTTCGTTCCAACCTAGTTGGCTGAAAGGTGGCTACTTTTGCTGCATGGATATTATAACAGCACCGGTGATGGAGAACCACGGACTAATGCATATTGGATCTCCTGCCCATGTTCCCAAGCGAAAGGCCGCTGATATCTCGGTTAAGGCAACTGCTATCCATCTTTTTTTTAAGCCAAGGGTTAACACCGCAAGCCATTACACAGTTAATTAATGTTTCAAAGTTCACACTGTTATAAGCATCTTCTAGGTCAATAGCTACAGCGACCGTTTCTTATTTACCCTGGAACCAATCTTACACACCATCAGCAAACGTTCCAGCGCTACCCCATGTTACTGTCATGGACCTATAGCTTCCGAGAGTATCAGATATGATTAGTGCATTTTCGAGGTGATTCATTATTTCCGTGGTACTATTTTTTTCTTGTAGTTTGTCGTAGACATTCTACAATGTAATAATTCTATTGCTGCTGAGAAAAGTAGGGCCATTACCGGTTTAGGTAGTAGGTAACTATGTAGCAAGTCTTCCAGCACCTCAGCATTCAGTATAAAGATAAAGGTAAAGGATCCAGTTACACGTCCATTGAGGCATATTGGGAATATGGCGTTAGGCCCATATTTTCATGACCATCGGCACCCTAGGGGTGACGTGGTCAGCATCACGCCGGCCGCCTTAACCACCCAGAAATTTCTCTGGTATCCAATTGGGGCTGGATCGACCCAGGAGCCGTTTGCGACATATAAAAATCCCACATCATCTGGGCTAGCATTCAGTATGCTGGTGTTGAAATCACTCACTACATTCTTAATGCCCGTGTCATCGAGCTGTTTTATGTGATGATACTGTACACCATCAGGACCCCAGCGCAGTGTTTCTACTCATTTCTAAAGTGCACAGAACGTCTTGTTCGTTTAAGAGGTCGAAATATATGTCGCCTTTTCTGTCGCTTCCCAGGATACGGTCTTTAATTTCTTGGCGGGCAGCTTCATAACTTTTATCTGTCTGAGTAATATATTGTCCCTTTTCGGCATCGGTCTTCATGCATGTCCTTGTCGAGCTCAGAATATTAGGAATTGGTTGGATTGTAATTGTCTGTGGTGAAGTGGGATGTTATAAATATTTATAGGGGACTTAGTGTACTGACTGAGATCAGCTGTGAAGGTATCTATATCTAATAAGAGTAGTGTATTATAGATAACCTTACTTGCTGCCACATATATATATATATCTCAGTCAGAATTATTCTGGAATAGTGTGATGACTACGTTGTATGTCTAGGGTATGTGTATGATGAAGTGTAAGTCATAACAACAACAGACAGATAAACAATTGAATTTATTCCACCACACTTAACACTGTGACACTCACATACATAAAACTCTCTACAAGGATATCTTAAAGGAGTCACTGATAACTTTTCAAATAACAATATGTATTCATTGCTGTCATGAATGAATATGTGTCCTGATTCAAATACAAAGGGAACCAGGAATCACAATCAATTTTAATTACAAGTTATATGTACAGAATGTATCAATATGAATATTGTAGTGACATATATTATTAAAAGTATCCTATGTGTGTCAGTTGTGTAGTAGTAATATGAGGTAATACTGGTTTTGTTTTGTTCAAGCTCTGTTGGTATTTGTCATCATGACTTCAATAGTTTGTCTTTATTGGAACTAGTATTGGAGATGTTCTCAGTTCCTGATATTAAAACAATTTACTTCCCCTCTTAAGTTTATGTTACAATGTTATTTTAAGATGGGGTACATAATTTTGAGCTCAGCTGGCCACATCAGCTTATCTTGCGTGATGGCGGCAGGAAAAGACTCCTCTGCTCGATTTCTCCCCTGTGCTCTGGAGACACCTCACTGATAGCTAAATGGACCAAGGAGTATGCTGTCCGACTCTGGATTCAGCAAGGCTCTGACCAGGTGCTGCTCAATACCATCAAGACCACGGTCCCTGAAAACAAGAAGGATGTACCTTCTACTTCATAACTAATTGATACTCTAGTTCTACACTGAGCACAATACATCACAAACATTGAGTTAAGAGCGTTAGGCCAACTGTCAGCTTCATCTGAAATACTTTATACCAGCATTAACCTCCTTAATGGTTACTACACCTCTGCAATTCCAGCATTATTTCTTTCTAGTCAATCATCTAGGTGTCAGTGTACTGTTTGGCCATTCCATGCCGTTTTACTTTCCTCCGACACCTTCTGTTCAGGCTGGAGCATTATAGGCTTTACATCATGTTTGCTACTGAACTACACATATATACAGGCATAAATTAACAATTCACATTCAATTTTCATTAAAAGATACTGAATGTTTCAAGCTTACCACAATTCATAGAATAAACACAGATACGTTGACTAGCAATGAATTCTGGCACAAATTCCCATCTGCTTATGTTCCAGGCTTTATTTAGCAAAAATATGAGCTGGCTTCAACGCACTGTTGCTTTATCAATCTTATTTGAAGTAGTGGTCTCGAACTAACGCTCCTAAGTGATTATATCAGCGAGTCTGGCCAATGGAGCCACGTTTCGACAAGTGTTTGAAAAAATCTTACCTTCCTACGTCTCCCCTAACAACCAAAGATAGTATTTATAGTCCGACCAATCGTGTTTAGTCTTATATTTGTTGCGCTCCAATCAATTTGGAGTTTACATGGTAGGCTATTTCCGTACGCAAGGTTTTTTCAAACACGTTATAAAAAAATTTTATGAGCAGAAATGATTTCATGCTGTCAGGCATCCCCACTATTTTATTTTGGTTATAACTTGTTAATTCCTAGACTATTTGCGTAACGTTTTACATATTCTTTGTCAGCAAGCCCTAAGGAACCCAAATATACAAATTTAAAAGAGCTACGTGGCTGCGTTCAAAATATGCAATTTCTTCTACCTCCTGTTTCGAAGATGTGCTGTCTGGGTACTGTAATGTTTTCAAACGTAAACCCATCTAATGTTATCTTTTCTAATAAGCGTTTTCCAGGTTTTTTAAAACCTTACTCTGGGAAGGTTAGTGTTTTTATCACTGTCCGTCCGAAAAAGTTAGTGCATGTGGCCTTACACGCGTGATAGTAGTAATTGTGTATCGCGTTACGCTTGTTGGGGTGGCATTAATAGCGAGACGCGTGTTTAATTTTGCATGCGTTCGGCTTTCTGCCTCTCCCTTCTCTCTATCCTGCTTTATCTGTCTTTTAGTTACGCTGTGTATAAAATGGAATGAATGAAATATTAAAATTAGGTCATTGTTCAGCTTGCGTATCTCAAATGTTTTTCCAAGAAATACAGCACACGTTTCATTGAAGAAAGCGGGTAATAATATAGTAGGCTTTTACTATCAACGTGAAGGCGTTACAATTTGCCGACGAAGTAGAAAACAAGGGGGATTTCGAGTACAGTCATTGTGACAGCACTGTGCTTTACCATTCTTCTTCCTTTTATTAAATTTATTTGTTAGGCTTTGCATTTACCTGATAATTTATATATGTGGATTAGAATATTTCACGACATTGTCCTACTTTTCTGCGATGTAAGGACCAGAACTTCTGTAGTGTTTTGTCACTGCTCACCTGTGTAACAAAAGCCTCGCACACTGTTTCTTTGGCTTCTCTTGCCAAGCTCAATATTGTATTAATGGCTGTTCGCTTTTTCTCCACAAAATCTTCCGCCTTTTCATCACTCATTGTCATTCTCGTTCGTGCTATTTGTCATGACTTTGTCGCTCTTTCCTTTTCCAGCCATGCTGTCTCCACTGTCTCATCCCATCAGGTAATTGTGTAAAAGGTGTGCAAGTTTTCTTTTGTTTCGCAGTTTAACGCAATATGTGCACAGGGTTACTGCTGTCATGTGGGCCTGTATAAAACTGGAAAGTCTGTTTCGGTTTCCTGTGTCTAGTGGTCTTTCCCTTTACAATAAGTACTACACAGGGTAGGTGATCGCTTTCTTGAGCCTGCAATACATCCCAAAGTGTAAAGGTGGCGGCAGCAATAGAAATCAAAGCCAGATCTATGACACGATCAGTATCCCCTGATCTTGATGTCCATCATTTAAAATGGATATGTTTGAGGTGAGTAAAGCCTGGCTCAAGGCAACACCCTTTCTAGTTTCCATGGAGTTCCCCCACTCCATAGATCCAGCATTAAAATCACCAGCAATTATGCACATCTTGTTAGGTTCTTCGTTCAGTTTTGTCAGGACCTCCCAGCAACCCTGTTCCGGGAGGCGATCCATATGGGCATATAAATTGAAGACTTGCCATTCTTGACCGCCTATATGCAGTGCAATCCCCTGCAATTCTGCATCCTCATTAGAATGAAAACGTGTATCTAGACATGCACGAGGGAGTTAATTTTACATAGACTTTGCTTGCCCTTATCTGCCATGCCCACACGGATTTGTGTAACATCTGTAACCTGGGCGATTGACAGCAGTATTCGCTTTTAAATTGGTCCCCTGGAACATTAGTATATCAAAATCATAGATGCTAGTTTGAATAATGGCTGCATATTGGTAAGCACTTCGACAGTTTCAGTATCCTATACGTGTTTTTTATGGAGAGTTTGTCCGCTCTCTTTCTTGTTTTTCTCTTTTACTAGCTCTTCTTTTTCTCCCTCTCTCATCTTCTCTCCCCTACTTTTCCTTCTACATTCACGTTTCTTCGTTACATTTGCCGAAGGCACCGGTGACAGAGTACGATCCCCAAAGCTCCCGCGATAATTCTGGTTTGTTGCATAATTCATATTATATTTGCAAGATCTGATTGGTTTCCGTTCCAAGATGTCTGACAGATTTTGTGATATGCATTTGTTAGCCTACTTTGCTGCATTTTTCCAGTGTGATTGACTTGGTGCGAGCCAGTATTGTTCATGTGAAGAGACGTATTCTTTATTATTCAACAATGGATGTCTATATGTTTAATATATGCCTGAATGACGGCATGATTTTTGAAAAGTTAATCAAACGACAGCCATCTGGGCAAATTCTGTTCACAACAAGATGACAAGAAACTTCTACACATATTTTAACAATAATGGCGTCGTCAACAAATGTCTTCACATTGTAATAAGCATGTTAAAACTCGAGTCAAGACATCTCTTATTAGTTAATGACCCTAAATCTAAGGTGATCCAATGTGGCGATAGACTGGATGGCTACTGGGAAAGTAGTCTTGGACATTGGCTGTCTGGGATGCAAGCGGGGCGGCAACAGGCAGATGGACTTTCTAAGGAACATCCTTCACCTCTTCCCTGGCATGTTGGCTCTACCAGGATGGCCGGATATTTCCACAATATCTTGCAAATATCTTGTTTATTTTTATGCTATACGTCTCTATTAAAATATGAAAAAAGGTACTGGTTTTTAAAGTTCTGTTGGGGATGGGCCCCACAAGCCCATAGGAACAAGCCTCTAATAATGAAAGTTATCGGAACATTAGTAAACCCAACCACTAACATATACATATGTCTTATAAGAGTGGTTTAGTTCCTTATTGCTAAATGGCACTGTTAGGTATCAGCCTTTTTTCAGTGTCATCAGATTAGAAGCTATTCTTTGCTGTATCGACAGATGTTCGATTTATCATCTGTTTTTGACTTTACTCAGGACAAAATCTGGCCAGCGAGAGGAGTGCCATATATAATTGGACGTCTGAAAAATATCTGTGCAAAGATTGTGTCGGAATAATGTCGCGAGTGTAATGTTTCGAGAAAATGTTATCTGCTGTTATTTTTTTTTTAACGTTGCAAACAATACAAGTAGCTTATATAGGCACTTTTCAATTATAAGAAATATGTCAATTGTGAGGACAGAAATTGAGTTTCTTCAATGTGTTTCCTGAGTTAGCGTTTCTAAACGTGCACTACTTATCATGATGTACTCTTTATGTGGTTGTCAATACCTGAGTTTCTGTGGTGACAATACATGCGTGGTTGTCCCTACTTCTTGAAATCGACTGAAATTTTCAAATTAGGATTTTGTGTTTGTATGTATGTGTGTGTGTGTGTGTGTGTGTATGTGTATGACTTTTTAAGGTTAACAGTTTTAAACAGTTACGAATAGTTACAAAATCTGAGCGATTTTCGTTTTATTTTTTACGTCTGATGATAAATTTTATCCTCAAGCAAACTCGAACGATCGTCGAGCATTTGAGTTTCATTTTTTTGGTGGTATTACAATGAAAGGTGCTCAGTCTTTTCGTTCCTTATGGAGCATGGAACCACCACAGTAGGAAGCTTGCTCAGGGAGGTCACATGCTCTTACAGCGGTCGTTTCTGTAGCAATTTACTTTACATGCATGAGGTTGCCAGCCTCGTATACATCCTCTTATGTGAAACATGCCTGAGGGAACAATAGTCCGATTCTTTTTTTTTTTCTCAACAGAGACGCAGGGGAACGTCACAGTGCATATGCCTTTTGATAAGTATACGATTTTCTCACACATGTTTTATCATAATAACGTCATTATTTTAGAATTAGCTTCAGATAACAATTTATTTTTCAAAAAAAGTCAGGAGTTTAGATTTTATTTAATGAGAGTTTTAATTTGAAGCTGTCGTAGACTGGAAGGGAGGCAACACGAAGAACAGCAGCTGGGAGACCTTTTTATGACATAAATAGAGTATTCCTCAGTAAAAGAGAAATTGACAAGAAGATGAAGATGGCTGTATACCGCTCCACCCTCCTATGTTCCAATCTTGACGTATGGATGCGAGTCATGGGCAATGACTATAACACATAAAAGCCAGCTCCAAACCTCAGAAATGAGGAGGATGGTTAAAGTAACAAGAAGAGACATGGTTCGCAACGACACGATACGGCAAGGCTTCAAAACCCAGCCCCTGCAGACCCAAGTAGAACAGTCCCAACTTCGATGGTTTCGCCATGTCTGCAGAATGGGAGAAGATTGGCTACCACGACAAGTATGGGAACTAAGAGCCAGAGATCCAGTCCTTCAGGACGACCCACAGCCCGCTGGGAGGACAACATAGGCAGTCTTTGAAGGACCGAGGATTAGATTGGAACTAGGCCAGGAGGAAGACAGTCGACAGGATATTATGGCGCTCTCTCTAGAAAACCTCTACAATCCAGGGTAGAAGAGGAACGACTAAGTAAGTAAGAACTTTTCCCCTACTTGTGCCATATTTAATAGATAGTCGGTGCGTGTGCTTAGTTTGCTAGAAAGTCTCCAGTGTTTTGCTTCTGTTCAGAGGAATTCTCCACTTGGTCTATACCAGCGGTTTTCAACCTTTTTGAGTCCATGGCTCCCCTGACCAACGACATTCTTTCTGCGGCTCCCTTGTGGAATAACTGGTAAAAACTCTAGCGATATTTCGATATTTAGCCTAACTTGTTTTTAGCAAAAGAGCTTTTGAAAGGCTTTTAAAGAATATAATTTTTTAATGTAATTTTTAAAAAATGCAACTGGACAATCTGTGAAAAAATTACACGTACAAGAAAAAATATACACAAAGTGCACTTTGATAACCCTTACTATAAAAAAGAAAACATCACAGATAAAGTAGTTTCTTTCTAAAAAATTTTTATATTTTTGTCTGAAAATCATTCACTGATATACTGCACTCATGATTCAATCTCACTGATATACTGCACTCATGATTAAATCTCTCACTGATATACTGCACTCACGATTCAATCTCTCACTGATATACTGCACTCATGATTCAATCTCCATAACAAAAAACTTGATGAATAAAGTACCAGTCACCTCAGTGTGAAACTTGAGCTTGCTTGTTGTTACACAGCTTGTCAAATCTAGGCACCAATTGAGATACGGCTACCCTCATTTCCTTCTCCACATCAAGTCTTGATCTGAACTTGGTTTTTATGACATCCACTGCTGAAAACCCAGCCTCGCAAAGATAGGAGGTTGCAAAAGGAATTAATATCTTCAAGGATAATAATAATAATATCTTCAGTCCTTTCTTACTCAAGCTTGGGAATTCCTGTTTTACTGAATACCAAAATTTTGGCAATGCCATGGATGGAAACTTCGCTTGTAGTGAAGAGTCTGATGAAAGTTTATCAGTTCTTCCTCTTCTGCAGTACCGTACTGAAGTTCATTAAGATCCTGTCCTAAATCTTGAATTCGACATCTGATTGTACTGTCCGACAAAGGAATGGGCAAAAGCTGTTTTCCCACGCACTCTCCAACCACAATGGACACCATATCAATAGCACACGGTAAAACGAGTTCTTCTGCAATCGTATGGGGTTTCTTACATTTTGCTACCCGGTATGCTACCTTGTAGGACTCTAGAAGAGCTTTACTCGAGATTGTCGCCTGCTTAGAAAATGCTGATTTTTGTTCTTTCATTTGACTCAGCTTTCTAGAGAAATATTCTCATGGTTTGCCCACGTCATTCTTATGAACACTTTCTAAATCGCGCTTCAATTTGCTAGGCAGCATACATTCAACAGAGAATACTTTGAAACACAAACCACACTGTGGACGCTCTTCATTGTTCACAAGAGTGCACGTGAAACCAAAATCTAAGTAACCTTCGTCGTATTCTCAATACTTACGTTTCCTTTCCTCATTACCACTTTCCTTGTCATCCTCAAAGAGTTCTCACTTTTTACAAACACTTGCCAAATTTTAAAAAAATCTTTCCATAGTTTATATCAAACTCACAACACAATCAAAAACGTCTGAAAACAAAAAAATCACCGTGTTACCTACTATGGTCGCGCGAGGAGAACTTCAAAGGCTGGCCAACAACAAAAGTCAAATTTATCCATGGTGACACAGGTTGACAAACACCGAAAATGAAATTTCCCACAGCTCTGTGTTTTCTTTACAGCTAAATACGAAAACAATCAACGCCCACCCACGGCGCCCCTGACCGTCAGGTTGAAAACCGCTGGTCTATATAATTTGACGGTCGAATTGAGTTGTGCTATAATGCATAATTTTCCCCCAGAAAGTATCTACCACAGGTGCTGTATTTGACAGTGTCCTCACTAGTTGTCATATAAAAGGTTAAATATCTGCAATATAATTTTCCCAAGTCCAGCTTGATAACGGGGTTCCATAATGCCTGGTCAGTTCCAAAGTGATCTATATCAACACGATCAAATACCTTTTAATGATCCACAATGGGAGCCGCGCCGGTGTAATGGCTACAACGTTGTACTGGCGACCAGGTTTTCAATGTTCAAGCCCGGGCGTCAGCGTTTGAAGGAATGTTTACGACCGGGAATTTGACTTAATAACCTGAACGGCTCCTGCAAATAAACCCTCTGTGGATGGGAAGGGGCGAAGTTTCTGACCGGGTTAGAAGGAAAGTCCACTGACCCCCCAGCCTCGCAATGACATGTCATTGGGCCAAAAGGGCTGGAAAGCTCGAGTGCTGCTGGTAAAATAAAAAAATAAAAAAAATGATCCACAAATCCAACGAGTTCAATTCCAAACTTTGTTCAACTATTTTCCGCAATAGATTCTGGTTTGTACAAGATATGTTTTGTTGAAAACCTGCTTGTTCGTCTTTCAGTTGTCTATCAATGGACTCTTTGGATCATCCTGTTTAATGTTGTCCCTGGAACCGATAGTATCATTATTCCCTTGTAATGTGTACACTTTAGTAAAATATCCGATAATCTCATGTACCCTGTTTAAGGCGTTCTGTAGATAATAGGAAGATATAATACGTTATTTAAAGCCAATGAGATATTATCATTTCAAAATTCTTGTTCTCTGTACATTTACTTTATCTCACGAAGGCCTTTTCAGACTCACTTTTGTGGATGCAAGGTTTCGCCTTCTTTTTAGTGCACTTTAAAACTAATAAATACGCACGGGCAGCTCTTTGTTTGTTCGGTTGATGTTGTTGTTGTTTTTTTTTTTACAGTAAACGTTTATTATTAACTTTTTAATGTACAATGCATTATAATACAGGAAAACAAACTAATTTTAAGTGTTTTACTTTGCCAATCCACAGTTCTATTTTGTTTGGCTTATTTCTATCAATTAAAAATTATTTATCGATGATATGATCCCCACCCAGCCACTGGGACTCGTTCTTCTACATAACGTGACATTATTCAGAACAGTGAGTCGAGGATCGTAGGCGGCATAATTCTGCTAGCAAGTCTTGGTCGCAAAATGTATCGAACGATCGAATGAAAATCACATGCATAGAAGTCTTAGCTAGAACCGTTTGTGTTTTTCTTGACTTTTCATTATCGACTATTCTCACGCAGCCTCTTGGCGCTAATGTTTTTTGTTTTTGTTTTGGCTTGTTTTAAACTTCAGTGGAATGTTTTTCCAGTATCATTACGAGGTGCTTTGTTTGAATCGATGTTAATTTCTTGGTTTAACGGGAAGCTTTAACTCTGAGCGCGGTGGCTTTATTGTGCTAAAGTTGAGGCTACATTTCTCCTTAACAATGGAAAGGTGTGTTGTTGCATGTTTTTACAAGTTGTTGTGCATGAAGTGAGTTGTATCGAGAGTCTGATTCTCAGTGGGTTAGAACGCTTGTTTCTTGCGAAAAGTTATAGGGTTGTGGGTTCGAAACCTGGTTGCGAGCGTCACGCTTCAACATTCCCAGCTATACATGGGTGCCTGATTCTGCTCTTGAGAGGATACCGGTCACCCCATTTCATTAAACAGTACCTAGTATAGTGAAGTCTCTAACTCTTCACTCCCGTAAGGCAGTATCTGATATGGCAATACTTCTTCTTCTTTGATCCATAACCACCAACCGTCAAAGCAGTCAGCGGCCATCACGCCTGGTGGTGTCTTGTAGGGCAGCAACAAATTGATTCCACTTTGCTCGGTCGGCGGCCATCCTTCGTACAGTGCCCCAACTGTGGTTCATTCTTTGCATCTCAGCTTCCACAGTTCTCCGCCAAGTTGTTTTTGGTCGGCCTCTCTTTCGCTTTCCCTCGCTGTTCTTGTGATGGTATCAGGGTCCCTTCTGAGGACGTGGCCAACCCAACTCCAGCGTCTGCCAGCTGTGATGGTGTGCATGTCCTCCTGGTTACTCCGAATAAGTAGTTCTTGGTTACTGATGGTGTTTGGCCAAAAGATTCGGAGAATTTTCCTTAGGCAGATTGTGTGGAAGGAGGACAGTTTCGACATTTCCTTCTCTGTTATTCTCCAACATTCCGCACCATAGAGAAGCACAGAAAGTACACAGCTCTCATACAGTCTTAATTTGGTGTTTGTGCTGTACTGGGAAAACTTCCAAATGTTGTTGAGAACAGCAAAGGCTGTTCTCGCTTTATTCATTCTGTTGTTAATGTCCTTGCTTGTTCCGCCGTCAGATGTTACTATGCTTCCTAGGTAAGTAAATGTGTCTGTCTGTTCTAACTTCTGGTTCCTTACTGTTATTGGCTCAGGATTGCCCACATTTAGTGTCATGACCTCTGTCTTCTTCAAATTGATGTTCAGGCCAACCTGCTGGCCATACTTATTCAGTCTATCGATTTTGTCTTGAATGTGTTGATGTGAATGCGCGAGTAGTGCAATGTCATCTGCATATTCCAAATCTTCCAGTGTAGAAAACGTTGTCCATCTAATTCCTCTTGGACTGCCCTCTGTTGTCTGGCGCATCACCCAATCTATGACTGTCAAAAATAATGTTGTTGATAAGGGGCATCCCTGCCGTACTCCTGTTTTCACTTCGAAAGTTACATTACTCGATCCAACACTACACGTAAAGTTAGAATAGAGGCTTTTTATGATGGAAACAATGCGACTGGGAATTCCATAAGCCCTCAGAATTTTCCATAGGCTGTCCCTGTGTATGCTGTCAAAAGCCTTTTCAAAATCAACAAAGTTAATGTACAGCTGTCTCTGCCATTCTGAGCACTGCTCTATAATGTTCCTGAGGGCAAATATATGATCTGCACATCTTCTGTTCTTTCTGAAGCCCGCTTGTTCTTTCCTCAGTTTGTGGTCAACTGCTTTTGAAATTCTCTGGATGATTATCCTGCCTAGTATTTTGCTGGGAACTGAGAGGAGGGTAATTCCTCTCCAGTTGTTGCAGTCTGCTAGGTCGCCCTTCTTGGGCAATTTGACAATTTTTCCTTTACTCCACTCCGTTGGTGTTGTCTCTTTCCCAGGGTTTGACGTTTTACTTCCCTGTCCAGCTGACTGTACTGTTCACTATATATTGCCATTAACCTGGGAGACTTAGCTTCTGTTTTCTTTCTTTTCATTTCCTTTTTCTTCGCTATGGTGTTTAGCTTTTCTGGTGTTATCCAGTCTTGGCTCTTTCTTTCCTGGAATCCCAAGCATGACTTGCTGCTTTCTTTGTATATTGTTGAGATGGTGTTGAATTTCTGGTCGACATCGTCGGTCTCTGTTCTTTCCTGGCTTTTGGTAATCAGATATCGTCTCTTTACGTCGACCACGAACGCTTTTCTGGTGAGGGGGTCCTTAAGTTTCGTGATGTTATATCTTTTCTGTTTGACTGCAACTGGTCCAGCAGCTCTGAGTTTCACCTTCAGTGATCATCACCTAGTAGTAGCAAGACTGAAGGATATGGCAATACGTTTACCTTTTTATGTGTGTATATGTTTATATGTCTTCATATGTTATTTTTAACGGTTAACGAATGTGAATATGTTTATATGTCTTCATATGTTATTTTTAACGGTTAACGAATGTGTATATGTTTATATGTCTTCATATGTTTTTTTTAAACGGTTAACGAATGTGTATATGTTTATATGTCTTCATATGTTTTTTTAAACGGTTAACGAATGTGTATATGAACTGGGGACTGCGTATTCTCATAAGTTTAAGCGATTCTCTGTTATCTGTTGAAGGTCTATACACAGTCTAATAACCCAACTTAACGTGGTGAGGTCACTTTGAAACTCCCTCTTTCATTGCGGGCGGGGTTGTTATTCGGTCTATTACTTACTTACTTACTTACTTACTTACTTACTCGGTCTATTACATCGATCTGTTTTGTCGAAAATCCACATGTTCTTCATCAATTTCCTGTCCATGGACACATTTGTCCTTCCAAGTATAGTACTTATTTAATATTTCCCATGGTATGGATAGCACCATTATTCCTCTGTAATTTGTGCACGAGAGTCCGACTGGCAGAATGGTTAGAGTGCGGGTCTCTCGCGGCAAAGGTGCGTGGTTTGATTCATGGTATCGACACGCTCCAGTCTACCGAGCTGTAAATGGGTACTTGACTGGCAGAATGGTTAGAGTGCGGGTCTCTCGCGGCAAAGGTGCCTGGTTTGATTCATGGTATCGACACGCTCCAGTCTACCAAGCTGTAAATGGGTATTTGACTTTGCTCTTGAGTTAGGGAAGGACAAAGCAACAAGGAAGGGAACCGGTCACCCCCACCTCTTGATGCTGGACCTAGTATAGTGAAGTCTTTGACACTTCTTCCCTATTGAACTACCTTTTTCTGATTAATTTGTACGCTTTAAATAGCTTATAATATGACAAGGTGGTCAGTGTTCTGGCATCCCCATGTACCAAAAAGATACACGTAGAAAGGAATCCAATGAAGACATGAAAGAGACAAGGAAGACATAGAAAGATATTAAACGGATGGCACAGGACAGGCGGGATTGACGTGCATTTGCTGAGGTCTGTGCACCACGAGAAGCTGATAGGCAACAGACTGGTTAATTTGTGCATAGGCAACAGACTGGTTAATTTGTGCATAGGCAACAGACTGGTTAAATTGTGCACTCCTGCAAATATTCATTATTTGTCAACGAGCAGCTATCTTCTATCCAATCTGTTGGTATTCCTCCCCCCCCCCCCCTTCTGTTCTAGGCTTTACACAGTAGTTTGTGTAACATCTCCATAGAGGTGCCTAAGTCTGGATGACCTCTGCTTGAATACCATAAAAAGCCGCAATTTTCCCGTCTCTGAAACTTAATGACTTTCTTAATTTAAAAAAAAAAAAATAAATAAAAATTAGATTTCACAGTTAACATTAAACTCCTTTTCACTTTGTTGGATATTTGAGGGATCTTGCAGAAATGATATTTTCAGTAGTTCCTAAAAAATGTCTCCTCCGTCTGTTCATCTGTTCGTGAGTATGGCTAAGCAGTTTTACATTTGTGTCCTTAATAAGGCCTTTTCATCATCATCATTTTCTTCATTTCGCTCTATATAGTGCATGCAGCCACCAAGGTAGCTGGTCCTCAGGTTGCCTGCACCAAAGTATTCACATGCTTATGCAGCTTTGGTTCATATAGCACGTTCTTTTAACATATGGTGTTGCCAGCCCCATGAACAGCCTCATATTAGGCGCCTCTTACAACAAGTCCGAGGAAGCACTATCTTTAATCTTTCCTTGTGTTTTCGGAGATTCCCTGAGACTACACGGGGCATTTGATTGCCTGTATTTCTTTCGGTAACAGAGCAGATACAAATGTGTGCTCTGAAACAAATCACCCACAGAATCTAGAAGTTAGATGTTAATCCGGACATAGGGATGAAATATACTGAAGCACATTAAAAACGCGCCATCTGTATAATCCAGGAACAAAGTGTGAAATGTAAATATAAGTGTTTACAAGTTTACATATTTGGAATCTTTATTCATTTTCCTATGAATCCATTCTGGTCATTAGTTTGTACATTTGATTGTTATGAAATTCATTGCATTCTGTGCAGGCAAGGGAGAAAACCAAAAATGCAACCAATAAGAAAATTCATTCACACTATCCTCAGTATCTGGTATGTCCACCGTGTGCTTGCAAACAAGCTTGGCAGCGGCTCCGCATGGAACGCACAAGTCTCTGAAGGAAATTCCGGGAAATCAAGTCCCATTCACCTCTAAGAACAGCTTCGAGCTGTTGCAGATTAGCTGGAGAACCTTGCCTGTAGACTCTGCGTCCAAGCTCGTCCCACAGATGTTCTATAAAGGACATGTCTGGTGATAGGGCAGGCCAATAAATCGTCACAATGTTCTGCTGCTGTAGATATTGCTGCATAATGCATGCGGTGTGCGCACGTGCGTTATCCTGCTGGAGAAGCTGCAAGTCTGGATAATTTGTGAACGCAGGAGCAACCAATGCATCCAGAACCTTATCTCGATATGTCACAGCATTAACACTTCCACGGAAGACGTGAAGAGGCAAGCGATGGTGAAAACTGAATCCTCCCCAAATGTGAATACTGCCACCTCCAAATCGGTTGTGCTGACGAACACAACAATCTGCAAAGCGCTCTCCACACCGTCGCCAAATCCGCATACGTCCATCAGCAAAGGATATGTTGAATCTGCTCTCGTCTGTGAATAGGACAGCATTCCACTGCAGTCTAGTCCATCTGACATGTTGCTCTGTCCATTGCAGGTGCTGCTGACGATGTCTGTGAGTCAAGTTTGGCCCAACATAAGGTCGTCTTGCAGTAAGGCCTGTATTTCTGAGTCGTCGTATGACTGTCATTCGAGAGAATTGCCCACGTCTACCCACTATTGCTCTTGCTGTTTCACTTGCCGGGAGAGAACGATTCCTTAGGTGACTCAGCACAATATGACGATCTTGCGCAGGGGTAGTAACTCGTGGTTTGCCACTCCGAAGTCTATCCCGGGCACTGCCAGTGGTTCCGTAACGTTCATTGAGACGTACAATAGTGCTGTGGTGGCAATTCATCCTTCTGGCAATGGCCAACGAGCTCATTCCGGTCTCCAACATACCAATGGCTCGTTGGCGGTCGTTTTCAGATAGTCGTGGCATTTCAAGCACATGTACTGGGTGTTTTGTCTCAACGGCCTTTTTATACCGAGTATACTGCCACAACGCGTACACATTTTCAGGGTCATAGCTGTTGGGAATCGTGTTGCACGTGTAACTTTCGTTGTTTTCATGTAGTCTGTTGTCGTAGATTTGTGATAGGTGAATTAAGACTTAGATTTGGTCCCTTCTGAATAGCAATAGGAACAGGTGATATCTCAGTGAGATATAGGTAGAAATAGATTTCACGAGTGAGATGGAGGAAATATATTAGAGTCAGTCTCTGACCCTCGAGATGATTTCTCTCAGTCAGTCTATCATCTACAACAGATTAAGATTTGTCAGACCCTCTAGTATAATATATATTAATATATATATCTCTCTCACACACACACACACACACATAAGTGACTACAATAGACCCACAGACGTGAAACTATGACAATGGAAATATAGATAATTGGGAACGAACTGACCGACACACTGGAATAAGTTTATGTGAAGTTTAATTATCATAATAAACTTCCATCACAACATATAAAATTACATCAAACATATACAAATAGTCATAAAGTCAATGAATTGCTACAAGAATGATAGACCCATTGGTATGATCCTTTCCCTCGATGTATAGCGCACAGTCCTGTTAGAAGAAAAGTGATAGCCCCAAAGAGTCACGGATACATCTGCTGTAGTCTAATATTTTCCCTTTTAAAGGTATTAACAGACTTTGATATTAGTATGATCTTTTCCCTCGATGTATAGCCCACAGTCCTATTAGAAGAAAAGTGATAGCCCCGAATAGTCACGGATACATCTGCTTTAGTCTAAGAGTTCCCTTTAAAGGTATGAACAGGCTTTGATACTCTGATCTATCCTAAGGAAAATATTGTTAGCAAGAAAAAAAACTTGCATAAAGAAATACAAAGTGGGTGAAATTTGGAATACCATAAAAGAGTCACTCGTTCCTGCTTTCTCTCTGTTCATTCATCAGGGCCCTGACATACATTCTTACCTACAATCGTGCTGTTGTTCGCCGTCTGGCGCAAACTTTAGGACACCCACACCCGTTAATCTGTCTTTCTTTTAATGAAGCGGATCCCAGCTCTGCAGATTTTTGGGTTCATCCAATGGATCCGGGAGCGTCCTCTTCATGCGAATATTTTTCAGACTAAGGTTAGTGTCACTTGAATCACGAGGTAAGAATTGGTTTTAAGCGGGCTCACCGTTTCAGAATCACGAGGTTTCCACTACTTAGGAAAAATGTCAGGTTTGTAACTTCGATCAAAGGTAAAATTCTTGGTCACACCATGATTTTTCAACAATGTCGGAAAGGTTATTGATTGTAATATTTTACTTGCCACACGGGCTGAAATGTACTTGAGTTTTTCTCAGGAAGAATTAGATCAGGCGCGATAGGCCCATTACTTCATTTAATCTTCAAGTTTATGAAATGGGTACTCTGTTGTTCTGGATGCCAACGCAATGCCAGACAGGTTTTACTTTATACACCCAAGTCTTTAAGAAAAAAATGTTTTAGTTCTTCACAGATATTTCTCATGTACTAAAACGCTGGTAGAGTTGGGTCACCCCAGTTTCACTGAATAAAGAGAAAACAACATATAAAATACTTATACATACTATTCCTTCGGTTATAACTTACATTATAAACTGCAAGCGTAGAGCTTGTTTTATCGTTTAAAATTCCCGTGAAATAAGTTATATTCATAAAATCAATCATCATGAATTAGGAATACGTAAGTATTTCGTCAATACTCAATGATGAATCAGTGCCGTTATAAGTTAGTTTAAAATATTCTCGACTGATTATTAGCAGTTTAATAAAATTTATTAACAGCCGAATGGGTTTAAGCTAGAAATTATAATTTATTCTGCTTTCCACTGTAACATGTCGACTAGCGAATATAACAGACTTATAAATTAATTTCTTCTGCACAGAAATCTAACTAGTAAAATGAAATAAGCGGTTATCACTGGATCACTCGATACTACTAGATATATAATAATATTTACCTCCACACAGAACTACAGATTAATACCACGAACTAGAATCCTTCAATATAATGGTAGTCTAGAACTCGGCAAAATGTTGCCAAGAAACTCAGAACTTTGCAATATACAAGATATTTTCTAGCACGAGTGATCTGTCTACTGCAGATTTAGGAGGACTGAATGAAGTCAAGTTTCAGCTACTGGGTAGATATATGAAACAGACAAAGGATCCCACGTTATTTCGAAAATCCGAAATAGCCTCCCCTTCTCGTCTAACACTTCACATAAACTCAGACGCCTGCCATAACATGTCAATACGCGTCTTAACACCTCACCCCGACATGTCTTATTTCTAAGCGATGCAGATGACAGTTTTCACGCCTTACGAGGAGAAACTTAGCCGAAGAAAACTCGTGTCAGATGAAAATGTAGACAAATGTCTGCTCCTATGTCTGACCAGAACGTATATTCACAGTTATTCGTCTCGTGCAGGGACTGACATATACGTAATAAAATGCGTTTCTAAATGAGAATAGAAACAGGCGAAAGTTTGAATGGGAAAGTAATATTTTGTCGCAAACGAACGAATGCGAAAAAAACAGGAAAAGGATAAAAGAGCGATAATAAAGTAGAGGACACGGGTAGAAAAGAAAAGAATATAGAAAATTTATTGATCATAAATCTATATGTGACAGAACGTCCCCCCTTTAAGATATGGAAGCACTCCATGTCTACGTTATGGAAGTAAATTTCCTATATCCGTAGCTTCAGGGTGTCTGTCCTCTTCCCTCTCATCTCCCCCCTCAGTCTCTCTCCAATTCCTACTCAAGTCTACTCCCAAATTTTCCTTTCTATGGAATGTATTCCGTGTGCTCTTGAAAGAGCGTCGCCGCTTTTGACATTTTGAAAAGATTCCGTGTGATTGCAGTGGAATTTCCCTGCCACTATCGTCATCTTCGTCAATTTTGGCGAACGTCAGGAGATGTTCGGAGGTCGGCACCGGTCTTTCCAAGAATTTCTTTAACAGATTTAAATGGAAAACCTTCTCGTTTCCTTTAATAGAGATCTGGTAGTTAGCCTTAAAAATCTTTTTCAGGATGGTAAACGGCCCTTGCCATCCGATCCTCAGTTTGTTGTTCCCGGTGGGGAGTAACACCAAAACTTTCTCTCCTGCTTCCAGTTCTCTTTCTTTCGCGACTTTCCTGTATCGGTTAGCGTGCTTTGTGCGTGCTCGCTTAAAGTTGGTCGTTGCTAGATCCCATCCTAGTTTCAACCTTTCCTTTAAATCCGACACATATTTACTTGCTGAGACAACTGTCTCATCAGCCTTCTGGTCTGTCAGCGACCTGAGTAAGGCTTCAAGCGGGCCCTTAATGGGTCTGCCGAATAAAAGCGTGGCTGGCGGAAATCTTGTGGACGTATGTGGGGTTTCTCTGTAGGCAAATAGAGCTGCAGGGATAGAAAGATCCCAATCGTCAGGTTTCATTTGTGCCAGTTTACTTAGCATCATGTTGAGGTTTCCGTTAACACGTTCTACTAACCCACTTCTGGCCAGAGTGTAAGGCTTAGTGTAGATGTGCTGGTCCCTCAATATCTTAACGATCTCATCCATTAACAGGTTTCGGTATGGAGATCCGTTATCCGTCAACACTTGCTGAGGGAATCCCAACCGAGTGAAAATCTGCACGAGGGTTTCTGCGACATGCTTGGCATCTGCGCATGTTAGCGGGATAGCTTTTGCCCATAAAGTGCATGTGTCGACTAAGGTGAGGATGAACCTGTTCCTTCTTTTAGTCCTTTCTAGGGGTCCTAAAATGTCGATCACAACCCGTTCGAATGGTGTTCCCATTATTGGCATTTCACCCATGTGGACTGGGGGTGTCTGTTGCTTGGGTGGTACACGTTGGCACTGGGCACAGGATTTGACATACCTGATAATATCAGTATTTACTCCTGGCCACCAGTAATGAGTAGTTATCCGTTGGTTTGTGGCGTTCTGTCCCATATGTCCGCTGAAGGGAAGAGAGTGCCCAATTTCTAGGATTTGGCTTCTGTACTGTTTCGGTACTAGGAGCTGGTTGTAACCTTGGTCAGGCTTGCCCGTTCTGCGATAAAGTACGCCATCCTTAGAAAAAATGTCCCCGTGCTGTCTGGGTTCCTTAGCCATGGGCAGTTTCCCAAAGCAGGGTGCCAAAGTAGGGTCCTTTTGTGCCGCTTCTTTAAGTTCCATAGGTAACAAATTAGGCGCAGGCTCCCGTTCCTTCTTGGTTTGCCCTCTTGTAGTTACTGTTGTCACAATCGGCTCTTCCGGTTTCCCAATAAACACGTATCTACCGCCAAGTATGACCGGGTAGATGGGGTCATCCATAACAGCCGCTTTGATCACGCCTCTGACAAACTCAGAGTGGATCTCCACCAGTGCGATGGGAAGCGTTGTTGGTGCCTCACTCTTAGAAACTCCACAAAGTTGGACGGTGTCTCCTGTCTCTTGACCGGGTTTAACCAGGTGTCTGGCAACAATGCAATCATAAGAAAGCCCCGTGTCAAATAAACAAAAAGTTTGAGAACCGTTCAAAATAACATTACCTCGCGTTGAGGGTCTCTCTCCCTCAGGTTGGGAATCACTGTCAATAATTCCGCCTTGCGAGACTGTTAGCAAGCATCCGATGCGTTTAGGCTCAGTGTGCTCGCCCTGATCATTAGTCCCTTGCGCAGGGGTTTTCCCTTTGTCACCTTTTCATCTCTGGCTGCGGTGCCATGAAGGGCGGTCGGGTTGATCAGACTGTTTACTGTGGTTGGGGTACTTGTTTTTGTAGAACTTGGATTTTTCAGGAGGGGGGTTTTGAGGTCCAGTTTCTCTGTGGTTATTCTGGTTAGAGGCATGAGAAGATTGCTCTAGATTATTCTTCCGAAAAGGCTCTTCTGTCGGTTTACGTTTTGTGGCCGGCAGTTCGGCCAGCGCATTTTGATAACGCTCAGACTTTTCCAAGATGTCTTCAAGCTCTTCTGCACCTTGCTTAGCTAAAATTCTTCGGGTGTCCGCAGACAAAGTGTTCTTTATTTGTTCTGTTATAACAAATTCCTCAAGACCTTCATAGGTAGAAGGGAACTGCGAGAGCTCTAGGCACTTTGTCAGATATCCCTTCAGACGAGAGGAGAACTGCTGAAAAATTTCAGAATTCTCCTTTCTGCTGTTGCGAAACAGTTGCAAAAATTTGCGCGCGTTCATTTCAAAACGCTCCAGTAACGCTTTCTTCAAGACGTCGTAATTGTCTTGTTGGCTGCTCTCCAGTTTTGCATACACATCGTAAGCAGAACTTTTCAAAGCCTGGGAAAGCTTCATATTCCAACGCGACCTGTCTAAACCGTACAGAGTTGCAATTTTCTCAAATTTTTCTAGATACGTGTCAATCTTCTCATTAGGACAAGGGAAAGATTCTAGAGCGAAAGACATAGCGATGAGATGAGGAGATTGAGTGTTAGAAGGATCCGTTAAAGAAGAATGAAGAGAAGACTCTCCATTGCTGGAGGTAGAGGCAGCACCACGGCTTTGGAACTCTAGCATCTTAAGCGCCAACTCGTGCTGTCTCTCTCTTTTTCCTCATGCTGTCTCTCCTCCCTCTCCTTCTCATGCTGTCTCTCCTTCTCTCTTTCCTAATGCTGTCTCTCCTTCTCTCTTTCGTTTGCCCTGCGGATTTCCATTTCCTCATCAATCTTCTTCTGTTCTCTAGATTCGGCTGCTTTCCTCTCCGCATCATATCTCTCAAGTTCTTCCCTGACAAAAGCTTTTGCATCTTTTCCGTCCAGTCCCTCTTCCATTGCTCCCTGTCTGAGCATCTGCCTTAGTTTCGCCCTCTCTGCCATAATAAATCAGTGACTGAGACTACTCAAGGAAGAAAAGAAGAAAAGGATACACTGGTTCCTTACCACTTACGAGAAATTACCAAAAATAAAAAAGATGATATATATTAACCTGGGATACGTCCTCCTATGATATAGTATCTAACTATCGCTGCTATTAATCGGCAAATAAGCTCCTAATGCAGACGACTATGCCAAATTAATGGTAGCTAAGATTACTCACTGAAAAATACGTGGCTACAGTGGAAACAAAATAATTATTGCCAAAAATTTAAGGAGAAAAAAATTCCCTCAACATTTAAGTCCACTACAAGTTCACCCCTGAAGTCAGATCGGGTAAGGGAGGCAATTAATCTGGACGAAATAGTCCGAAACGCACTCCTTAACTTAGTTCAAACACCTTTCTGCTTCAAACCCAGTGATCGTTAGACAATCACAAACTTTACCAGCGTTTAGTATTACAAAATCAATAATTAACATATATTCCGACAAAATCAACCTGTAACTCAAATGTATATTACTAAAAATGCTGTGGAAAAACAATCATTAATTGTGTGGTCAGCACGCCCATAAACAGATCGTTGGTCTAGGGGAATAGTTATTTTTAAAGATACACAATACCACGAGACAATCACACTCTTACTCTATTTCAGAATAAAGAAATAAATGGAACAGACGAGCTGATATTTGTCGTCTCGTCTTCCTATTCTAAGTTAAAAAAAAAAAAAAAAAAAATCCTACGGACGAGACCACATTTATCGTAGATTTGTGAAAGGTGAATTAAGACTTAGATTTGGTCCCTTCTGAATAGCAATAGAAACAGGTGATATCTCAGTGAGATATAGGTAGAAATAGATTTCACGAGTGAGATAAAGGAAATATATTAGAGTCAGTCTCTGACCCTCGAGATGATTTCTCTCAGTCAGCCTATCATCTACAACAGATTAAGATTTGTCAGACCCTCTAGTATAATATATATTAATATATATATCTCACATACACACACACACATAAGTGACTACAATAGACCCACAGACGTGAAACCTTGACAATGGAAATATAGATAATTGGGAACGAACTGACCGACACACTGGAATAAGTTTATGTGAAGTTTAATTATCATAATAAACTTCCATCACAACATATAAAATTACATCTAACATATACAAATAGTCATAAAGTCAATGAATTGCTACAAGAATGATAGACCCATTGGTATGATCCTTTCCCTCGATGTATAGCCCACAGTCCTGTTAGAAGAAAAGTGATAGCCTCAAAGAGTTACGGATACATCTGCTGTAGTCTAATTTTTTCCCTTTTAAAGGTATGAACAGACTTTGATATTAGTATGATCTTTTCCCTCGGTGTATAGCCCACAGTCCTATTAGAAGTAAAGCCCCAAATAGTCACGGATACATCTGCTTTAGTCTAAGAGTTCCCTTTAAAGGTATGAACAGGCTTTGATACTCTGATCTATCCTAAGGAAAATATTGTTAGCAACAAAAAAAAAAACTTGCATAAAGAAATACAAAGTGGGTGAAATTTGGAATACCATAAAAGAGTCACTCGTTCCTGCTTTCTCTCTGTTCATTCATCAGGGCCCTGACATACATTCTTACCTACAATCGTGCTGTTGTTCGCCGTCTGGCGCAAACTTTAGGACACCCACACCCGTTAATCTGTCTTTCTTTTAATGAAGCGGATCCCAGCTCTGCAGATTTTTGGGTTCATCCAATGGATCCGGGGAGCGTCCTCTTCATGCGAATATTTTTCAGACTAAGGTTAGTGTCACTTGAATCACGAGGTAAGAATTGGTTTTAAGCGGGCTCACCGTTTCAGAATCACGAGGTTTCCACTACTTAGGAAAAATGTCAGGTTTGTAACTTCGATCAAAGGTAAAATTCTTGGTCACACCACGATTTTTCAACAATGTCAGAAAGGTTATTGATTGTAATATTTTACTTGCCACACGGGCTGAAATGTACTTGAGTTTTTCTCAGGAAGAATTAGATCAGGCGCAATAGGCCCATTACTTCATTTAATCTTCAAGTTTATGAAATGGGTACTCTGTTGTTCTGGATGCCAACGCAATGCCAGACAGGTTTTACTTTATACACCCAAGTCTTTAAGAAAAAAATGTTTTAGTTCTTCACAGATATTTCTCATGTACTAAAACGCTGGTAGAGTTGGGTCACCCCAGTTTCACTGAATAAAGAGAAAACAACATATAAAATACTTATACATACTATTGCTTCGGTTATAACTTACATTATAAGCTGGAAGCGTAGAGCTTGTTTTATCGTTTAAAATTCCCGTGAAATAAGTTATATTCATAAAATCAATCAGCATGAATTAGGAATACGTAAATATTTCGTCAATACTCAATGATGAATCAGTGCCGTTATAAGTTAGTTTAAAATATTCTCGACTGATTATTAGCAGTTTAATAAAATTTATTAACAGCCGAATGGGTTTAAACTAGAAATTATAATTTATTCTGCTTTCCTCTGTAACATGTCAACTAGCGAATATAACAGACTTATAAATTAATTTCTTCTGCACAGAAATCTAACTAGTAAAATGAAATAAGCTGTTATCACTGGATCACTCGATACTACTAGATATATAATAATATTTACCTTCACACAGAACTACAGATTAATACCACGAACTAGAATCCTTCAATATAATGGTAGTCTAGAACTCGGCAAAATGTTGCCGAGAAACTCAGAACTTTGCAATATACAAGATATTTTCTAGCACGAGTGATCTGTCTACTGCAGATTTAGGAGGACTGAATGAAGTCAAGTTTCAGCTACTGGGTAGATATATGAAACAGACAAAGGATCCCACGTTATTTCGAAAATCCGAAATAGCCTCTTCTTCCCGTCTACATTTCACATAAACTCAGACGCCTGCCATAACCTGTCAATACGCGTCTTAACACCTCACGCCGACATGTCTCATTTCTGAGCGATGCAGATGACAGTTTCCACGCCTTACGAGGAGAAACTTAGCCGAAGACACCTCGTGTCAGATGAAAATGTAGACAAATGTCTGCTCCTATGTCTGACCAGAACGTATATTCACAGTTATTCGTCTCGTGCAGGGACTGACATATACGTAATAAAATGCGCTTCTAAATGAGAATAGAAACAGGCGAAAGTTTGAATGGGAAAGTAATATTTTGTCGCAAACGAACGAATGCGAAAAAAACAGGAAAAGGATAAAAGAGCGATAATAAAGTAGAGGACACGGGTAGAAAAGAAAAGAATATAGAAAATTTATTGATCATAAATCTCTATGCGACATCTGTACACAAACCCGTGGGTTGAATCATGCACCTTCCATTCCAGCAGCCATTCGCTCTCTACCTCATGACAAACACGGGAAAAATCCATTCCCACACTGGTTTTTTCTCCAGCTTCTCAGCATCAGTATAATATAATAGTGGTGCGTTTTTAATGTGCTTCAGTATATATTGGCATCACATCCTATTTTTGGAAAACCCCGACTGACTTCTGTCAAATATAATTTCTAAATCACACGGCGGATAGGTGGCTCTGGTTGTCAAGTTTGATGCCTTACTTTGTTCATTTAGACTGACGTTTCCTTACAGAGAAACTACTGTTTTTGATCAACATGTTTCAATTGGCTTCTAAGCATGTTGTGTATGTATTGTCCACATTTAATTGAGCGTTGTGTGCGCGTATGTATTTATGTATTCTTGAAGGTATGTAAGTGTATGCATATATATATATATATATATATATATATATATATATATATATATATATATATATATATATATATATATATATATATATATATATATATATATATATATGTGTGTGTGTGTGTGTGTGTGTGTGTGTGTGTGTGCTTGTGTGTATGTGCATGGCTGTTTGTATTATTTTATACGTAACATCACAGCTTTATTTGTAAACATTTGCCAGTTTATTATCATTGCCCTATTTTGCGAATCTACTTAATTTTCATTTCATAGATCTCTTTACAAGTAACCCGTCAAGAAATAATGGAGAGGTTGAACAATTTAGTTTCATAATTTGTTATTACGTCTGGCCATAGTATACGGGGGATCCGTCGGAGACATCTATTTACAAATATCTGTAGTTTGGAGGTGATACTCTTTGAGACATGCCATGTCTCTGAGCCATACAGCAAGACTGACTTTACATTTGAGTTAAAGATTCTGATTTTGTTCTTTCTGGCTTTAGCTGAGAAGTTCCATATTGGTCGAAGGGTATTAAGAGCGCATTTGGCTTTATTTATCTTAGAGCAGACGTCACCATCGGTTCCCACTCCTTCGTCAATGTTACTCCCCAGATATGTAAAGCTTTCTACTTCTTCAGTGACTTGATCATTGATCTTCATCGAGTCCATCTGCCTATTGTTTATCCTCATTTCCTTTGTTTTATTTACATTTATGTGTAGTCCCATCTTTGCTGCTTCTGTCACTAATCTATTTGTATTCTCTTGCATATCTTGCTATCTATGTGATAGAAGGAACAAATCATTTGCAAAGTCAAGATCCTCCAGCTGTTCGTTGAATGTCCACTGTATTCTTGTTTTCTTTCCTTCTGTTGTTTGTCTCATAACCCAGTCTATGACCATGAGAAAAATTGTCTGACCCCGCTGTGTACTGTGAGGGGCTCTGATAGGTTTCCTTTGTGCACTACTTTGCATGAGGCCTCCTGGTAGAAATCTTGGATGATTTTAATGAATTTCTCTGGGATTCCATAATGTCTCATGATCTTCCATATCACAGTACGGTCTATACTATCGAAAGCCGTTTCGAAGTCCACACAATTTGTGTATAAAGGGGGGCTGCCATTCGTTTGATTGTTCTATAATGATTCTAGTGTATTTATCTGGTCTGTACATGATCATCCTGCACGAAATCCTGTCTGTTCTTCTCTGATCTACATTGGTACCTCACAAATTGAAAACGTTAATGAACATAAATCTCTAGGTATAATCGTTGACCAGCATCTAAACTGGAACTCACATGTACATGCACTGACCAAGCCAACGGCACAGAAAGTTTACCAGTTAGCTAAAATGAAACATTTCCTAGATGAAGATGCACGAAAATTGTTCTATATAGCTCACATACAAGCAAACCTTGACTATTGCTCCACAATCTAGGATGGTTGCTCAATGTCCAACACAAAGAGACTCCGTTCACTAAAAAGCGTGCAGTGCGTCTAATCTCTGACAACTGCCTAACTCAGTGTGTAGATTTCTATAAAAAAAACCTCCGAATACTGCCCTTAAGAAAGCGCCTTCTGTTTAACAAAGCTAAATTTGTTCAAAAAATCCTGTCACACAATGCTCCAGAATATCTGTGGCCAATGTTCAATTACAATGAAAGATGCAGTCTACGCTTTAACAGATTGCAAGTGCCCAAGCCTAGGCTTGACTTATTCAAGAAAAGCTTAGCGTACTCTGCTGCTCATCTTTGGAATTGTCTTCCACATTGTGGTGAAATTACAGTGATGCAACGTTAAAATTCCTCCAATTATAAAGATAATAGGTAAAATAACATGTAGGGATAAAATTATACGTAAGGTACGATGATACATTCTCGCCTACGCCAGCGTTTTCTAGCGCCATTGAAACTAACTAGTTAGAACATGCAGACTAAACGGTTTACCCTTTTAGACGGGAGGGAAACGGAGATAAAAGAAAAAAAATATGACGGTCGGAACACGTGTTTGAATCTAAATGCTAAAAAGACGCAATTTGTAGTTTTAAAGAAAAAATTACGCCACTAGTTGACACAATGTAAGGAATTGGTAGAAAAACGACCTTAGCTCTTGTTAGAAACAGTCGTATCTTGGACGTTTTACGGTAATTGGTTGTTTTGTTTGAATATAGCGGCAAACGCCGTGGACGAAGGTTCAAAAACAAATTTCAAAACTAACCTTGAGAAAAGTAGGTTTTTCTTTAATAATAAAGTTAGGAGAATAAAAACTAGCTAGTTTGATAGCCCATCTTAATCTGACAAATAATATACTTTTAATTACACAGACGGACAGATAACACGGAAGATATTGACGAAAGACTGTATTGTTCAATACAGACTAGCGAACAGTTTTTTGTGCATATTTTCACTAAAGTTACATTTTGACGTCCTTGAACCGAACGCATAAAATCAAACTGCAGTGGACTAGGGGCAAAGTAGGAGGATAGTAGCTAAAAATAACTTAGCATAGAAATCGTATAAGTAAGTGGGGCAGATGTGTGTAGTTTTTTCTTGTAGTTAGTCCAAAAAAAACAAGTGTAATTTTGGGAAAAACCAAGTTGAGACAGACGGACCGACAGAAAAATACTACACACTAGACTGAGATTGGACTGAAATTGGACTTTTAGTTTGAATATTTGAAAAGGTAGAGGGGAAGTCCGCTGATTGGACAAAAGCATTTATATTATTGAAAGAGAGACGCACGCTTGTGCCATTTTTAAAAGACTGTCCTTAAACACAGTTCGTTACTGCTAAATGAGTGTTTTCCAGAAGATATTATATATTATCAGTGGGACGCCATACTATAGCCAGCAGCTCAGCTGAGTTTTGCTAGTACAACGTAACTGTGTTTTCACATTTTGAATTGTGGTAAGGAGAAAAATTCATTAACCCTTTTATTTAACATTTAATATTTTGAGTGATTGATACTGCCATATCATGAAAAATGATTACGACAAGTGAGTGCTTATTCTAGGTCCCCAGCGACAGCCAGGGCCTAGAGACAAACACATAATAATAGAAAGCATATCAAAGACTATAGAAGACAGATCTATATTTGAGATCAGTGGGAACATAACACCCACCTTATTGGATGGAAGAGGAAACTATTGAACATATTTCGGATGCAATGCAGTCTTTGGAAACTGGTACTATTTGATACCACCTGGGTGAGATGTGCTGAGTTGGTCAGAGAGATCTGACCCAATCTTTGTAAGTTCTGTTTGCTTTGTTGTGTGTGTGTAAAATTGGTGCATTAAGCAGTGTGGGACACATGGCACAAATTTTGGTTTCAGAGTTTCTGGTCTGGCACTACGCTAGTGCCAGATGCTTTTGTAGAAGTACAAGAGTGGATGCCGAAGCAGCCTAACATTTTACTCCAGCTAATGTGAGGAGTGGGCCACTGGAATTCTTTACTGCATCGTCACAGGCCAGATAAGTGAATACCTGGCCTGCTGTAGATTCATCACACTGGTTCCACAAATAAATAAATAAACCAAAATCGTGTTGATAAAAACTGTACTGCAGGTCTATATTTCAAAGACATGAACATTATAAAACAGAGATTGGGCATGATGACACCACTCCAACTAAACATCCAGTGCTAGTTTTTCCAAAGACACTGTAGTGAATATTAATATTAACCAATGTAACAATATATTTATGTATAAAATTTTCATTTGATTGTTCAATATATATGCACCTTATTGATAAATACATATTATTTCATACGTCATGACCAGAAGAAACATTTGGTTCAGGACTAAATAAATTTAAAAGATTGTCAAATTTAAATTCTAAAGACAGTGTTAGTTGATTTTATCATAGAGATTATTATTCTTAGTATTAGACTTAGTATTTACATGTGTGTGTCTGTATATTTAATTACCTACACATCACAATTCAGTACCCTAGACATTTAACGTAGCTAACATACATAATAGCAGAATAGGTCTGTTTGAGGTCATAAGTGGTAGCAGAAAGGCCTTCTGTAACTCACATAAACTGTTATCATCAGGAGCCTTCACAGCTGACCTCATCCAGGACACTAGGTAACATAACAACCACGCAATAACATCAAAAACCACTACACACATAACCTAAGAAACAACCTCAGTCCCTATTCATAAAATCATAGACTTTTTGAATACTTTCTGAATTCTGACTACATGCCCCCCTAATCGGATTATCTTTTCTTATAACATCAACTGTAGGTTATAATGACGATGTTTGTACTTTTCAACATATGTTATGTCATCCTTATAAGTAATTAATGTTAATATGAGTGTTCTATATTATTATTTTACTTTACGTTGAATTTCCTAGAATTCTTTGACAATGAGCTTGGTCACTGCTCGCTCTTTCTGGTAGAATAGCTGCAATATTCCCTGATCTTCAAACCCGGGGAAAGCCGATGTCTTTCATGTGACCGTGCATGGCTGGAAACTCTACGCCAGAATGTTGGTCCAGCTTTAGTACTGCTTTCATCCAGGAAACACGAGTAACCAAGTTCCCGGGGGCCTTGAGTCACTATTCCGCACGCACCATGTTTCCGGAGACTTCGACTCGCGGATGAGACAAACATCTGCAGGCCTTAGCCTCCTATATAATTGGGCAGCTCACTTTGTCTAGCACATAATGTCTCCAGAACTCTACTGTAAAGTGGGCGCTGTTCAATAACTAGTACAGACGACCAGCTACATTGTTGGTGTTATTGGAATTCTTTACATTTCGGTAAGAGCTTTTAATTAAATAGATAGTGAGTGTATTATGAACGTGTCATAATCTTCATCAGGGGCTAACGCGTATAGTGTTTTACTATCACTTATTACGACGGGAAAGTGAATAGTGGTTAGTTAAGTTCGCTACTTGCCATCAAATTACCTAGAGTGTGCCTATCAGTAACTTTTTTCTGTTCGAAGGAAATTGGGTGTGAGTTTATGTCAATTTTTCCTTAACAACGGTAAACCCTATTTAAAGGGCTGCTACGAGTTCCTGTAAAGTATTTTCCTAGTGATGTAAATAATTGTGCTATATTGATGACTCTTAAGAGTATACTTACAAACAACATTAGGTCTATTGTCACATGGTATATATGTAAATATTGTTGTTGGCTCAGTGGCTGTAATCCGATATGGTCCTTGTAGTGTTGTTTTTAATTTTTGTGAAAGACGCCTTGCGGGCGGAAATTTTCACGCAGGCCGGGTTGGGTGAAATCAACCGGTCACCCGGTTTGTTTACATTAACATTCCATTTACGTAATCCCTGTGTGCGTACGCCTGGTTTGCACAGTCACCGGCGTTCGGGCGGTTGATACAACGGGAAAGGAAGAGGTTTGCGTGTGTGAGTGGTTCAGCCGGCGCGGACTGGTTTGACTTTCGTAGCTAATGTGTAGGGGGAACGTACATTTTTGGTTACTGTAAAAATTGCCTGATGTACTATGAACTTTTGTAACTATATATTGAACCCTTATATTAGGACAGATGCTTATAGCGGTTGTTTGTATTTGTATTTTCAGTACCCCATACACTACAAAAGGAAAACTGGGATACCATAAGTCCCAACCGGAATCTCTTTCCCTGTTTGGATTTTTCCTGGACCGATTGGATTATCGATTTGGGTCCATTTTTTTATTTAGGGGGGGGGGGGGGGGGAACCTAAACCATTTCTTACAGTACTTAATTTCCAGAGACATCCAGCTCTCAAGCTCACCAAACTTCAGAATAGTGCGCCAATCCTAACCCCGGTTGTAAGTAGCTTTGGCCCTGTTCACTCCATGCGCAGTCACATTCTGACTGGCCAAGCGTCTCTCGGTTATATTAGCGCTCATTGCCTACACCAAACCTGATTTTGGACTAGTTCAACCCTCTGGATATCAGAGTTTATTTATATTTGAGTCACTCATGGATATATTCCCCACTGACGTCCGTCATCCTTGGATTAAATTGATTTCCACTCCTCATCGGAAGAGAGAAAGGAAAGAGGATAGTTTTCAAGTGTAGAGGAATATTACGTCAACTGACAGACAATGGAAAATATAGACTCGGGGACTCAGAGACGGAATGGGAGTTAATGAATTAACGAGGGAGTGCAGGGTTGTGCTTATAAGAGAGAGTGTTTACCTCTCGGCATTAGATCTCTCGGCTTTGTTGTGTTTGGGTTGTTGTTGTTGTTTCTGTGTAGCCTAGTTCACAGTCGTCTCGCCACAGAGACTGAGGACTGTTGACGGGTTATACAGATTAGTTGTGGGTGTTTGGGTTATTTCAGGCACCTCCTGTGGATTTCCTAATTTATTAATTTTATTCAACTTAGGCTGTCATTCTGGAATCTTCGCGCAAGATTATTCTTCGCAGAGTTGTAGATAGAAGGGTAATGACTCTTCTATCACAAGGTAGTGTTCATTATGTGATAGAGCCGGAAAGACGCCCCCTTCATGTTCAGGGCATATTTATCGCCTATATATTTTCGATGTGCACACAGCATGCTGGGATGTGAAAAGTTTAACGAGATAAAAGATATATTAGTTTAGGCCACAATAAAGCCTAAACTATAATTGTGTGTTATATTTGATAGTCGTGTGTTATATTTGATAGTTGTGGGCCATATTTGTGTTTTCATGCCTAATAGAGCAATAAAGGCAAGTGTTATTTGCGTGGCGCAATTACTGCGCGCGCGGACTAAGTTGAATGATTCGCCATAGGGCTTATATAAAGAGAATGTAAGCCTTCGAAAGATTCTATTCTTTCAAGAGCCGCCCAGACGAGAGAGAAACGAAGTTAGACACCAGAGTCAAGATGTAAATGCCTTGAGCACGTGAGTTAATTTATAATAGCATTAGTGTTCTATAATTCTGAAATTATATTGAGCGTGTCTGTTTTAATGGTTAATGAAATAAATAGATTGATGTGTTTCCAGGACCTGATAATTTAGTCTTGAAATATAAATGAGTGAAAATAATATGCGTGGATTGATTTTTATAGTGTAAGTCCAAATCACAGATGTGAGAGTTTTAGTAGCGATTATTTCAGTCATCAGACCGGGCAAGAAAGGTAAATATAGTATGAAACTATTTCATACATGAAACCAGGCAGAGAAGCGATCTATTACTTGAATTTAAATAATATTAACTTTTATCAAGATGGCAGCCACGTGTTCATGAAAGGCGGCGCGTCATCATGCTGTGAATAAAGAAGACGCTTAGTTATCACGAGTTATCAAGCCTACAATGTTACGCTATTGACACGTGGGTGAAGTAGGTTAAATGTAATTTTCCCCAGTAATAGAAGAGAGAGTTTTCGTGTTAAATTTCCTTTAGTTCTAGTGTTAAGTCAAGAGTAATTTTATTTTGTTCTTCAATGTAAGAGTAATTTAGTGGTATTTCACGATTATTGATTATTCTACTGTATATCTTTAGTGGGTTACTTTGAGTGAGATGAGAATATGTATTTAGATTTCTGGAGAGCGCGAGGCACTCCTTGGTGCGTAAGGCACGTTGAGTCAGGTGTTTCTCTGTTTGCTCCTTGTGGAGCATGGAAACACCAATGTGGCTGGTGTCCATCACAAGCCGACAAGAAGCATTTTTATGCTATTGCAGTGGTTGTTTCGGTAACGACGTGTTTCATGTGATGAGATTCCCAGGCTCATCAGTGGTCATATACGACACGCTTGTTGCCAGGCGCACCAGTCGTCACATACGACATGCTTCAGAGTGCAGAACGAATATTGAGATGGATCAGTTGCGAGTTGGTGGTTTATTCTCATTATTGAGAGTATTTGTTGTACACATAGTTGAATATTATTTTATGTCCATGTTATTATTATTTAATTATTGTTATGTGAAGAATGGTTTGTGAGAGCACGTGGGCTCACTTGGAGATATATATCTCTCTTCTCCGCTCCTGAGGGAGCATGGGGCCACCAGTGTGGTTTGCCTCCACATGAAGTATTCATATGCTCGTGCAGTAGTGGTTTTGGTAGCAATCTGTGTTACATGGTGAGTTTGCCAGCCTCATGCACAACACCATACTAGTCTCATTGACGACATGCATGAGTATGTGTGTGTGATAGTTGAGTGTGCCCTTGCAGTAGTGGTTTCGGTAGCAATCTGTGTTACATGGTGAGATTGCCAGCCTCATGCACAACACCGTACTAGTCTCATTGGACGACATGCATGAGTGTGTGTGTGTGTGTGATAGCTGAGTGTGTGCTCTTGCAGTAGTGGTTTTGGTAGCAAGCGATGTTACACGGTGAGATTGCCAGCCTCATGCACAACACCTTACTAGTCGCATGGGACGACACGCATGAGTGTGTGCGTGTGTGATAATTGAGGGTGTCAGGTGGCGTAGAAGGACTGTTGGCAGGTGAAAGTATCGTTATTCAACTATGATTTTAACTAGCCCGTGCTTTGTTTGCGTTTCAGGATTAGGAACTGAGCACTAGCTGGGTGTTTGTTTGTTTGGTTTGTTGGTTTATTTGTTTAATGTTTGCTTCAGTGTACTCTTAGTCCCTGAATGGGTTGTAAAAATAAATACAGCCCCTGCCTTAAGAATCAGAGTTTTATTGTTGAATCGGGTCGGTTGCGAGTGTGAAAAGAGAGTGATCAAATATCACAACATTATCATCATCATCTCGCCCGCCCTATCCCAATTGGCGTCGTCGGCAGGATTAGGCAGACAGTGACACCGAGCAAACAGCAAACGAGCAAATATAATATTGTAAACACTCAGCAGTGCGGTTTTGCAGCAAGATGGCTAATGCGCATATGAAGGTAGTATACGTGAAGGTGCCAGAGGTAAGGCTATTTGATGGAAAGACAAGTCCCACTTGGCAAGAGTTTGTGGAAGATGTAGAGGCGTGTGGAAGATAGCGCCCTTTTGCGCAGAAGACAAGGTAGACGTGATCTGGAACAACGTTACACCAGTGGTCTCTAGGGAATTACGGATACCTGGCGGAGCCAAGGCCAGCCCTGAGCAGTTACTCAAGATAGTAGAAAAAGCCTACAACTAGCAACCACCAGTCAGTGAGATGACCAGGAATTTCCAGGCCGTGAGTCAGGGACCTTGGGAATATGCTGTTTTATGTGAAGGTAAAAAGCCTGATACACTGGTGCAGGTAGCCAGTGTAGAAGCTCACAATGAAGAGGAGACACTCAGAGCAGAATTATCCCTCCTAAAGTCCCAGATAGTACAGATGTCAGAGACCAGTTTGCCAGTACAAGAGGAGGTGCAAAGAGAGAAAGAACCAGGCCAACCGCGAGAACAGCCAACGCAAGACGAGGAGGTGTGTCCGCAGGAACCGCAACTAGCCCTTCTTGTATGTGACAGTCAGGCTGTTAACAAGGAAAGCTGTGAGCTGACAGCACCAACAGACGCAGCGGCACCGATAAGGCGAAAAGGGGTTTGCAAGTGGTATAGTGTCCACAGGGGATGGGGTTTCATCACGCCAGATGATGGAGGTATTGATGTATTCGTACATCAGACCAAGATCTTCAGAAAGGGATTCCGGAGTCTGGCGAGGAATGAACGAGTAGAATTTGACAGCAAACCATCGGTCCAGGGCATGGAAGCAGTCATTGTGTGCGGCATTGGCGGTAAAGAATGCAAAGGAAGTAGGAGGCGACCCATGGCACAGAGAAAGCCTACCAGGTTGAGGTGCTATAATTGTGGTGAGTTCTCAGGCCACCTGGCAGCCAAATGCCCTCAAGGCCCTCTTCTGAAGAGATGTTTTAGATGCAAGTCTACAGAACACTTGATATCCGCTTGTCCCTCAAGGAGCTCTTTCCCGAGACGTACTGCCACAACCAGGTTGCCTACAGTATGTAAACCAAGAGATGGCCGTGACAACTGTCACCCTAATGGAACCGAGAAAATTGGTCGTCGTCTAGGGGAGGAAACCCGTCCTAAGCAGATAGTAGGGAGTGCACATCAAGGTTCAGAAGAGGAGACTCATCAAAAGCAGATTGTGGGGAATGTGGGCCACCGTCCACACAAAATGAGTGTAAAACACGTCAATAGCGATCCCCCTACAAAGTCGACAGCTGCATGCACTGACAGGCAGAAGTCACAAGCCAGCAGCGACGCGGCAGAGGCGAGCGAGTCTTCTAGACCACAGCGGCTGACAGCCCGTCAACGTACAACTGGGGACATGACGACCAAGAGAGTCCCCAGCCGGGTTGTACCGAATACAGAATCTGAGCCCAAAACATCGCCGCAGAGAAATAATCAGGCGCAGCACCAACGATCTGAGAGATTTCGACTGAAGCGCCAGAGGTAGTGATGTTGTCGGGACGACAACAAAATCAGGAGGGAGATATGTGATGGAGCCGGAAAGACGCCCCCTTCATGTTCAGGGCATATTTATCGCCCATATATTTTCGATGTGCGCACAGCATGCTGGGATGTGAAAAGTTTAACGAGATAGAAGATATATTAGTTTAGGCCACAATAAAGCCTAAACTATAATTGTGTTATATTTGATAGTCGTGTGCTATATTTGATAGTTGTGGGCCATATTTGTGTTTTCATGCCTAATAGAGCAATAAAGGCGAGTGTTATTTGCATGGCGCAATTACTGCGCACGCGGACTAAGTTGAGTGATTCGCCATAGGGCTTATATAAAGAGAATGTAAGCCTTTGAAAGATTCTATTCTTTCAAGAGCCGCCCAGACGAGAGAGAAACGAAGTTAGACACCAGAGTCAAGCTGTAAATGCCTTGAGCACGTGAGTTAATTTAGAATAGCATTAGTGTTCTATAATTCTGAAATTATATTGAGCGTGTTTGTTTTAATGGTTAATGAAATAAATAGATTGATGTGTTTCCAGGACCTGATAATTTAGTCTTGAAATATTAATGAGTGAAAATAATATGCGTGGATTGATTTTTATAGTGTAAGTCCAAATCACAGATGTGAGAGTTTTAGTAGCGATTATTTCAGTCATCAGACCGGGCAAGAAAGGCAAATATAGTATGAAACTATTTCATACAGGAAACTAGGCAGAGAAGCGATCTATTACTTGAATTTAAATAATATTAACTGTTATCAAGATGGCAGCCACGTGTTCATGAAAGGCGGCGCGTCATCATGCTGTGAATAAAGAAGACGCTTAGTTATCACGAGTTATCAAGCCTACAATGTTACGCTATTGACACGTGGGTGAAAGTAGGTTAAATGTAATTTTCCCCAGTAATAGAAGAGAGAGTTTTCGTGTTAAATTTCCTTTAGTTCTAGTGTTAAGTCAAGAGTAATTTTATTTTGTTCTTTAATGTAAGAGTAATTTAGTGGTATCTCACGATTATTGATTATTCTACTGTATGTCTTTAGTGGGTTACTTTGAGTGAGGTGAGAATATGTATTTAGATTTCTGGAGAGCGCGAGGCACTCCTTGGTGCGTAAGGCACGTTGAGTCAGGTGTTTCTCTGTTTGCTCCTTGCTCCATGGAAACACCAATGTGGCTGGTGTCCATCACAAGCCGACAAGAAGCATTTTTATGCTATTGCAGTGGTTGTTTCGGTAACGATGTGTTTCATGTGATGAGATTCCCAGGCTCATCAGTGGTCATATACGACACGCTTGTTGCCAGGCGCACCAGTCGTCACATACGACATGCTTCAGAGTGCAGAACGAATATTGAGATGGATCAGTTGCGAGTTGGTGGTTTATTCTCATTATTGAGAGTATTTGTTGTACATATAGTTGAATATTATTTTATGTCCAAGTTATTATTATTTAATTATTGTTATGTGAAGAATTGTTTGAGAGAGCACGTGGGCTCACTTGGAGATATATATCTCTCTTCTCCGCTCCTGAGGGAGCATGGGGCCACCAGTGTGGTTTGCCTCCACATGAAGTATTCATATGCTCGTGCAGTAGTGGTTTCGGTAGCAATCTGTGTTACATGGTGAGATTGCCAGCCTCATGCACAACACTATACTAGTCTCATTGACGACATGCATGAGTATGTGTGTGTGATAGTTGAGTGTGCCCTTGCAGTAGTGGTTTCGGTAGCAATCTGTGTTACATGGTGAGATTGCCAGCCTCATGCACAACACCGTACTAGTCTCATTGGACGACATGCATGAGTGTGTGTGTGTGTATGATAGCTGAGTGTGTGCTCTTGCAGTAGTGGTTTCGGTAGCAATCTATGTTACATGGTGAGATTGCCAGCCTCATGCACAACACCATACTAGTCTCATTGTACGACATGCATGAGTGTGTGTGTGTGTGATTGCTGAGTGTGTGCTCTTGCAGTAGTGGTTTTGGTAGCAACCGATGTTACATGGTGAGATTGCCAGCCTCATGCACAACACCTTACTAGTCGCATGGGACGACACGCATGAGTGTGTGCGTGTGTGATAGTTGAGGGTATCAGGTGGCGTGGAAGGACTGTTTGGCAGGTGAGAGTATCGTTATTCAACTATGATTTTAACTAGCCCGTGCTTTGTTTGCGTTTCAGGATTAGGAACTGAGCACTAGCTGGGTGTTTGTTTGTTTGGTGTTTGGTTTGTTGGTTTATTTGTTTAATGTTTGCTTCAGTGTGCTCTTAGTCACTGAATGGGTTGTAAAAATAAATACAACCCCTGCCTTAAGAATCAGAGTTTTATTGTTGAATCGGGTCGGTTGCGAGTGTGAAAAGAGAGTGATTAAATATCACAACAGCATCATCATCATCTCGCCCGCCCTATCACAATAACATATTTCCGATGTCAAGAACATTGCTGCATTGGCAGAGCAATTGTTAACTTTATATCGGTCCGCCGCCTTTATGAAGAATTAAGCTATTATTAGTTTCAGCTCGTCAAGCCCCCACCCTGATTTACTGAGTGGAATTCTTATTATTATATATAGCTCCATTTAGAGTGTATTTAGTAAATTGACCGAGAAAAACATGTAGCTCATTTACAATTATTAAATCGAAGTTAAATTGGAATAATTACAAATAACAAATTTAATAATCATTTAGGTTTTACAAGGTTTTAGAAAATTTGAATAATGATTTAACACAAAGTTGTCATCACTGTTGTGGTGGGATGAAAGTTTATAAAGGAGTTCACGTGGCAGCTTTAACGTTTATCTTATCTGCCAATTGTAGGTTCTGCTCCCGCTGATGGTTTGGCTCTTGGTTGGCTTATCACGCTCGTCGCTGGTCAAGGTTGTTAGGGCGCAGCACGTTCCCAGAAATGTCAGGAAGTGTCTACGAAATTGGTTCCTCCTCTTAAAGCTCAGGCCAGTGTGTAAAGTTTCTTTTCTTCTTTCCACTCTGTAAAGTGTCAGTCTGTATGCTCTGTAAGGAAGAGTGGTGTGTTGTTGAGATCAGGCATGCTCCAGTCTACCCAGCTGTAAATGGGTAACTCACCCTAGTCCTGAGTTAGGGAAGGCAAAGGCTCCAGAGGAAGCAGGCCCTAAACTTGGTCACTCCAACCAACGCAGGATGGTGTATGTATGAAGTAGAAGTGTAGAGTGTGATTACCGCGAATGGTGTACTGTTCGTGTGCTGACCAATATAACCACTCATACACTTGTGTCTACAAGGCACCAATGCAGACTGCTGGAATCTTTGTTTACTCAATTTATTCAGACGTACACACTGGGACATACGAGTACATCATGGTATGTTGACATATCAATTTGTAGGTATACATAGCAGATCTGAAGTCATGACACATTCAGAAATAATGGGCAGTACATCAAAAGTTCAATGTCATGATATATTAAGGCCGCATCCCCCTATCTGACTAAACGCGTCAGTGAAGGCAGATCGATAAATAACTAAAGTTACTTGACGTCCATAGTTTGTAGTATATATTATGAAACCACGAAAGGGGGGTTTCTAGCAAGATTGAGATCTCCCTGTCACTGTCCGATAATAGGATAAATAATCTGTTCTCTTGGCAGTGATCAAAACATATGATGACCGAAATCTAACATGGCTGCCTCCCTGAGTTGTCGTTCACTCATTCATAGGAAGTAGAATATAAGCCAGAGTTAATTTATAATGGGTATATAAATGATTTCATAAATGTTTCCATACAGCTCTACGGTGATCAGATTAATTCACGTAGCCATAACCGCTGCAGGAAAGTCTGTCATCTTCGTCGATACAAAACACGACCCTAGCGATACGAAGCACAATGTTCCATCTAGGTCGAATCGACATGAGATCATCAATATAGGGTCTGGCAATACATGGAGTCCGAATTATACATTGTACCGTACCTTAGGAGAGTCTCTAACATAAACTATAGTAGAGATACCATCTCCTTTAGAAGAAAACCACTTCATGAATCATATTTCCTTAAGAATCTACCAGCCCTTTGAAAAGTGCGTACCCGCCATTATCACGGTACATCGGAACTCATCACGACTTGTCAAGACAACTCATACTTCCGCTAGACCGGAATAACAAGAATCTAGTCCCTCCTACCCATCCAAAATATACAATATAGGACTGATTCTACTTGTACTAATAATATGTAATACATATGAATTCAGGCCATAAACACAATAAGCAAATTAATATATTTTCTGGCCCTAAAAAATAAGTACAAACGTAAGCGCAATATCCTTGCGCCGGATCAATATCCAGAACGATTACTCCTATAATCAAAAGTGTGAATCAAACATGGATTCTCTCGCTTTTACCATAGACAGCATTTTCATACACAAATGAATGAATGTCTATATTTTTCCCATATTAAATAGCCATATCGATTTTTGTAATATGTGCGTCAAAATATGCACGCAACAGATTACCACACCCCTCGGGAAAAAAAAAATTGTACATTTTTTTTTTTGAAACACATCTAGGAGCAACATACAATAGGCTCACAACGCACCAATAACAATGCGCAGATGATAAGCATAAGTTTTATGACCTTAGAGAAGGTACTTCTCTAAGTATTAATATTTCCAGAGAGGTGTCACCAACGCATACTACAATATTAGCAATGACACAATTTCCACATTAGTTTATACATCAATTTCATCTAAGATATCTTAACATCATGATCATCAAAGACGAAAAACATTGAAAGATCAGCGGTGAATAAATATCAATGAACCGCTAAGTAGTGTTACAATCAATATATGATATATTACATATGTGTACACATTTCAACATAGAAACAACTGTATCAAAGTTGTATAACAGTTATGAATCATGTGGGCATCTAGACAAAATATCTGCCATCACATTTTCTGACCCACGGATAGCTCGCACCGAAAAATGAAATGGCTGTAGAGCAATCGCGTATCGCGTTGATCTCGCGCTCTTCAGATTTTTACTCTGAATAGCCGTAAGAGCTTTCTGGTCAGTTTCCACAATGAAATGCGCGCCCAGAAGAAATCTTTGCAGTTTAAGGATTGACCAAACCATAGCCAATAATTCACGGTCTAGGACCGAGTAATTCTTCTCTGCGGCATTTAATTTCCGAGAAATATACATCACAGGATGCAGATTTCCAGAGTACTCTTGCATTAGTGCAGCTCCAATCCCGGTGGATGAAGCGTCACTACGAAGAATAAATGTCTTATCCTTAGAAGGCAATACTAGGATAGGTGAAATAGAAAACATAGTTTTAACCTTATCCAAAGAGGATTGACATTCTTGAGTCCAATGGACTACATTAGGAGACCCTTTCTTTAGCAAGGAAGAAAGAGGTGACATAATGGAGGACAGATTCGGGATGAATCGTCCATAAAATTGTATTAGACCTAAGAGACTTCGTACTTGCTTTTTAGTCTTAGGAATAGAAATGTTAAGTATCTTACTTGTATTATGGTCTTCTGTTTTTAGGAACCCATGACCAACACGGTGTCCTAAGAAAGATATTTCGCTAAAACCAATACATGCTTTCGATGGTTTCGCTGTCAGGTTATGCTCGCGTAAGATAGACAATAGTTCATTTATACCATTATAGTGATCGTTCCAAGTATCACTGAAAAGACAGATGTCATCAAGATACGCAATGACATCTGAGCGATGAGATAGGATTCGACGCATCATGCGTACAAATGTTGCAGGGGCGTTCATAAGACCGAAAGGCATGAAATTCCATTGGAATAGACCCCTAGGCGTCGAAAAAGCAGTAAACGGTTTGGCGTGTTCGGATAGTGGAACTTGCCAATATCCCTTAGACAAATCGAGTTTAGTAAAGAAGTGAGAATTCGATAGTCTCGTAAGTAGCTCTTCTAGTAAAGGCATAGGTTCAGCATCGAATTTAGTCACTTGATTCAATTTGCGATAATCCACGCAAAGACGTATGTTATTGTCTTTTTTCCGTACTATAACCATCGGCGAAGAATATGCTGATGTGGATGGTTCAATAATTTTTAACTCTATCATCTCATCTAACTCTTTCTCTACCTGTGCTTGAAAATGTATCGGGATAGGATACGGTCTGACTCTTATAGGACTATGGTCAGTAAGAATAATGTCATGTTGAATGACATCCGTTTGACCAGGAATGTCAGTAAGGACATCCTGAAATTGTTCTAACAAAGTAGAAACTTGTTTCTGCTCTCCTGGAGATAATTCTGGAGAAATTGCAACATCTTTCCATGATTCATTAGAGTGAAGAGGAATCATTGGAAAAGGTAAATTTACATCCGAGAAACTCGTTTCCTCATCCTGTATTACTGACAGAGATGAGTACTGTCCATGTTGGACTGGAAAATCGTCCGTTGCCTGGAAAACAGGTTGTAAATAATCAGGACGTTCATGGAATTCCGTGAGCATGTTGATGTGGAAGGTTTTACGCTTCCCGTCAATATCGACGATATAGTCAACATCGGAAACTTTTGATATTATATCGTACGGACCTTTCCAAGAAATGAGAAGTCTATTTTCCCTACAAGGTAGCAAGACAAATGCTTTGTCACCTGGACAAAGTTGTCGCAAACATCTCTTTTTATTGGCAAATTCCCTTGCCTTCTGTTTCGCAAATTCAGAAGAAGCAGTTGCCAATTTGCATGCTTCAATAATCTTGTGTCTAAGTGCGATGACATATTCATAAGAGGATTTTGTGTCATCGACAATATTATCAGCAGTTATAAGATCATGAAGTAAGGACATAGGACCTCGCGGTTTCGTGCCAAAGACAAGTTCAAAGGGAGAAAATCCTGTATGTTCGTTGGCGACCTCTCTATATGCAAAGAGAGCCGCGGGTAAAACCCTAACCCAATCCTGAGGATGATCTTCCGTTATCTTACCTAGTAGGTTTTTCAGAGTTCTATTCAAACGTTCCACCATCCCATTGGACATAGGATGATAAATACTACTCAGCGATCTCTCTATCTTCAGAGTCGACATTACTTGAGACATGGTATCCGATATGAGTTGGGTACCATGGTCGGATAATATTTCTGCTGGAAACCCCAGACGAGAAAATATTAACCAAAGAGCATCTGCGACATCAGCAGTAGTTATGCTCTTTAGAGGAACAGCCTCCGGCCAACGTGTGCACATATCAACACACGTCAAAATAAATTGGTGTCCTCTAGCAGACTTTATCTTAAATGGACCAATGATGTCTATCGCCATTTTTTGAAATGGCCGAATGGGAATGTCTGCAGCCTGAATAGGTGCATCATGGCGTGGACCTCTGGATTTAATCTCTTGACATACTTTACAAGATCGACAATAGATTCGTATGTCCTTATTCACAGCAGGCCAAAAGAAAGATTGAAGAACTCTAGCTTTAGTACGGGAAAAACCCATATGTCCAGCACACTGCGAATCATGAGCGTGCTGTAAGATTTTAACTCTCATATTTTTAGGCACAAGGATTTGAGAATGAATGGACTTAGCGGAGTCTTGTACCATACGTACAAGTACGCCATTCTTCATCGTAATCCAAGATTTACGATTAGTATCCTTATTCGGATCACCTTTTGTTGCCAGAGTAAAGAATTTCTTTAGAGTAGGATCATCTTTCTGCTGTTTGATAAAGGAATCGTGGGAAATCTCCAAGGGATCATCTTGGATCTGCGCATCATTATCTTCAGAATGTGAAGATTGTGGCATATTAAGAGCTTGAGCCCTAGTGATTACTGCATTAGCAGATTGCATATTAACATTTTCCCAATTAGAAATTTGCTGTGGAGTGCATTCTTTCACTCCATGAATGCGACCGATGATAAGATCAGCGATCGGATTCGGCAAGAGACATGCTTGCACCTCTCCTGTAAAGAAAGGCGTAGCAATATTGATAATGGCAGTGGAGTACTTCTCCAATGTGCCACCAAATGTTACACATTTGACTATATTGCCTGTAGCTCGAGAAGGATTTACGAGTGATTGCCTCACTCCAATGGTAGTGCACCCCGAATCGAAAAGAATTGATACCGGAGTACCATCTATTAGGCCCCTATTAAAGACAAGAGCACCCCTTCCATTATGCGCAATTGACGCATGGAGAGCGGGAAGCGGGTGACCGCAGCTTAAAGTAGACACTGTGGTTGGATCGAATAATGTTTTGCATTGCGAACACTCAGATGCTCTAGCAAAATCGAAAGCGGAATTTGCTACACTGTTGGAGTCTTTTTTATCATTATTCTGATTATCGGTGTCGTGGAACTCCTGTTGTGCAGAGTTAGCCTGGTAATACGATTTACCATGTCTTTTGTGTTGTGATCTACCTCGGTTATAATTGTCTCTATAATTATCATTTCCCTTGTTATAGCCCCTATTTGGGTTTGAATCATAACATTCATGATCATAATCATCATGCTCATTATATTGAGTATCCCTGTAATATTGTTTCTTTTGTCTCCATGAAGCACTTGGGTAGTTCCTATAGCTACTCCCTTTCCGAGAATTTCTAACATTATGGGTACCCCTCGCGTGTCGAGGACTATCAGCCCGATTCCAGTTCTTCAAAGAAGAACTCTGATTTGAGCGGTTATCTTGGTTTTGATACTTATTCCAATTAACCTTTTTATCAAATTTATTTTTAGCTCCTTGGAATTTGTGTGAGTAATTCTGATTATATTCTGTTGCCGAAGCAACTGGCATACTCTCTTTAATGTTAGAGTTACTAAGAATCATGTCAGGGTGTGCCGTGGCATACTGGTCACAATATTCTTCCATTTGCTTTATTGTACCAGGTTTACGCTCATGTAAGAACTCTAGGAATGATTTATTTACAGAAGACATGACCTTGTCTCTTAGCAATAAATCCGTAAGACCATCAAATGTTTTCTCTGTTTTGGATAATTCAATCCATCGTGAAAGTGTAATTCGTGCTTTTGAGATGAAATCTGAGAATTCTACACCTACCTCAGGTCTCATTGTTTTAAACAAAAGACGATAACCTTCTTCAGACAGCTGATATCTCTTTATCAAAGCTGCCCTAACAGCATCATAATTATCTTTGTCGGCCTCTTCAACAAAATATAACTTACTCAGAGACTCCCCTTTTAGATTTTCAGACAACTGATTCACATACTGTGATTTGTCAACATTATGAGATCGACAAGCCCGTTCAAATCTAGAAAGCCAAAATGTTATGTCATCACTGGTAGGGTTAAACGCTGGTACCTTGACCTTGTACACAAAGGGTTTACCATTACCACCAGATGCCTGATTAACATTACTCATACATGTCAATTTTAATTTCTCTAATTCAAACTCATGTTCTCATATTGCTTTTCTCTCTTCAGCTTCTCTATCTAATCTTCTCTGTTCTGCAGCAGCTTCTAATTTCTTCTGTTCTGCAGCAGCTTCTAATTTCGCCTGTTCTGCAGCAACTTCTAATTTTTTCTGTTCTGCAGCAACTTCTAATTTTTTCTGTTCTGCAGCAACTTCTAATTTTTTCTGCTCTGCATCAGCTTCTAATTTCTTCTGTTCTGCCTCAAATCTCCTTTCCTCCACTTGCATCTGCAATTTCTTAAGTTCAGCAGCAGTATCAGCTTCTTTTTCTAATCTTTTTTCTTCAGCTAGAGCTTTCCTTTCTTCTGCAGCAGCTTTTTTTTCTTCTATTTGAAGTTTTCTCTCCTCAGCCGCAGCTTTTTTTTCCTCAGCAGCAGCTTTTCTTTCTTCAACAGCAGCAGCTGTTTTTTTCTCTTCTGCAGCTAATGCTTTGTCATATTGAGCAACAGCCCATTGTTCTAAGTCTTTTCCAGTCTTATCAAGAGATTTTCCTTGTGCAATGAAATAATCTAATGTAGACATATTGTCTTCTTAAATCAGAAACCTGAAAAAGTAAATAAATTACCCTATTTCACTTTAATGGGAGACAAGTCTATACCATAGACTTAGTCTTAGTCCAAACTTGTATGGTTTATAATAACCAATGATAACTTGAGTACCTGTGGACAACAATAACTGTATCTCAAATACTGTGGGGACAAGCCTTACAAAGGTCTTGTATACCTCAATGTAATCAAAGATCACTTGAGTACCTGTGGAAAAAATATTTCCCTTTACCAATCACTTTGGGAGACAAGCCTTACAAAGGTCTTGTACATTTTGTTTTATAACAATAACAATCATAAAGTACTGATCTGTACTATACTATCAGTGTATACCACTATACGTCATATGTCAACTAAAGACATTACAAAGGACAAACAAGAAAAGACAATATGAACACATTTGCAGAGATCAAATTAAATTAAATAGGAGAAATGAAAAAAAAATGATCACAGAAACCGTGATGATAACTGCAATAAGATAACAAGACAAATAACGCCACAGTGTATAAACATAAGGGTGTAAAAAACTGAAATGAAAGGAAAGATGAGACCTACAATTATACAAACAAATCAAACAAAACTAAGGAACACAAAATTATTAACAAAAACAACGAAGAAAAGAACACCTCATCACAACTAACAGAAATAGCAGCAAATTGTTGCTAACAAATTTCCAATTAAGAAAATGTGTACCTATAGAATACTAGTACCAGACCAATGTCACTCGGCATACCTTGTACTAGTCACACAGAACATAAACTAATTTAATACATAACAAATAACATGTAAGCATAAATAGCATATAGCATACAATATAATTTATGTCATGAATGGAATGTGTTGCAGGTATAGTGTTGTAAAGCAGGCACAGTTTATTTTAATACTAATAACTTGCCACTTTATTCAGTAATAGATTTAATTTTAAACTATTACACTGTCAATTTTTCTCTGTTGAGCATATGAAGATCCAACGATGAACTATGCACTTTATGTTCAACAACACTGTGATTCTTCTGTACGTTGAGAAATGTCAACAATACTGCTCCAGATATTTTCTACACTTGATACCACTGTCCTGTGTAATACTGTCTGTACAGCGAAAAACTGTCAACAAGCGCTGACCTAGATACAGCATCCTATCGGTAATACAGGTCAAGCTGACATCGACTGTATAGCTGTCCTACTGGTGTTGATGTGGTCAAACAAATGTTCTTTCAGCTGTAAACTGTGATTCTCAACACAAAACTGCGTAAGCTGGACCCAGGAATCTGGCTCACCACTGTAAAGTTTCTTTTCTTCTTTCCACTCTGTAAAGTGTCAGTCTGTATGCTCTGTAAGGAAGAGTGGTGTGTTGTTGAGATCAGGCATGCTCCAGTCTACCCAGCTGTAAATGGGTAACTCACCCTAGTCCTGAGTTAGGGAAGGCAAAGGCTCCAGGGGAAGCAGGCCCTAAACTTGGTCACTCCAACCGACGCAGGATGGTGTATGTATGAAGTAGAAGTGTAGAGTGTGATTACCGCGAATGGTGTACTGTTCGTGTGCTGACCAATATAACCACTCATACACTTGTGTCTACAAGGCACCAATGCAGACTGCTGGAATCTTTGTTTACTCAATTTATTCAGACGTACACACTGGGACATACGAGTACATCATGGTATGTTGACATATCAATTTGTAGGTATACATAGCAGATCTGAAGTCATGACACATTCAGAAATAATGGGCAGTACATCAAAAGTTCAATGTCATGATATATTAAGGCCGCATCCCCCTATCTGACTAAACGCGTCAGTGAAGGCAGATCGATAAATAACTAAAGTTACTTGACGTCCATAGTTTGTAGTATATATTATGAAACCACGAAAGGGGGGTTTCTAGCAAGATTGAGATCTCCCTGTCACTGTCCGATAATAGGATAAATAATCTGTTCTCTTGGCAGTGATCAAAACATATGATGACCGAAATCTAACATGGCTGCCTCCCTGAGTTGTCGTTCACTCATTCATAGGAAGGAGAATATAAGCCAGAGTTAATTTATAATGGGTATATAAATGATTTCATAAATGTTTCCATACAGCTCTACGGTGATCAGATTAATTCACGTAGCCATAACCGCTGCAGGAAAGTCTGTCATCTTCGTCGATACAAAACACGACCCTAGCGATACGAAGCACAATGTTCCATCTAGGTCGAATCGACATGAGATCATCAATATAGGGTCTGGCAATACATGGAGTCCGAATTATACATTGTACCGTACCTTAGGAGAGTCTCTAACATAAACTATAGTAGAGATACCATCTCCTTTAGAAGAAAACCACTTCATGAATCATATTTCCTTAAGAATCTACCAGCCCTTTGAAAAGTGCGTACCCGCCATTATCACGGTACATCGGAACTCATCACGACTTGTCAAGACAACTCATACTTCCGCTAGACCGGAATAACAAGAATCTAGTCCCTCCTACCCATCCAAAATATACAATATAGGACTGATTCTACTTGTACTAATAATATGTAATACATATGAATTCAGGCCATAAACACAATAAGCAAATTAATATATTTTCTGGCCCTAAAAAATAAGTACAAACGTAAGCGCAATATCCTTGCGCCGGATCAATATCCAGAACGATTACTCCTATAATCAAAAGTGTGAATCAAACATGGATTCTCTCGCTTTTACCATAGACAGCATTTTCATACACAAATGAATGAATGTCTATATTTTTCCCATATTAAATAGCCATATCGATTTTTGTAATATGTGCGTCAAAATATGCACGCAACAACTGTTCCATTTATGTTCCAGAGATAGTACCCTCAATTGGTACCACCAACAATCTAATCCTGGCTCACAGACTTTTTGCTCAGATGAATACAAGCACTTGAATTGGCTCTTACACGTGTTCTTGCGGTCGTTACTTTTATAAGATAATTCCTTCTATGACTCCGTGTGTTTCAGTTTCCCCAGATTCCAGTTCCTTATTAAAATGGTAGAGTTTTTCCTGGGCTGTGTAAGTCCTTCCAAAATACTCCAACAAAAGTCCGCCCTGATAAATAGAGTCCTGAATTCTAACGTCTGGCAGTTGTGTCGTCTTGGCAAGCGATTTCTCACAGTGAACTAGACTTGCCAAAATTGTCAGATAATATAATGCAATTCTGCCCCCGCATTTGTTTGTTACGAGGCTAATCAGAACACTAATCGTTTTCAAACATGCGTGTCGTGTGGGGAAATTTAAAATTATTTCCGACCTTGGGAAAACTATGCATGATGCAGAGGTCACCTCTTCCATATATAGTAATTGTTAAGGAATAAAGTTAATATGTCATAGTATATTGCCACACGCAGGCATATAGCCATTGTTATTTGAGGAGATGTCTTTTTGTGGTAATGCATTGTTGCCTTCATTCTTCATGGGGTTTTCTGAATGACTGCTTGATCGTGCTGATTTCGCGAATATATAAATTTTGATGCAGTAATGTGAGAACTCAACGTAGGCACATCAACAAGTGTCAGTTCTGTGATAGTCAAACTCGTTACTTGAAAGTTGATACATCATTTATTGACATCACATCATATAGGACAAGACATTTGACGTTGACGGTTAATAAGTAATTCAACATGATGAGATTGGACGTATGTCCTCAATAAAATCCAAATAAATAGTCTCAGAAGAATCCTCAAGCAAATTCTGACTGGGTCTCTGAGTTAATACATCAATAGTTATAAGAGCCATGAAGTAGTTAAGTACAAGGTTATACTCATAACGGTTGACCTTTTTCTCAAGGACGGGAGATGCTCATTATACTTGGTAGTATCTAAGATCCCGATCTTGATTATGTTCTTTGACAAAAATGTCCTCATTAACTATTCATAGACGAACGTAGGTACTGGTTCCTACCAAATCATTCTAGGCATATAAAGTTACTTAGGCATTGATACTTGAATCACCTCTTGGATTAGCCGTGACTGACACAACGGCTTCCCAATAATATCGATACAACGAAAATCCACGGTATTTACCGACAATCCCTCTATTAAGCATATACAGGTATATAGAAATATATCTTCAGCTGTGAATCCATTTCGGTACAGGCTAGTTACCTGTCATCGACTAGATACTCACGGCTTCGTAGAACAAACATTATTATTATAATAGTTACATACTTGATTCTTCCAACGAATCGACACTTACGTGGACGACTACCGGCTACGACTGCTCAATCCGCAGGGCCGGGTCTAAACATAATACTTTCATCCACTATACGGGGTTAAAATCCAAAGATCATAGGACCGATCTTGGGTTACCAGCTTCTACCATGAAGCTATGACGTTGACTGCCTTTTTGTTGACAACCAGCGCGTTACATAAAAATTCCCCAAAAATGTGCGTTCTCGTGCACCATAAATTTAATATACCAACGTTTCTCAATTGGTGCGTACACTTGTAACAAAGACAGAACCTGAGCCTGTCTATATATGTTAAAGTCTGTTAGGACTTAGGAGCCGCGGTAGCATAGTGGTTAGTGCACTGGCTTCCTAGCGCAGTGGTCTATGGTTCGATCCCCAGATGAGGCGGAAAAATTTTTAGACCACAAACGGCTCCTGGGTCGACCCAGCCCCAAATGGGTACCAGAGCTACTCTGGGAAGGTTAAGGCGGCCGGCGTGATGCCGACCACATCACCCCTCGTGTGCCGACGGTCAAGATAATATGGGCCTAACACCATATTCCCAATATGCCTAAATGGGCGTGTAACGGGTTCCTTTACCTTTACCTTTACCTGTTAGGACTTAAAAAGGACGCAACAGATTATCTTACAAATCCCCCTGAAAAAAATTAATTCTATTAATTTTTTTCTTCGTTAATAAACGCGGAGAGGTGAATCAAATTTACATAATCCTGTACTAATAATACACCCCCACTAGATAGACTAATGACAAAGAGGATGTAGAATGAAATTCAACATCAATAAAAAAAACAGGAGTAATAAACACAATTTCAACCATAATCCATTAATTTGGACTACTTGTGGGACCAAAGAGAAATTAAAGTATGAAGGATGATGAACTAAAACACTGAGGATGTGAAACCATCAAACCAAAAAAAATCAACAAGTGAATTTTAAATGATGAAGATGAAATGACATAATAGATGAGAAGTGAATTCATAAACAACCAAAAAAAAAAAAATGCAAATGAAACATGTAAAGAGAACAAGGCAATTAACAAACCACGCGAAGTGATCAAGACACTTATCAGTTTCTAAAATTAATCAGAGACACTACTTAACTATGAGTGCAAAATAATACACTAAAAGTGGTGGTTTCTAGTTCTACGAACTATTATACAAACTAATAATAATAAACACTGTAAAATATGCAACTAATGAAGTGATCTTAATTGCTGATAAGTAATCAAAATTGTCCATGTCTTAAAATTGTTACCAATTCCAGTTATTATTATCTATAATAATATTAAGAAAATCCATATCATCTCTGAAAATAGTTCATAATCTAAGAAGTTCCGTTTTACTAACATCTAAATACATTGAAATGTTATTTTACGAGTAATCCTGGAAGTTATCATCTTCCACTTTGAACAGCATGTATCTATCATCTTAAAAGGATGATAATATATCTTCACAATGTCACGTTCAGAAGAGAATGTAGTTCATTTAACGAAAGTCATTTTCCTTATGTCAATGTTATTGACACAACACTGTTATTGGTTTACAATACGAACAGTCTGAATAATCAATTTTCATCAGTAATACAGTGGGAATACAACTGAAGTAGACGTTGCATAAATCATCAAAGTTAATTGCGTATAACGTTACAATTGCACGACTGTCGATGTAGAAGATCTAATCTCTGTAGGGCGTATTTGCTCGCTTGGATCGCTTGGACACCTGGATAAACAGTCAGCTAACACATTTTGCGAACCTGGTATGGAACGTATAGTAAAACTATACGGTTGCAACGTTATCGCATATCTGGTAGATTTCGCAGACTTGACGTCTTTGGTGTTGAGAGCAGTGAGTGCTTTTTGATCAGACTCAACAATAAAATGAGATCCTAACAAGTATCTCTCAAGTTTGGTGATTGACCAAACTAACGCCAGGAGCTCCTTATCCAGAACCGAGTATTTTTGTTCAGTTGCTGTTAACTTTCTTGAAACATACATTACAGAATGCAAGGTGCCACAGTATTCTTGAAGTAGCACGCTTCCTATTCCATAATTAGACGCGTCACTGCGAAGTGTAAAAGGGAGTTTTGGATTAGGTAGCATCAATACTGGAGGTGTGGAAAAAAAATTCTTGATAGAATCTAACGCGATTTGATGTTCATTCGACCACCGAATCACGTTAGCTGTGCCCTTCCTCAACAAAGAAGAGAAAGGAGCAGTAATGGTCGATAAATGAGGAATAAATTTACCGTAAAATTGTATTAGACCCAACAAAAACGTACTTGTTTTTTTGTTTTCGGAGCTGTAATGTTCAGGAATTTTGTGACGTTACTGTCCTCAGTATATAATTTGCCATGACCAATACGGTGGCCTAAAAACGATATGTCGTGAAAACCCACGAATGCCTTGGATGGCTTAGCTGTTAGGTTAAATGACCGTAACGTGGACAGTAATGTGTTCAATCCCTGAACATGTTCTTCCCATGAGTTGCTAAAAAGACAAATGTCATCGATGTATGCAATGACATCGGGACGATGAGACAGTATGTGACGCATCATACGCACGAAAGTGGCAGGAGCGTTCACTAACCCAAATGGCATAAAATTCCATTTGAATAGATCATGAGAACTAGAAAAAGAACAAATGACTATTACAAGAAAGAAATGATGACTGCATAGGCTGAGTCATCAAAGAATGTGAAATCAAAATCCAATATCAGTAGGTTACTATCTGCGTGACGCAGAATCAGGAACCAATTGTAATCGGAGAGAATGGTGGTGGAAATACACACCATTGTCCCGCTCGATAGCCATGCGAGCATCTTTATTGGTTCTAAATGTAACCACGGCGTCACCATACCTGTTATTGGTATGTGGCAATAGACGTACAAACTTAACGTCCGCCGTGTGGTTGAGAAAATCTCCTAGTGCTTGCCAACTAGTTCGCTGTGGCAGATTTTGCACAAGGATGGTGCGAGAAGATGCACCTCTACCAATATAAGTGGTACCGTAGTCACAAGAATGTGAACAAGGTTGATGGGTAACATTAATCCTCTTAGGTATATTATAATATTTATTATTTCTACATGTAGAAATATTGTTCTTAAATGTACCATATTTTTGTACTGGAGTATGACGACTTACGCCAGACAAAGGTGTAGGTGTACGGCATGTCGTAGACACCTGCTTGCTGGGCAAAGTTAAAACCTTGCTGACAATCTTATTGGTATTAATTTTCCCATCTGAGTTACAACTCTTATTTTTATTAGGAACATCCTTTCCCTTTTTCTCAAACGTAACCTTTTTCTTCCGATCAGTTGCCTGCTGATCAAGTCGAGGGAAGGTATATGTCCCCCGGAATGACTTACTAGTCTTCACAGGTTGCGTTGAAACCTTAATGTCCTTCTTAAGAATGGATGTATGTCGTAAAGGTTGTAACGAATTAGCCACAGTGGCGTAATGAACAGTGGAATCATTTTCAATGCTAGATTCCAAGACCTTATCATTACATAACAGTTTAGCTATATGTGCATGTGAAACAAATCTAGGAATAGCAGTAAATACAAGGGCATCATGTATATTTTGCTCTTCCCAATCAGCAATCTGCTGTGGTGTACACTCTGTTATACCATGTATGCGGCCTAGAATGACATCACTAATTGGATTCGGAAGAAGACAGGCGTGGATCTTTCCTGAAAAGAAAGGTGTTTTTAAATCAATAACAGCTGTGGGAAATGTTTCCACTGTCCCACTGAAAGTAACACATTGGATGGTCTCTCCAGTTGCACAGGTGGGGTCGACCAAAGAGTTCCGCACTCCCACAGTACTGCAGCCTGAATCAAATAAAAGAGAGCATGGAATGCTATTTAAAAATCCATGATTTAATTGAAGGCATCCCGGTCCATCGTGTGTAGCTGAAATGGCCGTACACACAGCCGGGAGACTTGGCAAAACATGTCCGTACCGTAGCGTCGTGATCGCCCTGGGCTGGGATAAGGTATTACACTCATCACAAGACTTGACCTGTTCGAAATCCAGAGAACATGACATAGCACTATGTGCATTAACATTATTATCCTGTTTATTGTTAGAATGTGTATCACTCAAAGCAACATTGGAGTGTTGTCGTGGCTTGCTCGACGATCTATCTCTTCGTCGCGATCGATTCTGATTATCGTCATTAAAATTGCCACAATTGTCATTTCTGCTTGCGTTAAAATCTGGATGAGTACGCCAATTATTATAATTAACGTTATGATGTTGGTTAAATGATTTATACCAAGAACCTTGTCTGTTATTGAAAGATTGTGATCTAAATTTCCCATTATGATGATAATTATTGCTTTGATTATTTCCAAAATTATTTTGATGAAAATCTCGTGATCTGTGAGATTGGCTAGAAGAAACATTATATAGAGAAGTTTGATAAAATTGTTTCCCTTTAAAAGAATTGCAATTCTTGTTATTTCCCTTTCTGACTTTTCTATCTCTAAGATTCATTATCAATTTTTTTTCTGTTTTTCAGCTTCTATTTTCAACTCTACATAATCTGACTTCAACTTCTCATAATTCATTTTGACTTGTTCTAGCTCTCTAGCAATCCCATTCATAATATTTAAATCTTTAACTTCGAGTTCTGCAGCAGCAGTTTGAGTTAGATGTTCAACATCGATAGTGTATTTCCTTAAAGTTAGTTGCTTATCCTTTACAGGACGTGGAAATCAACCCCAGCTTTTATTGGCTGTTTGTGATTTTTCTAGGCAATTTTTTCATTCAGTAGTTTGCCATTGCTTTCTGAACGGTACGGCGCTTATACCATTGTTAAAAATCCACACAAAGCGATCTGCTACCAAACCGCCTGCAGCAGGTTTCGAACCTGGTATATCTGGATTATGAAACTGCGTTCATATCCATTAGGCCACAGACGCCGACGTATTTCCTTACATGTTCTTTATTAATGGCCTTTTCTTTTTCAAGTGCCTCAATGGCATTTTGATGGCTATTCGTAAGCTCCTCAACCCTTAATTTCAAAAGAGGAATCTCAGATGTAAGTTCTTGAATCTGAGCCAAATGAGCATGACAGCCTGTCTTTATAGCCGTATTTAACTTATCAAATTCTCCAATGACCTTATTCCCCTTGTCAAGTAATTTTTTTACTGAGCGTACTTGAATCACCTCTTGGATTAGCCGTGACTGACACAACGGCTTCCCAATAATATCGATACAACGAAAATCCACGGTATTTACCGACAATCCCTCTATTAAGCATATACAGGTATATAGAAATATATCTTCAGCTGTGAATCCATTTCGGTACAGGCTAGTTACCTGTCATCGACTAGATACTCACGGCTTCGTAGAACAAACATTATTATTATAATAGTTACATATTTGATTCTTCCAACGAATCGACACTTACGTGGACGACTACCGGCTACGACTGCTCAATCCGCAGGGCCGGGTCTAAACATAATACTTTCATCCACTATACGGGGTTAAAATCCAAAGATCATAGGACCGATCTTGGGTTACCAGCTTCTACCATGAAGCTATGACGTTGACTGCCTTTTTGTTGACAACCAGCGCGTTACATAAAAATTCCCCAAAAATGTGCGTTCTCGTGCACCATAAATTTAATATACCAACGTTTCTCAATTGGTGCGTACACTTGTAACAAAGACAGAACCTGAGCCTGTCTATATATGTTAAAGTCTGTTAGGACTTAAAAAAGACGCAACATGCATGTTTTGCACTATCTTTAACTTGTATTGAACGCCGTATACTCTGATACGTCACTGGTTGTCAATGACGTAACGCTGTCGCGCTAATTTATTCTAACGGCTAATATTCTGGGCCTTTTGTATGTTTCATTCGTCCACGCAAGACGTACTTTTCGAGCTCACGGAGTTGTGGAGAAATTGAGTGATTTTTATGTGGCATTATTATATTCTCGAATGCCGCCACTTGTTTTCAACGATCGTTAAGATGGTCTCGAACTTATGAAGATGTTCCGCACTAACACGACGCTATTTCAGATTGGCCACCTTGGGAGGTTGCAACCCTAAGAGAGGCTGTTTGTCCAGATCAGGTGACCGGACAGGAAGCGGGAACAAGTTTTGGCGCAAAAGGGAGTTCCCCCATAGTCAGCGGCCGAGGTAGGTCGCAGATATTTTCACTCGCCATCATTCTTGTGGTGAATGGTATGCCATGTTTGGATTATTATAGTACTTGCCATATTTCATGCTGAGTGGATTATGTGTTATCATTCTAGATGTGGATAGGATCTAGTGGACATTTTCCATAGATAGCAGAGTTGTAAAGTGTCTATGTGTTGAGAGTACCATTGGCACAGTGTTTCGCTAGTGAGCGATAGTCAGCGATAAGGTTCTTTCAGTAGGGCATACTAGAATGCATTATGTTGATAGATTGAGCTGGTAGTGAGGAAAGTTACATTGGTATTTTTGTATTGTAATTCATACGTTGTTCATGGCCGTGTGAGGCCTTTATTTGTGTGTGTATATCATATTAAAGGGCAGTACCTGTGGAAAGTGTTATCTTGCTGTGTCAGCCATTATATGTTGTGGACGTACCTTTGGAAGGACGAGCCTTATTTATCATTAGTATTGGTGTTGTTATAAATCCACAATATTAGTGGTCTTGACAACTGAGGAGCTCTGGTCCAGTCTTTAAAAGGCCATCGGGTCTAGATCTTCATGGGAAGACTAGAATTTGGTATACACACTGAGCGTTAGAAGGCTATTCTAGTATTCTGTGTACGCCTTCGGGTTGACAGCGTTATCTTGTGAGCTATTTTGGGTGTTCTAGTTTCACGACAGTGTGTGTGCCAGTCCGTAGTAGTGAACCGTGGTCGGTCAAGTGTGACCTCGCTACAGGGGGTGACCTGGATTGGAAACAGGTCACAGCGTGACGGTAGGAAGTGTTACTTTCTAGTTCAGAGAATATTTGACAGTAGTGTGGTTGACAGTGTGTTGTAGGTTATGTTTTGTTGATGCTAAAGTGATAGAATTAAGTGTCAAAGTGATAGAAGTAAGTTGCAGCTTGCGTCAGGCGGGTCAGTTCGAGATATTGCAAGGTAGATTTTGTGGCGGAGTGGTGTTGATCCAGGTGGGGCAGCGGAGTTTAAGGTGTCAGTAGTGTCCGGTATAGATTGTCCCAGGTGGCTTATGGGTGCCAGATGGGAGATAGATGGTCAAGTTTGGTATAGTGTGAAGGAAGTGGGATGGTAAGAATTGGTAGATTGTAAGTAGTTCAATAGGGGTAGTGGTATCTCAGGATACGTGTAACTCTTGTTTGGACATCTTGGTTGTCATGACCTGACTTCACTGATGTGCCCGTCCAGTGGGTGAATATCAACGCCTCTGACGGGAACCTACTTCACTGAAGTGCCCAGTCCAGTGGGTGAATATCGACGCCTCTGACGTGACCTGACTTCGCTGATGTGCCCGTCCAGTAGGTGAATATCAATGCCTCTGACGTGACCGTACTGTACTGTTGTGTCCGGCCAGTGGGTGAATATTAAAGCCTCTGTCGGGACCTTGGAATTTATGGTGCTGGAGACTAGTGCTTTTCTCAAGAGTAGAACTGTGAAGTGAACTTAGTGTGGACACTTGCACATCATAGTGCCAAAGAACAGATTTGTATTTGCTGGCTCACAGACTTGCGAAGAAGTCTGGTTTACTGAACAGTATTCTGGAAATTCAGTCGGGATATTCGGGATATCACAGTGGAGAACATTTTCTGGAACTTTATTTCAAGTGTGGTGATCCGTTTGTCCTGCATTCACCTTCATCTTCGGTGCTGAGGAGCTACGTGGTGGATCGTTGTTGGAGCTTCAGTTAAGTTTTTTGTTTGTAAATCTTTGTACTTTTGTTATATTTATGTCTTTTTTTGCGTTTTTCCTTTAAATTCTGTTTTCTTCATTTAAAATTTTCTTTTCTGTCTTTCCACCTGCTACTACTTATAGTTTAGTCGGTTTCTCTAGTAGTGGGACAGTTGTGTCGTTGTTCTGTTAGGGTAGCAACAAGCCTTCTCTGGTCTACGTCTGTTTCTTGAGGTCTGCTTATTTGTTTGTTGTTGTTTTCTTTCCTTTTGTTTTGTCTTTTTTCCTCGCTTTCTTTATGGAAACTTAGTCTGCATTTTTATATGGTGTTAGTTAGTTAGGTGGGATTTGTCACTATAAGTTCCTATTTCTTGGGGTATTTACATTATATAATTTGTGATATGGTAGAGGGTTAGTATTGCTTATATGCTATTTAGTTTAGTTTGCTTCTAATGAGTTGGTGGTGAAGGAAATAGCTCTCAGTATTTCATTGTTAAGTGTAGTTGTCGTGTACTCTACTGTGTTTTATATTATATTCGTGTGGTTAAGGGTGGACGGGTGGCGAGTTTAATTCATTCTGCTCCTACTTGTGAGAAATGATTGAATTAGACTGACTTCTTTCTAGGGTGTGGCTGTGTATGTTTAGTGGTGGAGTAAGGCAGACGGTTTTCCTGCGACTGCCCTACTTAACATTCCAAGCCCTGTTGGTGTTAGGTGTACCGGTGTAGTTTGTATTTACAATGTCTTGCACATTCAGTAATTTCTTTGTTGTGTTTAAGTGGTGTGTTTTCTCGTTCCATCTTGCTATCTTGTAAATACGTTTGCAGGTATCCCTTGTTTTCGTTCGTGAGCAGTCACGCATTGTATATACTAATCTACGTCTGCTCAGCTTTGTCTATCATCTTATTCCTCGTGACTGGGATTTTTTCGTAGTTTGGTGTGTGTCTTTTCATCTGTGTAGTGCTCATTTTGCCAATGTAAACATTTATGTAAGATAGGAGTATTAAGAATTGACATATTGTCAGAGTACAGCATTAGTGTGGGCGCCAGTAACAGATTACGAAGTAAAAAGCTGATTTATTGTCAATGTGGTACAGTGGTTTCATAGCACCAAGATGTTTAATCAGCTGATGCTATGCAACTGTCGACTATTGTAAGGGTCTTTTAGTGTATCACAGAGTCTAAGTGGTCGGAAGGACCAAATCTACAGAGTAAGGAGACAGTAGCCAAGTGGCAAAGTAGGACTATAGTTGTACAAGAAGCGGTGATATGGATTATGTGTAGACAGTGAGGGGTGAGGTGGTATATACTTACATGCATATATATGTGTAAATTTGAGAAGTGATATCAATATTTACTATCATTACTGCATACTTTGTAAGCAGAGAGTTATCTGTTGATATAAGTGAAGTGTTTACAGTACATACGGTTGAGTAGTTGCATTGTAAGAATCTATAGCGGAAGATAATAGTGAGTATTCTGAGTGTACATCATGGACCTACAGGGTTTCATTCAGAAAGGCAAAGAACGTGGGTACACCCAGAAGGAACTGATGGATTTTGCTGAAGCAAAATTTTATTCAGTTGGAAACCAGAATGCCTTAAGAGATGCTCGAGCTGAACAGCTGGAGCTAAAAAGAAGAGAATTCCAGTTACAAGAAAAGAAGATAAAAGAAGACAGAGAATTTGAAGAAAAGAAGATGAGAGAAGACAGAGAATTAGAATTAGAGAAGGCGAGAATGAGGATTGATAAGGATATACAATTGAAGAGATTAGAAGTGAGTGCGAGTGGTCAGAACTCGACTCCTCGGGGGGGGGGGGGGGGTCCCGTCGTCCCTTTAGGCTGCGTCTGCCGAATTTTAATGATAAAATCGACAGTTTGGATTTTCCCTGGAGAGTTTCGAGGCAGCTTGCCTGGAAGGCCGACATAGATCAACTGCCATCTCTGTTATCCACGTTGCTAGTGAGGCCCACGATGAAGACTTTCTACAGCCTCCCGCTAGAAGAAAGGGCCGATTACGACAAAGTAAAGGAAAGGTTCCCCTGGAACGTCTGACTGTTGACGGGTAACGGACGCGTTTTAGAAACGCGATGCCAAGCGCAGACCAGGACTTCGAGGACTTTATCTCAAAGATAAAGCTTCTACTCAATAGGTGGATTGAGTTGGAGGGAATAACTAAGGATTTTGATGGCCTGGTTGACCTGATGCTACGGGACAAAGTGTTGTCCTCATGTTCCACTGAGTTGGTAGCGTTTTTTCAGGAACGTCAACCACAAAACATCGAGGCCATGGCCCAATTGCGGCACCATTATGTCCTAGCCCATCCGGGTAAACCCATCCAGATGTCGGGTCTGTCAGACGACTTAGTTGCTGGTGTCGGCAAGGTCCAGCGCCAACCACGGCAAAATCAGTCAGGCGGTGCAGACAGGTGCCAAGAGCAGAAACACGATAGGTCCTCCAGTCCCTATCAGACAAGGAGAGGAGACTATGGGAACTTCCGATCCCATAGGAATGGTCGCTCGAACAGGCAGAACCAACAATTCAAAAGTGATAGTGACGGAGTACGCTTGGAGGGGTCTGGGGACGAGGATCGGTTTTGGTATAAAACCAAACAGTCCAAGCAGAGGAGTGGTTCCTCAGAGAGTGATCTTCCGACTGCGATGCTCCGTCTTCGTCATCTAAAAGCCCTAGCAAGAGTCCACGCGATGAGTCGAAGAGGAAGTTTCTGTGTACCAATTATGGCGGCAATAATCATTGCGCTGACAGCTGTCCTTCCCCAATCGAACACGCGAATTCCGCGTTTGTGTTGGTTACAATCAACAGTGAGGACTGTGTGGGGTGTCATCCTCTGTTCCATGCGAACGAGAAGATAGTGCTACACTGCGGGCATGCGGCACCATGTCATTCGGCGGTCCATGAGACTGGCACGGTAGCTCTCCACAAGGGCATAGTGGAAAAGAAACCAGTCTCAGTGTTGAGGGACACTGGATGTACCACAATCGGGGTGCGTAAGTCGTGTATCGACGAGTCCTGCCTTACAGGCAAAACTGTAAAGTGTACTATATTTGGGGGCAAAGTTGAAAGTTACCCCCAGGCGTGTATTATGGTGGATACCCGTTTCCTGTCGGGCACAGTGAACGCGTTCGTCCTCGAGGACCCAATTGCCGATTTAATCGTTGGCAATGTACGGGGAGTGCATAATGCCATGGGTGTGGTTAGAGCAGACGCTCAGCAACACCAAAGTCCCGAGGCGGGTGATCAGGTGGTCAGCGTATCACCACCTGACAAGAAAGTACAGCTGAGACGGTGTTCGCGACAAGCGCCAAGGCACATGAGTAGGAACAGTAGAGGTATATCCGAGGGCCCGATAGCTGGTCATCGCACGGTTTGGGTTCGGAATGTTCCCCTGAGTGCTAGTTGGCGCACACTCAGACGAGTGTTTAATGAAGTCGCGCCAGTGAAATTCGTGGAGGTATTGTCATTGCGGGACAATACAAAAGTTGCAAGTGTGACTTTCGCGAATAGGTGGGGTGCGCGTGATGCAGTCAGGTGGAAGCACATGTCGTTGCTTCATAACCACCTGCTGATAGTCCAGCAATAAGCTAGGGATAGGTATCGGTTTCGCGTGCTATTAGTGTCTTTCGGTTAAAGCGAACCGAACAGTGGAGTCTGAGCCACGCAGCCAGTACTATTCTTATGATTATAAGTTGTTTTGTCTACTTTATAATGTATTGAGGAGTCCAATGGGACTGATTCACATGTGTTAGTATTAGAGATGGTTTATAATCTTTAAAGATCTTGTTGTTACTATACTATGTCATACTTTGTAATTTATGGATCATGGTGCAATGAAGGAATTTTGTGATAGAAGTGTATTGAATGTATAGTATAATTATGTTACAAATGATTGTCTATGGTATGAGATTATTTACGGTTGGGGATGGCTAGTTAAGAATAACTGTGAAATGTAATATATATTGTGTTTGATAGACCAGGTGTGGACGGACGTTGTTATTTTTCACGACTACCAGAACCTGGGATAGCTTACTTCTTACTTATGTTCTGTGTTGTGGTAGCTTGATAAATGCTGTATTGACTTTGGGCATGTTAGAACGGTGGCTTTCTCTCGGTTCAGACGAGGAGATACTGTGATGGCATTGGTTCGTCCCAACTCTGAACAGGGTCGGGCGAAGCTCCTCCGGTGGAAGAAAACTACGTTTTCTTTCTTTGGGAGGGAGGGGGGGGTTGTCAGGGCGTTATTTCGCCGAAATTTTAGATTAGCCACCTTGGGTGGTTGGCAACCCTGAGAGAGGCGGTTTGTCCAGATCAGGTGACCGGACAGAAAGCGGGAACAAGTTTTGGCGCAAAAGGGAGTTCCCTCCTAGTCAGCGGCCGAGGTAGGTCGCAGATACTTTCTTTCGCCAGCATTCTTGTGGTGAATGGTATGCCATGTTTGGATTATTATAGTACTTGCCATATTTCATGCTGAGTGGATTATGTGTTATCATTCTAGATGTGGATAGGATCTAGTGGACATTTTCCATAGATAGCAGAGTTGTAAAGTGTCTATGTGTTGAGAGTACCATTGACACATTGTTTCGCTAGTGAGCGATAGTCAGCGATAAGGTTCATTCGGTAGGGCATACTAGAATGTATTATATGTTGATAGATTGAGCTGGTAGTGAGGCAAGTTACATTGGTATTTTCGTATTGTAATTCATACGTTGTTCATGGCCGTGTGAGGCCTTTATTTGTGTGTGTATATCATATTAAAGGGCAGTACCTGTGGAAAGTGTTATCTTGCTGTGTCAGCCATTATGTGTTGTGACGTACCTTTGGAAGGAAGAGCCTTATTTATCCTTAGTATTGGTGTTATTATAAATCCACAATATTAGTGGTCTTGACACGCACCTTACAGAAAAGTATATTTATTCAAGAAACATGATTCACGTTTTTGATCGCATTACTTGGGTGTCCGTGTTTGGCACGCACCTCTTAGTCAGAACGGCCAGAACTGAATAGAGAAGACGAAGATACATATGATTTCAACATGCATGCTTATTGACTTATGGACTGACCACATTTATTGAGGAGACAGATGTTGAAAATTCTCCATTGCTTGTATTGTGAAGAATTTAATAAATATGTGCTACATGTATATTGTGGACCTGCTAACCGCCGACTTGAGTTGTTCTGCCAATAGCATGTCCTGTATGACCAAACCCTAATGCATTCGACAACATAGCACGATGAACTCTTTAAGATAAACATCTTCACACATTCTAAAAGAAACAACAGTCGTAACAGCAATAAAACATCCGTTTGCCTGGCAGAAAACTCACCAACACATCTGTAAGCTAATACGGCAATGTGTGTCAGATGTAACATTTATTACTTTCGTATAAAGTAATGTCTTCGAAAAAGTCGGACAGGAAAAGATTATGTCATTTATGTCTGTTCGAAATGTGTCGCACAGACGAGTAATCTTGTTATCTCTCACTTGAACAGGCAAAACACGTCTCTTTGCCACCTTGACAACAGACGCAACATTGGCTTATCAGCGATTAAACAAATAGTCTGGGGCGATTTTAGTGTTAATCAGTAGCGGCCAAGGTTTGGTACACGAGAAGTTACCAACATGACTGCCGTTTCAATATGGCATCACCTGTCTACTATCTCAGCAGGGATGGGCAGATAAACAGACAAGACGAATTATTACTAAAAGGAGTATAAGAAAGAAAGTACAAAATATCTACTACGTAGCAGAGAAAGAAAAAAGTGCCGACCTTGTAAAAGCACGCAATTAGTCAGTACAGCAATTTAAAATGAGTACTGCTGGAGTGAAAGAGAGATCGAGAAGTGGTCGCCCCAAAGCCATCCTGTGACTCGGATCAGAATTCTCTTTCTATCTCTATATTTGTTATTGTTGAATGTGAAGTCACTTGTTGTGAAGGAGTCCCTTACTCAATATATATTGCTTTGTGGATATATGTGTGGAAGAGAGGGTGTGTGGGGGTTAACACTTAAAGAAGTCCGAATTGCGGGATGAAAGTTTGTGTATCAGCTTTGTACTCCTGACTTTTACACTTCCACTCAACATTCACATTCTTTATTTCAGACATACATCTATTATCTCACTCCCCACTCAGACTTTCGTCTGTCGCAGACAGACTCTTATTTCTCCACTCTTGACAAGTGGGTGGGTTCATGTTGTACTGTAGTGGCTCTTCTGCTCGTTCAACGATGGGTTGCTGTATTAGTTGGTTTTGGTTTACGATTTTCCTTAAAATATTCAGCCCATCTGGCCCATTGTTTTCTCTTCTTTGCTGATGTTGTGTCCTTCTCTGCTCTTCACTGTTGAATTGTGGTGTAGCTGTTTCTAGTGATATTATATTCAAGTCTCCTTTTTGTCGCAATCTCGGCTTCCTCTGTTAGTTTTTCAATAAATTCTCTTTTACGTTGCTTGTCACTCTTTTTCACTTTCCTGTTTAGCTCCCAGTATATTTTGAGCGGTTTTGTTTTCTGTTTATATATATATATATATATATATATATATATATATATATATATATATATATATATATATATATATATATATATATATATATATATATATATATATATATATTCCATGCCAATTTCGTTTAGAACACAATGATATCTCAGTCGCCGTATAACGTTGTATTTACAGCATCTTTGTTTTATTGCTTCATCCAGACCAGAGACGTTCTCGCACGGAACCTCATCTGTAATCGATTGCGTTTGGCAAAAACATGGCTCTGTCTTCTAATGTTTCTCCACAGGCAAACACGGAACTGTGGGTAGCTCTGTATTGCCAGTTCTTGAACGCAAAACAAAAGAGATAAAGTGAATTTGGAGCTTGTGATTAGAATATATTTTGGTATACAAGGTACATCTGATGGAGCGTCCTATTGACGGAGTGTTTAGAGCGCTGGTCTCTCGTGGCAGAGATACCGGGTTCGAATCACGTACCATAACGCTCCAGTCTAATCAGCTGTAAATGGGCACTTGGCTCTGCTTTTTAGTTAGGGAAGGAAAAAGCAGCAAAGAAGGGAACTGGTGCTTCACCTCTCGATGCTAGACCTATTATGGTGAAGTCTCTAACACTTCACTTCCCTACGGCAGTATCTGCTATGGGACTACCTTTACCTTTTTTATACATCTGATGAGCACCGTGAGCACTTTTGTGTTGAACTCACATCACAGCATTCAATCTATCCGTCTGTCTGCCTGTTCTGTTGCGTTACCCAACGAATCATGAGACTACTACATCAGCTGGGCCCCCCTTGAAGCCTGTTGCAAAGTAACTTAACTCTTTGACTCCAGAATAACACTCAGAGCGTTGGTCAGATTGGACACCTGAGCCAAAACAACTCTTTGAGCGTTGTTTTTAGTCTAACACTAATTGACATTATGGCACAGGGCGGAAAATAATCGCGGAGTCAAAGAGTTAATAAGCCCTAACAGTGGAGCAGTGTTTTATTTAATGATGAAGTTGCCAGACACACTAACAAACCTTCATAGTTGTGAAGAGTCAATCTCCGATCGTTACATTTTCCTGTACCATCCTTTTATTTTTTTTTTCTGCGCCTTTCATGTTTATTTTTCTCACCCGCACGTTGACGTTGTTTTCGCTTTCATAGTTCAAGGTTTTCTTATCACATCTTATTCTAATTTTTCACTCCCTTAGAAATTAACTTGATCGCCTGTCTAACGTTAAAACAACATTCACTTCTTTTAGCGCAGTGCGAACTTGCCACATTGATTTTTCGCTTATCGCTAGCTCCAGACGGAGTAAGAGTCTGCACAGAATGACATTCCTATTGTTAACTCAGATGTTCTGTCTGGGAAGATACACAAACCATGCTATCGCAGTTGTTCCAATACGAATGGACAGACGGTATTGGGAGATACGTTATCAGTTTTCACACGAACTGTCGGAAGATATAAATCTGATTAAAGATGAAGACATGGACAGTAAGATAACAAATGTGATTTTGCAGCACGGAAAGATACGTAATCACTTCCGCACAGACCTAGTTTTAATAAACAATTGCAAGGACATAATATCTGGGAGGAGATTATAACGTTAAATCTGTGAAGTAGTGAGTTTGTAAACATGACAGGCGAAACGGAAGAAGCAAGGCCGTATATGGTCAATCAAAGACAGGTAAATGAATTTGTAAATGACGTGTAAAGAAAATATGTTGTATGTCAAGCAGAATGTTCTACAGATGAAGGTTGCGAAAACCCCTACCGATATCAGACATTATTTCGTAGTTGCTTGGCATGAAAATGCTAAAATAAACCCTTTCTGATTGAATTTTTTTACAACCATCTTGAGCTATGAAAGTAATAGTTTACTGAATCATTTCAGTTGGTGGCTCAAAAAAAAAAAAAAAAAAATATCAGCCCATTTATTTTTCCTCACAGAAGATAAAAAGCTCATGATAGCTTAGATGATCTCAGTTGTTTAGCTTGGTATCTTAAAATTCCTGTGGGGCTCCCTGAAGTAGACTCAACATTCTTCTATTTATATCTCTGCCAAGAGTTATCTTAAGCGAAGGTTGATACCTTTAAATACCCTTATCATTATACTCTAAGTTTGACCATTGTTTGACCACTACTGCAGAGCAGGGGAGAAAAATACGCGACAATAGTTATCTTACTGTGACGGTATTGCCTCCCCTGCTTTGCAGTAGTGGTCAAACAGTGGCCATAACTCAAGAGTATCTAATATGGGCTTCAAAGGTATCTACCTTCGCACAAGATTACTCTTGGCAGAGATGTAGATAGAAGGGTGATGACACTTCTATTACAAAGGGAGTCTTCACAAGATATTCAGAATAAGCGAGAACAATACTGCTTTGGCTGAGTATATTAACTCTGTAATTCTGCCGACGCTTTTGTGAAGGATTTAAGCACTTATTACTTTCAGCTCATTTAAGTTCCCACCCCTGATTTACTCAGTGGAATTCGATTATTTTAGTATAGCGCTGTTTAAGGTGTGTGTAGTAATCTGACTGAGACAAATATGCAGTAATTTTAAAATGATTAAATCGAAGTTAAATTTGTAACATTACAAATAGCAAAATTTAATAATCACTTTAGGTTTTAACAGTTGGAAATAATGTGAATAGTTATGGATCAAGAAAAAGTTATCATCACAGTCTTTACTGAATGTGAGATATTACAAAAGTTCAAGTGGCAGCATATATTTGAACATAGCTGCCAATGACGATTCTGCTCCTTCTTATGGGTTGTGTCACGAAATGGCTTAATTATGAGTCTGTCTGAGTAAAGAGAAACCAGTTTTGAGGAAAGTCTGAAAAAATAGATTAAGATGAGAATTACAGTGACTGTGGAGGATGAGACTTCCAGCTTCAAGGGTGAGAACCTAGATTGACTCTCCCTCGCCACTTATGACTTGTTTTTATAGCTACTGTCTCACCACCTCTTGCTCCGAGGGAGATAAGGTTTACATTAATTTATATCCACAGACACCACTGCACAGTTAAATAACACAGGTACAGTATAGTGAAAGACAAACTGATCCAGTGCACATTTTATAGTTTATTAAACAAAAAAAATCTTTACCACAGAGAAAAACAACTGTGGTGAAATTACAGTGATGCAACGTTAAAATTCCTCCATTTATAAAGGTAATAGGTAAAATAACATGTAGGGATAAAATTATTGGTAAGATACACTGATACATTCTCGCCCACGCCGGCGTTTTCTAGCGCCATTGAAAACTAACTAGTTAGAACATGCAGACTAAACGACCTATCCTTTTAGACGGGGTGGAAATGGAGATAAAAGAAAAAAATGTGACGGTCTGAACACGTGTTTGAATCTTAAGTCTAGAAGACGCAATTTGTAGTTTTTTAAAGAAAAAAATTACGCCACTAGTTGACACAATGTAAGGAAATAGACAAAAAACGACCTTAGCTCTTGTCAGAAACAGACGTATCTTGGACGTTCTACGGTAATTAGTCGTTTTAGTTTGAATATAGCGGCAAACGCCGTGAACTGGGGCACAAAAACAAATTTCAAAACGAACCTTGGAAAAAGTAGGTTTTTTCTAATAATAAGTTTAGGAGAATAAAAACTAGCTAGTTTGATAGCCCATCTTTACCAGATAAATAATATACTTTTAATTACACAGACGGACAGATAACACGGAAGATATTGACGAAAGACTGTATTGTTCAATACAGACTAGCCGACAGTTATTTGTGCATACTTCTCACAAAAATCACTTTTGACGCGTCCTTGAGCCTAAGGCAGTAAACCAAACTGCATGTGGACAAGGGGCACAAAAGGGAGGGTAGAAGCTAAAAATAACTTTGTCTCGAAATCGTATAAGTAAGTGGGGGAAAATTTGTGTAGTTTTTTTGTAGTTTCGTCTAAAATCAAGTGTAATTTTGGGAAAAACCAAGTTCGGACTGACAGACCGACATACAAATATTACACACTAGACAGAAACTGGACCTAAAGTTGACATTGTAGTTTAAATATTTGAATCGTAGTGGGGAAGTCCGCTGATTGGACAGAAGCTTTCATATTGTAGAAAAAACAGTAGAGGCAATTGCCATTTTGTAGAAGACTGTCCAGATGCACAGTTCGTTAATGCTAGAAGAGTGATTTCCAGGAGATATTATATATTATCAGTGGGACGCCATAATCTAGCCAGCAGCTCAGCTGAGTTTTGCTAGTACAACGTAACTGTGTTTTCAATTTTGAATTGTGGTAAGGAGAAAAATTCATTAACCCTTTTATTTAACATTTAATATTTTGAGTGATTGATACTGCCATGTCATGAAAAATGATTACGACAAGTGAGTGCTTATTCTAGGTCCCCAGCGACAGACCAGGGCCTAGAGGCAATGAACCAAATGAAAAAACATAACAAACAATGTAAAAGACAGCTCTTTATTTCAGGAAATCAGTGGGAACATATCACCCACCTTATTCTATAGAAAAAAAAGAGATTAATGAAAATATTTCAGATGCAGTGCAGTTCATAAAGGAATGGGAAACTAGTGCTATTTGATACCACCTGGGTGAGATGTGCTTAGTCGGTCAGAGAGATCTGACCCGATCTTTGTAATTTTGTTTTGCTTTGTTGTGTGTAAAAATGGTGCAGTAGGCAGTGTGTTGACACATGGCAAAAATTTTGGTTTCAGAGTTTCTGGTCTGGCACTACGCTAGTGCCAGATGCTTTGAAGAGGTCCAAGAGTGGATGATTAAGAAGCCTACCATTTTACTCCAGCAACTGTGAGGAGTGGGCCACTTGAAGTCTTTACTACATCGTCACAGGCCAGATAAGTTGAAAACCTGGCCTGTTGTGGATTCATCAAACCTTTCCACAAATAAAAAAATAAACAAAATCCTGGTGTATAAAAACTATACCTCAGTTCAATATTTCAAAGACAATGACTCGTGTAAACAGAGATCGGGTATGATGACACCACCCCGACTGGACATCCAGGCTAGTTTTCCAAAGACACTGTAGGTAGTGTTAATATTAACCAATGTAACCATATATCTATGTACACAAATTTCATTTTGATTATGGAATATATATATATGCACTTTTATTGATAAATACATATTGTTTCATATGTCCTGACCAGAAGAAAAGTTGGTTCAGGACTAAATAAATTCAAAAAAATTATCAAATTTAACTTCTAAAGCCAGTGTTAGTTGATTTGATCATAGAGCTTATTATTATTAGAATTAGTGTTTACATGTGTGTGTCTGTATATTTAATTACCTACACAACACATTTCATTACCCTAGACAATAAACGTAGCTAACATACATAATAGCAGAATAAGTCTGGTTGAGGTCATAAGTGGTAGCAGAAAGGCATTCTGTAACTCACATAAACTGTTTTCTTCAGGAGCCTTCACAGCTGACCTCATCCAGTACACTAGGTAACATAGCAACCACACAATAACATCAAAAACCACTACAACAACAATACCGTGCGAATTCGCTCAACCTGAAAAGAACAAATCAATAAATGACACATTTATCAAATTACCACTCTTTCTTCCACATCTACCCGAAAACAACTAAGGTTAAAGAAATGTACCAGGCGGGGCGTCTCTAAGTAAGAGCCACCACCACCTGAACACTATTATTACTAACGAAATACACAGTGGAGTCCCACACACCACAAGACTACTCTCCACTATTTTTCACTCTGTCCCGTTTAACCAGACAGAGGAAGACTTATTAACTAATCTGACTAAAATGTCTCAAAACCGCTCTTGGCAGTCCTGCAGAACTAACTTATGCGCCACTAAATCCTACTCCACTGAATTCTGCCGAACTAACTCAGAGGCTCCTTTCTAAGTATTCTCTATCTAATTCTACAGTTCCTGGGGAAAAACAACTTACTCCACTCTCTCCCCTCTCCTTCAGTTCAGTGCCTTCCTGACGCTATCGTCTACGTCTGGGGCTCAGATGCGTTACCCTTCGTCAGATACCTCCTCCCGTTAGCATTTAGAGAGGTATGATCTCCCTCTCTCCTCTCCAGAATAACTGATGAAGGGCCCTTCGTGACTATATATATATACTTGCCTCTGGCTGTAGATCTAGCAATGATGATGGCACTCAATTCTTCACACAAACGACGATTTAAACCGCTTCGGGTTTTGGTCTACTGCTTTATTGGGGCAGTATGTAAACAATGCCAGGCAACGTTGCCTGTTCTGTATTGGGCCGTAAGAGCTAAGAGCTCCACTTTCTAGGCAATTCCACGCTGAGGTATGTTTCCTCACGTCAGAAGAATTCATAATACCTCTACGTCTTGCAGACGTAACTAGGGGCGCCCGTTACTTTGCGCGTACCCAGTTTTTCAATTTCAATGATGTCTCTTGCCTCCCTCTCCGAGAAGGCAAAGTCCGTTGCAGGCTTAAGGATACCTACAACGCGCCGTGAATCGCCAGACTTTCAGAATATCCACTAACCGGGCACACTGAGTTTATGTCTGATACTATTCACGGCAATAATAATCCAGGACTTATGAGCCCCGACTAATAATTTGGCCCTGTATATATAGTGCCAATTTTCTGATGCAAGACACACGCGGTGAGAATTATCTCCAAAAAACCGCATCTACCCCACTTTGACGTAATCTAATGACTGCTACATAAATTAAAAATCGAACCCAATCGTCAGTGCTTCCCGTTAAACATCATAACATTATCTTAACATCTGACGAATCGTTAACCACGCGACGAAGAGTTATTCCCCCCCTGCTGGAACTGGGGGTTCAAAGAAAATAAATTCCCCACGAAGCCCGCTGCCCCGCTGAAAAATGAACGCAATGTTTCGTAAAATTATCTGACCGTCTATCTCACGGTCAGATCGGTTGACACACATGACAACACGGGTAAGCTGTAATACTTATTACTTTATTAGAATGTAATGTTGTCATAACAAGACGGCCCGGAAGCGATTATGTCACACATGTCTACCCACATGTGTCACACAGACAGTAATCTCGTTATCAGTCGTATGAGTATGCAAAAACTCTGTGTTTGCCCAGCTTGTTAACAAACGAGTCGCTTATCAGCGGTTTAATCTAAACACGCCGGCGCTCATCTTATCTTGTTGCTTCTCGCAGGCTGGGATGAACATTATCTGCAAGGAGTGTCACAAATGTTTGAACATACAATCTATATGCTCCTTAGCCGATAATGAGAAGAAATTGGTACTTTTAAAAATACACAAATAAAAATCAGTACAAAATATATCTCTGATCCTGTCGGAATGCAACCGAGATCGTTAAGAGGTCGTCCATTTCGTCACACTTACTACTGAAAATGTTTGCGTGCATGCTTGTATTGGAAATGTGCATTTTGTGTGTATTTTTGTGGCTGATATAAAGAAGCGATACCAATCTTGCAAGACAGGCAGAAGAGGCAGCACTGAGAAATGAACAAAGCACAGTATACAAAATAACTAAAATCATCAGTAGAAAACGAGGTGCAAACAATATTACATTAGTAAGAGATAAGCAAGGAAATCTCATCACTACAGCAGAGGGACAGGAAACAAGATGGGCAGAGCATTTCAGAGAAACTCTGAACAAGAACCACCAGAGACACGATTGAATGTTCCTGAGGCTGAAAACGATCTAGATGTTAATACAGACATTCAACGAAAAGAAGAAATCATCACAGCAATCAAAGGGTTAAAGAATGGAAAAGCTCCTGGCCATGATAACTTAAATGCAGAGCTATTTAAGACAGACCCTGAGCTAGCAGCAGAACTATTAGAACCACTATTTGCACAAGTCTGGAAATCAGGGACAACACCAACGGAGTGGGAAAAAAGGAATAATTGTCAAATTGCCCCAGAAGGGAGATCTTGCAGACTGCAATAATTGGAGAAGAATCACTCTTCTCTCAGTTCCCAGCAAAATACTAGGCAGGATAATTATACAGAGAATTTCAAAAGCAGTAGACCACAAACTGAGGAAAGAACAAGCAGGATTTAGAAAGAACAGAAGATGTGTAGATCATATATTTACCCCCAGGAACATTATAGAGCAGTGCTCAGAATGGCAAAGACAGCTGTACATTAATTTCGTTGATTTTGAAAAGGCTTTTGACAGTTTATGGAAAATACTGAGGGCTTATGGAATTCCAAGCTGCATTAGGTCAATCATAAAAAGCCTCTATTCCAACTTTACGTGTAGCGTTCGGCAGAGCAATCTAACCTTTGAAATGAAGACAGGAGTACGACAGAGATGCCCCTTATCAACCACTCTATGTTTAATAGCTATAGACTGGGTGATGCACCAGACAACAGAGGGCAGTCCAAGAGGAATAAGTTGGACTACATTTTCTACATTAGAAGATCTGGAATATGCAGATGACATTGCACTACTCGCACATTCACATCAACACATCCAGGAAAAAACGGATAGACTTAATAAGTATAGCCAGCAGGTGGGCTTGAACATCAATCTAAAGAAGTCAGAGGTCATGACGCTCAACGTGAACAACCCTGAGCCCATATCAGGAAGGAATCAGCAACTGGAACAGACAGAAACCTTCACATACCTAGGATGTATAGTAACACCAGACGGCGGAGCAAGCAAAGACACCAACAACAGAATGAACAAAGCAAAAACAGCCTTTTTAAGTCCAAACAACATCCGGAAGTCCTCTCAGTACCGCACAAGCACAAAATTAAGATTATATCGGAGCTGTGTGCTTTCTGTGCTTCTATATGGTGCGGAATGCTGGAGAGTTACAGAGAAGGAAATGTCGAAATTGTCATCTTTTCACACAACATGCCTAAGAAAAATTCACCGAATCTTTTAGTCGAATACCATCACCAACCAAGATCTGCGTACTCGGAAGAAGCAAGAGGACATGCATACCATCATAGTTGGCAGACGCTGGAGCTGGGTTGGCCATGTCCTCAGAAGAGACCCCGATGCCATCACAAGAACAACTATGCTATGGACCCCTGAAGGAAAACGAAAGAGAAGCCGACCAAAAACAACTTGGCGGAGGACTGTGGAGGCTGAGATGCAAAGAATGAACCAGAGTTGGGGCACTGTACGAAGGATGGCCACTGACCGAGCAAAGTGGAATCAATTTGTTGTTGCCCTGCAAGACGCCACCAGGCGTGATGGCCACTAACTGCTTTGACTGTCGGCGGCTAAGGATCAAAGAAGAAGAAGAAGTGGGTACAGATGTGGTGAGAAAAAAACAAAACAAAAAAAACCAACATGCCCATACTCCCGGAAATGAGTTCAATTCGTTCTTTAATTTTCCATGGCTCATAGCACTAAAAGGTTAGCAAAATATTACACTGCGCTAAGAATATTATTGGCTAACTTCCAAAAAAAGTTTTAAAAAAATTCAGAAACTCGAGACTTGCACAGCACCCCAGTTAAATTAATCCATCTTGCAGAGAGGCGAACTGGATGAGTTCGATCCTTCAGAGTTACTATTAATTATTTTTTCTCTCTCTCTTCGGTAGCTTAATGTGTTTGTGAATTACGAGGGCTCTTATTTCGTTCTTGCAGGGAGGCAAAAACATTACCTGGATTGGCCGAGTTTGAGCCTTCGGAGTCACTGTGACTTATCTCTCTTTTCAGTTGTTTGGTGTTTATCACTTTCAAAGAGCTTCTAACTTCGTATCTTTTACTTATATTTTGCTTTACGATGAAGATCGGCACATTGAGCTTATCACTGTTGCTGTCACGTGTTTTTATCGACCTGAAGAACATTCATTTTCATGAGCCGTACGCTCTGCCTCAGTACTTTCGTCCGATATTCTGCTTATTGAATGGGGCAGACAGCTACTCACAGTGTATCTGGTAAACAGCTTAGATTTAAACGGTAGAGAGATTTATTTTTGTATCGTGTATTGAGTATTACTGGCAACAGGAGTGACAAGTTCCTACGTAAAGTCATCGTAAAAGTATCATGGCCTAAAGTACTTTCTAATACAAAGGTACGTTTGTTTTGTTTTCTCGAATGACATTGTGTGATATGGGAGATGGAACGAACAGAACGATGTTACTTATTAGAAGACTAGCAATAACCCGTCAATAATGACGGAAGTAAATCAAAAACTGTAATATATTTTAAAAATATTTTTAAATTCAATATAGAAGTTCTTTGATGACAACATTTTTTGTGAAAGTGCGTTGATTTGTGCCGCTTCATGTTGTCGTCGTATTGCTGCTTCTTCTAGAGTCTCGTTTGCTCGTTGTGATTGACGCCATCATCTCTTCCTCTTAGCATCTGCAGCTATTTTGCAGCCATCTTATCATTTTGATCCATAATAATAAGTCTGCAATACTTTAAATTAAAATTTTGTCTTGAAGAAACAAACAAAAACTTACATTTTAGGATTATTTTTAACAAATTGATGAGTTAAATCCGTTTCCGGAATGAAACTGGGTTCTACAATCAAAAACTTACATTTTATTCATATATCACTGTCACTCACTTTGTGTTGCACAATTCACCGACCTTTCTTCGCTGAGTGTTACTATTTTCGGGAGAGTACATATACGGGAAACAATACAATTAATGTCTAACTTTCAACCACAGTTGCATCCCTTAGATGTGAGCGACGTACAAACGGCGAGAATTATGGAGTTTGATTATACGGGCAGTATTCCAGCAAGTATACTCTAACAACCTTACTGGGTGTTTAGTTTTGGTTTGGTTTTCTGGACCATCTTCAGTGCACACGGACAACTCCATCAGTGTCACTTATCTCCTCACTTAGATCAGACAAGGAAGATCTCATCGCATTGTACCAACTCCGTAGCACCGGTGATGATCTCAATGTGTGTATACAGGAATTACACATTCTATAAATATCTTTGTGCTGGGTAGGTTTCCTAATTTTTAAATTTTGCCAGGGCAGCGTCTGTATGACCTACTCTTTACGTTTTCCAACTGCCCAGGGATTTTTAACGTGCGCAACTAGCACACTACTAGTTTTTCGCCCTTATCCGATAAGGCTAGGCATTCGTTCTCACTACCCAGGAGATCAAGGTGAAGTAATGACATCATTAGGAACAACTGGTTCTGATATTAAATTTGCATTAATTATATCCCCTGTGCTAGGAGCGAACCCGGTACCTTTAGAATTGGAGGCAGACGCCATATCTCATAGCCACTCCGACCCCCAACCTTACTGTGATAACTGCTGAAGAGGAAGTTATAAATTAACAACTGTAAAAACCTCTTATGAACAGACTAATAGTGGATGTAGGTGTGGGTGTGGCTAGTCCAATAATGCCGATTGTCCGGTACTTTCGAATTATGTGTGTATATATGTAAGTAGCCTAAAAGTTCTCCTAAACGGTAATACAGTATGAGGATAGCAATACACTATTACTTTTTTTAAATCTATGAAGATAATTAAGTATGATAGATGAAATATTAACAAACCGAAGTGTTAACGAGGTTGGATGAGGAAATTTATGATGCGTGAATAGAACATTTTGAATTCTCCAAAACACTCATCGTTAAGCAACCAAGCCATGGTTCACGTCACATACGATCTCAGCGCGTTTATCGATATCACACCATAGAATTCACATATCCATAGAAATGACAGTACATTTAGCGTTTAATGGTGTAAAGAAAGAGAATAGGAAGAAACTGCAGGCGTCACACAATGAATTCCTCTTGAACGAGGATTGATCCGGCTCAATGAGCATCACTTAGCTAAGGAAAGATAATTAAAATACTAGAAGATGAGAGTAGAAAGACTAAAAAATAAAAGATTTGGCAAGAAAACTTTTAAGCGAATGTTTGATTGTGCATGTAAACTTAGAAGTATATAATTAAAGAATGTGAAAGAATTATTAAAAAGGGAGTGAAGGCTAAATAAATGCTTGGAAAACATTTCTCTATGGAAGGAATAGAAGGATGTACAACTACCACATTCGTTATTTCTTTATCCCTTCGTGCCATAGACTTCTCCAAGTAGCACGTGTGTAGTTTGATTGTTTCACTTTTATATTAAATCAATTTCTATGATTTGATTCTTATATTTTTCGTTCTTTCTCTTAGTTTTTTTCTAGAGTCACTGGCTCTCAGTTTTTCGTTCTGTTCATGTGGTTCTACAGGGCAGTAACCCCAATTATTACTCGGTCAGAAACCCACCCTGCAGAGTGGTTTTGTTCTTTGATTTCGTGTTCATTGGGCCAACAACAGTTGACGTAAGGAATGCGTAAGTGCACCTGGCATCGGACAGCGGGAGCGATTCTTCGCCGCTGGTAAACATGGTTGAACACGAGCGGTAATCCTTTTCTGCTTTAGTTTGAAACACCGATTCACTGTCCACGTGAGTACCCCTCTTGCATTTCTGTAGAGGCGGCTTGGTCTTTTGAGTGCACGTTCTTCCAGGAGACCTGTCTCAGTAGTCCTGTTGAATGACCTCACGCTACGTAGAAACTTAGGCGGTCATTCATGTCTGGGTCTTTGACAAACGCAGACGGTCATCGTTTTCATGTTTCCTAGAGCTCCTATTACGTTAGTCTTACGATGGTTCTAGAGGCACGTGGTGTGCAAGTGTCCTTGTTTTCGATTTCAGCGGAGACGGCCGTCAACCCGGTTCGCAAAATCTTTTGATTGTTGCGTCTGTTAGAGAAAGTTCTGGTCCAGTATTACGTGTCTTTGTCTGTTGTTCTGTGCACGTGTTCAAGCCTATGGGAACACCTGTGACCGAAGATGGTAGTATAAAAGAGGTCCTTGTCTGTCAGTAAATTGCTTTAGTCTTGGAAATTCTTGCCGGGAAATAGCAACATAAGACAGTCTGCCCGCTTGTGATATTCTGGTGGTATCTGTGATATTAGTGGGATATTCTGACCTTTGTTCGCATACGTTGGCCTTATCCGGCAATCAACTGAGCCATAGGCCGGACTTCGCCTTCTAATTATATAAAGACTTCGCTTCTATGAAGACTTTGCTTCGATGAAGACTTCGCCTTCTATGGTTAACGCCTTCTGTGGAGACTTAACTTCAATAGAAGGTCGCTACAGTCAACGACCCATTTACAGCTGGACTGCATGTACATATAAGCATGCCCATTTCATCACCTTATTACGGGTCATCGGTGTTTTTCCGTGTGTGGGAAATAGCATTTCTTCGGAAATCAATTAGCAAGAGGAGCGCCCTGCTCCTGTGGCTTCAGTGTTCATTAAGCCACCTCGTTCATTCTTGTTTTGAGGGCTGCAACAAAGCAGTGGGCCCAACCCAGATGTGGATTCGTTTTCAGCATATAACTTAATTGAGTGTTTCACCCCGCAACTGTCGGAATTTACAGCTGGGTGCATTTCTTCAATGATTTGTTAGCCATTACACTAGAGAAGAGAAGGCACAATATCTTCAGTGGCCAGCAGTGATCGCTGTGGAGTAAAGCACGCGTGCCAACGAAGAGGGAGTTGGGGAAAAGGGTGCACTCTAAATTAGGGTACTTTTTTCTGAAACTGTATACTAGACTGGCAAGTGTAGTTCATGAGCAAAATCGCTGACAGGGACAAGTCAGCAGGCTTAGTGTGTAGGCATAACTGGGACTGGTGTGTATTCAAGGTTCTTTCCAAACCACGGATTATTAGATTTAAAGTACAACCCCATACTTGTGGGAGCGAGTAACCTTTGTTTGGTTTTACCTGCGGTAGTCCATATTTTTGTATACTACCGGTCTCTGTGGTGTTTATAATTTTGGTGTCTCGTTCTTAGAGACTTGCATTGTAATTTAATTCCATCTGTATATCATGCCGTGATTGATATTTATTTATTTATTTTCCCGGATCAGATTTCTTTTACTTTCCTCACTGGATCTGTACTATTCACATGTACTGCATTGCTGTGGGTGGATACACCTTAGTGTATAAAAACCTTACCTCTTAATTCAGTAGGAGTTGGTGTGACAGTAGTTGAACAAAAGGTCACGGAGTGGAGAAGGGAGAGTCAGGTTATGTTCTCATCCGCGATAACTATAAGTCACATCATCCACCATCAACATAATTTCTTATCTATCACTTCAGATCTCTCTCAGACTCTTTTGTCTTGTCTCTGACATCACCCAGACCTTGGCTCTGGTCACAGATAGACTCTTATATAACCCACTCGTGACACAGCGCCCCACGCTTTTTGTCAATTTGATGTTACATTTTTTTTTCTTTATTGCAAGCTATAAACTCCTTGAAAAATTATTTTTCGCTGTTTATTGCATTAAAAGCGCGTGTTTACATTTTTTTTCCCTTCTTTTTAGTGTTAGAAAAATTATGACATACTAAAACATAAAGAATATTTTTACTTATTGTAAATCTGGTCTAAAATTTCTTAAGCGATCTATTTCATTTAGAGTGTAATTTTACATGGCTTTGTGTCTGTTAATTTGGTGCAATCAAAGGCTCTTGAGTATAAGAGTGAGATCCATCTTTGTTTCATAGATCTGGAAAAGGCCTTTGACAGGGTCCCCTGGAGCAAACTTTGGGACTGTTTGGCAAGGAAGAACATTCCAGCACCTCTGATTAATGCTATACAGAGCTTCTACAAGTCTTGCAGAAATTATGCGAGGACAGCAAACTATAAGTAAAAAGAGTTCAGGGCCACCACTGGTGTAAGACAAGGTGATATCCTGTCACCTTATCTTTTCATACTCCTCATGGACGATGTTATCAAGGCATGTAAGGAGAGAACAAGAAAGTATTCAGTGGGGTACTGGAAGATGAGACAGGTACGTATTTCAGAGCTGGCATTTGCTGATGATGTTGCCCTGATTGCTAAATCAGAGGCACATCTCCAATCCAACCTGCAAGTATGGAAGGAAGAGCTGGAGAAGAGAGGGATGGTCATAAGCAGCTCTAAAACAAAATCCATGGTGATATCACGAGAAGAAAGAAGACATCAGATTAAGCTGGGAGAACAGGTCCTGGACCAGGTCGACCACTTTAAATATCTCAGAGCTGTTATAGACCGAAAGGGAGGCATCAAAGAAGATTTGGCCACTCTAAAAACTGCAGCAGGGAGACTTTTTCAGGCCATAAATCGAGGATTCCTCAGCAAGAGAGAGGTTGGTAAGAAAACGAAGATGGCTGTATACCGCTCCACCTATGTCCCAGTCTTGACATATGGATGCGAGTCATGGGCAATGACTACAACCCACAAAAGCCAGATCCAAACCTCAGAAATGAGGTATCTGAGGAAGGTGGTTGAAGTAACAAGAAGAGACATGGTACGCAACCAGACGATACGTCAAGGCCTAAAATCCCACCCCCTGCAGACGCAAGTAGAACAGTCCCAACTAAGATGTTTTGGCCATGTCTGCAGAATGGGAGAAGATCGGCTACCACGACAAGTATGGGAAACTAAGAGCCAGGGATCCAGACCCCGAGGACGACCCAGAGTCCGCTGGGAGGACAACATTAGACAATCTTTGAAGGACCGAGGACTAGAATGGAACCAGGCCAGGAAGAAGACAGCTGCTAGAATGGTCTGGCGCTCTCTCTTCCAAACCTCTACACCTCACGGTAGAAGGGGAACGACTAAGTAAGTAAGTAATTTGGATTAACTCGGTGCAATTTGAAGGAGTGTCAATTTCTTCAATTATGTCATAATTACAATATAAATTATTAAATAATTGACTGATTATTGTTCTGTCTTGGGAATACACAACTATGCCAAGTTTCAGAGCTATTTCTCATCTGGAAGTGATTGAAAAATCGATTGTAAAATTTGAAAGGGTTGAACTGGAAGAAGAACCAATACAAGATGTAGAATCGTTCACTTATCTTGGCAGCAATATAGACAAAGTAGGAGGAACAGACAGTGATATCAAAATAAGTATACAAAAAGCAAGAGGAGCTTTCATTGCATTGGGAAATAAATGGAGATCAAGAGAAATCGGATCCAACACGAAAATAAGAATCTTCAACTCAAATATCAAGTCAGTCCTATTGTATGGCTCTGAGGCATTGAGAACAACAAAGGCAACAACCAAAAAGCTACATACTTTCATAAATGGGTGCTTGCGTAGAATAGAGGGATTAAAATGGTATTACAGGGTTATCAATGTGGAACTGATGACAAGAACTAGACAAGTGCTAGTGGAACAAGAGATGAGAAGAAGACGATGGCGATGGATAGGACACACACTGAGGAAAACTGTTGTTAAGTCATGTTTTCGAGTGGGAGTTAAGTGTTTGGGATTCTTACGTACGGGTCTGATTTTTTATAGACATGGTAGTAAGCACGTTTAAAGTAATGAGATGATTTTTTATTTAGGTGCTTGAACATTGCTCAACTGAGTATGTATTAGTTTTTTAAACATAAAGAAAATGTTAAAATGTTCTTAGTAGTAGTTGGGGGAGAGATACGGGTGAGCTGGGCTCACATGTCAAGGTGTTAGTTCGCGCTTGAGTGAAGATGTACTGAGTTGTTTTGAGAAACTGTAATCTCGGTCAGTAGGTATCTGGCAGAGCTTCGAGACGGTTTTTATAGTCTCGCTAGTGTGTTTAGAGTGTTTCTGGATGACAGAGATTTGATATGATTCATATTCCTATGGAGGATATTTGCTAATGCAATGTACAACGAGTTGCTGTTTATGCAACCCTTTTTATGATGGATTTTTCCTGTTATTACCATGTATGATTAGTTGCTATGTATGTGTGATGGAGTTACTGTGATTTAGTCTTCAATAGGCCCCATTTCGTTTTCTCTTCGTAACTATTGAGTTTGCCATTTTTGTCTTCCCTCTATTAAAGATTGGGAAGTATTCTTTTTCTCTCTGAATAATAGGGGTGTTTAGATTTGTTCTGTAGGTAAAGTAATTGCGGGTTTTTTTCTATAGGGATTAACGTAAGTTAGTACTGAAGGGCACCAGTCTTCCCATTTCTAAGTATCGCGATCTTGGAATTCCAATTTTTGCGTTGTTAAATTTATCGCGGTCATTTTATCGTGGGGAAGGGGAGATGACCCCTACCCAGGTAACGTCCAACGAATCACATTCGTTTCTGCCCACGCAAACAGACGTCGTTAGGTAACGTTACGTAGCCGGAAATACGCGCGCATTTAAAGGAAGCAAGAATACACTGGTTCTAAATTTAGAGATGAGCGCATGGAAAATTTTAGAGTATCTTTAATTCTATTGGTTGTAGTGAGACGCCTAGCCTCAAGTAGGTCGGGGGTCAGAGCGGGAAAATCTAAGATAAAGTAGCGCTTTTCGATTTAGCGGTCTCTTCCTGCAGAAATCCTGGGCCGTGTATCCAAGCATATTGTCGGCTTCTAACGCTGAACGCAGTATTGGTATGTCAGTAATTTAAAGTAGCGTGGTAATTAAATTTAGTTTCTCAAATAGAGCCTTAGTCCATTCTAATTTAATTTATTTTTGAACTTTATAACTTGTAACGCCATCATTTATTTCTACAGTGATAGCAGTGTCTATGAGTGATAAAGAGATATTACGTAGGTGTGCTCCGTAGATTTAATAGAAAGTCTGAAGAAATACACGCATCCTAGATTTATATTAATTTACAGAATATTCTGAAGCGCGTGTATTTTATTTCATTGAGAGATTAATTCTGATAAGTCTCCTAATAAAATACGGGAACGGATTTTTCGGGAAATTTAATCACGTGGTTACCGGAATTTATTTGGATAGAAATTCTAGATGGATAGAGAAGATAATTAAAATATTTTTCTATCTGTGAAAGTATAATAATTGCAGGGAAACCACGTGGGGTAGAGGTGAAAGGAAAATTATGGTGCCTTAAGTGGTTGTGTAATTAAATATTATGCAGAGTAGTATTTGATTTGTGTGTTATGGAATTTAATGAGTTCTAGGAAATATAGTCTATAGAGATAGATATATTTCTGTGTATAGAGATGTAATATAAATGTAATGGTGAATTTTAAACATTGATGTGCATTGACGTGCAGTTAATTGTTGTGCATTTTTATCATAAGGGGGAAACGATAAGGTCCTGAGACCGCTTACAGAGTTAAAGTAGGCCTAAGTACGGGAGGTTTCCCTACCTGTTTTTAATGTTTTAAGGCCTGAGCAAGCTGTGTATAATTAGTATTGATCAGTGAGTCGGGTTTACTAGACAAGCAGGGGGTTGTTGGGAATAGCTGACCCAGGGTCAGGAAATATTTATGTATCATCGTGCACAAGATGAAAGGGGGAGAGGGGAAATGGTGGAGCAGTCTGCGTTTCGGGTGTTTACATGTTTGTGCTAAGATGTGAGCGTGACTGAAGCAGCAACTGTATATGTTTTAATAGATAAGTTATTTTATGAGAGTATTTTAGTATTGTAGTACAGAGTGGCATTTCTTTTGTGTCCACAGCAGTGGTCACGGCCCGAAGAGCGGGGGTTGCCAATAAATCTTGTTCCTGACAGCTGGCAAAGGTAGCCAGTCTTCTCAAGAGAGAAAAGTCGAGGAAACGCCAGAGGCGTAAGAGCTTGTACCGTGGAGGGGTATCGGCTCTGAGTATTGTGGCCCCCAGAGAGAGGGAGCGAGGAAGAGCAGGTCGAGACAGCGACGCAGTCTTCAGTGAAAAGGGTTTTCTTAAGACCCGGAGCTCTAAGCTCATACACACCCATCGAACCCAAGCAAGCGGGTTGGTGTGTCTTTTTTTTTGCTCGGTCACAATAATACCGAAGTGCCTAAACCTAAATGAGGGGTAACATAGCAAAGGAGAATCAGCTTTCTTTTCGCCAAATAGAGAAGCCTCTACAGTCTACGGCAAGTGCCTAGTCATCAGAAGTACGAGTCAGAACCAGGAAGAAAGGGATATCATTTCCCGGTTGCTGAAATGAAACGAGAGCAGCAAGGCAGGAGAAGTGGAGAGAGAGATGGTGAAAAATAGATCAGGGACCTGCAGAGTCTCATATTATTCTTAGAGGGTAGCCTCTGAGCCTTAGAGTTAGAAAAAGTCTATTACATAGCAGTGCAGAGTGTGACTTAGTGGCGTATACCGTTGACAGAGTTAGCAGCTGTGCAGATAGTCTTCGGCAGTACCAGCAGAACCTTGACATTAGAAATAGTAAATTATAGAGCGTGGCTATAGTTGACGCCCCACCAAATTAGACTGTAGTTAAGATCACTTATCATTTTTTAAATTTTGTCCCCAGCAGGGTGTATGAAGGAGTGAAAGTGGTTGGAGTTTTAATTTGGTGTGCTTATAATCAAATTGATTTTCTTTGTTTTCCAGGTCGGTGCAACCTTGCACGATATATGATTTTCTTTGTTTGTTACTATGTTATGAAAAATTCTGTTGATTTGTATAATAAACTTATTTAATGTTCACTGGATCAGCTTCTTCACTGTATAGTCCTTAACTGTTGTCTGTACAGTGGTGTCTGTAGTGTTAGTTTAACCTTATCTCCTTTAGTCTGTTAAAGGTAGCCAGAGGTGGTGAGTTTATAGCATTTCTTGACGTCACGATTTGGCGAGGAAGATTTAATTTCGGTTATCCTCCTCGGGCCAATAGACTCACCTTACTACATTCACTGTCATTTCTCATAATTAATCTATTATCTTAGTCTTTTCTCACACTAGGGTCTTGTCCTACACTTGGGCATAACTCTAACTTAAATCCAACTCGTGACAAAGTGGGTGGCGATCGTCCTTGGGATCAGCTTTGTAGGATCATTCTGGTATCTTATCTAGATTGACAGATTGTTTTCTATAGGAAAGTCTGAGAATAGATTCTTTCAATATCCCCTAGACAGAGCTAGTAGAACTGATCCAGTTATAAGTTTTTCCACAGAAAGTTTTTCCACAGGTTGCAGGCAGTTGGATTGTAGTGATAGGTTAGTTTATAGAACTTAGAGGTAATTGATGGCTAACTGATTTTTTCTTAACAGGAAGGTAGAATTTTTTAGCTGCATAACAATATTTTTCAGGTAGTTATTAGTCAGACTGGTGCTAGTCTGAGTTCGGGTTTTGGGACAGCGGTTATAGAGAGATTAATTCCTAGTAGGTAACGGGAAGTTATGGGGCCTTCACGTCTCTATATTTGTGAGCTTACGGCAGAATTTGCAGGTAACATGGCTGATCTCGATAAAGTACATAAGATTGCACTTGAGGTAGCTAAGTTCATGGAGTACGGTGATAGCGAAATTCCACCCCTTCTGGAATATGCAGAAAGCCTGCAGAGGCAATATGAAGTAGACAACTTATTTGGCAATCGTCTAGCCTTGGCATGGACCTGTGCAAAAGCTGGGGACAGCGAAGCATTCATCCGAGAGTTGGTAGACGAAGCGATGGAACAGGACCTGGAATCGGAAAGAAGAAGACAACAGAGGGAAAAGGAGCTACTAGAAAAGGACAACCCCTCTGAAAATCTTGCGCCATTAAATGATAACTTGTCGGCTCAAACTGCGCCCCAACTCCAGGAAAAGGACTTTCCGTTGGAAATGGACCCGAAGCCCAAACAAGGGAGGGGGTTAAGTAAGGAAAGCAGCCCTTACAACGCTGGGAAGATTACGAAGCGATCCCAGGCGTGGAAACTGCATAACAGGGGGAATAACGCGAGCAAGCATAAATCGGATGGCTACCGATTCTCCCATGCTCGTGAGACAGCACGACATACTCGACACGGAAAGTCGAGGGCAGGGTTCGAATCCCTAATAAGGCATGTTTCGCCAGCTCCCCAGCGGGACAGCGAAAAACAACAGGCAGAGGCGCATTCGCCTGACATCCCTGTGCAGCCTAATGGCAAAACAGTGGTGATTGTGGAAGTACATTCTTTGTCGTCGGGAATTAGGCCCCCGATGGTATTAGCTCCTTCAGGAGAGGGACATACTGACAAGAACTGTATTCAAGGAACAGTAGAACAAGTCACTGAGAGCTTTATCTCAGATTCTCCGCGATCAAACGGGATCTTAAACCGTCAAGTGTCACTGCAGGACACATTCCAACTGACGCCAGTAACTCTCACAGGGGAGGGCAAGGTTGAAGGTAGAACCAGGGTGTTAGACGGAGAGCTCCCGTGGTCTACAGGTTCATCTCACCAACTTTTCAGGCCAGAAAAGAGTGAGAAAAGCGGCCTTACGCATTTGCAAGGAGCTACTTTAGAGAGCTCTGTCCCTCTTCGTATTGGTAGGGGAAGAGCGAGCCCAGAACCACTGCCAGGGGCAGATATTACCTACCTTTCTTCAAAGGTAGAAGCTATTGAGATCGATCAGGATTCAATAGAAACCCAGCAAGCAATCGGAGGCTCGACACCAGAGGAACCCGAGATGGGGCATCTTTTTTGCACTATACCAGCGGTCACAAACCCGCTGATGCGCAGCACTGTAGTCGCCGTCGCCAGGCCTCTACAGAGCCAGCCGGTCAGTTCAGCTGACCAAGTCAGTCTTTTGCCGGACAAGGCAAGGGAAGTTCCAGACCCGCCATTGGAGGGCACAGGTCTGAAGAGAGGTCAACTCTCCCACCGGAGCATGGGAGTAGTTAAGGAGAGGAAAAAGAAGAAACAGATGCGCGTTTCTTTGGCCAACAAACTTTTCCAATTTCGGAACAGTGATTCTCGCTCGTGGGACATTACAGTCAGCCGCAGGTACCTCAGGTCAGCTAGGTACAGGCCATATAAACGTAAACACCCAGCGGATAGTCTTTGTCGGACAGCACGTAACCCGCTAATTACCTGTTCAGTGGTCAGGGAGTTGTGCGGGAGCTGTACTCCACCAAGGCCAAGGACACTTATCAGGGAGAAAATTAAGTAAACAAGGCCAGGTGCACACGGGAAGGAGGTATGGTTTGGGTGATTGGCCCAGCCGCCTGCCAGTTGCAGAGCGACTCAAAGACAGCTCGGGAGACATAGATAGGGACCAATCTGAACACCAAGACCACAGTAAATTAGATCGGCAGGCTCCGACCTCGAAGGGTGGGGTAATGTGATGGAGTTACTGTGATTTAGTCTTCAATAGGCCCCATTTCGTTTTCTCTTCGTAACTATTGAGTTTGCCATTTTTTGTCTTCCCTCTATTAAAGATTGGGAAGTATTCTTTTTCTCTCTGAATAATAGGGGTGTTTAGATTTTTTCTGTAGGTAAAGTAATTGCGGTTTTTTTTCTATAGGGATTAACGTAAGTTAGTACTGAAGGGCACCAGTCTTCCCATTTCTAAGTATCGCGATCTTGGAATTCCAATTTTTGCGTTGTTAAATTTATCGCGGTCATTTTTCGTGGGGAAGGGGAGATGACCCCTACCCAGGTAACGTCCAACATAAGTTGGAGCGAATCACATTCGTTTCTGCCCACGCAAACAGACGTCGTTAGGTAACGTTACGTAGCCGGAAATACGCGCGCATTTAAAGGAAGCAAGAATACACTGGTTCTAAATTTAGAGATGAGCGCATGGAAAATTTTAGAGTATCTTTAATTCTATTGGTTGTAGTGAGACGCCTTGCCTCAAGTAGGTCGGGGGTCAGAGCGGGAAAATCTAAGATAAAGTAGCGCTTTTCGATTTAGCGGTCTCTTCCTGCAGAAATCCTGGGCCGTGTATCCAAGCATATTGTCGGCTTCTAACGCTGAACGCAGTATTGGTATGTCAGTAATTTAAAGTAGCGTGGTAATTAAATTTAGTTTCTCAAATAGAGCCTTAGTCCGTTCTAATTTAATTTATTTTTGAACTTTATAACTTGTAACGCCATCATTTATTTCTACAGTGATAGCAGTGTCTATGAGTGATAAAGAGATATTACGTAGGTGTGCTCCGTAGATTTAATAGAAAGTCTGAAGAAATACACGCATCCTAGATTTATATTAATTTACAGAATATTCTGAAGCGCGTGTATTTTATTTCATTGAGAGATTAATTCTGATAAGTCTCCTAATAAAATACGGGAACGGATTTTTCGGGAAATTTAATCACGTGGTTACCGGAATTTATTTGGATAGAAATTCTAGATGGATAGAGAAGATAATTAAAATATTTTTCTATCTGTGAAAGTATAATAATTGCAGGGAAACCACGTGGGGTAGAGGTGAAAGGAAAATTATGGTGCCTTAAGTGGTTGTGTAATTAAATATTATGCAGAGTAGTATTTGATTTGTGTGTTATGGAATTTAATGAGTTCTAGGAAATATAGTCTATAGAGATAGATATATTTCTGTGTATAGAGATGTAATATAAATGTAATGGTGAATTTTAAACATTGATGTGCATTGACGTGCAGTTAATTGTTGTGCATTTTTATCATAAGGGGGAAACGATAAGGTCCTGAGACCGCTTACAGAGTTAAAGTAGGCCTAAGTACGGGAGGTTTCCCTACCTGTTTTTAATGTTCTAAGGCCTGAGCAAGCTGTATATAATTAGTATTGATCAGTGAGTCGGGTTTACTAGACAAGCAGGGGGTTGTTGGGAATAGCTGACCCAGGGTCAGGAAATATTTATGTATCATCGTGCACAAGATGAAAGGGGGAGAGGGGAAATGGTGGAGCAGTCTGCGTTTCGGGTGTTTACATGTTTGTGCTAAGATGTGAGCGTGACTGAAGCAGCAACTGTATATGTTTTAATAGATAAGTTATTTTATGAGAGTATTTTAGTATTGTAGTACAGAGTGGCATTTCTTTTGTGTCCACAGCAGTGGTCACGGCCCGAAGAGCGGGGGTTGCCAATAAATCTTGTTCCTGACAGCTGGCAAAGGTAGCCAGTCTTCTCAAGAGAGAAAAGTCGAGGAAACGCCAGAGGCGTAAGAGCTTGTACCGTGGAGGGGTATCGGCTCTGAGTATTGTGGCCCCCAGAGAGAGGGAGCGAGGAAGAGCAGGTCGAGACAGCGACGCAGTCTTCAGTGAAAAGGGTTTTCTTAAGACCCGGAGCTCTAAGCTCATACACACCCATCGAACCCAAGCAAGCGGGTTGGTGTGTCTTTTTTTTTGGCCACGGTCACAATCATACCGAAGTGCCTAAACCCAAATGAGGGGTAACATAGCAAGGGAAAATCAGCTTTCTTTTCGCCAAATAGAGAAGCCTCTACAGTCTACGGCAAGTGCCTAGTCATCAGAAGTACGAGTCAGAACCAGGAAGAAAGGGATATCATTTCCCGGTTGCTGAAATGAAACGAGAGCAGCAAGGCAGGAGAAGTGGAGAGAGAGATGGTGAAAAATAGATCAGGGACCTGCAGAGTCTCATATTATTCTTAGAGGGTAGCCTCTGAGCCTTAGAGTTAGAAAAAGTCTATTACATAGCAGTGCAGAGTGTGACTTAGTGGCGTATACCGTTGACAGAGTTAGCAGCTGTGCAGATAGTCTTCGGCAGTACCAGCAGAACCTTGACATTAGAAATAGTAAATTATAGAGCGTGGCTATAGTTGACGCCCCACCAAATTAGACTGTAGTTAAGATCACTTATCATTTTTTAAATTTTGTGCCCAGCAGGGTGTATGAAGGAGTGAAAGTGGTTGGAGTTTTAATTTGGTGTGCTTATAATCAAATTGATTTTCTTTGTTTTCCAGGTCGGTGCAACCTTGCACGATATATGATTTTCTTTGTTTGTTACTATGTTATGAAAAATTCTGTTGATTTGTATAATAAACTTATTTAATGTTCACTGGATCAGCTTCTTCACTGTATAGTCCTTAACTGTTGTCTGTACAGTGGTGTCTGTAGTGTTAGTTGAACCTTATCTCCTTTAGTCTGTTAAAGGTAGCCAGAGGTGGTGAGTTTATAGCATTTCTTGACGTCACGATTTGGCGAGGAAGATTTAATTTCGGTTATCCTCCTCGGGCCAATAGACTCACCTTACTACATTCACTGTCATTTCTCATAATTAATCTATTATCTTAGTCTTTTCTCACACTAGGGTCTTGTCCTACACTTGGGCATAACTCTAACTTAAATCCAACTCGTGACAGTATGCAACCAATTTCTGATGGATTATATTTACTCTCACCATGTATGATGAGTTGCCGTGTATGCAACCAATTTCTGACGGATTGTATATATATATTTTTACCATTTATGATGAGTTGCTGGCGATGCACTCAACTTTCTGATGGATTACATAGTATTACCATTTATGATGAGTTGCTGGTGTCGTAAGTTTTATAGATAGGCCTTATATTTTTCTGGTCCCGATCGAGCAGCGGTGATATAGTGAGAGCTATGTGAGAGAAAGGTGTGAGAAATAGTCCTGTTTACGAGGAGTACATGTGTAGGAGAAAAAAATACTGTCTTGGATTTAATAATACTTTCAATCCAACCTATCTAGTACGACACACTTACTGGAGACATATTTTCTCACTAGATATTGATTCAATACACTATCCTCTCGTACGCACACACAAACAATTTTGTGACATAAATACGTACATACGTAGAAAAGAACAGGTAAACTATGGAGGTCACAAATAAATATATATCAGGGGAGGTTTTTTGACCGACACCAATAGTTTTAACGGTTTTTTGTAGGTTTATTATATCTTTAGAAGAAAAAAAAACTAGGTTACAACAGTTAATACATCGTTATCATGTCATCAGGTGAAATTATAGTTACATAAAGGGAAAATAAATAAACAATATATATATTCTCATAGACCTTCCCTCTGAAACATGGAAAAAAACTAGGAAAAAATGATCTCACCCGAGGTTGTTTACCCAACAGATCAAACAAAGGATTGACAATGGGAGTGGGGTTAGTCGGGACGGGTAACCGGTATGTCCTTAGTTTAACTGTCCCATGGGCCTTCGGACTTAGTGAGAGATAGATAAAAGAAAAGGTGTTATATTAGTAGTAACTTAAGAAATAAATTCTTTCGTTCCGTTCCCACTCTACATTCATACCGTGAGCGCTCACAACAGTGAAACTTACCCTCTGCCGACACTGCATACGTCCAAAGAATGTATCAAACACAAACGTATTAAAGACTATTATATTTCCTGTGAATTTTGTCCCGTTCAGCCCCAGAAATCTCCGTATAGGCACTGCTATTTTCTCTCGGAGTTTTTGCTGGATGGGTGCGTTGATTTATAATTTTCCTGGCGGGTCTTCATCGTCGGATTTGCAGGTATTTAATTGGGAATAAGTTTGTTTTTCTAGGATTCTGTCGTAATGACTGGGAAATATCTCAAACAGCAGAATGTTACTTCCATGCTGTTCTTGGAAAGAAATAGCCGTAAAGGTTCTCTGTAGAAGTTGGTGGTAGGAATAATGGTTACTGTCATCTGGGTTTAATTAAATAAATTCGTGCTGTCAGTTCTGCCTCCTCAGGCCAGGGAACTTTATATGATTTAATATAGAAAAATCTTCTGGCATAGTCCCGCTCCAGTTTAATATTAGAACACACTTGAACAATTGACCGTTCGGGTTATTTAACCGCTCTCGTGGGTTGAGAAGGGTCTCGAAACCTCAGATTTTGTATTGTCAAATGTTTTTTTTTTTTTGGTATGTTTATGAACATATAATTTGGGATGCCATAAGCCACCTGAACGTGACTCTCTATATAATAAAAAAAAACCGTTGGATCGCAAGGTATGACCACCTGTATAAAAGAGAAGATGGATAACAGGTGATATACTATAATAAAATCTAACACCCGCGTTATTCGGTAAGACCTGTAAAATCGCTCTGGTATTTAATTATTTATATTAAAGGACCTACACGAGTGATTAGCTAATGCATCGTTTTTTTTTTAACACTAGCTATGAACAGTTAATTACTCAAAATTTACACGAGGTGAAGTAGAATTATAAGGTTATTGAACAATTATGATCGCCTAGCGTTTTAAAATTATGTTTCACATCTATTATCTCGGGAAATAACGGATAGTTACATTATTAAATTTACATCTGGAAAACTTTGTGATGGGTTGCTTTAATAGGTTTAAATTAACACAAAAATCCAGTGAAATAAATGAAGGAACTAAACGACTCAATCACTCAAGACTAATGTATATATTACCGCAGCACATAAAATTGAATTCAGACTTCCAATATAGAAGACTCCAAAAGAAATCTTGTAAGATTCTCATATAAGCTAGGTCCTGCTTCAAATCTCTGGCCACGAATGATAACTGCATTATTCAGTGGTACCAATATATAGTTAATGAAATGGAAAGTAATAGCTACACGCGATGTTTCACGCCTTATTTGATCCGAGGGAACTGTTTCGTGCCGCGGGTCCCAGCTCTATTACACACTATCTACCGCTGATTTCCCCGTTCGTCCGCCAGCGGTGTCTACCATAGGTGTTAAAAACTCTGCTTCGTTCTAAGGACTACACGCGTCTTTGATGCTGACCGTTTCCCCTTGGCAACGCCTTCTTGAAAGAGGTATGGCATTAGCTGATTTAAATCGCTCAAGAGATGAGGCAGTAGGCGTGGCTAAACTAAACCTAAGACAAAGCGACTCCTGGCTGTCCGCATGATAGCTGTTTACACACTAATTATCCCGCGTGGGGAAAATCCACGTGGAAATGATGCATACTAATTAGCACACGTGGGGGTTCCACGTTGGCGATAAAATTACAACAAAATTCAGGGTACTTCTATTAAAGGGTAGCTTCTATTTTCATCCCATCCGTCCCAGCTGGTGATGCACTCAACTTTGTGACGAATTGTATGCTATGTCGATTTATGATGAGTTGCTGGTGTTGCACTCAATTTATCTATGGATTTACTTACTATGATACCTTGTGATTTGCTGTGATCTGTTATCCATGATGTCAACGTTACTGTCGTAAATAAACTGTGTATAAGTTGAAAACTAGTTGGTCTATTTCCTGACCCAACGTTACTGTAGTGTGGGTTTACATCAGATATTTACAAAACCTAAAGAACTCACGACATTCGCCCATTATATGTACACACCTGTCGGCCACTGACAGTAAGCCCGACATTACTGACATCGACCTTGTCAGTGGTACTACACCACAACACCCACCACAAACAATCAACAATAACAGAAACCACTAACAGAACAGCTTGTAACGAATTTCTACAGTAACACCTGTTGATAGCATTACAAGGCAGTCCTTGTTCTGAAACCCCCAGGGCAAGTGAGGCAGACGTAGACCAAGAAGCACACGGAGAAGAGAGCTGGAAACAGAGATGAAAATGATAAGGAGAACATGGAAAGAACTTGAGATGATGCACAAGAAAAAGACCTTAATACTATATCTTGCAAATAATAGAAGAAGGAGAACAGTAGAAGACAGATATAAACACAAATTTTTTCGATTGTCTATTTCCATCATTTTACTTCAAAAGTTCGTTTGTTTGATGAGTAATACGTCTGAAGTAAGATTTAAAATTCTTTGTAGCATTTTATGTTCAGGCCAGTCTTGCAATGATCTTGTTATTAGTGCGTAACGGATTAAAACTGTCTCCGTAAGACATAATGGGAGTACATTTTTTTTCCTTCTGTATTTGAGATTTTATCATACGAACTGATTCACTCGAACAAATGGAAGTTATAATGTCTCTGAAAACGTGCATTTGTGTTTGTATGTGTGTGTGTGTCCTGCTGTGGACGTCCTAGATCAGTTATTTCCAGGTCTTTCTTCTGTGTTTCTTCCTAGGCGTCCCTTTCTACTTTTACCGGGTACTTGAATATCGTACTGGTTTATATTTCTTTTGTTTCCCTCTCCACCATCCAGCGTATTAACAAAACCACCTTCATCTTCTTTCTTGATTTGTTGATCTATAGCAGAGTTTCAAACTGTGGCCCTCAGAGTCTTGGGGGTAAATGAATGGATTCTAGGTGGGCCGTATACTTAACCTAAAATTTAAAATGTGGCGTTTTTTAATAATGCTTTTTATGAACATTTTTTAATCCAAGGAAGAGGGGTTGGGGGGGCCGGGGGGGGGGGGGGGGGCACAGCCTTCATCGGACGATCAAAGGGGTCCACATCACAAACAAAGGGCTAAGAGACCCTGATTTATGGGCTTATACCGGTTTAATCCGCTCTCACCTACACTGATTATAGGGACAATATCCACGGGCAAAGCTGTTGCTACCGTTTCAAAATAGTTGTGACACCCGTTCGTGCTACTAAGCGCTATCTGAATTGAATCTAGCCTTCTTGGATAAGGGCGAAAAAAAATAGGAGGTCCCGTGTGCTAGGTGTGCACGTTAAAAATCCCGCGGCAGTTGGAAAACGTAAAAACGAAAACGTAACGAGTAGGTCTGTGACAGTGTACACCATGCTCCTCTTGCACCATCAATCTCTACGCGTTGCAAATACTCCTTCTGGAGCATTGCTCTCGTAGGATAGAGAGTTTAATACAATATGTTATAATATTTAAAAGCTAACTTGTAACGCACGATGAAAACGTACAACATTATTTGTCGCATTTAATTTTACAAACTAAAACGTAGATTCATTTTAGCTGACCCTGAGAGCAAATACGTGGGAAAATAGTAATGAATTAACAGATAAAAATACTAAACCAAAGTTAAATATTGACGCAAAGAAACAAACTGTAATAACACAACGAAAAACATCAAATGAAAGATATGACCTGATGGTGTAATCCAGCGATGAATCAATGTTACTAAAGAAAACGTTGTAACAAGGACAGGAAGTGAAACCAAGGGTTACAGTAGCATACTAGTCCTTAATTAGAAAAAGATCAAGTGATAATTTTCAGATTTAACAATAAAATCAGGTACTACAGACTCAAATACAATCTGTATAACATATACAAATTTTGACTAAATATATATCATTATATGGAAGACAAGCAAAACGGGAGAGCTTGTCCCCAACCATGTCGGCTACGCTAGAGAAGCAAACTGACACCAATCCTTGTGTGGGAAAACATGTGAGGTCATGACAGAAGCCTGAGACAGACCTCCAACTTTATCAGAAAAATACTCGTAGGTGTGGGTTGTGTGGGAGCGAACAAAGATGAACACGACCGGGTGCTGTCAGATTAACAGGAGAATAATTGGTTTAAGTTTCCAAGTACCTTCTTTCCAGCGTATATATATATATTTTTTTTTTCAGTCGTTTCTTTTTGTTTTGTTTTTTAATGTTTTGTTTTTTTATTCCAGGGTTTTTAATTATTTTCTTGGTGCACAAATTTCCTGGCGATTTCTGTTTTTTCAGTTGCTCCAGTGTATCTTTTAGATCGTGCAGTGTACTTCTGTGATACAGTAAATAAATATATATTACACACATAAAGGTATGTTTCAGGCACTCTGAGAAATAAAGAAGTAGAAAACTAGACAACAGAAAAACAACAGAAGTCAGTGGCTTACTGGAGAATCGAACCCAGAAAAAAGGAACAGAACCACAATACAGCATGTATTTGTTAGAATTAGCCTTTTCTTACATCTTTCATTCTTCTTACTGGTACATTAGATAAACTTTTTTTTAAAAAATAACCTAGTCCCCTTAAACCCAGTCGGTTATATTAGGGCGCATGTCCAAATATAAATGACCTTTAGATCTGATAACATTTAGTTACCCAAAGAGGATTATATAATCGTTCTGCACTTTTCAGTGAATGCATTTGCAGCTGTCTTATTGTTGGCAGTATGGCTCGACATTGTTATATCCTCGTTATTGAATGATTTTGTAAGTCCCATAGTTTTGTTCTATCTTTGCAAATGTTTATGTCTCTAGGTTTCTGTTGTTTATTTCCAGCTGTCATTTGGTTTATTGTTTTTCTAAATTGCGCAACGGCTTTTTCAACTAGATATTGCTTTTAGGAGCTTATTATACCCCTGCCTGTCGAAAGATCTTCCTCGCGTTTCTTGAATTCTTCTGTTAAATATGGTTTGTAGTTTTTTTCCTGTTTCCTCGAGGAATTGATTCATAGGCCGCTTTCAGGTTTGCTCTGTTTGTCTTTTCTACAATTCCCCAATGTATTGTTACGTGTGTGAATACTGTTTATTGATCGCTTTTTAGTCCACCGTTCGATTCATGATGGCGACCTAGCACTTAGAGAATCAGCAGAAAATATTAAAACAACAAACAACTGGATGTAGGAAATCTTTCAAAATCTGGATTAATGGATCCAAGACTGACTACTAAAACTAAATCAGACGAAAACAACAAACACATGTTTCAGACTCGTAAAGAACGAATGAAAAATAAGGCGGAAGAATAATTCAAACTGAGGACATTAAAAACATTTGAAACGATAACAGTGATAATCAAAATTAACTTCCAAGAAAACTGGAATAGAGAACGCCGAGTGTCTGATGTTACAAAAGCATACTGCTGTTGACTGAGAAAACATCATGAAATAATTTTCAGGACGAGAACCGTCCACTGCAGACTTTACCAAACAATGGACTTCTGCTCACTGCAAGATATATGAAAATAAGGGAAACAGACTTGCCGAAACAGGGGAAGAATAAATCAGACTGAAGATATCACATATGAAGAGATTAAAGCAATAATAAAAAAATAACTTCAAAGAAAATGAAACAGAAAATTCACAGAATTAACAATAATAGGAACATACTGTTCTTTACCAAGAAACGATCAATATGACACACTGAGAACCGACCACGGCAATCTAAAGGTCTCTTATTTTTTGACAAGTGCCCTAATATAACCGACTAGGTTGAACGGGATGTGCCTCGCTAAACGAGGCAACATTTTATTTAATAAAACCACGGAAAACTCAAATATTTAAATATATATCCCTACAACAAATTAAAACTCAGACATACAAATTGAAAAACCAGAATAGTATGTGTCCACGAGGGGAAAGCAAGCAAACAATATAACGTATTCTCCAAAAATGACGACTCCTCGACAATCTTATGCCAAGTCCTCCTGCCTCGTACGTCAGGTCAAGGTCATAGACGTCCAAATTGAATGGTCTTCTGTTATTGACTTATCCATATTGTTTGCTGAAGTTTTTGTGGCTTTGGTTTGGTTTGGTTTTTAGAATTATCTCCATTGCACACGGACAACTCCATCAGTGCTCCGATTTCCTCCCTTAGATCACACAAGGAGGATCTCAGCACAGTGCACGAACTCCGTAGCACCGGCTTAAGTTTATATAAGATATGGTAGCCAGCCCCATGCCTAACCATGCCTTTGTCGACTTTTAATTATGACATGTTTGAAAGGTTACCTTATTTACTGTTCTTTGCTCCCATTTTTAACGTTAAAAAGCCAGAAGGTTCTTCGGTGCTTCTTAAATACCACTTAGACAAGGCTTCTCCCACGACACCAGACAATTACGCCCTCTTCGTGACCGAGTGGTCTCGCTGACAGCTCACTGTCTTCCTAATAAGCTGCCCGTACACTTGGCTTATTTTTCTTTTAATTCTGGACTAATGATGTCTTCAAGAGTATTGCAAGCTTTCCGAGAAGACGTCTAGGGAAGAAATGTCACGTGTTCATAATTGGGGATTTTAAAAGATCTTTGACTATTGCGAATGTGACTGTTACAGAAAATTGTCAGGCCCAAGGGACATATGGTGATATTTTTTTTCAATTTTAAACGCACATGACGTCTGAAAATATTACGGCTTATGAAACGTTTAACTTTTAAAAAGTCACAACCTCTAGGTGGACTTCTAACTTTTATGTCACTGGAAACTATAGTTCTGGAAGCTATTAAGAGAAACCATTTTTGTTTTTTCAACAACAGATAACCAATACGACTAAAATAAAAATGTATAACAAGATGATGGTTTACTTTGTTTCTTCCTTTATACTGTCAGGCCCCGCGTTTCGGTTTTCCGCCAATATGGTTGTTTTCAATTATATACATGTTTATTTTGTTCGGCGCTTCTCTGCTCTTTCGGCTTTTTTTCGGCAAGACTCGCTCAAAGTCCGAGAATGGCTTAGGGCACCGTTTTATTGTCGGTAATTCAATCGCTTTGAAGCATTTGTGTGCTCAGCGTTTCTCCGTATTATGGCAATTTTCCAAACTTCGAACTTTAAAATTTTTGATATTATATACTGTATAATATTTGTTTATTAATTACAATATCATCTAAGTGATAACAAGAGGAGTCGACGGTCTCTTACTTTAAATGATGTATGTTCATAATTACTTTCTTATAGTTTTGTAGGCTGTCACAGAACGTCTGAACATGCTCTTTTGTGTGATCTCTCACACCTTCAGTCCTACGGCAGTATCATTTCTTTTTCTTCATTTTTCTCACCAATCGCTTTTACTTGGCATAAATAATGCCTTTTCATTCTTTTTATTCTCTATGCTGGATCTAGTAGGGTGAAGTATCTGTCACTCTACTCCCTTACGGACGTATCTGCTTTTCACGCAGAATTGTTTACGTTCCGCAAGGTATATGCGATAATACCAGGTAATTATACCGGTCATACGCTTATCTATTCTATCAGTCTGACAATCTTTTGAAACGCGTTGGTCCAACATTTGACCCCAGGTGAAAAGCTGGTGACAAAACGGTCGACATGAAAAGAACCTAAGATTGTCTGCCTGGACTGCCGACGTCGGTGTATGTTTGTCTAGCAGATTACACAAAGGGTAGATGCGTTTATCACTTTTTGTGGGACAATCCCTGGTGATTGTTACAGATAATCTGTCTGGGTAGACATCTTGGCCGAAGACATACCCAGGCAAACATGGTCGCATGTTGTTGTGAGTGGGCGGAAATATTACCGCATTATTTGAAAGAGGCCATGAGTTGGAATATTAAATTTAATATTTAAAAACACGTGGGGGATATTTTGAAATTAGACACCCCAACCCAGTGCTAAAGAGCTTAAGATTGGATTAAAGTAAGAAGCCGGAATAAACTATGGATCCTATTGGAACATCCGACGGAAGCACCATCTGTGATGTGAACTGAGAATTGCACATATAATGTAGTGATATCAGAGACACAGAAATCAGAGAGACTGCAGTGCACATCATATGAGCGACTCCCAGAAACCAGAGAGATATCGGACTCAGAATTCCTATATTATAAGTGACAGATCGAAGTATCTGGGAAACTGAAAACCTTAAAAAGTAAGCCCGCCTTTATAAATACACAGACTGAAAAACTTAAGGTACTGGGACTTAAAATACCATGACTGGAAACCTAGGAATTGGATCACCCGTCATAAGAGAAACTTTCCCAGGCCAAGTGTTTCGCAGATTCACGCGCCATAAAAGGGATTCAAAATTTCCAGACCAAGTGGTTCGAGAGCATATAACCTAAATTGCTCGTGTCCATTTTAACCTGCGCGAGGAGATTGTGTTTTCCCAAAACTGTGGGGTAAGTGTAACCATTATTTTATAAATGTAAATTTGACATGTTTTCTTGCTAAGTGGTTATATATGAGGCTGACAACCTCAACATATGAAACTAGTATATTCATAAACCACTACAGCAAGCGCTGGTGATTTATTCTGGCTAGTCGTGCGGAAACCCAACAGTAGAGGTGACCCCAGACTCCGAATGGAGCAGTGATGAATGATGATTACATCACATGTGCCTAAAGTGTATAATATTTTGTGAGATATATGCACTTTGTTATTTGTAACTCAGGCAACTCATTATTCGCGCTGTCCACACACATTTTCCCAGTTAATACCCAGAGGAATATGGTGAATTTTATTCATCTTCCCTGAACTACTCTGTGTACTCGGGAATTTAATTCTTCTGAGAGATTAACATTGGTGCGTGGAAAGAGAGAATGCACCTGTTAATTGGCAGTCCACAAAGGTACCCAGCAGAGATAATTGTTTTCCTATTTTCCCAAAAGTTCGTGGTTACAAGCTATAAGACGGTTCGAAGTACTGAAGTTACTACGCCACTCGTGTGAGAGAAGTACACTCATCACCAAGAAATGACGAAAACCACGGTGACAGGACTCACCTAGAGTTAAGTTTTCTTGTAAAAAAGGCGAAAGCAATGGACTTTGATCAATCCTCACCTACGTCTCCGTGACGAAAACTTGTATTTACAGCAAAATTCATCATTCCCTCCTTATTTTAACTGTTAAAGACTAATTCATTATTAAATTTGTTACATGTTGTTTTAAAACTAAACAAACATAGTTGATTCAGTTATTACATGTATGAAAGCAAACGTATGAGCCAGAATATTTCATATATATATATATATATATATATATACTGAAGCACATTAAAAACGCACTAACTGTATAATCCAGGAACAGAGTGTGAAATGTAAATATAAGTGTGTACAAGTTTACATATTTGGAATCTTTATTCATTTTCCTATGAATCCATGCTGGTCATTAATTTGTACATTTGATTGTTATGAAATTCATTGCATTCTGTGCAGGCAAGGGAGAAAACCAAAAATACAAAAAAATGCACGTGCGTTATCCTGCTGGAGAAGCTGCAAGTCTGGATAAATTGTGAACGCAGGAGCAACCAGTGCATCCAGAACCTCATCTCGATATGTCACAGCATTAACATTTCCACGGAAGACGTGAGGAGGCAAGCGATGGTGAAAACTGAATCCTCCCTAAATGTGAATACTGCCATCTCGAAATCGGTTGACACAGCAATCTGCAAAGCGCTCTTCACACCGTCGCTAAATCCGCATACGTCCATCTGCAAAGGATATGTTGAATCTGTTCTCGTCTGTGAATAGGACAGCATTCCACTGCAGTCTAGTCCATCTGATATGTTGTTCTGCCCATTGCAGGCGCTGCTAACGATGTCTGTGAGTCAAGTTTGGCCCAACATAAGGTCGTCTTGCAGTAAGGCCTGTATCTCTGAGTCGTCGTATGACTGTCATTCGAGAGACTTGCCCATGTCTACCCACTATTGCTCTTGCTGTTTGACTTGCCGGGAGAGTCAATTCCTTAGGTGACTCAGCACAATATGACGATCTTGCGCAGGGGTAGTAACTCGTGGTTGGCCACTCCGAAGTCTATCCCGGGCACTGCCAGTGGTTCCGTAACGTTCATTGAGACGTACAATAGTGCTGTGGTGGCAATTCATCCTTCTGGCAATGGCCCGCGAGCTCATTCCGGTCTCCAACATACTAATGGCTCGTTGGCGGTCGTTTTCAGATAGTCGTGGCATTTCAAGCACATGTACTGGGTGTTTTGTCTCAACGGCCTTTTTATACCGAGTATACTGCCACAACGCGTACACATTTTCAGGGTCATAGCTGTTGAGAATCGTGTTGCACGTGTAACTTTCATCGTTTTCATGTAGTCTGTACACACACCCATGGGTTGAATCTTGCACTTTCCATTCCAGCAGCCATTCGCTCTCTACCTCATGGCAAACACAGAAGCGCCATTACACTTCTATCTACATCTCTACCAAGCGTAATCTTGTGCGAAGATAAACACCTTGGACGGCCCAGTTTAGATACTCTTGAGATTTGGACATTGTTGGACCACTACTGCAAAGCAGGGGAGGCAATCCGTGACATAGACCTAGTTCTATTGTGCACTTAATGACAACTTTTATCCACTGTCATTGAGCGTCAGCTCTTGGTGATCTGCATTTAATATATGATGGTGTAAATATGTTATTATGATTTGGTATGCATTTGCAAGTTTAACAAAAGGTTATGTTCCTCTTTACGACTGGGGCCTGGAACCTAACTCGCCGTATGACCGAGACACTACTGTATTTTAGTGTACATAATTTTCTTCCTAGCCTTCCCTACTAAATTAATAATTTAATTATCATTATTTTCTTTTTCGCATTTTACTGGGGCACGAAAGGAGAGCAAAGAATAATAAGACTGTACTCTACAATACATGTCGTAAAAAGCGACTAAGAAGGGTTGTGTATTCTACCCCATCGGGTAGATACTTTAAATCACAAAAACGACATATGTACAATATGAATTTGTCATGTAAGTTAACTAAAGAAAATAAAACTCGGTCATCCAAGGCATAAGAAGGTTCTCTGGTATGGAAGCGCATGATGCAATGTTTCACAAAGTGCTGTACGCATACGCCGATGGTAGGAGAAACGGTTTAACGGATACAAGGCACAATTTTTAAACTGCAGAAAACAACTCATTAATATTTAATACTTGAGAACGGTATGCTGTAGAAATACACACTTGTTATTTACAGATGTATATTGTATTATATATATATATATATATATATATATATATATATATATATATATATATATATATATATATATATATATATATATATATATATATATATATATATATTAAGAGTCAATAAGGGTGTAATTAGTCTCACAGACAGAGGTTTACATCCACATCTATATACTATAGCATTGTGCTTAGCCGGTGGTCATATAAGGATGACTCCAGATATGCCTCCATCCATAGTGCAGATCCTAGTGCACATAAAATAGTATTAAAACTACCCCGAAATTATCTTTGTCCGAGAGGGGTATACTTGGAAGACTGAACTCTTCTAAGAGGTAAGCCATCTAGACTAAATTTTCAGAGAAAGAATATGGTATTAGCGCATAGAAGTCGTGATTACGTGATATGAATGCTGGGGCCAATGCACCATAGTCACCATTTTCTAAGGAATAAGACGTTTCTCTAACCTTGGTTTTAAAACCGGTTCCACTGCCTGGAGAAATAAGCTCGCTAACCACTCGGCTCTGCCGCTTGAATGACAAATAAAATGTAAAGGAAATATTATTTTCTTACCCTTCAAGTAACGCACGCTGTCAAGAAACCACAAATGCCCTGGGTGAGCAGTTCAGTTTTATTTTATTTTATCTTGTTTTTATTGTGTTTTAAAAATTTAATTTAATTTGTATTTCATTTTGTGACTTTGTTGTCGTGCATCATTTTAAATTATATCCATGTTGATTTTAACGTAAAATTTTCTTCACTATCACTCCTCTTGTACGACCGCTCCCTAATAAAGACGACGCAGCCTCAACGTTCGTTAGATCTAGTTTGTTAATGTTTCAGGTCAATTTTGTATTTTCTTTGTTTGTGATAGATTATTTATCACGCCTACACAATTATCACAATTCCAGCCGATTGCCTACAGCAATAACGAATGCGTTCAGAAGATCAAATGCAACAGCGCGTTCAAAAATCTATTTATATATATTCTTTTATATAATCCGTCATATTTCTATTCACCCCGTGCAGGCTTCCTGGTTGAGCACCAGCTGCAATGGTGGCTCAGTGCTTCAACAGGAGAGAAACGATGAATGATGATGATAGTGATGATGATAAAGATGATGATAATGAAGATTGTTAATACTTTTATTCTCTTTAGCACGACATTTTGACTTCAGAGGTGTCGTATATGAGATTAGTTTTGTGTTGGACTGTTTATTTTCCTAATATTTTATTCATGTAACTGTTTTTCAGATTCTTTTTCATCATGATTGTTCTTTGCTCTCTTTAGAGAACATGGAGCCTCCACTGTACCTGGTCCCCTTACAGGAAACCTGCACCAAGCATTCACTTGCTCTTGTAGTAGTTGTTTCTGTATTTATTTGTTTTACGTAAGGAGGTTACCAGCTCCATGCATTAACTCAAATTAGTCGCCTTGTACGATTTGCCTGAAGATGCAGTAGACCTAGTCATTTTTTTGTCTCTTCTGAGACCCCGTTGTGTCGGGTATTCTCCATTGCTCTGTAGTAGTGGTCCACGAATGGCCCAAAATTCCGGTAAAAGGAAGAGTTTTCTGAAGATAACCCTTCGCTCAAGATTACTTTTGGTGGAAATGTAAATAGGGGGTTTTATGCTTCTACTTTATGGAGTCTCACAGGGATTTTAGAATGGCAAATACAACAACTGCGTAGTGCAGGTTTAATGTAAACTTGATATTCTCCGCCCACTTATGTGAGAAATATATTTTTGACTCATAATTTAATGAGCCCCCAGCTGAAGGTAATTTAGCAAATTATTAATGTGATATATATATATATATATATAAACGTTCACCGAGTGCCAGAACCCTACAGATCCTGAGGGCTACGAGAAGCAAAGTTCAACAAACTGCTCGACACTGTGCAAATGACTATTGGCTCCAGCTCAGTGAGAGCATCCAGATCGCAGCGCAAACAGGCAACATTAGACAAATGTATGACGGTATAAAGAAAGCACTTGGCCCCCATAAAAGTAAGACGGCACCGCTAAAAGCCATCAGCGGAGAGAAGCTAACCGATAAGGGTAAGCAGATGGAGAGGTGGGTCGAGCACTACTCTGAGCTTTACGCTAGAGACAATACCGTTACGCCTGCAGCCCTTGATGCTGTCAATTGTCTGCCAACTATGGAGGAGCTGGATGCCGAACCAACATTAGAGGAACTCAGTAAGGCCATTGATAGCTTGGCCTCTGGCAAAGCACCAGGCAGTGATGGGATTCCTCCTGATTTAATCAAATGCTGTAAGAGCACGCTATTACATCCCCTGCATAGGATGCTGTGCCAGTGCTGGGAAGAGACAACTATTCCTCAAGACATGCGAGATGCCAAGATTGTAACACTGTATAAAAATAAAGGAGACAGAAGTGATTGCAATAACTACAGAGGCATCTCTCTTCTTAGTATTGTTGGTAAGGTTTTTGCCAAAGTCATCTTAATGCGACTACACAAGTTAGCTGAGCGCATATATCCAGAGGCACAGTGTGGATTCCGAGCTGGCAGATCAACAACAGACATGATCTTCTCTCTCCGCCAGCTTCAGGAAAAATCAAGAGAGCAGAAAAGACCATTATATATCGCCTTTATAGACCTCACAAAAGCATTCGACCTGGTTAGTAGGGATGGACTCTTTAAAATCCTCCTGAAAATAGGCTGCCCTTCTAAAATGCTGGAAATGATAAAGTCATTCCATGACGACATGAAGGGAACAGTCCAATATGCTGGAAGCACGTCACAGCCCTTTGATATACGAAGTGGCGTTAAACAAGGCTGTGTTCTGGCTCCGACCCTCTTCGGAATCTTCTTTGCCTTACTCTTGAAACATGCATTCAGAGATGCAACTGAAGGAATATGCCTTCACACTAGGTCAGATGGCCGTCTGTTTAATCTTTCAAGGCTGAAGGCAAAAACAAAAATCAGAAGAGTCACTATAAGAGACTTGTTGTTCGCTGATGATGCTGCAGTCGTCACTCAAAGCCAACAGGAGCTTCAGAGCTTGATGAATCGCTTCACTAAAGCATGCAAGGACTTTGGCCTCACAATAAGTCTAAAGAAAACGAATGTGCTGAGTCAGGATGTGGGTGCTGCACCAGTTATCACTATCGATAACTATGAATTGGCAGTGGTGCACCACTTCACATACCTAGGGTCTACCATCAATGACAAACTCTCACTGGATACAGAAATCGACAGCCGCATTGGCAAAGCTGCAGCTACCTTTGCCCGCCTCACATCGCGTGTTTGGGGAAACTCTAAACTCACAATGAAGACCAAAGCTGCGGTATATAATGCCTGCGTCACCAGCACACTCCTATATGGCAGCGAGACCTGGACGACCTATGCTAAGCAAGAAAGAAGGCTCAATACCTTCCATTTGCGGTGTCTGCGCCGCATCCTCGGCATCTCGTGGAAAGATAAAGTGACAAATGTCGAGGTGTTGTCACGTGCTGGCCTTCAAAGTATGTATACGCTGCTTAGACAGCGCAGACTTCGCTGGCTTGGCCATGTTCGCCGCATGGAAGATGGTCGCATCCCAAAAGATATCTTCTACGGACAATTAGCAGATGGCAAGAGAACAGTTGGGCGACCACAGCTGAGGTTCAAAGATGTGTGCAAGAGAGATATGAGGGCACTGGACATGGATCCAGCAACATGGGAGGATGAAGCTGCCGATCGCACAAAGTGGCGATGCTATTTACGGCACCACCTCAGATTGGGCGAAGAGAGGCTCACACAAGAAGCAGAGGTGAGGAGAAAACATCGAAAGGAGCACCAGGAATATAAGCAGTTGAGGGCTGTCACCTTAGGGGCGCATTCCCATAGTCAGTTATGACTGAAGGGGCTATTATTATTATTATTATTATTATTATTATTATATATATATATATATATATATATATATATATATATATATATATATATATATATATATTTATATATATATGGTGGTTTTGATGGTATTAAGTGCGGTTGCTATGTTACCTAGTGTACTGAATGAGGTCAGCTGTGAAGGTCCCTGAAGATAAAAGTTTATGTGAGTGTTACGTACATTTATTACCTAAGGGGGTAGTCTTCGGTCCTGCCAAATGTACGCACCAGTCTCAATATAGTTATATTATTTGTGCGTTCGATTGATTCACGCACTGATGTGCACAAAGCAGTGTGAGTTGCTTTTGGACGCACGGGTAACCTAGTTTGAGGATTATGACGTCATGTTTTGTATGGGGCAGTACGGACCATTGTGATGTCCGGGGAATATTTCTTGTGTTGTGGCAAGTATGGTGGAAGCCATCCTTATTGCGATATTGGTCTTCAGGTCGAAGCCAATATGGAAAGTATTATGTAAGTTGTCGCCCCTCATATTTGTATGATTAGTGAGTGAAACGTGTAGTTTAAGGCTGCTCCTTGTATCAGTCTAGCGGGGATCCATCTTGTAATGTTATCCCTAGAATGGACCTACGGAGTTGATAGCCTCTGAGATCGATCGTGGAAGGAGGATTCCTACGACGGAAAGAAGTTAATTTGATTGCATTATTCATATGTGTAAACGCCTTTATTGTAATGCCAAAGTCGTGGCATGATTTTGAGAGGTTAGTTAAAACCTAAAGATACTAACTCAGATACCTCTTCATATATGTACCATTGAATATATTTTTTGAGTCTACGTTATATGGAACTATGTCTTGGATAGAAACAGTCTCTTATTGGACGAATGCGGGAGTTCGTGGTATGGGAGTACATGCTTAGTTGGATGACCTCAAGCAAGGTCAACGGACATTTTATCTAGCTTGAACATTACTGGATCCGTATTAATTGAATGTAAGGAACATGTTTGAAAGGATCCCACCACAGTACCAAACCATCATCATTCACCAGAGTATTCTTGTCATGCATTTTTATGTGATTGTCCTAGTCAAGAACAGTGTATCGTAGCGTTGAACTTATGTCGTAAATAAACAATGTTAACTGTTCTACCAGCCTTCACAGTTTACTTCACTTCACGGCAGGCTTTGATTAACATGCCTGAAGTTTACATCGTTGTGTGTTGAACTTATTTGACAGTTGTGTGGATTCGCGTTTTATTATCAGCACGATAGAAAACCATCTATGGAAACTCAGAAGAAACGCTCTATCAGTAAATAAAGCACTATCAGTAAATGGCGGCCGGTGTGGCTTGAATTGCTCAAGATTCAAAACGGGAATTACCTCACAAGTTCCACACTAGTTGAAAGTACGTGGATTCTCTAACAACTCATATCCTTTATAACGGCTACCTCAAGGTCAAGGTACATTGAACCTCAATCTCAAGTTCTACATCAGTGTATGACTACGTGGGACCTCAGCTGTTAGTCCTCATCTGGCAGAACTCAAGTATTCGAAACAGAGTATTTCGTTGTCTCAAGCGTACATCCACGGAGACGAGGCACATTGATTTTTTACCTGCACGCGAGATGAGTATAACGTGTTTTCGTTGTACACTTTATTACGTTTAGCTGTGCCTCATGTAGTTATGTCCACATTTATATTTTTCATGTTACATGTTATATGTGTTGTATTCTTCGTGGGAGGTAGGGAGGTTGATCTGACGAACGAGATCCATCTCGAAGCCAATTTGGGCTCTTCGTCAGACGTTCTGTAGGGCTCATTTTGTAAGTTTCAATTGAGCGATAATTCCGGTACAAGGCTAGAAACCTTGCCGAAGTTCCGATCGCTAGTTGTCCCTTATAACAGTATCTGTTTAGCTGTTTCGTCACGTTTTTAATTGTTGTTTTCGTAGTTATTTTTACTCGTATTTAGTTTTATGATGAATTTTGTTTGTATTATGCGTCCGTCTAATCTTCCTGTCGTTCAGTTTTTTACAAAGCATATGTTTTTACACTGTGTTGTCAATTGTCTTGTGCATTATTGGATCGTAGATGTCATCGTAATTTTTTACGACATTCTATTTTAGTTCCACATTTTCATTTTATTTAATTTCTACGACTGTAGTCATTTGTCTTGATTATCGTGTCGTGTCAGTATTGTACTGTTGTCTGTCACGTTATTGCTTTCACACCATTACATGTTATAAATTACATTATTAATTATTAATATTATTGCATATTATATAACTTGATTTTACCGTTCTAGGACAGGAACGAAGACCACTAGTTGTAGTAACACTTTTAAGTAGTATTATTACATAATAATATTAAATAATGTCTACCTTAGACTATTTTATTAAGCAAGCTAAGGCGCTTAATATACCTCCGGAAGAGATTAGATCATTTGCTATGACAGAATATAAAGAATCTCAAAGGTTGGAATCTCAAAGATTGGATGCTGAAAAGTTACGTTTGGAAAATTTGAAATCTGAGGCTGAGGAAGATGAAAAGAAGAGGAAATTTATAGCTGAGGAAGAGGAGAAAAAAAATGAGACTAGCCGCTGAATTAGAAGAGAAACGATTTCAGCGAGAGGCAGAACAGAAACAAAAGGAGGCTGAAGAAAGACTTAAAATTGAAATGGAAGTTAAACAAAAGGAAATGCAGAATAAACAAAAGGAAATGGAAGAAAGAAGATTAATAGCTGAACAAAATACATTACGACTTCAGCTTAAGATGGAAGAGAATGATAGAAAACGACAGCATGAACTGAAATTAGCAGAGTCAGAATATGAGAGACTTAGGTTAACCCAGGAAGCTAATTCTCAGAGAACTTTTGAAAGCCAAACTTCATCCAGACATGACCATTTTAAGGAAATTCACCTTAAATTACCAAAATTTAATCCCCCGTCTGATGACGTGATATTCTTCCTAGATAGGTTTGAGGCCACTTGTGTGTCTTATAACGTGGATAAAACACTGTATTGCACATATTTATCCAGGTTACTTACTGGGGATGCTTTAGCAGTTTATCATACTACCAGTATTAATGAGAAGAATGATTATAATGCTCTTAGAGCCGCACTTCTGAAGAAATTTCAAATGTCAGAAGATGAATACCGATTAAGATTTCGTACATTGCTACCGCAATCAAGCAGAAATTTCAGTGATTTTCTGTCACAAATACGACTCACCCTCGAAAGATGGATCGAATTATCCAAAATTGAAAAGTCGTATGAAGGTCTCTTCGATTTACTGATGCGCGATAAGGTACTATCGTCTGTAAATCCTACATTTCTCGCATTTTTACACGAACGGAAACCTTTATCAATGAAAAACTTAGAAGAACATGCAAAAAATTTTTGCACTGCTCACCCAACCATGGATCTGAGTAATGCGCAGATTAAGAGTGAATTGCCTGTTGCTTTTGCAGCACAACAAAACAATTTCCCACGCAATCGTTCCTTTAGTACTGACAGGTATGTCAATAAGGGAAATAATTACAATTTTAACAATGATAACTTTTACAAAGGGAAGCAATTTCAACAATCTGCTCCATTTAATGTTTCTTGGAACCAAGCTCACAGATCGCGAGATTTTGGTAACAATAATTTTAAAAATAATCAAGGACATTATAATAAACAAAACTGGAGATCAAAATCTCAGGGTTCACAAAACAGACAATTTTTTGGAAATAAACCATTTAACCAACATCATAACGATCATTCTACAAATTATCGGACTCATCCAAATTTTAACTCAGGCAGAAACTACAATTGTGGCAATTTTAATGACAATAATCACAATCGATCGCGCCGACGAGATAGATCGTCGAGTAATACGGGTAGACATTCTAATGTCGCTTTAAGTGATACACAGGCTAACATTGAACAGGGTAAAGTAGCTGAAACTCACAATGCTATGTCTTGTTCTCTTGATTGTACCCAGGTGAAAGACTGTCCAGAATGCTCGACTCTTTTCCAGCCTAAGGCGATCACGACGCTGCGTTGCGGACATACCTTGCCTAGTCTACCTGCAGTCTGTACGGCCACTGCTGCGTCAGTACACCAGGGACAGGGCTCTCTTACGTTTAACAAGGGATTTGTCAATAACATTTCATGCTCTATCCTATTTGACTCAGGTTGTAGCACTGTGGGCGTCCGGACTTCGCTGATCAACCCAAGTTGTGCCACGGGCAGGGTTGTCAAGTGTGTGACTTTCGGCGGCACAGTGGAAACATTTCCCACAGCCATTATAAAACTTCATACACCATTTTTTTCAGGACAGATCCAGGCTTGTCTTCTTCCTGACCCAATTTGTGATGTTATACTTGGTCGCATACATGGTATAAAAGAGTGTACACCACAGCAAATTGCTGAATGGGAAGAGCGACATATTCAAACTGCAAATGCAGTAGTGACTAGAGCGCAAGCTACTAATATGTCGCATGATACACCTATTGAACCTACAGTTCATACTACTTGTGATGATGATGCTCCTATTTCACGGGAGTTGTTTGCAACATTGCAAAAGAATGATGATACATTAAAAAAATTTTTTTATTATGTGAACAAAAAGAATACCAGCAACAAACTTGCAAAATCTAAACATGACTTTATACTTAAAAATGGGATTTTGGTTAGAGTAATACGGGAAAAGGATTCATCCTTATGTTATCAGATCTTAGTCCCATCCTCTATGAGATCTCGTATATTACGACATGCGCATGACTCGCAATGTGCGGGCCATATGGGTTTTTCGCGTACCAAATCCAGAGTGCTTTCGGCATTCTACTGGCCAGGCGTCCATAGGGACATCACTCTCTACTGTCGGTCTTGTTTGATATGTCAGGAAGTTAAGGTACGGGGTCCATTTCATGCGGCTCCTATTCAAGCTGCGGACATCCCGATTAGACCATTTGATAAAATGGCTATAGACATTATTGGTCCGATGCTTCCATCTGCTAGAGGGCATACGCATATTCTTACGTGCATTGATATGTGCACTCGCTGGCCTGAGGCCATCCCTCTCAAGAACACTTCATCTGCCAGTGTAGCAGAGGCATTGATGTTAATCTTCTCACGCATTGGTTTTCCACGGAAAATCTTGTCGGATCATGGGGTTCAGTTCATTTCTGAATCCATGTCTCAAGTTATGAAGACATTAGGTATAGACAGATCTCTTAGTTCTATTTATCATCCGATGTCAAATGGGTTAATTGAGCGTCTCAATAGGACACTCAAGCAGTTGTTGGGTAAGATGACCCAAGACCATCCCCAAGACTGGGATCGGGTCATACCCGCGGCTCTGTTTGCGTATCGCGAAGTACAAAATCAAGCCACGGGGTTTTCTCCATTCCAGCTAGTTTTTGGCATGCAACCACGCGGTCCGATGTCGTTAATCCACGACTTATTGGTTGACGAGAATATTGAAGAGGAAACTCAATCCTCTTATGAGTATGTGATCTCTCTGAGAAAGAGAATCATAGATGCTTGTAGACTAGCTACTGCATCATCTGAACAAGCCAAAGAAAAAGCTCGTCTATTTGCAAACAAGTATAGACGTCTTCGCCAGCTCATACCTGGTGATGAAGCTTTTGTCTTACTACCTGCGCATAACAATCGTCTTTTAATTACCTGGAGAGGTCCTTTCAGGATCATCTCAAGAATATCCGATGTCGACTACATCGTTGATGTTAATGGTAAACATAAAACCTTCCACATTAACATGTTGAAGGAGTATTACTCACGTCCTAATTATCTACAGTCAGTGTTCCAGGCAACTGACGATCCTACACCTCCCATTCAACACTATTCTAGTTTGTCAGTCATCCAAGAAGAAGAATCTTCTTTCGATGATGTACAACTACCAATACCAGTTGTACCACTCCATTCCACTGAGAAATGGAATGATGTTACAATCTCATCTACTCTTTCGGCTGATCAACGTCAGCAAGTCTCTAATATTCTACACTCGTATGAGGATGTCCTCACTGACATCCCAGGTCATACGTCAGTCATCCAACATGACATTATTCTGACTGACGATACGCCTATTCGAGTTCGCCCATATCCTATCCCTATACACTTTCGTGATAAGGTTGATAAGGAATTGGATGAGATGCTTCAATTAAATATAATTGAACCATCTTCATCACCATATTCTTCTTCTATGGTAATCATTAGGAAGAAGGACAACAATATACGTCTTTGCGTAGATTACAGGAAATTGAACAAAGTTACAAAATTCGATGCGGAACCGTTACCTCTTTTAGACGACTTATTGGAGAGGTTATCTCATGCCACATTCTTTTCGAAATTTGACCTTTCAAAGGGCTATTGGCAAATGCCACTAACTCCTAAAGCAAAGCCGTTCACCGCTTTCTCGACGCCACGGGGTCTTTTTCAATGGAATTTTATGCCATTCGGACTAATGAATGCGCCAGCTACCTTTGTACGCATGATGCGCCGCATATTGTCTCATCGTCCCGATGTCATTACTTATATAGATGACATCTGTCTTTTCAGTGACTCTTGGGATGAACATATTCATGGATTAAAAGCTTTACTTTCTACTTTACGGGATTATAACTTAACAGCAAAACCTTCAAAGGCTTTTGTCGGTTTTCATGACATCTCATTTCTGGGTCACCGCATAGGTCATGGTTTCATGTATACAGAAGACAGTAACGTCTCTAAAATTTTAAACATCTCAGCACCTAAGACAAAAAAACAAGTTAGGTCTATTTTAGGACTAATACAGTTCTATTCAAAATTCATCCCTCATTTGTCTACTATAACTGCACCTTTTTCGTCTCTACTGAAAAAAGGCACATCTAATGTAATAAAGTGGTCGCAGGATCACCAAACGGCGTTAGACTATATAAAACGATTTTTTTCAAAAGAACCTTTTTTGAGGTTGCCTAACAAAAATCTCACTTTCATTCTTCGCAGTGATGCATCTTCTTACGCTATTGCTGCAGTTTTGATGCAGGAATATAACGGCACCTTATTTCCGGTGATGTACGTGTCCAGAAAACTTACGGAGAGCGAACTCAAATACTCCGTTCTAGATAAAGAGCTCCTTGCGTTAGTGTGGGCAATCACAAAACTGGAACGTTACCTCCTTGGCTCACACTTTGTGGTGGAATCTGATCAAAAAGCTCTTACCGCACTGAACTCGAAAAACGTAAAATCATCGAAGTCAGCGCGTTACGCTATAGCGCTTCAACCATTCAATTTTGAAATACGAGCTATTCCTGGAGTGAAGAATGTGTTCGCAGACTGTTTGTCGAGATGCCCAAGCGAACTTGTCGAAACTAAACCACTTCCAGATGTTGAAACATCCTCACCGATAACATGAATAACTGTGTACATTTTCATTGATTATACATCTATAAAGACTGATCATATAACTGAAGTATTCGTATAAATATATCTTTCAGGATATACTTACTTATGGATTATAACATTACTTCTTGTGTAGTAACGTTTTATTAGAACGGGAACAGTGGTATTAGAATAACATTTTATTAGGACTGCAACATTGGTACTACAGTAACTTTTTATTAGTATGGAAACATTGTTAAAAGCGACAAATATACATTTGTTATTCCTATGGAACATATTACACTACATATCGTGTTCGAGAATATATTTTATCGTGTATGGAACATTGAGAACATCGTCTCGTCGATTACTAACTAGTTGTAACTGAACATTGACAATTATTTATATTGGAATTACTTAGAATATATTAGTAACTGGTTATTTGTTAGTAATTAAGAAATATATAAATTACTATAATTCAATTTAATCTATTTAATTAATTATGGATCACACATATACTAACTTTCTTAGTTGTCACGTAATACCTGCATTCACGGGTCTTAGTTATGATATCTCACTGTTAAGATCACTAGTCAACCATACTAGTGTTAGAAAACATTAAGGGTGTTGATTCTTAAAGTGTTTAATTTTGCATTGCTTCATTTTTGCACATTGTATTTTCAATTTTTCTGTTTTATTGATTCTCTTGTCATTGATTATCATCAGTGTTGCTGTTCATTTTCATTTTTGAAATCATATGTTTCAAATTTTTTTTAGAAACTTAGTTGAATTTTATTATCATCTTTTTTTTTATGGTTTTTTCATTTTCATTGTCAACTTCTTTTACTTCGAATATTACCACATCGTTCCAAAGTAGGTCGATGGTGGATGTGTGCTTTAATGCATACTATCATTTAGTTATATTGATTTCGTTTAATATTCTTTTCTTAATATGATATAACTTTATGCATTTCATAAATCTTGTTGTAGTTTTGACTCACCTCTCTCGGGTACTAAGTTCAAAAAAAATTAATAGAATTAATTTTTTTAAGGGGAGGTAATAAGGGAGCTGTTACGTACATTTATTACCTAAGGGGGTAGTCTTCGGTCCTGCCAAATGTACGCACCAGTCTCAATATAGTTATATTATTTGTGCGTTCGATTGATTCACGCACTGACGTGCACAAAGCAGTGTGAGTTGCTTTTGGACGCACGGGTAACCTAGTTTGAGGATTATGACGTCATGTTTTGTATGGGGCAGTACGGGCCATTGTGATGTCCGGGGAATATTTCTTGTGTTGTGGCAAGTATGGTGGAAGCCATCCTTATTGCGATATTGGTCTTCAGGTCGAAGCCAATATGGAAAGTATTATGTAAGTTGTCGCCCCTCATATTTGTATGATTAGTGAGTGAAACGTGTAGTTTAAGGCTGCTCCTTGTATCAGTCTAGCGGGGATCCATCTTGTAATGTTATCCCTAGAATGGACCTACGGAGTTGATAGCCTCTGAGATCGATCATGGAAGGAGGATTCCTACGACGGAAAGAAGTTAATTTGATTGCATTATTCATATGTGTAAACGCCTTTATTGTAATGCCAAAGTCGTGGCATGATTTTGAGAGGTTAGTTAAAACCTAAAGATACTAACTCAGATACCTCTTCATATATGTACCATTGAATATATTTTGAGTCTACGTTATATGGAACTATGTCTTGGATAGAAACAGTCTCTTATTGGACGAATGCGGGAGTTCGTGGTATGGGAGTACATGCTTAGTTGGATGACCTCAAGCAAGGTCAACGGACATTTTATCTAGCTTGAACATTACTGGATCCGTATTAATTGAATGTAAGGAACATGTTTGAAAGGATCCCACCACAGTACCAAACCATCATCATTCACCAGAGTATTCTTGTCATGCATTTTTATGTGATTGTCCTAGTCAAGAACAGTGTATCGTAGCGTTGAACTTATGTCGTAAATAAACAATGTTAACTGTTCTACCAGCTTTCACAGTTTACTTCACTTCACGGCAGGCTTTGATTAACATGCCTGAAGTTTACATCGTTGCGTGTTGAACTTATTTGACAGTTGTGTGGATTCGCGTTTTATTATCAGCACGATAGAAAACCATCTATGGAAATTCAGAAGAAACGCTCTATCAGTAAATAAAGCACTATCAGTGAGTTTACAGGATACCTTTCTGCTACCACCAATGACCTCAAACAGACTTATTCTGCTATTATGTATGTTAGCTACGTTCAATGTCTAGAGTACTGAAATGAGGTGTGCAGGTAATTAAGTACACAGACACACACATATAAACACTAGGTCTAATACTAAGCTCTATGATCAAGTAAATTAACACTGTGTTGAAATTTAAAATTTACAATTTTTTAAAATTTATTTAGTCCTGAGCCAAGTTTTCTTATGGTCAGGACGTATGAATCAAGATGAATTTATATCAATCAAAGAGCATATAATTGAATGATCACATGAAAAAATTTGTACATATATATATAAGTGAAATTTGTTAATATGGATACTAACTACAGAGTCTTTGGGAAAACTAGTACTGGATGACGGGTCGTGATGGTATCATCATATCCAGTCCTTGTTATACCGTTCATTGGTTTTTTAACAGGGTAGCTGGTGGCAAAGTTTGTTGTATACAGTGGTTTTAAATTTAATTAGGGATGTTGATGAATCCGCAGCAGGCCAGGTCTTCAATACCTAACTGGCCTGTGTCGATGTAGTCAAGATGTTCACTTGGCCCACTCCTCACAGTTGCTGAGGTAAAATGATAGGCTACTCCTCACAGTTGCTGAGGTAAACTAATAGGCTTCTAGTCATCCACCGTTTGATCTCTTCAGAGCATCTGGCACTAGCACAGTGCCAGACAAAGAAACTCTGAAACCACAAAATTAGGCTATGTGTTAACACACTGCCTACTTCACCCTGTTTACATACAATATTATATAACACAACAAGACAAGATCAGATCTCTCTGACCGACCCAGCACCTCTCATCCAGGCTGTCATCAAGTAACACCAGTTTCTATGACTGCACTGCATCTGAAATATGCTCATTAGTCTCTTTTTCCATCTAATAAGGTGGGTGATATGTTCCCACTGATCTCCTGAAATAAAGATCTGTATTCTACATTCTTGGATATGGTTTCGCATATTATTCATTCGCCTCTAGGCCCTGGACTGTCGCTGGGGACTTAGAATAAGTACTCACTTGTCGTAATCATTTTTCATGACATGGCAGTATCAATCACTCAGAATTGTTAAATAAAAAGGTTAATAATTTTTCCCTTACCACAATTCAAATGAAAACACACAGATACGTTGTACTAGCACAAACTCAGCTGAGCTGCTGGCTATACTATGACGTCCCACTTGAAATATCATATATCTTTACTGGGCGTCACAGTTCTAAGCATCAACGATCTGTTGCTGTGGACAGTCTTCAACAAATGGCACTTGCCGGCTAATTTTTGTCAACAATATTACTCGTTCGTTCAATCAGAGTACTTCCCCTCTACAGTTTAAATATTTAAACCTAAATGTCCAATTTTAGTCCAGTTTCGGTCTAGTGTGAAATGTACTTCTATCGGTCTGTCCGTCCGAACTTGGGTTTTCCCAAAATTACACTTGGTTTTGGACCAAACTACAAAAAAAAAAAAACTACACAAATTTTGTCTCACTTACGTATAAGATTTCTATGCTAAGTTATTTTTAGCTTCTACCCTCCTTGTCTGTCCCTTGTCCACATGTAATTTGTTTTTCTGCGTTAGTCTCAAGGACGTGTCAAAAGTAACTTTAGTGAGAAGTATGCACAAATAACTGTCTGCTCGTCTGTATTGAACAATACAGTCTTTCGTCAATATCTTCCGTGTTATCTGTCCGTCTTTGTAATTAAAAGTATATTATTTCTCAGGGAAAGATGGACTATCAAACTAGCTAATTTTTATTCTTCTAAACTTATTATTAAGAAAATACATAATTTTTTCCATGTTAGTCTTGAAATTTGTTTTTACTACACGTTCACGGCGTTTGCCGCTATATTCAAATTAAACGACTAATTACCGTAAAACGTCCAAGATACGTCTGTTTCTGACAAGAGCTAAGGTCGTTTTTCGTGTTCCATTTCTTACATTGTGTCAACTAGTGGCGTAATTTTTTTCTTTTAAAACTACAAATTGCGTCTTCTAGGCTTTAGATTCAAACACGTGTGCAGACCGCATCATTTTTTCCTTTTATCTCCGTTTCTACCCCGTCTAAACGAATAGGCCGTTAGTCTTCATGTTAAAACTAGTTGGTTTTCAATGACACTAGAAAATGATGGCGTGGGCGAAGAAGTAGCAGCGTATCTTATCCAAATTTTATCCCTACCTTTCATTTTAACTGTTATCTTTATAAATGGAGGAATTTTAGCGTTGCATCACTGTATTTTCACCACAATATATATATATATATATATATATATATATATATATATATATATATATATATATATATATATATATATATATATATATATATATATATAAAATCATGTTTACACTATGTCTATTAAGTGCACAATACCGCTAGCTCTAAAAAAAATATGTACTGTAAAATTAAAAACTCTTTATTGCTAAAAAAAATGCTAATCTTTATCATCTGAGCCAAAATCTATCGGAAGAAGAAGGCACGTTCTAATAAATAATCATAAATAATTTGAAAAAAGCGCAATATCTGCGAAGCGCAATAAAGCGAGGTATACCTGTGTGTATATATATATATGTATGTATGTATGTATGTATGTATGTATGTGTGTGTGTGTGTGTGCGTGCGTGCGTGCGTGCATATATATATATATATATATATATATATATATATATATATATATATATATATATATATATATATATATATATATATATATATATATATATATACTGAAGCACATTAAAAACGCACCACTATTATATATACTGATGCCGAGAAGCTGGCACAAAAAAGTGTGGGAATGGATTTTCCCCGTGTTTGCCATGCGGTAGAGAGCGAATGGCTGCTGGAATGGAAAGTGCAAGATTCAACCCACGGGTGTGTGTACAGACTACATGAAAACGATGAAAGTTACACGTGCAACACGATTCCCAACAGCTATGACCCTGAAAATGTGTACACGTTGTGGCAGTATACTCGGTATGAAAAGGCCGTTGAGACAAAACACCCAGTACATGTGCTTGAAATGCCAAGACTATCTGAAAACGACCGCCAACGAGCCATTGGTATGTTGGAGACCGGAATGAGCTCGCGGGCCATTGCCAGAAGGATGAATTGCCACCACAGCACTATTGTACGTCTCAATGAACGTTACGGAACCACTGGCAGTGCCCGCGATAGACTTCGGAGTGGCCAACCACGAGTTACTACCCCTGCGCAAGATCGTCATATTGTGCTGAGTCACCTAAGGAATCGTACTCTCCCGGCAATTCAAACAGCAAGAGCAATAGTGGGTAGACATGGGCAAGTCTCTCGAATGACAGTCATACGACGACTCAGAGATACAGGCCTTACTGCAAGACGACCTTATGTTGGGCCAAACTTGACTCAGACATCGTTAGCAGCGCCTGCAATGGGCAGAGCAACATATCAGATGGACTAGACTGCAGTGGAATGCTGTCCTATTCACAGACGAGAACAGATTCAACATATCCTTTGCAGATGGACGTATGCGGATTTAGCGACGGTGTGAAGAGGGCTTTGCAGATTGCTGTGTCAACCGATTTCGAGGTGGCAGTATTCACATTTGGGGAGGATTCAGTTTTCACCATCGCTTGCCTCTTCACGTCTTCCGTGGAAATGTTAATGCTGTGACATATCGAGATGAGGTTCTGGATGCACTGGTTGCTCCTGCGTTCACAATTTATCCAGACTTGCAGCTTCTCCAGCAGGATAACGCACGTGCATTTTTTTGTATTTTTGGTTTTCTCCCTTGCCTGCACAGAATGCAACGAATTTCATAACAATTAAATGTACAAATTAATGACCAGCATGGATTCATAGGAAAATGAATAAAGATTCCAAATATGTAAACTTGTACACACTTATATTTACATCCGAACATTTGATTATCCGAACGATGCTCGGTCCCATGGGGTTCGGATAAATGGAGTTCTACTGTATATATATATATATATATATATATATATATATATATATATATATATATATATATATATATATATATATATATATATATATATATATATATTTATACTATATATATATATATATATATATATATATATATATATATATATATATATATATATATATATATACTGAAGCACATTAAAAACGCACCACCTGTATAATCCAGGAACAGAGTGTGAAATGTAAATATAAGTGTGTACAAGTTTACATATTTGGAATCTTTATTCATTTTCCTATGAATCCATGCTGGTCATTAATTTGTACATTTGATTGTTATGAAATTCATTGCATTCTGTGCAGGCAAGGGAGAAAACCAAAAATACAAAAAAATGCACGTGCGTTATCCTGCTGGAGAAGCTGCAAGTCTGGATAAATTGTGAACGCAGGAGCAACCAGTGCATCCAGAACCTCATCTCGATTTGTCACAGCATTAACATTTCCACGGAAGACGTGAAGAGGCAAGCGATGGTGAAAACTAAATCCTCCCCAAATGTGAATACTGCCACCTTGAAATCGGTTGACACAGCAATCTGCAAAGCGCTCTTCACACCGTCGCTAAATCCGCATACGTCCATCTGCAAAGGATATGTTGAATCTGTTCTCGTCTGTGAATAGGACAGCATTCCACTGCAGTCTAGTCCATCTGATATGTTGCTCTGCCCATTGCAGGCGCTGCTAACGATGTCTGTGAGTCAAGTTTGGCCCAACATAAGGTCGTCTTGCAGTAAGGCCTGTATCTCTGAGTCGACGTATGACTGTCATTCGAGAGACTTTTCCATGTCTACCCACTATTGCTCTTGCTGTTTGACTTGCCGGGAGAGAACGATTCCTTAGGTGACTCAGCACAATATGACGATCTTGCGCAGGGGTAGTAACTCGTGGTTGGCCACTCCGAAGTCTATCCCGGGCACTGCCAGTGGTTCCGTAACGTTCATTGAGACGTACAATAGTGCTGTGGTGGCAATTCATCCTTCTGGCAATGGCCCGCGAGCTCATTCCGGTCTCCAACATACCAATGGCTCGTTGGCGGTCGTTTTCAGATAGTCGTGGCATTTCAAGCACATGTACTGGGTGTTTTGTCTCAACGGCCTTTTTATACCGAGTATACTGCCACAACGCGTACACATTTTCAGGGTCATAGCTGTTGAGAATCGTGTTGCACGTGTAACTTTCATCGTTTTCATGTAGTCTGTACACACACCCATGGGTTGAATCTTGCACTTTCCATTCCAGCAGCCATTCGCTCTCTACCGCATGGCAAACACGGGGAAAATCCATTCCCACACTTTTTTGTGCCAGCTTCTCGGCATCAGTATATATAATAGTGGTGCATTTTTAATGTGCTTCAGTATATATATATATATATATATATATATATATATATATATATATATATATATATATATATATATATATATATATATATATATATATATATATATATATATATATATATATCAGACATACAATTCATGCAACCAAGTTATTAGCTACAACTAAGGATTTATATTTGCATAACAAGATATTTTTAATTGAAATATTTGATCAACAGGGTTAAGAGAAATATTTGCTCGGAATTGTGGCTCTAAGTTTTATAACAGAAGTTTTGCACTTTTAATTTTGTAAGTTACTTCTAATAACTTTGGCCGGTCCTAAAATTGAATCCTTATTTTTATCTCCGATTCTGGCTGTCCTTGATCTCCTTGACGAAGGTGGAAAATGCAGTGGGAAAACTTCAAAACGCTCTAGGTTTTAAAGTTAAAATTTTTTGCCCACGCAAAACGTAACCCCCGCGAGTTTAGTTTGCTATAGTCAATCACGATTCAGGCTAGTTCATTATCAATTAAATACCAATCGGAAGGTAGGCGTCTGATTTCCGAAAAAAATTTCCCCCTACCCATCATCATGATAATTGGCATGACCATATACATGTAGTATTGGGAGCCGCGCTGGTGTAGTGGTTACCAAACTGCGCTGGAGGGTGACCAAGGATCAAACCCGGGCGAGAACATTTGAAGATCTTGTCGTCGACCTGGATTGGGTCTGGATTAACTCGAGCCCTGGCGAGACCATTTGAAGGAGTGTCGTCGACCAGGGACTGGCGGGTCCTGAGCCGACCCAGCTCTGATGGGTACCTCCGAAATCGGTGAGTATCTGCCAGAATGGCGAGGGACACCTGTATCTGTACAAGAAAAAAAGGGATACTCACGTAAAAATCAGTCTCAGCTTTTTCGTTTTTTTTTTGCTTAACCAGCGGCACTTGGGCTTTCAGCCCCTTGGCCCAATGACGTCATTGCGAGGCTGGGGAGCCTGTGGTCTTACCTTCCAACCCGGTCAGGAGCTTCGCACTTTCCCATCCACAGAGGGTTTATCTCAGGAGCCGTTCAGGCTATTCAGTCAAATTCCCGGTCAATGAAACTCCTTCAAATGCACACGCCCGGCTTGAACCTTGAACCTGATCGCCAGCGCAATGTGTTAACCATTACACCAGCGCGGCTCCGCTGTCTCAGGTTAACCTGAGATTTCGTCTCGAGTAATAGCGGGCGTACGCAAAAAAAAAAAAAAAATATATATATATATATATATATATATATATATATATATATATATATATATAGTATTGCACTAAGTGTTATTAACATCACTGGAACACAATAGGTCATATCACCTGTCCCAATACTTCAAGATTGTTAAGAGACCTTTGTCGGAAATAATTACGTGATGTGTCTGGTGTCCACATTGTTACAATTAAGATAAACTTGGAAGTTGTTTTTTTTCGGCAAGTCATGCCGGCCCGAGTAAAAACATTCGTTATCTTAAATCACCGTCTTATACTGCCGAGAACATTTGTTTGTGTGTCGCCTTTTTCCGACTGGACTAAAGCAGGTAATTCGTTTATCTATCAATAGCCCATCTATCTAAACAATAAGGCCGGCGGCAAACGGCAAATCAAATGTTGATTTAATCGTACTGTTCCACATGACAAATCGTTTAATGACCAAATCAGAGAATAGCATGCCATGTGCGGTCAAGCCTAAAACGTGTGGATTGACGAGGAATGTTCCCTCCCGAGGATAAGATAGTTATCGATAGATAAAGGCGTAAACGTTAGATAATGCACGGATTAAAAGAAAAACAGAATAGTAGAAAATTGACGTTCTTACGTTCTGTCACACCCGAGAACAATTACATGGGCTTTCAGATTTTTAAAGACATTCAAAATAGTTTGGCGCTACTTGTATCAACAATTTCTGATAATTCAACGTTCAATAGCATAATCACGTCACTGCCAACTTTTTATGTTTATTTTACTTATAATTACCTACTTTTGCATGCGAGATTGAACAGGCTGCAATTTTAGTCTAACTACAATGTCAGCGATTCTTCAGACATGCACGAAAATAAGTATTTTCTTTTTTTTTGTAAGTCGATAACTGGAGCCGAAACGGCAGACACATTGATTCCAGAGTCAGTTATGCGTCAAACAGTGGCGTCTCTCCGTTGGCATTTATTGCGCTATTTCTCACATGTTTATTTACGATACAGAAAAAGTGTTAGTTCATCCTGATAGTCATTATTTTTTGCTTATCGTCAATACAAAATACGAAATCATTATTCACATTTTATTCCCCCGTAGTGTTGATTTATTAATTCTTAATGAGTAGCCATGTCACGGTAGAGATAGAGTCACGTTCTCATCCATCGCCAGCGTCTTCTCCTCGTCTCTTGCTCCACTGGCACTTATCTGGTTCTTGTCATCAGTTCCACGTAAGTGATCTTGTCATACCATTTCAATTCTTCTAATCTACGCAAACACCCATTTATGAAAGTCTGTAGTTTCTTGTTTTTTTCTTGTTTTTTGTTGTTGTTGTCCTCCTTGCTTCAGAGCCGCACAATAAGACTAATTTGACAATTGACATGAAGATACTGACTTTTGTGTAGTACTTGATTTCTCCATCTCTTTCCACGTGCAGTGGAAATTTCCCTTGCCTTTTGTACAATTATTTTGATATCCATAGCTGTTCCTACAACTTTGTCTATGTTGCTTCCAAGATATATGTATGACTCTACATCTTGTAGGGGTATTTGTTCACTTTGTTCACAGGGAAAACTGTGCATTTTCAGACTCAATAGCTGTGACCTCTAAACTGGTACTTTAAATTCGTCTGGCACCTGAATACTATTATGGGAAAGAAGGGCCAGATCGTCTGCAACATCTACATCGGAAAAAGCCACACGCATATTGCGTTTTTGTTGTTTGATTCTTTAGTATGGACTTTTAGTGTCCAGCACAACGTATTCTCAAAGTATGTATTTAGGTTACAGGTTCGTCTGATATCCCATCCTTACAAGTTAAAGAGGGATATTTAGAAATTGCCTCGGTTACACATGCAGCTAGTTTTAGTTCCTTCCCATATTTGAACATTACTTAGCTGTCGTACGTTCACATGTAAAAATATAAGTATGAGATATCTTGACTAGGACTTACAGATACAATCTTTTATCAGAAACAAAAAGTACATGCCAAAATGTCACACGGACGTGTATTATAAAAAGGACTATACTTGTACAATGTATGCTCAATTATGTTTCGGTTGCATATCAGAGGAATGCTAACAGCTGAGGTTCAACGATGTATGCATAAGAGACATGAGGACACTAGACGTAAATCCAGCAACCTTGAAGGATGAAGCTGTCGATCGACCAAGTGGCGAATCTTTCTACAGCGCCACCTCAAATTGGGCGAAAAGCTCTCACAACAAGCAGAAGAGAAAAGAACACGCTGCAAGGAACAACAGGAAAAAACAGTCAGATGAGGGCTGTCATCTCAGGGACGCATAAACATAGTCGGTTATGACTGAAGGGCTTACTTCCATACTTACTAACAAGAGCTGACTTACGTGGAATAGAGCTAACTGTTGTAGCTAATAACACACCTTAAACGCACACTTTAAACATAGTTCGATAGTGAGATTGGTTTTAGTCACAGAAAGACAAGCCTCCGTGTCATGCAAAAATAAAGTACAACAACATGTGAAAATAATGTGATACGTGAAGTCTAGCCTGCAGTAAATTTACTTTGAATTTTATATTTTTGGCATGGCTTTCTTTAAAGTTGTTGTGGTTGTATGCTGCTCACTCACAGTGGCTGCATGGACACAAGTAACTACAGTAACAACTGCTGGAGAATCATATGCTTTGATGCAGGCTTCTCACAAACGGACCATCTAGGTCATGACTCCATGCTCCGTAAGGAGTAAAACGGTGATGAATGCATGATTCAAGAATCGGTTTTCAATCCAGCAGACGGTGGATCAAGAATTGACTTTTTCTGATTAATTTTATGTGTTATACAATTATGTTGAATCTTATCTCTTGAAATATTCCCAAACTTCCTAGTCTCTGGATCCGCCGCTGCGAATACGGAATAATTTTAATTTTTCACGCACAAGGTGGAAAAAGTCGATTCTGATAATGAGTGTGTATCGTCACGGTCTATTTGTATTGGGTTGTATGTGGCTTTGCTATCGATACTTCGCTATTTGCCAATCGTGTTTAGAGATTAGTTAACATAAATGAAAGCTATAATCGCACTGCTTGGCATCAAGTCGGAGTTAACAAATTAAATTTTTTGTACAAGGTTTGCGTTTGTTTAAAGCTAAAGAGTAGTGGTAACATAACAAATTTGGAAAAGTAGTGGAGCGGATTATATAAACGAGATGTTGTCGACAGTGGAATAAGAATTGATTACTACGAATATAAAATAAAAGAACAAATGGGATATAATGAGCATCCAGGACACACAGAAAGTTCTGCATATTATCAGCTCAGCTGAAGACAGTAGATGAGTCTCTTCAGACTCCGCACGGGCCACAACACATTGGGATACCATCTATTCAGCAAACTAAATTGAGACCTACCGATGAGTGGTAACTGTGGCATAGATAAAATGACAGCTGAACATCTACCGTACTTTAAAGATGCCCATAATATGAGCAGCAGAGAAAACACATATGGCAGTCACCAGTACCATTGCTGAAAAAAACTTTATGGGTCAGCCTGAAGCTGACCTCTACTTTCTTTGAAAATATTCAAATGAACGTCTGAGAGTGTAAGAAGAAGAAGGTGGAGAAAAACTGAAAACAGTACTTTTACTATCGTATTGGTCAAAAGAAAAAAATCTACCATTGGTTCTGTACGGTGTTTGAAGGAAATATGAAATGATTATGGGACTTGAGAGCGTCCGATTGGCAGAGTGGTTTCGGCGCTGTTTTCTCGCGGCAAAGGTGCCCGGTTTGAAACACATTGGCGTTTCGATCCAGTCTACCCAGCTGTAAATATGTACCTGACTCTGCTCTTGAAGTAGGGAAGGCAAAGGCAGGAAGGAAACAAAGCAGTCACCCCACACCTCGAAGCTGGACCTAGTATAGTGAAACCGCTAACACTTCACGTCCTTACGGCGGTATAGCATTGGAACTACCTTGACCTTCTAAGAAGTCAGGTGAAATTCGTAATGGTAGTTATGATCCTTTATGTTCCCAGGGCGGAATGTACATTGACTCTATGGGACCTGGGAACAGGGCCGGCCTTAGTAATTGCAAGGCCCGATTGGGATCCTTCTGTGGGTCCCCCTGGACTGAAGATTATAGTTTTGTTGTAACGAGTTTTATGTCAAAATAATAATAGCCCTATCAGTCATAACTGACTATGGGAATGCGCCCCTGAGGTGACAGCCCTCAGATGCTTATTTTCCACGTTTTCTTCTCTCTTCTGATTGTTGTGTGAGCTTCTTTTCACCCAATCTGAGGTGGCGCCGTAGACGGCATCGCCACTTGGTGTGATCGGCAGCTTCATACTCCCAGGTTGCTGGACTTATGTCCAGTGCTCTCATGTCTCTCTTCCACACATCTATGTCAAAATATAGCTAATAAATATAGCTGTTGTTTTCTCTTAACCAAAATGTAATAGCATGTATTCATCATATCTAATATGAAATAATCTTCGTTTCCTGTTATTTTTTTTTTCTTCAAAGCTGGAGATATGAGAACCCGAAACATCGGGGCCCTCAGTGAGCGCGGGGCCTGATTGTGTCAAATTAGTAACATCAGCCTAAGGCCGACTTTGCATGGGAAGTTGGTTTGGTGCACAATATTATCTGAATGGGAAAAATATGCTTGTAAGCATTACTAAAACGTGTAGACATGAGTTTGGAACATTTTCACTAATATTTTCTGTGGTTACTTTTACCGAGCAACACCACCCACGCTGAACAATTTTGGGCCACATGTGGGTTGCAATTAGTGAAGTGAAAACAAAATGTTGTGCAGTTAGTTTTACAAAGGAACGCTACACTAGAAGTCTGCAACTGGTCGACTGTCATCTAGCGGTAATTTACAGGGAAAGCTTTGGTAGATCTTTAGGTCACGGAGGGAGGAAAAGATAAATTTTGTTTTTAAGGTAGAGAAATTTCAGACTAGCCCTATCCAGCCTGGCAATTTTTAGTCCAGTGTCCACAGAATTAAAGAACCCTTTCCCCTTTCACCCCTCCCCTTTTTTTCTTCTTCTTCTTCTTCTTCTTCTTCTTCTTCTTCTTCTTCTTCTTCTTCGTACCCTCTCAGACGTCTACTTGAATGTTTTCAAAGAAAGTAGTAGTCAATTTGAGGTAATTGAATCTCCGTAGAGCTTTCCAACGAATGGTACTGATGTCGGCCAAATGCGCTTTCACTGTTCCGCGTATGTTGGGCATTTTTGAAGCAGATGTTGAGCAGTCATTTTATCAGTGCGACAGTTACACTGATCGGTAGTTCCTATCTTTAGCTTGTTGAATAGATGGTATCTCAATCTGTTGTGGCCAGTGCGGAGTCTGAAGATTACCACTTGTACTCTTCTGTTGAGCTGGTAGTATGCACCATTTTGTGTTTGACCATGATGCTCTACATCCCATTTGTTTCTGTATCTGATTCTGATAAAACTCTTTGCCTCCTCGAAAGTTATGCTTGCATCAGGCTGAGGTAGATTTCCACCTTCCTTTGCCAATCTGTCAGCCTCTTCATTGCCGGTGATGTTACAATGAGATGGGATCCATCGGATCACAACACTTTTTAATCATTGAAATAGTTTGTGGAACTCTGTTCTGAGGTCATCCAGGTCTGTATTATTTCGGCTTTTCAACGTTGCAATTACTGACTGCGCATCGGTAAAGAAAGCAACTTGTCTTTTTTCAAAGTGAAAATTCACGGACTAGCTTATAAAATGCGCTTTACTCGGGATCTGCATAATATGGGTTAGCAATCGCTTCTATGAAGTTAAGATCTGATAAAATATTCAGTTTGAGTGTTCCTCCGCTCTATCATTGAAATAGTAAAAAACAGAGCGCAAAAGCGACATACAGGCTGAACTTATTCCTAATATCCAAATGCCGTAAATTATGAAAACAAGCATAATTTTCTCTAAGTAGAATTTAGAGAACTAAGTGTTTACAAAGTAGATCCCGGGCTCGTGGGTTGTCTACATCTGCACTAGGAAAGAGGGGCCTACCCTTCGTCAGCAACAGACACAAACAGTCTAGTGCAGCGTTTCTCAACCTGTAGTCCACGGATCCCTTTTGTCTTCGTACCGATCCATGGTATTTTTGTTTTATTAACTCTTTAAGTCACAATCGACTTTATAAAAGCTCAGGGGTTAGACGCGCTTGGCCCAATCGACTTTAAAAAGCCTTTAGTATATGTGCCTCTGTTTGAGACTGTTTCTAATTATAACTACCCACAAAGTCATTTCCGACTGCAAGTACATTTTTTTAAATACCGCACGTGTTTAAGAGTGAAAGTGTTTCTGTTTTGAGATATGTATTTTAGATTTTTAAAGCGATTTTTTAAGCGCATATCCTCCATTTTACCTTGAATAACCAGGGCCGGATTAAGCTAGTACGGGGCCTGTAGCATATGTTAAGAAAGGGGCCCTTTAAAAAAAAAAAAACAATAAAACAACACAAATATATTTGAACACATACATTTTTAATTTGTATAGTAATTATCATTATCAAAAGTAACAACACAGTCAACATTATTGTTTAAATACAAGGTATTAATGTTTCTACATTTAGCATGAGCAAATTTGTTGATGATATAGGATGTATCAATTTCACGCAGAAGTTTATGTTCAGTGCTCATTAGTGTGAGATTGTTCAATCTCTTTTGACCCATGGTGCTCCTTAGTTCATTTTTAATAAGTTTCAGTTTTGAAAATGATCGTTCTCCACTGCTGTTGGTTACCATTAGTGGCAAATAGATGCGCAAGGCGATTTCTACATTTGGAAAACAAGACTCCAAAGAATTGTCAATTATCATCGGTAAAACTGTAACTCTACAAGGTCTAGAGTAGTGCCAATATGAGAAGCAAGTTCAGTTTTCAACAGTTCTGTAAACTGCACATGTTCTTCACAAAGACTTTCTTCCAGATCTTCCGGATATGATTTAATAAGATTCGATGATCTCGTTACCACCTCTTCAGGTGTAAACGACTGTAACTGACGAAGGAATCCAAATACATCATTCAACTTTTGATAAGCTTTCTGGCGTTTTGACAAGGCAGAGAGCAAGCTATCAAAAAGGACAAGAAATGTTCGGCTTTTAAACTGCTGAGAATGCGTTTGAGATTCAACAAGTTGATCAAGTGTGCTGTAAGCACTGAATTCATCATACTCTCGATTTCGTTTGTGTTTTCTTCGAGTTTGTTCTTGATAATGTTCACACTCAGTCAGATCCTTGGCCTTTTGCTCTATGTCTGCAAAAGTAGACCGCATAGCTTGAATATACCCCCGCAGGGATTCATAGAATGCACAAGCTGTATTCAAATCTTGGTCAGAAGATTGCAAAGAAGCACTGGTCATTTGAAAACGCTGTAATACTTGATCCCACAGTATGATCATTATTCCTGTTTCTAACTTCATCATGGTTGAAAGTAGATCACGAGCCTGTTGACGACACTCTGCCTTCTGATCGCTGTTATCTGAAATATCATCCAAGACTTGTTTTATTGCAGAAAAGCTGTGTAAAAGTGCTTTTGTTGCATCTGCCCAAGCGGACCACCTGGTATCTGACAGTCTTTTCACAAAGGGCAAATGGGACTTATTATGAGTACCGCCAGCACATAATGCAGTAGAAAGGAGACCCCACCGGTAGGTAGAAGCAGAAAAGAAGGTGTGCAGACTTTCAACAAATCCAAAGAAAATGACTGCTTCTTGACAACCTTTAGCAGCACATTTTCCAACCAAATTTAGTGAATGTGCAAAAGACCGGAATGTAATGCGCAAACTTATTCATCTCTTTAATTCGTGCTTGTAATCCTATAAACTTGCCACTCGTGTTGCTGGCGTTGTCATAACTTTGACCACGGCAGTCTTTAATATCAATGTCATTTGCCTTTAAAAAATTAAGTAGAATTTTAGTAAGCTGTTCAGCACTATGACCCTCCATATCCAAAAATGTCACAAATCTTTCAACTGGTCCAGATGGCAAAACATAGCGCAGAGTCAAAGTCAGCTGGTCCATATTAGATATATCTGGAGTAGAATCCAATGAAACGGAATAATACTTGTATTTCTTCACTTCACAGAGAATGTGATGGATCCAATCAGATTGATGAATTCTTCACACGTTGTTTTAGATAGATATGATGTATGTCCAAATCCTTTGTTTGCATGAGTACTTATATGCTCTGCCAGAAAAGGGTCAAACTTGGCCAGTAATTCTAACAACCCTAAGTAATTCCCGTTAAAAGGGGACCCAACAATTTCATCACTGCCACGAAATGAAAGGCCTCGTTCTGCTAAAAACTTAACAACTTCAATTATTCGCTCTAGAAGTTTGTGCCAATACTTTTCTTGAATGCCCATTTGTTTCACAAGTTGGGAATCGACACGTTCACCTTTGTTTTTACGCATCAACAGTGAAATTAAAGCTTGTCTATGTGAGTAGCTTTCTTCATGTCGACGCAATAGATTGCTTGCATTTTTCCAGTCATTAAACACTTCCACAGTAAACTTTGATGAACATTCTGAACTCATAAGCTTGCATGGGAAACAGAATAGGTTCCCTTTACTTTCTGAATAGCATAACCATTTTCTTGCATGCTGCTTGTTTGTAAGTTTATGAATATGTGTAAAATAAGACTTCTGACAGTATCGAGTTTTCTTTTCAGAGTCATACAATCGCACGGATGAAGAGAAGGCACTATCAACATGTTGACATTTTTCACTTCCCTTGGATATCCAATATTCACGCTCACATTCATCTATATTGTTCGGGCAGTCACCAATATCATTAGTGTACTTCTTCGTTTCACTTATTCTTTCACATTCAGACTCAGTGTATACTGGGTTTTACTGTATGTTTTCTGCTGCACAGCCTGCACTAGTACTAGTTGTTCCTGTATTTCCAGCTTCAGCGGTAAGAGTACCACCACCATGAACATCAAAATATTCTGTCAGCTTACGTGTTTTTGATATCACAAGTTCATCTCTTCTTTCTTTTTCTTCCTTCGCTTTACGTTTTTCACTTCCAGAAGCATAATTACGTCCAATATCTCTGTGTCTACTGCTCATTTTTTGAGTTTTCTAACCTTACAAATCAAGAAATTTCAATCAAGATCGAGAGAGAGTGCGAGCACGCCGTATACCTCAATTAAAACAGGAAATTTCCGTTTCCTAAATTCTAGTTTTTATTGTTAATGCAAATTCATTTCACAAAGAACAAAACAATATTAGAGGGGCAGTCGCCTAGAGCCAAAAAAGTTGCTTCCGTCCAAACGTGACCAAATTTTCAACGCCACTTAAATGGCTTCCGTCCGCAAACAGTTAAGATGAAAATAATGAAGAGTCACACTAAGTCACCCTTGTCGTGAAAAATTCTAATCCACATATATAAATGAGAAAATAAATGTAAATCCTAACGAAGTAATTCAATAGAAGGAAAGAAGAATGTTGAAAGACCAGTGCTTTACCTAAATAGCGTACGCCTGTGTTGTAGAACGCCATAATGACTGAACCCGAGATTCCCTTTTTCTACTTCATCTGCATAACTGTAACGCTTCCACGTTTGATAGTAAAAGCCTACTGCATAAACTACACGCGTTTCTAAAAATAAAACTGGTACTGTATTTCTTGGACGACCTTGATAGACACACTGCTTAATGACCTAGATATAATATTACATTAATGTCATTATATACATTACGTTAACCTAAAAGACAGACGGGCTTAGAAGAGAGAGAGAGAGATGCACGGAGGAACGCATGCAATAAAACCACGTCGTCTCGCGATTAAAAAGTGAACGCGAAAGGCATGCAGGCCTGTTTTTTTCAAATAAACAGTAATAAAAAACACTACCGATACGAGGTTAGGTTTTGAAAACAGGTTTAAAATCTTATTAGGAAACATGACACAATACTGTTTTACGTCTGAAATCCTGACATTAGTCTGACAGTACAGAAGACACCCCATCGTATAGAAGTGAACGGGTGGTAGAAGAAAATACATATTTTGAACGAAGCCACTTAGCCCCATTAAACTTATATATTTGGGTGCCTTCGGACTTGCTGACAAAGAATATGTTATGTATTACGCAAATAGTCTAGTACTTAATAAATTATAGCCAAAATACTATAGTGAGGTTGTCTGACAGCCCACGATCATATTTGCTCATAATGGCATGTAGAAAAACACTGCTTTAGGGGAAATGAGGCCAACTAGTTCGATACGATTTGATTGGCGGTAGTAATATGTAAGGCGAAACCTTATTAGTCGAACTGCAAATGCAAATATGGTTGTTATGGTAACGTGTAGAATGGGTAACATTTTTTTAAAGGCTCTTGTAAACATGGTCTCATTGGTTAGAGCGTTCGATATAGTCAATTAGAAGCGTCAGTTCAGGGCCAGTTTTGAAAATACGCTGGATTTGCAGAGGCGTTGTAACCATTAGGGAGAGGAATACTGGTATATTGTCACATGAGAGGCTAGTAGTTGGCATACAGCGCTGAACTCTGTGTTTGTAATGTCCTGTACTTCATTGTGGAAATAGATTATATATTAGTTCTGAACTGGAGTGGGGGAACCAAATAGGATCCAGGCCATCCTCAAAAAGAGGAAGTGACTGCCTCTCACCGTGAGGTACTATCCCTTACACACTCCAGTTCAGCTCATGTATGGCTCCTCGAGTCTGCTTGTGTACGGCAGCGCCACCCCCCGGGCAACGGCTTTGACTGGCCGGCCAAACTACATGAGTAAATTGAAAAAGGGAGGTCCCCCTTAAACAGTACACACAACTGCTGGCCGAACGGGCGGATGATCAATAATATTTTGACAACGGCTTCTAGGGCAGGAGTTGGAAAGGCCTGGTATCGGGCTGAGGGCGCACCATGGACTGTAATGGTAAGCGGCCAGAACCATCCAGAAAGCAATGGCAAACTACTGGATGTACAATGCCAAGAAATCCATAATGGCTAATCTGAATACTACACAAAGATCTGGTGGTGAGGCCCCCAGGCCAGGCAGATCATATTTAACCGGGGAAGAGATCGTTGGCAGCGTCAGTACAGGTAATCGTGATGACGGCCAAAAGCCTGACTGTGTTACCACGGAAAACCATGTCATCGGTCTTAGAAAAATAATCAAAATAGGAACATGGAACGTCAGAAGCTTATACCAAGGAAAACAGTACATAGTGAAGAACGAGATGGAAAGGCTAAACATCGATATCCTGGGCATCTCAGAGCACAGATGGTCGGGCCAGGGACACTTTTCGATTCCATCAGGAGGAACATTCGTATACTCAGGCAAAGAGAGAGGAGGTCAGAGCGGCGTCGGCTTCTACCTGTCTAAAAGGACAGCTGCCTCCCTATTAGGATATAATCCCATAAATGACCGCATTGGCACAATCAGACTGAAAGGAAAAAGAAAGAACATCACAATTATACAAACATATGCGCCAACAGCAGCTGCTGAAGAACAGGAAATTGAAGATTTTTACAATGAACTACAAAATGCATTAGAGAAAGCAAATAAGCAAGATATTAGGATAATAATGGGAGATTTTAATGCCAAAGTTGGAAACGAAAGATTAGAACATGAAAAAAGAGTGAAAGGAAGTTATGGATTGGATTGGCCAGAGAAATGAGAGAGGAGAACGCTTGACAACATTCTGCCTAGAAAACAACCTAGTCATCACGAATACTCTTTTTATGCAACACCCTAGAAGACTATATACATGGACGTCACCGGACGGAAAAAGCAAGAACCAAATAGATTATATCTTAATACAACAAAGGTGGCGATCTTGTATCTCATCCATCAAGACGTTCCCAGGAGCAGACTGTGACTCCGACCATGAACTTCTTGCTGCAAACTTCAAGATCAAATTGAAAAAAGTCGTTACAAGCGACAAAGTAATACGTTATGACACAAGCGCCATACCAGAAGAGTACAGTGTCGATATTCAGAACAAATTTGACATTCTTATGGCAGTACAGGAGGAAATGACACCAGATGAACTTGCTAATAACATCAGAGATGTATATATTACAAATGCACAGAGGTTAATTCCTAAAAGAAGTATAAAGAGACGAGAATACATCTCAGACGAAACACTGAAGTTGGTGGTAGAGAGAAGAAAAATGAAGTCCAAAAAAGATACAGAAAATCAGGAGTTGTACAAGGAATACACAAAGCAGATTAAAAAACGAGTCAGACAAGACAAACAACAATACATAAACGACACCTGCAGGAAAATAGAGGAAATGCGCGAACAGGGATTGAGTAAGAATATATTTTCTGAAGTAAGAACATTGAAAAACAGCAACTTTAAATCATCACCCCGAGCAATAAACGACAAGAAAGGCGACACTCTAACAGAACGTAAAGATATTCTGAACAGATGGAAGGAGTACTGTCAAGAAATGTATACGGAAATAAACAAAGCGGCAGATAACAACGTCATGAATGAAGCGGAACGTGAACCAGAACCTACCATAGAGGAAGTCCGGAATGCAATCAAACACTTAAAAAGTGGAAAATCTCCTGGTTGTGATGAAATAACAGCTGAAATGATACAGGCAGGAGGAGAAGGCAGCGCTCGTATATACCATGCATTATGCTGCAAGATCTGGCAAAGCGGAATTTGGCCCAAGGAATGGAAACGATCAATTTACATACCCTTGCCAAAAAAGGGCAACCTGAAACTGTGCACAAACTACAGAACTATAGCTCTTATAAGCCATGCCAGCAAAATACTTTTACAAATCATAATGAAAAGGATGCAACAAAAGCTAGAAACAGAAATAAATGAAGTACAGGCGGGTTTTCGACCAGGTAGAGGCACTAGAGATCATATATTCAACATGAGGATCATCATAGAAAAGTGTAGAGAATTCAACGTTGACCTACATACTTGTTTCATTGATTACACCAAAGCTTTCGATTGTGTACAACATCAGCAGTTATGGGCTATTATGAAAAATATGGGATTTCCAAACACCTTATACAACTCATCGCACTGCTGTACCAAGAACAACAGGCAGCCGTAAGAATAGAGGGGGAAACATCAGAATGGTTTGAAGTACAGAAAGGAGTAAGACAAGGCTGTACCCTTTCCCCTTACCTGTTTAACATTTATGCCGAGAATATCATGAGAAACGTAAGAGATGACCAAGAACACACAGAGTTTGACTCATTTAACATCGGCGGGTACCAGATCCCGGAAATCAGATATGCTGACGACACAGTCCTCCTATCGACCAACCCAAAAGGACTTGAACAATTACTTCTGTCCACCAAAAAACACAGCGAGGCCCAGAATCTATACCTAAACACCAAGAAGACCAAAGTATTGACAACAGACAAAGTAAAGACCAAACCAGAAATTGAAATTGATAACGAAGAACTGGAAAGTGTCAATGTATTCGAATACTTAGGATCAATCATTAACAGCTCTGGCGACTGTGCAGTAGAAATTAAAAGAAGACTTGCAATTGCTTCACATAAGCTAATACAGATGAAAAACCTATGGCAAGGCACAAGCAAAGAAACAAAGTTACAACTGATCAGAGCATGTATATTCCCAGTAGCAACATACGGCTGCGAGACTTGGACACTCAATAAAACAGTTGCAAAAAAGATTACATCATTCGAAATGAAATGCTACAGAAGGATGTTGAGAATACCCTGGACAGAAAAAAAGACCAACAGAGAAGTACTGCACTCACTAAACGTACAGGAACATTGGCTCCTAAATTCTTCTTCTTCTTCCATCCTTAGCCACCAACCGGCAAAGCAGTATGTGGCCAGTACGCCTAGTGGCGTCTTAGGGCAACAACAAATTGATCAATCTATCGCTGTTTCCACCACGCCTAGTGGCGTCTTTGTGGAACAGAAACAGACCAAACAATCTATCGTTGTTTCCGTAATCAGATTGGTTGGCAAGCAGGTGATCAGCCCACTGTGCGAAGTTTTTACGGGATGGGGTAAACAGCCCCATGCCCAACCCTCCTTAGTCGCTTTTTACGACATGCGTGGTAGGGTGCAGTGTTACTATTCTTTGCTCCCCTTTCGGGCCCCGGCAACACACGGGTGAGGCTCCTAAATACCATCGCAATAAGGAAGCTGAAATTTTTCGGTCATATAAAAAGACATAATAGTCTGGAAAAAACAGTGATGGAAGGCATGGTCCCTGGAAAAAGGGGAAGGGGTCGACCTAGACGACGGTGGACCCAGGACATCACAGAGAGTCTGAACTTGTCTTTGGCTGATGCAGGTCGACTTGCCCAGAATCGTGATGCGTTCAGAGCAGCTGTAATGGAGACAACGTTCTGGAAAGAATACGTCACATGATGATGATTAGTTCTGAAGAAGGAGGTACAACCTTCTTATTTCAGGGACCGTGGTACTGAAGTATTAGAGCAGCACCTGGTCTGAGTTTTGCTAAATCCAGAGGGCAGGCAGCAGACTCCTTGTCCAAGATATTGACCAGTGGTATATTTCAAGATAACTGAGAAGCAAGCGAGCAGAGGAGACAGTTTTCCTGCCGCCGACTCATAAGTTAAGACTTCGTCAGCCAGAGTAGCTCATCCTTGTATAACCCACCTTTAAAAAGTGACTGTAATACTAAAGCAAGAGGGACAGTTATTGTTTTACAAATAAAAAGAACTGTGAACCCTTCAGAATTATTTCCACCATTAACAAACACATGAAGTCGTGATGACAAACAACAACATTGCTTCAAAAGCCAGTATTACCTCTTAATACCAGAGCACACACTACACACATATTGTAATAATATTCTATGACAGGACAAAGATCCTTTGTATAATTTTGTACATATACATTGTGTTTGCATTTAGTTGTGATTCCTGATTCACTCTGTAGTTGGATCAGGATATCTATTCTTGAAAGAAACGAATACATAATTTAAAAGTTAACACTTGACTTACTTAAGCTAGTCTTCTAGAGTGTTATATGTATGTGCTTGTCATCGTGTTGTAAAGTGTTGTGAATCTTAAATAAAAGTGTTTATCTGTCTGTTGTTGTTGTGAACTTACACTTCATCACCATCATAACCCTAGACATTCAACGTAGTCATCACATTAGCCCAGAATAAGTCTGATTGAGATCTAAATGTGGTAGCAAAGTAAGGTCATCTGTAACACACTACACTTATTAGATACAGGTACTTTCACAGCTGATCTCAGTCAGTACACTAAGTCCCCTATAAATATTTATATAATCCCAACTTACCACAACCCTCTTATGCTCTTTCTCTCACAATTTTGTGACACCAAATGAAAAGGCGCTAAAGATGGCATAAATCACAAGATCATTGGTTTAACGCTCGTATTAGAAGATGACCAAAAAAATTATGTACATATTTATTGGCGCGGGGCCCCTAAAAGCGCGGGGCCCGTAGCATATGCTACTTTTGCTACTACGTTAATCCGGCTCTGTGAATAACTAATCATTTTTCAATGAAAGCTTTTATACTTGTAGCACAAGAGTAAAGTACATCCAATTACCTTCAGTTTCATATACAACAACAAAGTTATTTATGCATATGAACATTTTTAAAAATTACCAAACAACAACAATAAAAACGCACTGGGGTTGCCATTTTTGCTTGGGCCAAACCCACTTTTTTGCTTGGGACTGAAAGAGTTAAGAGAAAAAGGTACGATCGAACGAACGAACGAACTTTATTTTCAAAGGGTTAAGAATTGGGCACGCAGACCCGTCTGACATTCTGCCCTTCCTCTCTCTCTCTCTCATGTATACTGTATCCTTTCATCCTCACGTTTACTTTAAGCATTTTTAAAGGCATTTATCATTATAAAAGTAATATTACATTTGCAATAATCATCATAATTAAAGTATGTTTTTAAAATAAAGAAAGCAAAAATAAAAAAATAAAGAATTACAACAAAAACAACAAAATAAACGAAAAGGAAAATAATAATAATAATCATATTACTATTAAAAAAAAATAAATAAAAAACAAACAAACAAACAAACAAACAACAAGACTGATAAAAATCGAATTCCTCATACAGTAAATTAGTGATTTGAAACATATTCAGAGGTGTGTTATAAGAACTCGTGAAATATTCAAACGGTCTGCTACTGTGTTTTTTTCCAGTGCGCGCGAACTACTTTACGAGAGGTGAGCTTATAGCAGATACTGCTGAAATGAATGAAATGATAAGTTCATCAAGATGAGTAAACAGTTACTTTCCTCGCTGTCTTTGCGTCCCAAACTCAAGACCAGAATCAGACTAGGTAGATAGTTAGATGGACATATACGAAAGCAATTAATTTGCCAAGGGTTGAAAATCGGGCACAGTCCCCTCTTGCATTCTTCCTTCCTAGGTAAGAAGGTAAGAAGATGAAGATAGCTATATACCGCTTCACCTTTGTTCCAGTCTTGATGTATGGATGCGAGTCATAAGCAGTAACTACAACCCACAAAAGCCAGCTCCAAACCTCAGAAATGAGGTATCTGAAGAAGATGGTCGAAGTTACAAGAAGAGAGATGGTCCGCTACCAGACGATACGGCAAAACCTTAAACCCAGCCCCTGCAGACCCAAATAGAACAGTCCCAACTAAGACGGTTTGGCCATGTCTGCAGAATAAGAGAAGATTGGCTACCACGACAATGATGCAAACTAAGAGTAAGGGATCCAGACCTCCAGGACGACCCAGAGTCCGCTGGGAAGACAACAGTAGACAATATCTAAAGGACCAAGGACTTCATTGGAGCCAGGCCAGGAGGAAGACAGACCTATGAAACGAGTTTAAAGACTTGAAAAACAACCTATCTCAGTTTGCAGATGTTGCTGCTATATGGAGAACCGGAAGAAATCTTCCATTCCTCTATAAAACAGTACACAAACAAATAGATAAAGTATCCTGCTGGATGCACGAGTGGGGATTTAATCTAAACGATAAAAAATAATAGGAATGATCTTCAGTAGAGGGCGTGTAATAAAAACAATAATAATGTAGCAAGATTTGGTACCACTTGCTTTGTTTGTGAAAATATATGTAACGCGACACACACACACACACACACACACACACACACACACACACACACACACACACACACACACACACACACACACACACACACACACACACACACACACACACACACACACACACACACGCACACGCACACCCACACACACCACACACACACGCGCGCGCGCACACACACGCACACACAAACACACGCACACGCACACGCACACACGCACACACCGATAAGGCTGAAGGGACAACGCGGTGGGACTTGCTTTGAAGTGACGGTGGCTGAAATTTTTGCGTTTCGTCTAGCCGGATAGCCTTGGAAGGTGTAGGAAAGGGCGAATATATGAAAAATGGCCGACCTTAACAATTTGCATTGGCAGGAAAGAAAATCTAAAGCTACAAGAGCACGCCTGGTTGAAAGATATTAAAACTATAATATTTACATAAGGAGATAAAATATGAGTGATATCCAAAAGGATATTATTCAACTGTAAAAAGTTTTAAAAATAATTAATATTTTTCATGGTCATCATGTCTGCTAAAAGTTAGCTCATAATCTTTAAAAATTTATTATAACTACATACCTCAACGGATTTCGATAAAACATGAATAGAATAAAAGCTTCATATGGGGAAAATGAAAGGATACCTATGAAGGAAGGAAAGATATAAGTTTGTAGTGACAAGAAGAGAAAACAAGTACAGAAAAAGCACAGATCGCCTCAAACCAAGAGATTAAACGAAAATCTAAGCGGACTTCAGACGGTGCTTTCTCATACGGGAGAGTCGCCCAAATATAAGGACAGAGCGGCCCGTTTAAAAATCACACACACACAGAATCCAGACGCCAGAGTGAGAGACTGAAAGACAGTATCTGCAAGAAAAGTTTTTTTCACGCTACATGCAGAGCAGATATACTTCATCAGATACAGCCTCACTGTGCGCTTATTAATCCTAGAGGGTATGTAAGTTTATTAAAGATATATGTATGACTAATATCATTTTATTTCAGATTTTGTTTACGATTTGATTGTATCAGACATAATAAAAAAGGGTATACAGGAAGCCAAGGACGCTAACTAGAGATAACCTCCACCGGCATTGTCAGGAAGCATAACAATTAATTGGTTAGCCAAATACATCTTGGCTAGTTCTTGCCTGGAATCTTACGACATACTAGCAAGTACAGAAGTGACTTGGCATCCATAAGTGGAAGGAAAAGGTTATGTCATACCAATGTATCATAACATGTGATTTATTCATGTATTTTGTTATCTTCTGCACAGTAGACATTATCTTATCATGCTATCTCTGTAACATACTACCATGAATCATTCATTTATATACAAACACTGAAGACATGGTCGCCTCATGAACATCCGTGCTTAGTGAGATTGTTGGAACACCATGGCCACCTATTACCTTTTGTTCCAGGTTTTATGATCGTTCCTGATCGAGCTCATGATCGAGTTCGTGATCCAGTGTAAACTAAAGACTTGAGGACCTTTGATCCTGCTAACTGGAGCCTAGTGGTCAAACAATCTTCAACACCTTAGTCCCCCGTAGTTATAGGGTGGACTGAAGGAAAGTCTAATTTAATACCAGTGTGTCTCAGGAACTTCGAACAGACATGGCGTAATGCAAGATGAGTTTATGTGTATCCAATCCTACAAACACTGTGAGCGGTTTCAATAGCGCCTGTCAATGATGAAAAAGGATAGAGACTAGATAGCAAGAATTATCAAACTACTGTGACAGACTTTATAATTTTCATTGGAAGATACCTCTAAGACTTTTTACTATTATTTATTTTAATTTGCAAATATAAATAATCATACATTTTACCATCTTCCAACACCCATTTCTCATTACAAGGATAGATAGATGTACATAATAAATTATGAAATTGTACTCATTTGACTTGGTAGATTTTTAACTGTTAAATTTTGAGTTAATTTTTCTAATTTAATTATATTATCATATCGGGTTACTATAGCGAAAGTGGCCAAGTATACTTCTGAAGCCTAAATCTATTGTCCAGCTCAGAGTATTCACAGCCGTAACTCAATTGTGATACCAGTGTACTTCTCTGGCACTGGGACTTCATACTTTCTGGAGAGAAATTCTACTTCTTCTCTACCACTATCATAACACCAGAAAAACCTTTCGCTACAAATAAAAGGTAAAGGTTCCCGTTACATGCCCATTGAGGCATATTGAGAATATGGTGTTAGGCGCATATTTCCTTGACCATCGGCACACTAGAGGTGACGTGGTCAGCATCACGCCGGCCGCCTTAACCTTCTCAGAGTTGCTCTGGTACCCAATTCATGAGGCTGGGTCGATCCCAGAGCCGTTTGCGGTCTAAAAAATCCCACCTCAACTGGGGATCGAACCATGGACCACCGAGCTAGGAAGCCAGTGCACTAACCACTGTGCTACCGCAGCCCCCCCCCCCCCCCAATATAAAAAATTAAAATTGATATTAACATTAATGACCAAAAAGTATGTACAGCAAAAACCATTAGGTTTCTGGGTATGATACTAGACCAGTAAAGTGGAACAAACACATAGTCATATTAGTAGAAAACAGTAGGGGACTTATTAACATGCTGAAATATATGAAAGGAAGTGGTTGGGGAGCCTGCAATAAGACAATGATTACCTTCTATAAATCATTTATTAGGGGCAAACTTGACTAAAAGCTGAAAACCCACTGAAGAACGAACTATCAGCGTAAAGAAACTACTGCAATAACACATCAAGTAATATCAAATAAACTGAAAAAAAAGAAAAGAAAAGCCGAGGAAAAGTTGTATCCAGCAATGAACCAGTGTACCTCGGTAAATGCTGAACACAAACAGGAAATCATTTCAAGGATGTTATAGAAACTTAAAAAGAGAAAGCCGGTTAATAAATATGCGAAAACGGAAATGGGCTAACACTTTTTTTTTTTTAAAGGAAAGAGAAAAATGAGACATGGGGGAAAAAATGATCAAGAAAAAAAAAGTTAATCTCTAACAAACTAGAAAGATACCTGCGAGCAGAAATTACATGACATGCTGCTGGAGAATCAGTACATCAAGGGACAGACAGCACATTAAACAAATATCAGTGAATTTCTAGAGAAACGTCCTTTCATCAGTGTTAGAAGATCTGATAGCGATGACTTCAGTTTCCTAATTTTAAGAATGTTCAAGGAAGATGAAATGTGCAGGAATATGTTTATTACCCTTGTGAGAAATGTTCTTGAAATGTTCTCCAAATAAATGGGATAAACGCCTGCTTATTTCCCAGTTTAAATAATGTCACATATTTTACAAACAAAAGCTTAAATGAGATTTCTGGATTCATATGTAAAGGCTTCTCTAATAGCAAATATGCCTTTTGACTTTCGAAATTGAAACATTTTGCGTTTTGAACCAGTGACGTAACGAGGGTTTTTAGCACCAGGGACGAGCCAGGAAAAATGCGTCCCCTGTCACCACCAGATAAAATACACACTCATTTTGTAGACAAATCAGAAGGAAGTTTAAAGGACAATATCAAGCACTGTCTTGAATTTTGAATTATATTAAGAACAACAGAATGAATTATTTGGAAAATGTGAAATTTCAAAATTAATTGGCCACAACCGAAAATAAATAAACCGCTCTTTTGAATAAGCTTTTTATAAACAGTATAAACAGTACACCGCAGATATCTATTTTTCTACTGCATATTGATCTTCTGCATCTTCATTCCTGCAAATTGATCAATGATGTGATGAAAATGAATGGTCTCGAGAGTTTCTCTTTCAATACTAAGGAGACCAAGAGTACTCAGACGTTCATGTCCCATAGATGCTCGTAAATACGAAAAAAAAAAAAAGAAAAGCTTTAGTGTACTAAAAGAACGCTCATAACTGGCTACTGAAGTAAAAATGACTATATAGTAGAATGTGCAGTGCTATGTGTAAGTTTGGGAATACATCATTTCCGTTAGACACCACGAATGAAGATAATTCCAAAGTATGTATATCCAATGTAATCGGAGAAGCTGAGAGAAGAAATAAAATGTCTGCATTGTTGGAACACTATACATGAAGTTATATCATTAATTCACTGAATCCCATGAAATGGCGATCATGTCGTTTCCTTTCCTACCATCTTTCAGAAAAACACAAAAATCAGTTCCAACATCGAGTAGATTCAAAATTGTCTTACCATTCCATCCTTATTATATGGCGATGAAGACAATTTTTTTGTCGTAATTTGCATCATGTCCCTTGTAATTCTTGGTGGTCTCTGACAAGAGAAAGAAAGAATAGAACTACTGCAGCACCCTCAGCCATGTCGTACAAGGCAACTGTGACGAAATCAGTCATGCTTTTTTATAACTCTCATTCACTTCGCCAGTATCTCTTCATTTCTTGATTTTGCTTATTCATCAACCTATAATTTGGCGTATTTATTGCCCTTACAGTCTTTTGCTGTAACCACACCACAGAAGTATTTACGTTCCGCTAGGTGAAATGTTGTATTATCGTAACAATACCCGGTCATTATCACCGGTCAGCGGTAATACGTTTATCGCTTTGAGTCTCATGCCACCTTTGATAGGAGACAATCCTCGTTAGACACAATATGGTTTCGTAGGAGAATGAAAAAGGAAGCCAATATTGTTTGTCTGAGCGGCCGGCGACCCTTTTGTTTGACTGTCTGGAGAAGGCACGAAAACAGTGGCGATATGGGGATAATCGTCTCACGGGACCATCCCGGTGTAAGATTATTACCGATAACCTGTCTGGGGAAGACAATATTTGAAGGTAGCATCTGGCCATCAAAAGAGTTCACAGATTTGTGTGTGAGAGTGCACAAGATGTCACCGGAAATATTACGTCTTATTATAAAGAGGTCATGCGTTGGAATATTAAATGTAATATTTTAAACACCCGGTGGAGATTATGAAATTAAACACCCCGACCCACATAGTCTAAAGAGATTCCATTGGTTTGAAGTGAGCACCGGGATAAACATTGAATTTCTTTGGAAATTTCGGCGGAAGTACAATCTGTGATTTGAACTGAGAAGTGGGAAATATAATCTAGCGAAAGCAGAGACACAGAACAGACTGCATCGCACGTCACAAGAGCAACTCCAAAAAAGCAAGAAAGAAAAGGGATCGGATACTTATCGAAGTATTTGGGAAACTTAAAACCTTTATTAAAAAAATATTTAAAATAATATTTTAAACACACGCTTTAACGCACTAAAAAGCCACAAATAATTTTTCAAGGAGTTTATAGCTTGCAGCAAAAAAATGTAATATAAAATTGACAAAAAGCATGGGGCGCTTATGCGCTCGTCATACATTTTATCCATAAGTGTCTAATGAAGTATAAAATGGAAGTTAATTTCATGCAGAATCAGCGCCCCACGCTTTTTGTTTCAACATTTCTCTCAAGAGAGACAATCGTGTTGGAAAGAATTGGGGGGGGGGGGGGGGGGGGGGGGGGCGAGTTCAACGTCTCTCTCAAGAGAGACTATTTTGTTGGAAAGAATACAGCTAGATTATTTACAGTTATCGCCCATTTCCCTGCTGATACAATACAACAAAATGATTATTAATTTAAATTTTATTATTGTTACGACTGATTATTTTATTGTCATGGGCAGTACACAACTATGCCAAGTTTCAGAGCTATTGTTTATCTGGAAGTGATTGAAAAATCGATTGCAAGATTTGAAGGTGACAACAGAGTGACATACAAGGCAAGTTAAAAAGAAGCGTGTAAAAAGTAAGCCCGCCTTTACAAATACAGAGATTGAAAAACTTAAGGGACTAGGACTTAAAATACGAAGACTGGAAACCTAGGAATTGGATCACCCGTCTTAAGAGAAACTTTCCCAGACCAAATGGTTCGAGAGCATATAACCTAAATTTCTCGTGTCCATCTTAACCTGCGCGAGGAGATTGTGTATTCCCAAAACTTTGGGGTAAGTGTAAAAATTATTTTTACAAATGTAAATTTGACATGGTTTCTTGCTAAGTGGTTATATATGAGGCTGGCAGCCTCAACATATGAAATTAGTACATTCATAAACCACTACAGCAAGCGCTGGTGATTTCTTCTGGCTAGTGCGACAAACCGACAGCAGAGGTGTCTCCAGACTTCGAATTGAGCAGTGATGACTGATGATTACATCACATGTGCCTAAAGTGTATAATATTTGGGGAGATATATGCACTTTGTTACACAACGGGCTGATCACCCGTTTGCCAGTCACTTCGATTACGGAAACAACAGCAAATGGGTTGATTTGCCGTTGCCCTAAAGACGCCACTAGGCGTGATGGGAAATAATGGCAAAGAAAACCTATCTGCTGTTGCCCTAAGACGCCACTAGGCGTAATGGCCACTGACTGCTTTGACGGTCGGTGGCTAAGGACGGAAGAAGAAGAAGAAGATGCACTTTGTTAATTGTAACTCAGGGAAATCATTATTCGCGCTGTCCACATAAATTTTCCAAGTTAATACCCAGAGCAATTTAATGAATTTCATTCATCTTCCCTGAGCTACACTGTGTACTCAGGAATTTAATTCTTCTGAGAGATTAACATTGGTGGGTGGACAGAGAGAATGCGCCTGTTAATTGGCAGCCCACAAATGTACTTAGCAGATGCATTTGTTTTCTATTTTGTCTAAAAAATAAAGTTCGTGGTACAAGACTACTTGTGGTTACAAGCTGTCAGACGGTTCGAAGCACTGAAGTTACTACGCCACTCGTGTGAGAGAAATACACTCATCACCAAGAATTGACGAAAACCACGGCGACAGGACTCACCTAGAGTTAAGTTTTCTTGTAAAAAAGGGAAAGCAATGGACTTTGATAAATCCTCACCTACGTCTCCGTGACGAAAACTTGTATTTACAGCAAAATTCATCATTCCCTTCTTATTTTAACTGTTAAAGAGTAATTCATTAATAAATTTGTTACATGTTGTTTTAACACTAAACAAACATAGTCGATTCCGTTTTTTATATGTATAAAAGCGAACATGTGTGCAAGATTCTTTAAAACATACATCTGTATATACAAAGATATATTTACATCTATAGAGCCAGTACTTATAAGAGGAATTTCGTTGGATTACGCGAACGGGGGGCTTGAACGGGCTAAAAACCATTGCTTTAATCCTTCACAAATGGCGACGGACAGCCATTGCTCAGCCCTATGCCACATGTTCTTGACTTCTGAATTATCTTGTGAATACTCCCTACGGGTAGAAGCGCCATTACACTTCTATCTACATCTCTGCCAAGAGTAATCTTGTGCGAAGGTAAACACGTTTGACGACCCAGTTTAGATACTCTTGAGTTTTGGCCATTGTTGAACCCCTTCTGCAAAGCAGGGGAGGCAATCCGTGAAAGTAACTAATATAAAAATGTTTCTGAGACAGGCAACCTCATCATGTAAAACAAGTTGCCATAGAAACCACTACTGCAAGAGCATGTTACTGCTTGTTGAAGGCTTCATGCAAGAACCAACTGCAGTAGTAGCTCCACGCTTCATAAGGGGCACTAAGGAAAATGATTTGCTTGATGAATGACAAGTGCACCATATGAAAAATAATGAGACAGTCGTAAGCCTGAATTAGTGAACAGATGAGTATTTCACGTTGTGGGTACACGTGATACACTTTATTGATTGCAGTACTGTGTCAAAAAGTGATTTTTTTTAAAAAACGTAGCTAATGACTGAATGCTGGTTTTATTTCTCATTCATTACAGCTGAAGAGTGCTTTATTCAGTTTTGAGAACTGTCATGAGAGGCAAGTTTAGTGCTTGTGATGCCTGTAGAAAGTGGATGTAAGATGTAAAGAGGGAACGTTCATCTGAACTCACTAACAAGGTAAAATATGTTGTGATCTTTTCTTTTTTTTTTTCTTTCATAGCTTCTTGTGAAGCTTAAGGCACTGACACAAACTTCGACATCTGAGTTTGCAAGTCCATTTGATTTCAGGCTGTTCCTACTTCACTGTGTGAAATTCTTCTATTTGTCTTATCGAAGTTTTCCTTTCCTGTCTATGTTTAAAATCTCAGAACCAATTCATTCTTATAAACCCACATTAATAGCAAGGAGTCTAAGAATGTGTCTTACATAGATATACGGAACAATTTGTATTTCCGAACATTTAATGATTTAAGTCATAATTATAAATAACCTTTTAAACAAATAATATCATATATTTCAGAACCAAGTTTCATAATATTTTCCTAGACATCTTTCCCCTTTGTCATAATCTCGTAACCCTGTTTTGTACCATTTTAAAGATACCTTCGAAAACCAGTTATCAAGACTCATATCAAGACATCAATCATATTTTTTCCCTAATTCCCTTACTCAGTCTGGTAACATTTATCAAGGAACGTCAAGGTGATACCAGAATGGCTGAGTGCCCGCATAGCTAGCAGCCCTTTTTAGGACTAGCCCTTATCATGCCGTAATTATGCTAGTTGACAGATGCCAGAAGTCCTTCTCATGACTTATTATTTATCAACGCTGCTTTAAAGTTTCTGCAGTTCCATTTTTTGACTGAAAATCTCTCTCTAATGTAACCGAAGAACTTCAGCTTGGGTTGAAAGCAGCGTGCCTAGCCAGATGAAGGCAAACACTTGACAGGAAAAAAAATCCAGTCTTTCACGGTCTATTAAAAAAACGCACACACACACATGCACACATGCGTGCATATAGAAGTACCTTTAAAAATGATTACGACTAAGCTTCACTGAATAATCAATATAATTTTCAATCTCCTGTTTTATTTATAAAGGAGACTGCACTAGTACTGAATATCAGCTGTAAGTGGTATGAAGTTTTACATAGGCACATACACCACATAGTCTACGTTACGATCAGATTTCTTAAACAAGGCCAGTACTTAATTAATAAGGAATTAATAACATAAAACTAACGAAAGGACACCCGTTTTTGACAGTCACTTAATAAAAGTAAATGGATTGATTTTGCCGAGCCCTGAGGAATAGTGTGATGGGAAAGAATGGCAAAGCAAATTTATTTGTTTATTAGGCGTAATGGCCACTGAATTTTGACGGGGTGGCTAAGGACGGAAGAAGATGAAGTAAAACGCCGACTGCCTATATAAAAGTACGTGATTTGCCGAGTGGATAAAGCAATGTAACGACATGGAGGTGAGAATAACAAGTGCAGATACCTGGATAAGCAATGTAACGACATGGAGGTGAGAATAACAAGAGAACTGGGTAAATGAAAAAAGGAAGAAGTTGGTGGTCCACATGACCATAAATGGTAAAAGTAGAAAGAGTAGGGAGCAGAAAAAGGGAGGGAGTACAGAAAAATGTCTTATATAAAAGTGTTTAATGCGTTCAAGCCTAAAACGGCTTTAAGGAATAATAATCGTTTGCCTAGAGCAAGCCTCTTTTGTTGACGCATGAACAGAATCTAATGGCAGTTAAAACTCATGCTTCTCGTTTTCAGATATTGTAGTGTTCATGTATAGATAAGTCGATTAATGGATCCATGTCTCACTCATGTCGTTATGTGAAGCTGTTGTCCCTACGAGTATTAAACTATATATCTCTCATGGGTATGTTGCATACACGACGTAGATAAATGTCTCCAATTCTCTAAGACCTTCACATTGAATAAAGCTCTGTATAAATCCATAAATTGAACCAGAGAGATGCAATCCATTCCAATTATTTTTCTTTACCACAATGCACTTTTTATTAGGGGGGGGGGGGGGGGGGGGGGGGGGGGGGGGGAAAGGGGGAGATCACATAATTTAGAGTCGATCTCTTCTTCACTACGGCAGTAATCAGTTACGTTTGTTGTACATACTGATTACCTAGAATTTCCGGGGGATCGACACATTTAATTATCTCTTATCAAAAAGATATTTGGTATTTACAACCATTTGACACTCCTTTTCGGTGATAATTCATCACATTCGCTCTGCGCTTCTCAGCTTTGCTAAGATTAGTGCAGGTAAAACCCATATGGGCCTGGTCAGTTTTCGCATAGTTTCGTTTGTCCAAGCCGTGCCAGGCGATAAAATTACTCGCCCCCAGACGGATTTTGTGTGCACACGCGACGGATAAAGAGATTACTTGTCTGTGCGACACCTTTTGGACAGACATAAATGACATCATCATTTCCTGTCCACCTGTTTCAGAGACATTGCTTTAGAGGAAAGTAAGATGTTTCATCCGAAACGCATTGTCGGAAGAGTGTATGGATTTGTCACTTCCATATATGGAAGACGTGACCTTTTGCATCACGCACAAAATTGTCCGTATCGGAATAATTTTGAATTACCCAACCTAAATATACAGTCTTAAAAAGATTGGCGGGGGGGGGGGGGGGGGGGGGGGGGGGGGGGGGGGGAAAGGGGGGTTTGAAACAGATGAACCACAAAATTCCTGATTGGAACCTGGCTAAATCGTAAACAAAGTGCTGCGGGGGAGGCGAAGTGCAATATAACCTGACACGTTTGCAGTTTTAAGACACTGTGAAAATTGCGCCTGGTGCCAAGTCGAAAAAAAGACTGCCAGAGTTAGAATCAGAATTCCATTTATCAGACCGGACTTTGTTGGAGCATTTTGAAGGACTTAAACAGCCCTGGAAAACTATTATTTTAATAAAGAAAACCGGGTTCTGAGGAAACTGAACACACAGAGTCAAGGTGGGAATTTATTGTTAAGGTAACGACCCCCAAGAACACGTGTAAAAGGCATCTGCTAGTACCTTAACCTACTTCTCTGAGCAAACAGTCTGTGAGCCAAGATTGGTGTAAGTTGTTCATTTTACATTCTATATTGTTCATTACTAACATGGGAACTAATATGTATATATTGCATATGACTATTAATATGTGAACATTGCAGTGGAAGTCCAAGTCATTTGAGGCTGGCAACCTCAGCATATAGAATGATGATTTCTTGAACCACCACTGAAAAGGCTGGTGATGGCTTTATTGCTAGTGTCTTAAAGAGAACTAAAAGCATAGGTAGTCCCAAGTTCCATATGCAGCAGGGAGGGAAAAATGAAAGAAATGATGTCCATTCTAATTATAATATTTACATTTACAAACCAGTGTAAATGTCTATGTAATCATATTCACTTTAAAAATAATGAAAGTTTTCAAGCTTTTCAACCAGTGTATATGTAAATGAAAACATATTCTATCTACATTGTGAACATTTTTCAACCATTGCAGATGTACCTGAACATTTATTCTATCTATATTTTGAACATTTTTCAACCAGTGTAGATGTAAATGTAAACATATTCTATCTATACTATTAACCTTTTCATTTAAATGTAAAGTAAATATAACGATATTCAATTTAAATATAAAGAAAGTTTTCTCTCGAGGTATTAAGCTTAATTCTCATCGAGGGTAAATTCTGAGGTAGATGGGATGGTGGAATAGGAAAAAGGGGACACATAACTATGTGTTGGGAAACTCAATGCTCAGAGGGTATTTGTTTCTATTCTTTTACCATACTAGTTGGTGGTACCAGCTGAGGGTACTATCTATGGAACAAGAAGGGTACATGTGGCCTGAAGTCGAAGCTAGATACCATTATCAGACGGGGCTTCAAGACGAGGGACCAACTTCGTAGACACTCCTTGACACTTCTGGGGAACGAGCTGCACCCTACAACCTTGACCAGTGACGAGCGTGATCAGCGATCCGGTCTACCAAGAACCAAAACATCAGAAGGAGCAGAACCGTCGTTGACAGTAAAGTAACACATAAAAGCTGCCAAGTGACCTCCTTTACAAACTTCCATTACACCTCATAGTGATGATAATTTTCTGATAAATAATTATTCATTTAAAAAAAAAACCCTGTTATAACCTAAGTGATTATTAAATTTGTTATTTGTAAATATACAAATATAACGTCGATTTAATCATTTTGAATGTACTGCATGTTTGTCTCAGTCAATTTACTAAATACACTCTAAACAGAGCTATACCATAATAAGAAGAACTCCACTGAGTAAATGAGTGTAGGGGCTTGAACGAGCTTAAACTAATCATTGCATAATTCTTCATAAAAGGCGGTGGATCAAATATAAGTTAACAATTGCCCTGCGGAACGCAGCATTGTTCTTGACTTCTGAAATATCTTATGAAACACCCTTGAGATAGAATCATCATTATCCTTCTATCTACAACGCTGCCAAGAGCAATCTTGTGCGAAGGTAGACACATTTGAAGACCCATATTAGATACTCTTGAGTTTTGGCCACTGTTGGACCACTACTGCAAAGCAGGGGAGGCAATTCCGTGACAGGGGGTCTACGTGGTGGACGCTGATGATACACTTAAAAGGATAAAAGTGAAAAGAAGTTGCTGTAAATGACTGATATAATAGTAACAGAAAGTGAAACTAAAGGCATTGGCCGTGGTAGCAATAAGGCAGAAGTAATGGTTTTTTTGAAGAAAATGACTTCTCCAGAATGCAGTATCGAAGTAAATGTACCAGTTTAAACACCAACCTGAAGGAAAAAAGAGATAATGGACGACAAAGAGAGAAGATCCCTGTCAGTTTAACACCATGGCATGAGCAGAAATCAACAACAAGATAGTAATTAGTAGTGGAGACAGGAAGTCGGGGAGATACATGATCGCCGACGCCACCAGATATTACATGGACGAAGAACTATTACTTGCTCTGTGCATGTCTTCGTTGTCCGAAACCTCTTTTTGCTTATCTGGTGCGTGCACACCTCCTTTTTGCGGAAACCTATTGTTACGATCTATGTGTGTGTATGTGGTGCCACAATAAATGATTGAGTGAAACAGTTCATAAAGCAACGTTCAATAATCTTGACCAAGTAAAATTCAATTAATAACCCGAGTCCTTTTGACACTCAGACGTAACATTTATTAGCTTCCACCTTGAGAATCCATTTCAACTCGATCCTAAATAATTACAACGATGTGACCCATTCAAACATTGGTTAATCAAACAATGTGCTATGTATTTCCATGACATATTTCCATATTATTTACGATAAATTCATTTTTGGCAATTACTGCACAATATACGATCATGTCGAATCTGACACAACCACTTAACATCCGCTTGGCAATCATAGCTGCGATCATATTTCGATCGTTAGTTCATAAATCCACACTGAATTAGGATCTTTCACCCATCAAAATACACTTTGGACTACTTGTTCCTATAAACACATTTCTCAGAATTCTTTTTGTTGATCTCCTCAACCCTCACACGTCGTATCGCAACTGCGCATATACACAATCGCATCGGACTCTTTATGTGCACCTCAAAGTTTTCAAATGTAAGATCCTAAGTGAAGCGCAAAAAGTCATAAAACCTATTATGTCCTCACTGGAACCACCTATCTTTCACAACACTCATCATCTCCAATTATCATAATGAAGATAGATTATACCTGGTGGTGTCTGAAAGTTATCCATTTTCCCCGATTTTAAAATTAGCTTCCTGTCTACGGATGTTAATTTCTTCTTGATAAAGCAGGCGTGGGTGATAATGTATATCCACAAATAGTATTTCCTTAAATCTGCTTTTACTTCAATCTAACCTTTTGCCACAATTAATTACAGCTGTCCTCTTCTCCTAAAATGTCCAGAGAAAGTTCCCTCTAGGATGATAGGAACTCAGCTTCATTTTGTGCATTGACTTCTTTCAGGATCGTTTATTACGCTTTTTAAGTGTCCACGGAGCCTTCATATTCTTCTGTAAAACCCCATCACTGTGGTCTCCAGGGATTTAGTTGTCTAATAGCACCTTCCTATTTTCAAGCATATTCATTCTTACCAATTTCTTTCATGTTCTTCTGAAAGGACTTAATTAAGGATTTTGTTGTTATTCCTACGTCTCCTCTGAGTGGTTCTATTAGGTCTGGTACTTTTCATTCCGTCATTTGTCCTCCAGTTTATTCTGCTTCCGCTGTATTTAATGACTGCTAAAATACGTTTCTGAGACTCTGTGGCAAGCAAGCCCTATCTATTTTCGCATTACAAAACGGTCCGTTAAGTGTCTTAAAAGGGTTCTATCAATTTGTTTTGTTTCGTCATTTCTTCTCCTTCCGTGGTCGGTCAGGGCCAGAGATTTCTGTTCCTATTATTAGTCCTTTCTGTTGCTTGAAGTCTGTTTGAAATTTCTTTTGTCACATTCCGTACGTTCAAACTTATCTGCCAGCACCTCTGTTATTAAACTCCGCCTAACATATTATAAGAACACAATCTGACTTTATTATTATTATTTCTTTTACATTGATAATTGTTGCTGTCGTTTTTGACGGAGTCATAATGGGTAAATCTATTTAATACTTTTGTCGTTTTGACGGAGTCATATAGGTAAATCTATTTAATACTTTTGTTGTAAAACTTTGTTGGTCAAAGTTGGATAATTGGGTATTAACTTCTATGACAGGTTGTTTAAAGGGTTATCTTCTCTTTCTTTCAATCGTTGTCGTTGATCTGTCTGAACGATGCTCATTTTTATGCTGTCTAGGCATGCGCAGAGTTCTGAGCGCGAACTGTGATTTCCGTCATCTAGATTGTGATCTGGGCTGTCGGACGACGATGTCCGTTGTGATTTTCCTCTATATCATCATGGGGATTGGAAAGTTTTGATATGACTGAAATGTCAATGTTTTCCCCAGTGATTTTTTGTTAAGTGTGTATCCGGAAGATTCTGTATGAAGGTAAATGACATTCTTATTACTATGCCTTTGGCTGCAGAACATTTGAAATTACCTATTTGCGAGTGAAGCTCACAGATCTTGAGAGACAGAATTTCTTCCTTGCTTCTAGTTCTAGCCAAATGAGACTATGTGTTTTCAAGTGAACAGAAGCCTAATGATGATGATAAATTATTGTGGACGCCACAGGTTGGCGGTATATATATATATATATATATATATATATATATATATATATATATATATATATATATATATATATATATATATATATATATATATATATATATATATATATATATATATATATATATATATATATATATATATTTAGCACGGTTTGATTGTGCCTGCAAAAAAAGGATACACAGCTGTCTACATATTGAGGCCCTGTATTACGGCCAATATTTTCAGGAAGAGGAAATATATCTGGCGGGCTATGCCAGTTGTATTATTGCTACGCAATTTAGGAGCTCGTTCGTTGAACGACAGAGCTAATTAAGTACCTGACGCGCTGAGTCAATGGTACGGAAGTTACTTTACATATTGTAACATTAGGACAGATGGTGTTTGGTGTATGATGCAAGCCTTTGATTACCAGACATTTAACAGTCATTTATTATCTATGTGAAGTCCTTGATCTTGTCGATTTGACTGTCCTGTTGATGCTACTGTCAGTTTCGTAAATAAATGTTTGAAACGTGCCAGCAGTCTTCGATTGATCATTGACTACTGCATGTGAGTGTATGGGTGCATTACTGACTTTACTAAGAGCCTCAAGCATTCGTGTTTTCGTCTACACCCACACTCAGCACATCATAATACCAATATCACAGATCTACAACATGTACGCTGTTTACTGTGAGTGATCATAGTACCCCTGGCAGTGCCTCACTCTGGTGGCCGTTACATTCCTGGCCGTTACATTTCTGGTGACCTACAACGACACCGCAACATTACACAGTCCAGGTGATAAACGACACGTTCACTCTGCCAGCTTTCACATCACTCATAAACAGTACGTTACAATAATCAACTGAGATTCACTTTTTTACTATTTAGATTGCCAGAATAACGTCGAATCAACAACGGCACGCGCCCCAAATAGTCTCTGTTAACCAATCCCAGCCCTGGCCTTCATGTTTGGCTTAATTGGAGCCCAGCGGAACTGTTTCCACAGACAGTAGAAGGGGCGTAGGCGAGCCACTGGCGCCTTAAAACCAGCAGCTTCGGGCAGATAGGGCTCGTGATCCTTGGTTGGTAGATATCCAAGAGAAAGTAAAACTCTGAATTCAAATCACCGCTACATTGCAGGAATATCCGTTTACGGGAACGGCTTCGGGAGTAAACCCTGAGGATAAATCCGGAGTCCGAGTCCCTAAGGCAATCTAATGTTGATTCGACATTATTCTGGCAACACCTGCGACGTGGCTGGTACCAAACTGTATCGGCTATTGCCGCTCCTTTGGACTTACCAGATGAGTGGAGAGGGGTAACATGCTGCATGGGCAACAGCTTTATCCCCATATAACTGGGCCCAAGCTTGCGCCATGGAGAACTGTTAGGCGACCGCAGCTGAGGTTCAAAGATGTGTGCAAGAGAGACACGAGGGCACTGGATATAAATCCAGCAACCTTGAAGAATGAAGCTGCCCATCGCACTACATGTCGATGCTCTCTACGGCACCACCTCAGATTAGGCGAAAAGACGCTCTCACTACAAGCAGAAGAGAAAATAAAATGTCAAAAGGAACACAAGGAAAAAAAAAAGCAGCTGAGGGCTATCACCCCAGGGGCGCATTCCCATAGTCAGTTATGACTGAAGGGTTGTCACCTCAGGGGCACATTCCCATAGTCAGTTATGATTGAAGGGGCTATTATTATTATTCTTAGGTCTAACAATTAAGAGTTCATGAGATTTGCCGGAGCCCAAACGAGTATCAATTATTAGTAACACTGTAACCGGTTATGTGTGTGTTTATTCACCGGCAGATGAAAATTGTTGAAATTTTCAAGCCAAACCGAGCACCGTACTTTTTCTTGACTGAAAAAGGTAGTTTGTGGTTACATTGTCTGCTTTGTCGGGCATTTCAGTTGTCCATCCTTGCCTTTTGACATACGATGCTTCCTAAGTCCCCCCCCCCCCCCCCGACAGTGAGCTTCCCCTCCCCCGTTGTTTGGGAGGGCAAGTAAAAAAAAAATGCGTTCCTCGTGCATTCTTAGTTGACACGAACTGTGCGTACGCTTACGACAGACCCTTCACTGCCGCCCTCAACCCCCCCCCCCCCCGTATTTTTTTAAAGTATATAAACCAATAAAACGATATTAAATCAGTTCTACAAGTTAACGGTACACAGGAAACAAGGGACGTTTCGGGTTTTACCCTTCGTCAGCCACAGTTACAAACAGGTGACAAGGACAAGAAATACATTTTTTTTAAAACACGCCTGCTGTTAATTTAAACAGTAAGGGTAGTCACGTAGCAGATTCTGCCGTAGGGGATTGAAGTGTTATAGACTTCGATGTACTGGGTCCCAGCTTTATGAGGTGGGGTGGCTTGTTCCTTTCCTCGCTGCCGTTGCCTTCTCTAACTCAAGATCAGAGTCAGGTACCCTTTTACAGCTAGTTAGATTGATGCGTGACACTACCAAGCTTTGAACCCGAAACCCGGTAACTTATTGCGGTAGTGGAGTGTTAGAGACTTCACCATACTAGGTCCAGCATCGACAGGTGGGGAGACCAGTTTCCTTATAGCTAGGTAGGCTGCAGCTGTGTGCATTCAGACCCGCTAATATTAGGATGCATGTCAAAGTATACAAGACGTTGTAGCCTGGTAATACCCTCGAGAATCATCAAGTGCTACATATATTCTTCATCATTATGTAGTTTAGAAACATGGACAATGAACAAGCAGTTAGAGGAAAGAATTGAGGCATTTGAGATGGGGATATATAGAGGAGTGGAGTGCGTCTCATGGATAGAGAGGAAAACAAATAAAGAGGTCACAGACAACCTAGGGATGAAAAGATAATTAATGACGGAGGTTAACATTAGACAGTAAAAAATATGGTGGCCTTGTAAAAAGACACAGCACCTTACTAAAGACCATAATAGAAGGCGGAGTTAAAGGCAAACGTGCAAGGGGAAGCTATTAGTGGAAATGTAACATCAAGAGATGGACAAGAAAGAGTCCATCACAATATCAAGAGAAAAGGCAGAAGACGCCGGAGAGCCATTGCAGATGATCTAAGATATTGATATGTCTGATGATGATGATGAATAGTCTTGTTGTTCCCTCTCTTCCCCCCCCCCCCAAAAAAAAAAAAAAAAATTAAAAAATTATTGACAATCATCTTAACAAGACAATTTCGAGAACTGCACGTTAAATCGTTGAAAGTATTCAAAAAGAGACATGAAAATAGGTCGTATATCTTTATCATCACTGCCCTACCTTTTTATGCTTAATACATTCATGTGCCATGCTATCACTGTATAAAACATAGCATGTTTTGCTACGGCTTAACGACGTTCCTTACACCTAAGGGTCTTTTATATTTGGACATGCGCCCTAATATAACCGACTAGGTTGAACGGGACGCGCCTCGCCAAGACAAGGCAAACATTTTACATTAAAAGAAAATAAATAAATAAAAAATGTGCCATGCTGAAACCCCTACCTGCGAAAATGCATAATAGACTAACCCGCAACCCCTACCTGCGAAATGCACTAGCCCCGCGCAGGCGAAAAAAAAAAGAACAAAATTGTAAGAAAAAAAATTTAAGAAAAAGTACGGTGCTCGGTTTGGCTTCGAAATTTCAACAATTTTAATCTGCCGGTGAATAAACACACAAGAACCCTGTAACCTACTAAGCATATTGTATAAGGCCACTAAGGCAGGTTTGGCAAGGGATCGGCTACTCGATCCTGAAGAAACCACAAAAACTTCAACAACAATGTTTCGAAAATCAAATGAAGAAAATTATTAAGACTGGGCCGTCCAACACCAACGAGGGCTTTCTGGTATGGAGGCATATGATGAATCCTAAAGAACACTGAAAGTAGTCTGGACTGTTGACTCATCATATTTCTTCTAGAAAACTCTTAGATCCAGTTGTTTTGAACCAGGAATGTTCGTACATTAAAAGAATAAGGGAAACATACACAGATGGCAGCAGAAATGTGAGGAGGCCATTTCTTGATAGCATTACCAGACAGCTCATGGTTTGGAATCCTAAGGATATGAGATGAGTACAGAAAACAGTCGGAGATGAGAACTGGAGACAGAAACGAAAGAGATGAGGAAGAAATAGACATACATTGAGTTTAAAGTGCGTGAAAGAAGGATTTGGCATGAGATCCTTGATGACCTATGCTTCTTGGGCAGATGGATTGATAATGATGTTGATGTTAAAGTGTAGTATTATGAAATAACCTCAGTTTTATTAATTTTTATTTTAGCAACTATACAGTAATTATAAAAAAGCTAGTTTCACTTATTTGTTTCGTTTCTTTCTCATTAGCAATCAGACTTGGTTTTACATGAGTTGTGACAGAAGCTTCAAGGAGAGTTAAGCGTCATTTATAAAAATACAAACTACTAAAATACAACCATGGAGAATATAGAAGAACATTTCGAGGAAAATCTTACTGACAGTGAATCTGCATCCCTTATCGAAAAAGCTTCTGGATTATCGACTCCTCAACAGCCTTCATCGTTGCCTTCATCATCATCTACCACAACAAGTTGCTCGGATACTAACAATTCACTGTCTACATTCAGACCTGTTGTTAGTAGCAAGAATGTGCCAAATTCGTCGAACAAAAACTTCAGTTCCGGTTCAGATGCGGACTCATTGTCAAGTGCGAGTACCCAATCTACATTTACATCTACATTCATAACAACTGCAACATCAGCAGCGAAAAGGATGCCACATTTGCATAAACTCGAAAAGTAAGTAGTATTAATTGTTATGTTTATTGTCTAGTATGAATTGTTATGTTTATTGTCTAGTATTAATTGTTATGTTTATTGTGTATTAGTTTCCCTTATCGCTCTTTATGGAGCTTGGAGCCATAATTAGAAGCTTACGTCGTCTTGTTCTTCTTCCTTCACTTATTGTTATTGTTAATAAGAATCGACCTCACTGCACTCCAGGCAAACACATAGGTGCTCAGTCTCCCTCAGCAAATGTCGAAGAATGTGAATGCTAATTGTACCTGTAGCACGTTGGTTGTACATACGACGGATGCATCCTCTTTCACGTCCATCTCTGCTAGTCCCATGTTTGATGCCAAACTCCAACTATCTCAGCTTTGTTGATTATTCCATTGTAGTATCATTATCTAACAGGCGATCATCAATTGCCCTTAATATCTCTACCTTATCATGTCCAGTGTCCCCACTATGGGTGCTCTCGAGGCCAGTCTGTCAGCTCTCTCATTGCCACGTACTCCTGCATGATCAGGACAGTAGATCAACACCAGTTTTTGAAGACTTGAGGATTCTATTGATCTTTTCAATTCCTGCCGCAGCCATCCGTTCTGAACTTTTCGAAGCATGGCTTGAGAGTCTGACAATATAACTGCCCTGGTTAATGGAGTTTCAGACAGCCACTTAAGTGCTGCAGTAACTGCCTCTACCTCCATTCTCATGCTGGGGGTTGTTGTCGTGTAGGCTCCACTCTGTTCAGCACCGACCGTGCCCTTTATTCTCGCAGAGAAGCCCCATCCTGATTTCTCACCACGCACTACAGACCCATCAGTGTACACAATGGCGCCATTATCCCCAGCATGATCACGTATCAGCTGATTAATCTCCAGCTCTGCTTTTTCATTGCCCCAAGATCTGCAGTCTATGCCAAGGTTAATGATGACCTGCTGGTAGTTTATCCAGTTCTCCCCTGACTTACTCCACTCTTCCCCTTTGGATATATTGTCAACCTTGGTCACCTGACCAATCGTAGCCTCTGCCTGTGCCATCCATGACATCCCCCACTTTATTCTTGCTCCTGTGATGTCAGCTACGTTCTAATGTAAGGGTTGTCTTTTCTCGGTGGTTACCCGCATATAGGATTTTGCTTGGGCCATCGTATATCTGGATCTAATTGACAGCAATCCGAGCATGTATCATTGTCACAATGGGGGTATCACGCGTTACAGCCCAAAACTAATCGCATCACTTCATTCTGAAGGCGTTCCGGTCGTTCACACTGTTACACTGCCAACATGAGTATTCCTAGTCCATACTCGATTACTGAAATCAAGAGCTGATGATACTTGAGAAACAGTAGTGTCTGTTACAAGCGCGCAGCAGCCATTGTTTTTAAGGCTGCCAGTCCTCGCTTGCACTTCTGTATGATCAGTTCGACAATGGTACTTGAACGATAGCCGGCGATCAAACGTTACTCCCAGATACTTCAGCTTGTCTTTACTTTCAATGTTCTGCCCATTGAAAGTGATGTCTGGAAGGTCTGCTTTCACTATGGAGTTGTTCAAAGAGCACCACATCACACAGGCCTTGTTGGAATTGACCTTTGTTCCGCTTTCCTCTCACCATTTAGAAACCGCCTGTAGTGTCTCTTGTATACCTTGGACCATTTCCTCTCCGTCTGATCCAGTTCTGTACATGAGTATGTCGTCTGCGAAAGTTAATGTTCGTCCCAGTCCTGTTGGTTGAAAGGTTGTGTGTACATTTTGCGAGGTTTTCATTGTGTACACCACGTCCTCTTCAGAAATGAGATCGAGTCTTCGTTCACTTGCAGACGTCAACTTGAAATATGTTCAAAGTAAGCAGACGTCAACTTGAGGCTGTTGGCATCTTCGTAGAGCTTTTCAAGAAATGATACTGGTGATGGCCATATGCGCTTCCTCTGTTCCCCATATGTTGGGCATCTTTGAAGTAGATGGTCAGCAGTAATTTTATCGGTACCAGTTACAGACGTCAGTAGTTTCAGTCATTAGCTTGTTGAATGCTTGGCAGCCCCGTTCACAACTTCATTATTTGTTGCCTGTTATGACATGCTTGAGGAGGCAGTAGATATATTCTTTCTTTGTCTCCTCTGAGATCTCCCGGGATTGCACGGGGCAAGGATAGCTTTATTATTATGTCCCTATCTTTTTTGTACTTTATTAATCTCTTCTTCTTCTTTCGCCTTTCAACCCCAAAAGGAGCATAGGCCTTAAGCAAACATATGCCAAGTCTTCCTGTCACGTGCCATCAACTCAAGGTTTTTCCATTCATGTCTGTTCCCAGTTCTCTTCTCTATGTGTTCTTTGATCTTCCTCTTTCTCTCTTACCCTGGGAATTCAAGAACACGGATTCTGTTGTAATGCTACCAGGTTTTCTCAATGTATGTCCTATCCATCTCAAGTGTCTTCTTCTCATTTCTTGTTGGACTGGTGCTTGTCTAGGTCTTATCATTAGTTCAACATTTGTGATCTTGCCATGCCACTTCAGTGCTGCTGATGGTTTGTTTATAACTTGTTTTAATCATTTAGCTCTTTAAATTTTATGAGTCAAGTTACTGTTTATTCTTATTAATACCGCTCTTCGTATTTTTTCTTACCATTATTGCTTATCTAATGCATTTTTGTCAGACGCCGCTAATTGCACATTAGTTTGTGTTAATGGTTATCCTTATTTATAAATATGCAAGGAAAATCCTCAAGTTGTGACGCGGAGCGAAAGCAAACGCCACTGCTATTTCTGCCCACGCAGAATTTTTGTCTTGAAGGAAAATTACCCATTTGTGATTCCAAAAGTACACACATTCTGTAATTGTTAGCCCAGCCAGGGTATTCACTTTTCTGTGAGAGCACTTCACTCCTACGTAATTTAATTTTCTGCTTGTGCGTCAGGCCGCTTCCCGTTTTGGCCGGTTATTGTTTGTTAACAGCGACATTTTCTTGAACCGCCCCTGTCAAACGCCGAGTAATGCTAAATTCCTCACTTTTCGAATTTAGGTTCTCAGGAATGAGTTTAAAATGAAAAGAGGTTGAAGAAAACTGTGATTTATTGGTTGTTCTCTTGGAAGACCACATTAGGTTGACTGTGAGAGTGATTTGGTTATAGTAGATATTTTAGATGTGCCCAGTTTTGTCCAGCTTTGGTCGTTTACTAAATAATGGTTTGAAAATTCAGATGTGCATTTTGGAGAGTCTTCTGCTTCCTTTGTTATTCATTATGTTGCTTTTTTTTGTATGTTTCTTTCTTGTTTGTTTATTTGTTTCTTTCTGTCTGTTTTTGTCTTTTTTTTTTTTTTTACCTTTCTTTACTTTTGATTTGGAAGTTGTTAATCTCTCTCTCTTCTCTCGGAATGATTCCTTCTTCCCTCCTTCTATTCTTCTTTTATTTTTATCTTCTTTATTTTTTTATTTTGGAGCTGTCGATATTACTGTTCTCGCGAAAAGATTTGAATGTCTTTCTTCTTTCTTTGCTTTCTTTGACGGAAGTTGTCAATCTGATCCTTTTTCTTCTCTCGCGGATTGATGTCTTTGCGCAATACTACTTTGGAAGTATTTCTACCGAGCTTGCGATCAGTTCAGTCATTTTATAATTAATTAATGACACCTTTCTGAACTATTTTTCTCTCTGTTTATGTTGGTAGTATTGTTGTAGATCACCTCTGTACCATAGCGTAATTGCAATATTTTCTTTGGGGTTGGAGTGGCTAAGAAGTATGACGTCCGCCTCGAATTATAAAGGTTCTTGGTTCAATTCCCTGTAGAGGGAAGATAATTTTTGAAAAATGTTTTTCAGAACCAGTGGTCTTAATGATGTTACACTCCGCCCCCCCCCCCTCCCGCCCCCCGCATGTCTCCTGGGTAGTGAGATCAGATTCCTAGCCTTTTCGGATTAGGGCGAAAAAATATGAGGTCCCATGTGTAAGTTGCGCACGTTAAAAATCCCTCGGCAGTTGCAGATCATAAAGAGTATGCTACACGGCCGCTGCCCAGGCAAAATTTAAAATTTAGGAAACCTACCCACTACAGTAATATTTATAGAGTGTGTGATTCCTGTATACACACATTGGGATTCTCGCCAGTGCTACGGAATTCGTGCACTATGCTGAGATCTCCTTGTTTGACCTAAGGGAGGAGATCGGAGCACTCATAGGGTTGTCGGTGTGAAAAGAAGATAGTCCTTCATCCCAAACCAAATCTCAGTCAATAATTCTTGTTTTCCTGTCAGTGCTAGATGTAGAAATGTGCTACTGGGTGATTCCTCAAATAACGTATACGACTGACTCAGGGAAGTTGTGGATGGTGTGGCGATATAATTTAAGCCCACGTTTTAAATAAGAATCGGCGTGATGCTGACCACATCACCCCTAGTGTGCCGATGGTCAAGAAAATACGGGTCTAACACCGTATTCCCAAAATGCCTCAATAGGCGTGTAACGGAATCCTTTACCCTTACCTTTTAAATAAGAATATGACCTTTCAGAGTTACAGATTACCAATCACAGCTCCATTTCTGCTATGTCAACGGCTGTCCCCCGTAGATCAATGAAATCGCATCCTTTACATGTTGACATGGGAGAATTTTCCACAGGGCCTCGTATAGTTGTATATGTGCAGACAGCATTATGGAAAGTACCTATTACTTCTTGAGAATCTTCTTTTCTTCGTGCGTAGGGTCCACAAGACTTTTCTCTCTACCTGTTCAAATAATACCTCTTTACATGAGAACTGAAAAATTTTACGTTTAACACACTTCATTGTATGCTGCTCGTTATAGTTCGAGTTTTTATATGCTAATTATAGGGATCCCGTTACACGCCAATAGTGGCATATTGGAAATATGGTGTTAGGCCCATATTTTCTTGACCATCGGCACACTAGGGGTGATGTGGTCAGCATCACGCCGGCCGCCTTAACCTTCCTAGAGTTTTAATTCTAATTATACTTACTTAGTTATCCCTCTTCTACCCTTGGGTGTAGAGGTTTGCCAGAGAGAACGCCATAATATCCAATCGGCTGTCCCTTCACTGGCCAGGCTCCAAGCCAGCCCTCGGTCCTTCAGGAATTGTCTAACGTTATCCTACCAGTGAACTCTGGGTCGTCCTAGAGATGTGGTTTCCATAAGGTCGTTCCTGCTATTTATTCGTTTATTAATTCATCAGCCTTCAGCTTCCAACGACGCAAAGCCTTCAAGAAATCTAAGCCAACACTTCCTGTCCAGTGCCAACATTTCGAGATCTTCCTTCATTATCACAGTCATGTTAAGTTTCTAGTTCCTTTCTCTATGTATTTTTCTGTCTCCTTTTAACTCTCTTAACCTGGGGTTTCCACTGCAAGAACTGCCTTGTGATGCTGTCAACAGGTTTCCTTTGTGTGTGCCCTATGCTCACCTATTCGTTTTCTCATTTCTCCTTCCATTGACCCTCGTCTGGTTCCTGTTATCAGCTCTACGATGATGGCCTTGATAAACCATTGCAATGTGTTTATACCGAACAAACACCCATTTATGATAGTTACTTCTTGGTTGTCGTTTAAACGTGTAGCATCGTTGTGTATGTGTAGAGGTGGCAGTAATAAGCACACTAAATATGACATAGTCAGGCCCTCAGAAAGCACAGACAAGGCCTGGGCCATTTCACACTGCAAGTCTCATCATTGTTGGGAAGAGGGGTAAACACTATTTTAATGTGAAGAAAGGCATAGAGGACATTGCATCCGTGGCTGGCGTGAGGCCCGCCAGTAAATTGTGGCCCTGAACATATGGCCCTACTGGTTCTCCCTTCTCGTAGGGCCTGGAAATGGTTTGAGTGAAAACTATTAGCGTCAGCACTCAAGCGAATAAACATTGTTTGTTCGTCGTATCCCCTCAGTTTGTTTCTGAAGTAAACACACCTCAATGGATTAACATACATAATGTCTATAGATAGGCGTGTGAGACGAGCTAACAAGAGGTTCACGTCGTGTCAGTAAAATATATACGTATATATATATATGCAAATTTTGATTTATTACAGTTTTCTTTGTTACAACAATTACCGAGTTTCGTGTTCTCTTTTTCGTTCTCCTCTTCGCCTTTTTTCTTTATTGTCTTCTGAAGTATATTTTCTTAGCAGAGATATATGAGGTTTTAATAGAAACAATAAACATGTATTCAGGTATGCAACATAAGCCAGGGAATATGATGAGAAATCACCATTAATTTTTAAGTTAATTTAAAAACAAAATTGTGACTGGACAGCGGCGAGTGCAATGGCTTGTGCATGAATGAACATGGTTATGTTTACAAGTAACTCACAAAATGATAATATAAACTATGCTCATACTGATGTAATCATCACTCACTCCCTGCTCCATTCGAAGTCTGGAGGTTACCTCTACTTTTGGGTCCCTGTGAGAACTAGCATGAAGCAATCATCAGCGCTTGCTGTGGTGGTTTATGAATATACTATTTTCTTATGCTGAGGTTGCCAACCTCGTATGAATTTATACAAACACTAGCATGTACAAACATGACAAATTCACATTGTAAAATATAAGTTACAACTTATCCAAATAATTGGGAGATACAATCCTCGGGCACAGTTTTAGAATAGACACGGCAACTTGCTTAGATGCCTCAAACACTTGGTCTGGGTTAATTTTAGAATCCCTCTTATTACAGGTGCTCCGAATCCTAGGTCTCCAGTCTTTGTATTTATAAAGTCGGGTCTCGAAGGTGCCCAAATACTTTTTCCTGTCTTGCAATTTGGAATCCCGTCTTATTCTCTCTGGCTCTTGAAGCTGCTAATATGGCGTTGCAATGCAGTGTGATTTTTGCCTCCGAATATGCTGGGTTATACTCCACTTTTCGCTCCAAACTTCCGCATGGCGTTTTCCGACAAAACTTCCAATCAGAGCGAATATATGTTTCCTGCTCTCATTTGATCCAATCCATGAGCAAGAACGAAGTGGGTCGGGGCGTTAGTCATTACTTTCTCCCTCGTGTTTTAAAATATTATTTCAAACTTTTAACACATGACCTCCATCCGTTTACTCTTAAGTAACCTTTTAAATCAGACTGGCAAATTAGTGTCGTCGCTAATTTGTCTCCCGAGACGAGTTTCTCTGTAATAATTATTACAGAAACGTCTGGGCGGAAGTGCTTATGCAATTATCACCCGTACTTGAATTCATTCACCAGAGGGTAATCGCTGACATGCGCTGTCCACAGACGTTTTCACAGACAACAGTTTGGTCTTCCTTTGTAGCCTGACGCAGCATTGACGCGATGAGCGATCAACAACATTATCATCATCATCAGTTGCCATCTCCACAAAGAAGGTTGGCTGTAATGGATCTCCAACGTCTTCTGTCTCTTGTCTTGGTGGTGCACTCTGATAGACTCTTTCCTGTCCATCTCTTGATGTTATCTTCCCACTTATAGCGCTGTCTTCCCCTTGCACGTTTGCCTTCAACTCTCCCTTCTGTTATGGTCTTCTGCCTTTTTATGTGGCCAAAGTATTTTAGCTGCCGAACTTTGACCTCCCTCATTAGTTCTCTTTTCATACCTAGATTTTCTAGGACCTCCTTATTTGTTTTCATCTCTTTCCATGAGATACGCCCCATTCTTCTATATATCCACATTTCAAGAGCCTCAATTCTTTCTTCCAAATGCTTATTCATCGTCCATGCTTCTGCACCATACAGAAATGCAGAATATATATAACACTTTATGATTTTCAGTTTTAATTTGTGAGATAACTGATTAGATGTCAGTATCTGTTTCATGTTGTTGAAAGCAGCTTTGGCCATTCCTATTCTCTTCTTGATTTCTGTTTCACATCTGCCATCTTCTGTTATTATATGACCAAGATATACGTAGCTCTTGACTTGTTCCAGGATTTTCCCATTTACGCTTATCTTTAATGTGGGTTTATCGTCTGTTTTGCTAATTATCATAGCTTTTGTTTTCTCAATATTAATGTCCAGTCCATATTGATGACTTATACTGTTCACTTGCTTCACTAGTTCTTGTAACTCCTGTTCGCTTTCAGCTAACTGTGGTGAAGTGGGATGTTATAAATATTTATAGGGGACTTAGTGTACTGACTGAGATCAGCTGTGAAGGTATCTATATCTAATAAGAGTAGTGTATTATAGATAACCTTACTTGCTGCCACATATATATATATCTCAGTCAGAATTATTCTGGAATAGTGTGATGACTACGTTGTATGTCTAGGGTATGTGTATGATGAAGTGTAAGTCATAACAACAACAGACAGATAAACAATTTAATTTATTCCACCACACTTGACAACACTGTGACACTCACATACATAAAACACTCTACAAGGATATCTTAAAGGAGTCACTGATAACTTTTCAAATAACAATATGTATTCATTGCTGTCATGAATGAATATGTGTCCTGATTCAAATACAAAGGGAACCAGGAATCACAATCAATTTTAATTACAAGTTATATGTACAGAATTTCTCAATATGAATATTGTAGTGACATATATTTTTAAAAGTATCCTATGTGTGTCAGTTGTGTAGTAGTAATATGAGGTAATACTGGTTTTGTTTTGTTCAAGCTCTGTTGGTATTTGTCATCATGACTTCAATAGTTTGTCTTTATTGGAACTAGTATTGGAGATGTTCTCAGTTCCTGATATTAAAACAATTTACTTCCCCTCTTAAGTTTATGTTACAATGTTATTTTAAGATGGGGGTACATAATTTTGAGCTCAGCTGGCCACATCAGCTTATCTTGCGTGATGGCGGCAGGAAAAGACTCCTCTGCTCGATTTCTCCCCTGTGCTCTGGAGACACCTCACTGATAGCTAAATGGACCAAGGAGTATGCTGTCCGACTCTGGATTCAGCAAAGCTCTGACCAGGTGCTGCTCAATACCATCAAGACCACGGTCCCTGAAAACAAGAAGGATGTACCTTCTACTTCATAACTAATTGATACTCTAGTTCTACACTGAGCACAATACACCACAAACATTGAGTTCAGAGCGTTAGGCCAACTGTCAGCTTCATCTGAAATACTTTATACCAGTATTAACCTCCTTAATGGTTACTACGCCTCTGCACTTCCAGCATTATTTCTTTCTAGTCAATCATCTAGGTGTCAGTGTACTGTGTGGCCATTCCATGCCGTTTTACTTTCCTCCGACACCTTCTGTTCAGGCTGGAGCATTATAGGCTTTACATCATGTTTGCTACTGAACTACACATATATACAGGCATAAATTAACAATTCACATTCAATTTTCATTAAAAGATACTGAATGTTTCAAGCTTACCACAATTCATAGAATAAACACAGATACGTTGACTAGCAATGAATTCTGGCACAAATACTGGCACAAATTCCATCTGCTTATGTTCCAGGCTTTTATTTAGCAAAAATATGAGCTGGCTTCAACGCACTGTTGCTTTATCAAGCTTATTTGAACTAGTGGTCTCGAACTAACGCTCCTAAGTGATTATATCAGCGAGTCTGGCCAATGGAGCCACGTTTCGACAAGTGTTTGAAAAAATTTTACCTTCCTACGTCTCCCCTAACAACCAAAGATAGTATTTATAGTCCGACCAATCGTGTTTAGTCTTATATTTGTTGCGCTCCAATCAATTTGGAGTTTACATGGTAGGCTATTTCCGTACGCAAGGTTTTTTCAAACACGTTATAAAAAAATTTTATGAGCAGAAATGATTTCATGCTGTCAGGCATCCCCACTATTTTATTTTGGTTATAACTTGTTAATTCCTAGACTATTTGCGTAACGTTTTACATATTCTTTGTCAGCAAGCCCTAAGGAACCCAAATATACAAATTTAAAAGAGCTAAGTGGCTGCGTTCAAAATATGCAATTTCTTCTACCTCCTGTTTCGAAGATGTGCTGTCTGGGTACTGTAATGTTTTCAAACGTAAACCCATCTATTGTCATCTTTTCTAATAAGAGTTTTTCAGGATTTAAAAACCTAACTCTGGGAAGGTTAGTGTTTTTATCACTGTCCGTCCGAAAAAGTTAGTGCATGTGGCCTTACACGCGTGATAGTAGTAATTGTGTATCGCGTTACGCTTGTTGGGGTGGCATTAATAGCGAAACGCGTGTTTAATTTTGCATGCGTTCGGCTTTCTGCCTCTCCCTCTTTCTATATGAGTCCATCTGTTCGTTCGTTACGCCGTGTATAAAATGGAATGAATGAATAATTAAAATTAGGTCATTGATCAGCTTGGTATCTCAAATGTTTTTCCAAGAAATACAGCACACGTTTCATTGAAGAAAGCGGGTAATAATACAGTAGGCTTTTACTATCAACGTGAAGGCGTTACAATTTGCCGACGAAGTAGAAAACAAGGGGGATTTCGAGTACATTCCTTGTGACAGCACTGTTATTTTACCATTGCTCTTTTCTTTATTAGAATTTATTTATTAGGCTTTATATTTACCTGATAATTTATATATGTGGATTAGAATATTTCACGACACTAACAACACGGTATCATCTGCATATCTAAGGTTGTTTCTTGACCTTCCACTGATGTTCAGTCTTGGTATTTCCTGTATCTGTTTGAAAATGTTTTCGGTGTATAAATTAAATAGGCAGGGGGACAGCACACAACCTTGTCTGACACCTCTTTTTATGTCTATGTATGGTGAATAATTCCTTCCAGATCTTACTGTTGCAGTTTGCTCCCAATAAAGGTTACTGAGTATTCTAATATCTTTTCCATCAATACCTATGTCTTCGAGGCATTCAATTATTTTCTCATGATGGACTCTGTCAAAGGCCTTCTTATAGTCAATAAAGCACATATACATACTTTTTTGGACCTCTGTATATTTTTCTGCTAATATTCTTAGGCAAAATATTGCCTCTCTTGTTCCACTGTTCCGTCGAAAACCAAACTGTTCTTCTTGGATTTCGCTGCCTACCTTACTTTTTATTCTTTCCTGTATGATTTTTAGCAGTATCTTAATTGCATGACTGATCAGGCTGATTGTTCTGAAGTCTGAACATTCTGTTGCATTTGGTTTTTTGGGCAATGTTATAAAAACTGATGTCTTCATGTCTTGTGGTATATATCCTGTATTGTATATATCGTTGCATAGATCTGTGATTGTATCTATACCAAAGCTCTCCAGAGCTTCTATCATTTCAATTTTTATGTTATCCATGCCTGCTGATTTTCCTTTTTGTATCATATGAATGGCCGACAACACATGAGTTTAATCTCTATCTATGGGTGGGCGGAAATGAGTTACGTATAAAGTCAATAATCATTTTACGGCCATCGTATCTTGCCTATCTGAGTTGACTAGCTCGGCCATAAAATTAATCTGCCGGGCGGGGGTCAATAAGCCATGAAATGACACGATCGCAGTATGGAAAAAAGGTACTCAAATTTAAGCAGTAGCTGGGTATAATTTTATGTTCGGAATAAAGAAGAAATAAATGGATAATGTAGGCAAGAAAGAAGAGGTGTTAAAGAACGCAATCGAATGTCGTCACACAGAGTGTGCAGTTGCTGAAAAGTGTGCTTTGGTAGGTTCAATAATACGAGAAACTACCGAGTATAACGTGGTAGAACAATGCAAGTTAGTGTTGTTGCTGTTTAACATCCAGCAGATTCCATCAAGGCTGTATGGTTCCTTTGAGGAGGTTGGTTGTGGAATGAAGCTCCGCATGCGATCAATCTTTGTCTTCTCCATCGATGTTCAACAACGTTAGTGCAGGAGTGCATCATGCATTACAAAACCATATATCTAACAATCTGGTTAATGCAAAGGAAAGTGGAAAACATGGATGTTTAGTGAAAATGTGTGTGATCTTCACACTGTACTTCTTCTTTTTCATCATCATCTCCGCCATCATCATGGTCATCGTCACCACTGTCGTCATCGCTATCGTCATCGTCATTGTCATCGTTATCGTCATCGCTATCGTCATCACTATCGTCATCACTATCGTCATCACTATCGTCATCACTATCGTCATCGCCATCGTCATCGTATTGTCATTGTCGTCATTTATATTGTCATCATCAAACATCATTGTCATCATCAAACACCATCAGTCATCATCAAACATCATCAGTCATCATCAAACATCATCGTCATCATCAAACATCATCAGTCATCATCAAACATCATCAGTCATCATCAAACATCATCAGTCATCATCAAACATCATCAGCCATCATCAAACATCATCAGTCATCATCAAACATCATCAGTCATCATCAAACATCATCAGTCATCATCAAACATCATCAGTCATCATCAGTCATCATCAAACATCATCAGTCATCATCAAACATCATCAGTCATTATCAAACATCATCAGTCATCATCAAACATCATCAGTCATCATCAAACATCATCAGTCATCATCAAACATCATCAATCATCAAACATCATCAGTCATCATCAAACATCATCGTCATCATCATGCGATCGTCATTGTCGTCGTTGTTGTCGTCGTCATTAATAATCGTCAGACATCATTAACCATCATCGGTCGTCATCATCAGTCGTCATCATCATCATCCGTACGTGCAGTTATTTTTAAAACCCAAATTCTCCAATACCCTCTATTCTTTCCTGTGCTTTTCTAGAAACATTGTGCATAGTGTTTGACTGTCATTCTCTTTTATTGTCAAACTGGGTCCTTTTCAGTTGTCAGTCAGTTTTCATGCTGTCTTCTGCTTTCTTGTGCTCGCACACACAAACTCTGCCACTTGTCCGATGCCCATATTGTCTGGTTTCCAATAGTTTCTATTAACAATTTCATTGCGCATCATTACGTAGCGATATTTTTCCGATTACGGTATTTAACTGAGGAGATGAGCGATCTTTGCACGTAAGTAAGAGTTCTATACACAGACGTAAGTGTTCTAATATCTCTTTCCTGGTTGTACGGGAGTTCTAGAGTGTCTGTACAGACAAGGACCATGAGAAAATTCCTGTTTTAGGCGAAATAAATGCTGGACTCATCTTGACGTGATACTGAATACGGATGTATTGAAGGGAAATTCTGTGGTTCTGGCTTAGGGCATGAAACTGAAGACATAGAATTGTAGGCATTAAATCTTTGTTTGTAATTATTACTACTACTGCGAATTAAGAAACAGGAAAAGCATTACTAAATTAATAAAAACTGTCAGAAGGCTTAATTATTGCAGAAGGAAAAAAAATCCTATTTACAGTAGGCGTACAACAGCAACATGAAAGTACAAAGCAAAGGCTGCCTACATAATTTACGTCAGTAATGGAGACCACATGACCAGCAAATGTTCTAAAAGGAAAGGCAAACTCCAGAATATGAACCCACGAATCTTGCCGTTATACTGCATGCATCCACCTAGATACGCATTCTTTCTCATTTTCCGTATCAGATGGCCAGGTGTAATTACACACAGAGCCGTGAAACAACAACACATATAACTGAAGATTAACTCTATCTGTCCCAAACAGTTGTAAGATTTTACTTAGATTGTTTCTACAGGGGATTTTTAATATAAAGAGGAAACTTATATATATATATACACACACACATACATACATACAGGGTGGTGCAAAAGTAGGAACAAACTTTTATAACATATATCTTTTAATTAACTCTTACAGAACGAGAGACCAGTATACAAATTAATTCTAGATCTACCACTCGGAGTAAAGGTGTCCGTGGAGCGCAATGGATTGAGGGAAAATATAAAATCACATATTAACACGTATTAAGACGAACAGGTGATTGACCTGTTGTGTCCGAACTTTCCCTCAAGATTGCATTAAATCGCTATGAAAACATTGATCCCTTCTGGTTCATTTCAATCTTGTCAAATAGGGCGTTCAGTCCTCTTTTACCCGAAGATGTCCATTCCTCTTCTACCCGAATGCATTTGTAGAGGTTTGCCCTGAAGGGCTATAATTTCCTCGTTTACCCGTAGGTGAAGAAGAATGCCACAGTAAGCACCATCCGAACAGACACGCCACACTGTCCCGAAATTTATAACTTGGAGGGCACGTAGTCGGGAACACCACGCATATAAAACAAAAACTAAATAGATAACATTGTTACTTCATCTAATTATCAAACAAATTAAGCACAAACAAAATGTTATGTATATATACAGGGTGTCCTAAACGTTACTGTGCAGTAAAGTACCTCGTACAACGTTGCAGTACCACGCAGCAGTTTGTTCTACAGCAGATTTTGGAAATGTCCACCATGGGCCTCAAGACATGTCTGAACACGCTTTTTCATATTGTCGAAGACAGGGTAAAACGGACAACTCTCACATCAAAACCGCTACTCTAGTCTGTCGTATATTCAAGTGCACAGTAACTTTTCGGACACCCTGTATTCAAGTGCACAGTAACTTTTCGGACACCCTGTATATATAAACTGGGAGTTTAATCGCAACTACTTCTATCGCTTGTGGGGCTACAGTTGTCACAGCGGAGCTGGCTTCATCTTCAGAAGACTGGTTAGCAGAAGGTTTTGTAGGTGCAGAAAAAATGTTCTGCCTCCAGAAGTAAAAGGCACGGCTACTTGATCACTGGGGTAGAAGATATTGGAAAGAGACTTTTTAAAAAAAAAGCGAATCGAGCTGGCTTTGCTTAGAGATCGTTTTTTCTTCAAGAAACACCTTGTAGCAACTAACATCTTGTTCTTGGGTTACGGATTGCCAGAGAACTGCATTCCATTTTTGGGTCATGCTTGATTATATCGTGGCAGGCGGGGGGTGCCGTTCGGAAGTTCCTGGTTCGAATCCCGGTAAGCCTATCACTTCTGTTGTTTTCCTGTTGTCTAGTTTTCTACTTCTTTATTTCTCACTGATTGCCTGATAACATACCTTTGTGTGTTGTTTGTTTATTTATTTACTGTTTAAAGGCCTCGGGTTCTCCTCCTTATTTGTTTAGACGTTATTATATTAGCAATGACAATGCGTCTTGGCCACCCCACCACCCTGAATGAACTTGAAAGCTATATTCTTGCCTCCCACGGAATTTAGCGCATAGCGTAAGATCGCTTTTTTAAAGCGTACAACCAGCACATTGCATAAAAATAGAAATATCGTTATATCGAAAAAGCGCTAATGGAACACCGTAATACCGTTTAAGATTGTTGTATTTGATTAATTCTTATTCAGTTTCCTTTACAATTATGCATAACCTTATCACAGTTCCGAAAAAGAAAAAAAAATCAAACTTGAAAATAACCGACCCGTAAACTTTACAACTGTACACAAACTCAAAGCAACGGGAAATCGGAAAATTCCTTGCGTCAAACATGGGAAAGCCACTTGTTCCCTTTAATTAGTTGCTTATCCTTTACAGGACGTGGCAATCAACCCCAGCTTTTATTGGCTGTTTGTGATTTTTTTAGGCAATTTTTTTCATTCAGTAGTTTGCCATTGCTTTCTGAACGGTACGGCGCTTATACCATTGTTAAAAATCCACACAAAGCGATTTGCTACCAAACCGCCTGCAGCAGGTTTCGAACCTGGTATATCTGGATTATGAAACTGCGTTCATATCCATTAGGCCACAGACGCCGACCCTGTTCCCTTAAGAACTGATAATAATTTTTATTGTATCTATTATTTTATTAAAATGTAGATAAACACTTTTCTAACTTGTGTTTCATGTACTTTTTTACCTACAAATTGTGTTAGCATGTATGTTTTATTTTAACTGATGAATTTAATGAAATGGATGACAACAGAGAACTTAGTAGCAGAGTTTGTCCACCGTGGTAGACTTGTATGAACAATGACGGCTGCCCGTTAAAGCATCTTGAAGATGAATGTTAATCTGCATGTTAATAATGTTATGTCCTCAGTGAACGTGACATTTCATTAGCCAGACCAAAAGATATTTCATATTTGCATATGCGCCCTAATATAACCGACAGACCCTTGTCTTGGTTGAACGGTGCGCGCCTCGCCAAAACGAGGTAGTTTTTGTGTGTGTAAGTAACATATTTTAAGTTTATTATTATGCTGCTGTCATAGTTGCAAAAGTTACAACATGGATCTTCTTTATCAATCAGTGATCAATCATGACAGGAACACTATATATAGAGAGTATCACACCAGAAAACGATCTGATAATCAGATGTGTTCCCTCATCAAATAAATGTTGTGGGTTCTGTTATCTTCTTTAACCTCTTAAAAAACAAACCAAAAAAAACAAAACAAAAAGAGCAGGCGGGTGGTGGGGCAACTTTATTTGGGTCACAGTTCGTAAGTGTCAGACTTCTATTGCCATTGTTCTTCTGTGCTGGGGTACTGAACACGCTCCACCTTGGTTGCCATATCCAGATTCATACTTGATTTTATCCAGTCTGCCAACGTGAGACGGTTGTATAGGGTGATTCCAGTCTGCCAACGTGAGACGGTTGTATAGGGTGATTCCAGTCTGCCAACGTGAGACGGTTGTATAGGGTGATTCCAGTCTGCCAACGTGAGACGGTTGTATAGGGTGATTGAAAAGTTACTGCCGATTTTTAAAATTCTTATTTCCTAACTTGTATCCAATGGACATACATGAAAAAAGCCATCTGACTAATAAGTAGAATTGTTTCTCCCCCAGAAACTAAAATATGCAAAGAAATCTAAAATGACCACTGTAGTGGTTTTTGATGGTATTGTATGGTTGTTATGTTACCTAGTGTAATGTATGAGGTCAGCTGTGAAGGCTCCTGAGATAAATGTAGATGTGAATTACAGAAGGCCCTTCTTGCTACCACTTACGACCTCAAACATATCTCTTTTACTATTATGAATGTAGCTACGTTAAAAAGTCTAGGGTACTGAAATGTAATGTGTTGTAGTAGAATATACAAACACACACAGATAATTAATAAGTCTAATAATATTAATAAGATTTATAACACACTGAACTAACTCAGACTGTTTTAGTTTCAATATTAAAATTTTTTCTAAATTTATTTGTTCTGAACCAATGTTTTATTTTGGTCAGAACATATGAAATGTTATGGAGTTATAAATGGAATGCATAAATATATGGCATAATAAAATGGAATGTGTGTACATAGGTATTTTATAAGACTGGTTAATATTAATTATATTTATAATGTCTCTGGGAGAACTATTACTGGATGTGCTGTTGGGGTGGTGTCATCACACCCACTCTGTGACTAGAACAAGCTTTGTCCATTGTCTTATAGACTTTAGTAAATGTTCTATTTCCCAAAATTCAGTATATTTGTGATGGGGAAATATTTATAAATCTTTAGGAGTTATGGTGAATCCTCAGCAGGCCACTAATTCACTCATCTTGTCTGTGAAGATCTGATGCTGGATTCCGGTGGCCCACTCCTCTCGGTAGCTAGAATACAATGCTAGACTGCACCGACACCAATGTTAGGCGGCACACACATCTGCTTGTGTAATCTTGATTACTTATGTGGCACTACCCTAGTGCCACAACAGAAACTCACAATTCAGAATTTAGAACACAGTTATTTGCTAGCAAAACTCAGCTGAGCTGCTGGCTATATGATGGCGTCCCACTAAATGTATGTAATATCTTCTGGGAAAAACACCACAGGCAATAACCGACTGTGTCCCTGGACAGAATTGTATCAAATGGCAAAAATGCGCGTCTCTGTCCCGCTAATATGATTACATTTGTCCACTCACAGACTTCCCCCCTAACTTTTTCAAATCTACAACCAAAAGTCAAATTTCAGTCAGATCTGAGTCAAGTATGTATTATTGTCTGTTGGTCCGTCTGTCTCTACTTGGTTTTTCACAAAAACACACTTGGTTCTACATGCAATACCCTACACAAATCTGCCTCCTAAGTTATTTTTAGCCACAATTCTCCACCTTCCCCCTCTCGTTCATTACAGCTTAATTTTTGCATTTGCGTGTCTCAAGGACGAAAATTTGAAACTTTAGTGAAAGTAAGAACAGTACAGTCGCTAGTCTGATATGAACAATACAGTCTTTTGTCAATATCTTCCTTGTTATCTATCCGTCTGTATAATTTAAAGTATATTATTTCTCTGCTTAAGATGGGCTATCAAACTAGCTAGGTTTTATATTCATAACTCTATTATTAAGAAAAAACATATTTTTTCTCAAGGGTATTTTTTTTTAAATTTGTTCGCGAACCTTCTCCACGGCGTTTGCCGCTGAATTCAAATAAAACGACCAAGTATCGAAAAACGTCCAAGAAATGACTGTTTCGAATAAGAGCTAAGGTCTTTTTTGTCCATTTCCTTACATTGTGTCAACTAGTGACGTGATTTTTTTTTCTTTTACTACCAATTGCGTCTTTTTGCCTTTCTAGATTCAAACACGTGTTCAGTCATATTTTTCCTTTTTAGATCTCCGTTTCCCTCCCGTCTACAAAGGGTAAACCGTTTCGTCTGCACGTCTAACTAGTTAGTTTAAATGGCGGTAGGAAATGCGGGCATGGGCGAGCATGTCTCCTAGTATCTTACGCATTATTTTTATCCCTACATTTTATCTTTATATTTGGAGATATTTTAACGTTGTATCACAGTAAATTCATCACACATCTCCCCACCTGAGAACATGCACTATGGCAAGTTCCAAAACCAGTGATACACATAGATAAAATTACTCCTCACGCCTGCCACTACTCTAATTTTGATCACAGGGGTGCCTACTGAGGAAATCTGAACCGACATTCAATGACCCTGGGATATTCTCAATACTAAACTGATAAGGTTGCAATAATAAAGACCATCTCAACAATCTAGCATTTTCATGCTTAGCCTGAGATAAGAACACCAGGGGCTGATGATCCATCTGGACCACAAAAGTCCTACCATACAGATAGATTTGAAACTTTTTTATTGCCCAGATTAACGCTAAACATTCTTTTTCGCTTGTGGAATATCCTTGCTCCGCTTTATTCAATTTGCGGCTTGCATAAGCGACTGGGTTCAGTTCCCCATCGGGTGAAGATGACCTTTGCAACAGAGCCGCCCCGAGACCTACATTACTTGCATCTGTTCTCACCACAAAGTCCTGTGTCAAATCAGGCAATTTGAGAATAGGCTTGCTAGTGAGTTTTTCCTTTAACTCTTGGAAAGCCAATTCACATTGCGCAGTCCAAACTATTTTATCTGGATGTCCCTTGCGAGTCAGATCAGTCAGAGGAGCACAAATAGAGTTAAAATTTTTGATATATTTTTGGTAAAATCCACATAATGACACGAATGATCGCACGTCCTTTTTTGTTTGTGGTCTAGGTGCTCTCTGCAGTTTTTTCCAAGTTCTTGGGGTCAGGGGTCATGTTACCCTGATATACAGTTTGTCCCAAGAATTCCAACTCTTTGCATCCAATACAACATTTTGTTGGTCTAGCAGTTAAATTCGCCTCCCTAAGCCTATCAAATAACATTTTTAGAGAGTTAATGTGTTTTTCAAATGTCTCTGTGGCGACGAGAATATCATCCATGAAATTCGTGATACATGGGTTATTCAGGGGATCCAACAATTTGCGCATCATCCTTGAAAATACACTCGGAGCATTTTTCAACCCGAATGGTAGCATGTTGAATTCATAATGTCCTTCCGAGGTGCTAAAAGCTAAATAAGGTCTCACTTCAGGCTTCACTGGAATCTGGTAATAGCCTTTACTAAGATCCACCTTTGAAAAGCATTTTGCCTTGTTTAATCTGGCAAATAACTGCTTTGTGTCTGGTAATGGATCCACTTGTCCTTCTGTGACAGCATTCAGTTTCCTGTAATCTATGCACAGTCTGTGTTCCCCAGACAGTTTTCTCAACAAAACTACACTGGAGCTAAAAGAAGATTCACTGTGTGAAATAATCCCCTCCTTCAACAAATAATCTATTTCTTCTTTCAATACCTTCTCCTTCGCGAACGGAATAGAATAGGCTTTCATACAGATTGGGTTTGAGTCTACCAGTTTCATGTCATACTGTAGCAAATTTGTATGTCCTGGTTTATCTGTTAATACATATGTATGTTCCTCCAGAACCTGTTGAACTCTCTCCCTCTGATTTTTAGTCAGGTGCTTACTGACGTTTACCTGTGCGGCTGTTTCACAAGGATGTAATGGGTATTCATGTGAGGTGAGTGGTTCGTTTTGCATTTGAGTTGCGATAGCCAAGGTCAGTAAGGGGGTGCTTTCCTGGAGTGGTCTGTCCAGATACTTCTTTACAAGGTTTACATGATAAACTTTCTCCTTCCCCTTTTTGTCAATTTTATAGTTTGTTCTAGACACCTTCTCTAGAACCGTATATGGACCTTGCCATCCAATTTGTAATTTGTTCTGGCCGCCGGGTAGTAGAAGAAGCACCTTCTCTCCCACAGCTAGTTCTCTGTCCTTTGCCTTCCTATTAAAATATGCTGCATGTTTCTTCCTGGCTTGTCTCAAATTATCATTTGCCAGTTTCCATCCAGCTTTCAGACGAGTGGTCAGTTCGTTCACATATTGATACGATGAGGTAACAGTCTCTTCTGCCTTCTCATCTGTCCAGGTCCTTAATAAAGCTACATCTGGACTTTTAATTTTCCATACTTATTTTTCATGGCACCCGTCGGGTCCCTTTCATTGGAAGCTTTATAATGAGGACTTTTCTTCCTAGAATCATCACTCACAAATCGACCACTACCAATTTTTTTCTTGGGTTTGTCTCCCCACTTTAGATTACTTATGAGAGATCTTCGCTCTCTTTTATTTTCCTCCAGTTGATATAAGGCTGACCGAGGGATTGTCAGCTTATTCTGGGGTAAATTTACTCTTTGTACTCGTCGCATAGTGGCCATGTTAATCCATTCAAGTGAAGACTGGGTGTGAAAAGGGGGCTCCCATTCCACTTTGTCTACCTGATTATAATTATTCCTTCCAGGCCTAAGTTTGCCCCGTGGCGTTTCTAGGTCCTGCACATTTTGTCCCTTTGTGGGTGTTCCCTCATGAAATACGCCACATGCTTCTACAAAGTTTTCAATATCGACATTTACGTCGGGCCAATAGTATTTTCGAGCAACTTTTTGGCAGATGGTACCTACTTTCTCATGGTCACCATCTTTTCCAACATGTAAGCTCCTTATTAAATTTGCCCTATATATCTTGGGAAAAACCAATTGTCCGTGACCAGTGGATCTAGTTCTTGTCTTCCTGTATAATAATCTGTTCTTCTTAAAGTACTCTCCCTTGCTTGGAGGTGTGTGGCATTTGGGCAACTTTTTAAAACATGGCTTGAGTGTCCTATCCTCAGCCTGCGCCTTCCTCATCTCCTCTGGATGAGCATTTATAGGTTCACCTTCTTCTTCCTTTTTCTGTGACCTGGTCTGCACTGTCGCCATGATCACAGGTCTCTCGGGATTCCCCAAGAAGACGAACCTACACCCCAATATCAGAGGGTAGATTGGTTCATCTATCACTGCTGCTCTGATTTCTCCTTCCACATAGTGAGTTTTCACCGTTATCCTTGCGACGGGAAGTGTCATGAGTGGTATGTCCTTAGTCGCCCCTTGTATTTCCACTGTTTCTGTGGTATACTGACTTGGGTCCACTAGGCTAGACTTCACAACTGAATCATAATCCAAGCCTGTATCATAAAGGCACCTTATGGTGACCCCATTACAAATAACATCCTCACAAACTGGGGGGTGATAAGGTTCCTGCTGTCCATTAGAATTAACCTTTAATCTTTGAGTCCCCGACTTCATTGCAGCAATGTTTGAAGGTTTCCTTCTACAAAATTCGGTGTTATGGTTGTCTTTCTTACACCATTTGCACCATCTTTTTCCTTGGTTAAACGGTTTTCTTTCAGTATATTTTTGGTCATTGAACTGTGAGTTTCTGTCACGATAGTCATTTCTTGGCCTATCAAAGTTTGTCCTTCCTTTATTACCTTGTTCTCTGTTATCAAATCTACTAAATTGCTGTGGAGCTTTAAAATTTTCTATGTGCTTCTTTTTAGTGCCACTTACCTCTGCCTGGGCTGCCTGATACCTCTCAGCGACATTTAAAACCTCCCCAACCTCTCTGCACCTTGTTCCATGAGAAATTTTCTCAAGTCTGGAGCCATGGACTCTCTTAATTGCTCTATCATGATCATCTCTTTAAGATCTTGGGTCTTCCCCAGAGCAGTCCATTTCTCCAAATAGGTTTCCAGTCTGGCACAGAATTGGTGGTACGTCTCCCCAGACAACAGTTTGGCGTTTCTAAATTTCTTACGATAAAATTCACCATTTTTTTCGTATCTCAATAACAAAGCCTGCTTTAGCATGTCATAATTGTCTTGGTCTTCTCTATTCATTTTAGCAAAGACTTCATAAGAAGTACCTCTCAGTCCCTGTGATAACTTTAGACTCCACCTCTTTCTCTCTAACCCATATGTAGTAGCTAATAATTCAAATCGACTGAGGTACCCCTCGATGTCATCGTCTTTCTCAACAAAATGGTCTAAATGAAACCCCATAGCTGAGGTTGAGGCTCCCTGACTAGGCGTAGCATCTGAGGCAAAAGGGCTGGCACCATTTTCAGGAGCATGGCCTTGTAATTCCAGCTCCCTTAGTCGTAATTCATGCTCCCTTTGTAACCTTCTATCTTCTGCCTCCCTTTCGGCCTTTTTTTCTTCTGCCTCCCTTTCGGCCTTTTTTTCTTCTGCCTCCCTTTGCTGTCGTTTTTCTTCTGCCTCCAATGCTTTTGCCTGTTTGTCAGCCTCAATCTGCAACCTCTTAAGTTCTTTATCAGCCTCAATTTGTAACCTCTTCTCTTCAGCTAACCTCCTATCTTCCCTTTCATTATACTTGTCACATTCAGCAGTTACATACTGAATTAAAACCTGACCCTCCATATTCATTTCCTTCGCCGTTAGCACAGCAGCCGATCTAAATTTTTCTAGGTCAGCCATCATACAAAATAACAATGACCAAGGTAAATCTAATTATATAGTTACTAAGGTAATTCTACTTTTGTATAATGGCCAAGGTAATTCTAATTAATTAATGACTAAGGTAATTCTAATTAATTAATGACCAAGGTAATTCTAATTAATTAATGACCAAGGTAATTCTAATTATTTAATTAATTAACTAATTACCACTGGCTGTGAAGATTCACCAACTTTTATTTTCCCCTTTTTATTTTAAGGGACACTTTTTTAAATTTTTACAATCTGTCCCCACTGGTTTAATTCTCCCACCAGGAGATTCCAATATTTATGATAAACTAAATATCCCTGGACAAGACCCCAATATTTGTAGTGGTTTTTGATGGTATTGTATGGTTGTTATGTTACCTAGTGTAATGTATGAGGTCAGCTGTGAAGGCTCCTGAGATAAATGTAGATGTGAATTACAGAAGGCCCTTCTTGCTACCACTTACGACCTCAAACATATCTCTTTTACTATTATGAATGTAGCTACGTTAAAAAGTCTAGGGTACTGAAATGTAATGTGTTGTAGTAGAATATACAAACACACACAGATAATCTGGTTAATATTAATTATATTTATAATGTCTCTGGGAGAACTATTACTGGATGTGCTGTTGGGGTGGTGTCATCACACCCACTCTGTGACTAGAACAAGCTTTGTCCATTGTCTTATAGACTTTAGTAAATGTTCTATTTCCCAAAATTCAGTATATTTGTGATGGGGAAATATTTATAAATCTTTAGGAGTTATGGTGAATCCTCAGCAGGCCACTAATTCACTCATCTTGTCTGTGAAGATCTGATGCTGGATTCCGGTGGCCCACTCCTCTCGGTAGCTAGAATACAATGCGCGTCTCTGTCCCGCTAATATGATTACATTTGTCCACTCACAGACTTCCCCCCTAACTTTTTCAAATCTACAACCAAAAGTCAAATTTCAGTCAGATCTGAGTCAAGTATGTATTATTGTCTGTTGGTCCGTCTGTCTCTACTTGGTTTTTCACAAAAACACACTTGGTTCTACATGCAATACCCTACACAAATCTGCCTCCTAAGTTATTTTTAGCCACAATTCTCCACCTTCCCCCTCTCGTTCATTACAGCTTGATTTTTGCATTTGCGTGTCTCAAGGACGAAAATTTGAAACTTTAGTGAAAGTATGAACAGTACAGTCGCTAGTCTGATATGAACAATACAGTCTTTTGTCAATATCTTCCTTGTTATCTATCCGTCTGTATAATTTAAAGTATATTATTTCTCTGCTTAAGATGGGCTATCAAACTAGCTAGGTTTTATATTCATAACTCTATTATTAAGAAAAAACATATTTTTTCTCAAGGGTATTTTTTTGAAATTTGTTCGCGAACCTTCTCCACGGCGTTTGCCGCTGAATTCAAATAAAACGACCAAGTATCGAAAAACGTCCAAGAAATGACTGTTTCGAATAAGAGCTAAGGTCTTTTTTGTCCATTTCCTTACATTGTGTCAACTAGTGACGTGAATTTTTTTTTCTTTTACTACCAATTGCGTCTTTTTGTCTTTCTAGATTCAAACACGTGTTCAGTCATATTTTTCCTTTTTAGATCTCCGTTTCCCTCCCGTCTACAAAGGGTAAACCGTTTCGTCTGCACGTCTAACTAGTTAGTTTAAATGGCGGTAGGAAATGCGGGCATGGGCGAGCATGTCTCCTAGTATCTTACGCATTATTTTTATCCCTACATTTTATCTTTATATTTGGAGATATTTTAACGTTGTATCACGGTAAATTCATTACAACCACACACAAAACTGACGTTACAATAGACACCAACAACTACTGCCCTCAATGAAGTCACGTGTTGAACAAGCTGTATCTCACGTTAAGCTGTAATGTTCATGTGCTATAACATTCTTGTAATAAAATAGCCGTTATTTCTCTTAATTTAATCTTTTCGTATAAATTAATTGGACAGCAGTGAAGATATAAGAGTTGTAAAATTGGATTGACTTTTCAATCCTCTGTACTTTACTTTGCCTTCCTGATTCTAAATTCTTAGCGACAGTCAAAAAGTCGGTTATACTTTTCTTTATGTTTCCATTTCCAACAGTTCAGTGAACTTTTTTTTTTGTTGGGTCTGAGTATAAATGCGCAAGTTTTGATCATTTACTAGCAATCTTGGTCCCCGTTCAAAAGTACTTTTCGTGCAACTTTCCTGTTTTATTGAACGTTGGAAAACACTGTTGTTGTTGTTGTTTAACTAGAGCTGCTGAGCTTCTCGCTCTTTTGCAGCCAATACCAAGTTGATATTATCTTCACTGTAGATCTAGGCTTTTCCTGTGGCTCTTCTGCCACTCGAAAATATGTTCAGCTGAAGTCATGAGCTCCAGTTTCTCCAGCTTGACTTGCATTTAAAAGATCGTCACATCGGGTCCCAAGCTAGGAGAAAGAAGTGCGTGGCATACTGTGCATTCCCCAACTATGCAGAGCTAAAATAGTAGAATGGGGGGGGGGGGGGGGGGGGGGGGGGGGGGGGGAAACAAAAAAACAACAACACACAAATAGTAATACGTCTTACAAGGAGAAAGGACAAGAAAAACCTACGTTGCGGCCACAAGGCCTTCGTCAGGGACAGACAAACAAGACAGGAGGGAAAGAAAGAAAATGAGAATTAAGTAGAGAACATGAAACTATAAAAATAAGAGAAAAACAACTCCCTTATGTCCAGTCACATGTCCAGTCACAGAAGCAAGATGGCTGCTACTAAACCGGAAAGCGGAAGTCGATAGTAAATTAAAAACAAAAAATAAGAAATAATGAAAATAAGGACCGGAAAAGAGTGAGAAAAAAAAATTATAATAATATTAATATATAAAGTGAGGGAAAAGCGATTTAAAAAAATAAATAAATAAATAAATAAAAAATAAAAATAAAAAAATAAAAAATAAATAAATAAATAGATCTAAATAAAAAATAATAAAAATAAATAAATAAAATAAATAAGAAAAAAAAAAGGAAAAAATAAATAAATAAAAAATAAAAAAAAATTTAATAAAAAAAAAATTTTATTTTTTTATTTTATTTTTTATTTTTTGTTTTTTAATTAATTTATTTTTTTACTTTTTTTTTCTTTTCCATCTTTATTTTATATGTTTATTTTTATTATTGTTTATTTAGATCTATTTATTTTTTTATTTTTATTTTATTTATTTATTTATTTATTTTTAAATCGCTTTTCCCTCCCTTTATATATTAATATTTTTATAATTTTTTTTCTCACTCTTTTCCGGTCCTTATTTTCATTATTTCTTATTTTTTGTTTTTAATTTACTATCGACTTCCGCTTTCCGGTTTAGTGGCAGGCATCTTGCTTCTGTGACTGGACATGTGACTGGACATAAGGGAGTTGTTTTTCTCTTATTTTTATAGTTTCATGTTCTCTACTTAATTCTCATTTTCTTTTTTTCCCTCCTGTCTTGTTTGTCTGTCCCTGACGAAGGCCTTGTGGCCGCAACGTAGGTTTTTCTTGTCCTTTCTCCTTGTAAGACGTATTACTATTTGTGTGTGTTTTCTATCCCCCATTCTACTGTTTTACCCCGGTCTTAAGGCAGTTCTCCTCATATACTTAGAGCTAAAATACTGTACTCTGGTTCTGGGCTCTCCCAAAGAATTGTCACGTCCTGCACAGAGCCACTTCTCAACTTCCCCTGCCTATCACTGGTTCCACAGTGAGATCCTTCTGCATGCAGTGAACCAAGTCAAAGCCAAAGAATTACGACTGGGGCTCGAGTGACTTCTCCAAGCTTAGTGTGCATTGCTGGGTTCTCAACAAGTTTCACCACAGGGGGAATCCATGGAAGTGTGTGGATGATTTCAAGAGTCAATGAGGATGTAATTAGCCTCACAGACATAGGGTCACTTCCACGTACATATACTGTAGCATTGTGCGTAGCTGGTGGTCATATAAAGATGACTCCAGATATGGTTCTCTGCATTGGAAAACACTGTGAACGCAGGGATTACAATACGGGTGTCAGGTACTTAACAAATAAATACAAAACTAACGTTTTAGGAACCACTTTTATTAGTCTAGTTAAATGAACTAATCATATTTTGATAATTTTAAACATCTAATGTAAAAAGCACTTGAAAGTTCGTCACTACTAAAGCCGTATTTATAATAACAATTTATTGATTTAGTTGTTTAAGAATACATTTATATAATAGCACATTTCCATTTATCACCCTCAAGCTTGCACCATTAAACATAAAACACGATCTGGTTTCTGCAATGTATTATTTCCCTTAACATAAAACTCCTTCTTTAATAGTTACTTTAACTTTATTTTACATTGTTTTCATTATTATATAAAATCGGTCTGGCCAATGCCAATCAAACCTTGTCTGCAAAGTTTCAGCTGTCTACAATGAATAGAACTTAATGAAGATTTGAAACATCCAAACAACGGGCATGTCAATTTTTAAAAAAAGTGTTTAAAAATGATATATAACAGATGCTGTTAGTCTTATTAAAACATAGATAATAAAAAACGAGAAATCAATACATCCATTACATTAGCTATAGCAGCTAGCAAACATCAATCTTGGATGACATTTTGATTGCCAAAATGAAAGAACCAGGTAACATGAGAACGAATTCGACAAAATATTTTCATTAATCTATTTTTGTGTGATCACATCTTCGTTGCTTTTTTAATTTTTTTTCCTGGAAGCAAACTCGCTTTTCGTGCATATCACGGCCTTCCAAACGTTAAGTAATGTAATACAATCAGGGCTGTGTAACCTGTCATGTGATACAGGTTCAAAGGTTTTTCCACGTTTTTCTTATCTCCTTTATGTCTAACCCCCGTCTCTAATGTTTGTGTGTATGTATTTGTCTCCCTCTATTTCTATTGCTGTAAGGCAGGGTTTCTCAACTGGAGTTCGAACGCAACCCTAGGGTTCCGCAACAGGTCGATAAGGGTTCAGCGAGGGATCGTGATTAAAATAAAATAATAGTAAATCTTGGTTTTTTTTTTTTTATAAACATTGGCGCTTGCAGTTTGGTTGTCAGGACCATCTTCATTGCACACGGACAACTCCATCAGTGCTCCGATCTCCTCCCTTAGATCACACAAGGAGGATTTCAGCACAGTGCACGAACTCCGTAGCACCGGCGAGAATATCAGTATGTGTATATAGGAATCACACATTCTATAAATACTTTTGTAGTGGGTAGGTTTCTTATTTTAAATTCATTGCCAGGGCAGCGGCCTTAAGGCCTACTCTTTACGATTTTCAACTGCCGAGGGATATTTTTACGTGCGCAACTTGCACACGGGACCTCCTATTTTTTCGCCTTTATCCGAGAAGGTTGGGCATCCGAACTCACTGACCAGGAGACCACGGGGGAGTATGACATCATCCGGGCCACAGGGTCTGGAATAAATTTCCATTAATTATATTCCCTCTATTGGGAAGCGAACCCGGTACCTCTAGAATTCGAGGCGGACGCCATACCTCCTAGCTACTCCAACCCCTAGCACTACCAGTGGTGGGCAGAAGTGTTACTGATTTTTTCCGATTTTAAAATCGGGAAGTCCTTTTGGGTATTTCCCGGCACCCGGGAATATATATATATATATTTTTTGTTTTAACTTGATTCATTCGTACGTCAAAGATTGTGTTTCGTGAATATATTTAATTATAGGATTTTATTAATAAAAATAATGTACACAATCTCCCGGACCCAGTTCTTTTGTTCCTGGGACTCGACTGATCACAGATGTTTCTCCAATCTATGTGTGCCTGGTAGACGAGGGCAAGGTATATATGTAAAACATGAGCTCCCTCTTACGTGGCTGGATACACGTTCCCAGACACGTGAGGATGCGGAATTGCAGGGGATTGATGTGAATATAGGCGGTCAGGAGTGGCGGATCTACAATTTATATGCTCATGTCGACCATCTTACAGCAGAGAGTAATTGGAAGTTTCTGACGGAATTGTCTAACATAAGGTGTTTAATTGCTGGCGATTTCAATGCTAGCTCCAAGGAGTGAGAGAAAAACACAGAAAATAGGCAGGGTATAACTTTGAGCCAGGCATTACTTAACATGAACCTTACCATCTTGAATGAAGGACACCCAACTAGACTGGCAACTAAAACCTGGGGATACAAATGGTGTCATAACTCTGACGTTCATCTCTAGTGCTGCCACCACCATGGCACGTTGGGATGTATTAGGTGCACAGGAAAGTGATCACCTACCTTGTGATGAATTTACCATGATACAACGTTAAAATATCTCCAAATTTAACGATAAAATGTAGGGATAAAAATAATGCGTAAGATACTAGGAGACATGCTCGCCCATGCCCGCCTTTCCTACCGCCATTTAAAACCAACGAGTTAGACGTGCAGACGAAACGGTTTACCCTTTGTAGACGGGAGAGAAACGGAGAACACAAAAGGAAAAATATGACTGAACACGTGTTTGAAGATAGCAAGGCTAAAAGACGCAATTGGTAGTAAAAGAGAAAAAAATTCACGTCACTAGTTGACACAAGGTAAGGAAATGGACAAAAAACGACTTTAGCTCTTGTCAGAAACAGTCATTTCTTGGACTTTTACGATACTTGGTTGTTATTTGAATTCAGCGGCAAACGCCGTGGAGAAGGTTCTCGAACATATTTAAAAAAAAACTAACCTTGAAAAAGTAACTTTTTCTTAATAATAATGTTATGAATATAAAACCTAGCTAGTTTGATAGTCCGTCTTGAGCAGAGAACTAATATACTTTAAATTATACAGACGGATAGATAACAAGGAAGATATTGACAAAAGACTGTGTTGTTCATATCAGACGAGCGACTGCACTGTTAAAAAATGTCACTAAAGTTTCAAAATTTTCGGCCTTGAGACACGCTAGTGCAAAAATCGAGCTGTAATTAAAGAGAGGGGAAAGGTGGAGAATTGTGGCTAAAAATAACTTCGGAGGCAGAAGTGTGTAGGGTATTGCATGGCGTTGGTCCAAGAACCAAGCGTGTTTTTTTATGAAAAAACAAGTAGAGACAGACGGACCAACAGACAGTAATACATACTTGACTGAGAGCTGACTGAAATTTGACTTTTGGTTGTAGATTTGAAAGTTAGGGGGGAGTAGGTGATTGGATGAATGAAATCATATTGGCAGGACAGAGATGCGCATTTTTGCCATTCGTTACAAGACTGTCCAGAGACACAGTGGTATTGCCTGTGGTGTTGTTTCCAGAAGATTTACATACATTTAGTGGGACGCCATCATATAGCCAGCAGCTCAGCTGAGTTTTGCTAGCATTTAACTGTGTTCTCAATTCTGAATTCTGGTAAGAATGAAAGTATTTCTTTTGTACATTTTAATATTTCGAGTGATTGATACTGCCATATCATATAAAATGATTACGACAAGTAAGTGCTCGCTCTAGATCCCAGCCCAAGTTCAGGGTCTAGAGACAAACAAAATATATGGACGCCTACTAAAACTATGGAAGGCGGATCTATTGTTGAGATCAGTGGAACATATCACCTATCTTATTGAATAGAAGGAAACTATTGAACATATTTCAGATGCAATGTAGTCTTGGGGAACTAGTACTATGTGAAAACAACTGGGTAAGAGGTGCTGTGTGGTCAGAGAGATCTGACCCAGTCTGTATGGTGTTGTTGTGTAGTGTTGTGTGCAGAAGTGGCTCAGTAGGTAGAGTTCTGACACATGCCACAAAACTTTTATTTCAGAATTTGAGTTTCTGTTTGGCACCGAAGAGGTGCCAAATGCTGTTGTGAAATACACAATAGTGGACCAGTGCAGTCTAACATTGTGTCAGAGCAGCCGAATATTGTACTCCAGCACGGAGAGGAGGGGCCACCAGACTCTTGTACAAGATCGACGCAGTCGAGATACGTGAGATTCTGGCCTGCTGGAAATTCACGAACTAATCCACCAACTAATTCACCATCTAATAAAGACATACCATTGTGGGAAAATAAACCATGTATTCATCCCATAAGTCAATGGACAATGTTTTGGCAGTCACAGATTGGGCGTGATGATACCACCCCAACAGTACATTCAGTAATAGTTCTCCTGGGACAATCTAATATAATTAATATTAACCAGTCTTTTAAAATATTTGTGTACACACATTCCATTTTATTATGTCATATAATTATGCATTCCATTTATAACTCCATAATATTTCATATGTTCTGACCAACAAACATTTGGTTCAGAACAAATAAATTTAACAAAAGATTTAATATTTAAAACTAAAACAGCCTGAGTTAGTTCAGTGTGTTATAAATTTTATTATTATTATTAGACTTATTAAATATCTGTGTGTGTGTGGGTAATCTACTACAACACATTACATTTCAGTACCCTAGACTTTTAACATAGCTACATTCATATTAGTAGAGAAAAAAAGATATGTTTGAGGTCGTAAGTGGTAGTACGAAGGGCCTTCTGTAATTCGCATCAACATTTATCTCAGGAGCCTTCACAGCTGACCTCATTCATTACACTAGGTAACATCTCAACCATACAATACCATCAAAAACCACTACAAATATTGGGGTCTTGTCCAGGGATATATAGTTAATCAAAGATATTAGAATCTCCTGGTGGGAGAATTAAACCATTGGGGACAGATTGTAAAAATTTAAAAATGTCCCTTAAAATAAAAGGGGAAAATAAAAGTTGGTGAATCGTCACAGCCAGTTAGTTAATTAATTAATTAATTAGAATTACCTTGGTCTATTTATTAATTGGAATTACCTGCCATTAGATAATTAGAATTACCTGTCATTAAGTAATTAGATTTACCTGGGTCACTGTTATTTTGTCTGATGGCTGACCTGGCAAAGTTCAGATCAGCTGCTGTGCTAACGGCGAAGGAAATGGGAATGGAAGGTCAGGTTTTAATTCAGTATGTAACTGCTGAATGTGACAAGTATATTGAAAGGGAAGATAGGAGGTTAGCTGAAGAGAAGAGGTTACAAATTGAGGCTGATAGAGAACTTAAGAGGCTGCAGATTGAGGCTGACAAAGAGGCAAAAGCATTAGAGGCAGAAGAAAAACGTAAGCAAAGGGAAGCAGAAGATAAAAGATTGACTGCCGAAAGGGAGGCAGAAGATAGAAGGTTACAAAGGGAGCACGAATTACGACTAAGGGAGCTGGAATTACAAGGCCATGCTCCTGAAAATGGTGCCAGCCCTTTTGCCTCAGATGCTACGCCCAGCCTGGGAGCCTCAACATCAGCTATGGGGTTTCATTTAGACCATTTTGTTGAAAAAGACGATGACATCGAGGGGTACCTCGGACGTTTTGAGTTATTAGCTACTACATATGGGTTAGAGAGAGAGAGAGAGGTGGAGTTTAAAGTTATCACAAGGACTGAGAGGTACTTCTTATGAAGTTTTCGCCAAAATGAATAGAGAAGACAAGACAATTATGACATGCTAAAGCAGGCTTTGTTATTAAGATACGAAAAAAAATGGTGAATTTTACCGTAAGAAATTTAGAAATGCCAAACTGTTGTCTACGGAGACATACCACCAATTCTCTGCCAGACTGGAAACCTATTTGGAGAAATGGACTGCTCTGGGGAAGACCCAAGATCTTAAAGAAATGATCATGATAGAGCAATTAAGAGAGTCCATGGCTCTAGACTTGAGAAAATTTCTCATGGAACAAGGTGCAGAGAGGTTGGGGGAGGTTTTAAATGTCGCTGAGAGGTATCAGGCAGCCCAGGCAGAGGTAAGTGGCACTAAAAAGAAGCACATAGAAAATTTTAAAGCTCCACAGCAATTTAATAAATTTGATAACCGAGAACAGGGTAATAAAGGCAGGACAAACTTTGATAGGCCAAGAAATGACTATCGTGACAGAAACTCACAGTTCAATGACCAAAAATATAATGAAAGAAAACCGTTAAACCAAGGAAAAAGATGGTGCAAATGGTGTAAGAAAGACAACCATAACACCGAATTTTGTAGAAGGAAACCTTCAAACATTGCTGCAATGAAGTCGGGGACTCAAAGATTAAAGGTTAATCCTAATGGACAGCAGGAACCTTATCACCCCCCAGTTTGTGAGGATGTTATTTGTAATGGGGTCACCATAAGGTGCCTTTATGATACAGGTTTGGATTATGATTCAGTTGTGAAGTCTAGCCTAGTGGACTCAAGTCAGTATACCACAGAAACCGTGGAAATACAAGGGGCGACTAAGGACATACCACTCATGACACTTCCCATCGCAAGGATAACGGTGAAAACTCGCTATGTGGAAGGAGAAATCAGAGCAGCAGTGATAGATGAACCAATCTACCCTCTGATATTGGAGTGTAGGTACGTCTTCTTGGGGAATCCCGAGAGACCTGTGATCATGGCGACAGTGCAGACCAGGTCACAGAAAAAGGAGGAAGAAGGTGAACCTATAAATGCTCATCCAGAGGAGATGAGGAAGGCGCAGGCTGAGGATAGGACACTCAAGCCATGTTTAAAAAAATTGCCCAAATGCCACACACCTCCAAGCAAGGGAGAATATTTTATGAAGGACAGATTGTTATACAGGAAGACAGGAACTAGATCCACTGGTCACGGACAGTTGGTTCTTCCCAAGGTATATAGGGCAAATTTAATAAGGAGCTTACATGTTGGAAAAGATGGTGACCATGAGAAAGTCGGTACCATCTGCCAAAAAGTTGCTCGAAAATACTATTGGCCTGACGTAAATGTCGATATTGAAAACTTTGTAGAAGCATGTGGCGTATTTCATGAGGGAACACCCACAAAGGGAAAATATGTGCAGGACCTAGAAACGCCACGGGGCAAACTTAGTCCTGGAAGGAAAAATTATTATACTCAGGTAGACAAAGTGCAATGGGAGCCCCCTTTTCACACCCAGTCTTCACTTGAATGGATTAACATGGCCACTATGCGACGAGTACAAAGAAGAAATTTACCCCAGAATAAGCCGACAATCCCTCGGTCAACCTTATATCAACTGGAGGAAACTAAAAGAGAGCGAAGAACTCTCATAAGCAATCTAAAGTGGGGAGACAAACCCAAGAAGAAAATTGGTAGTGGTCGATTTGTGAGTGATGATTCTAGGAAGAAAAGTCCTCATTATAAGGCTTCCAATGGAAGGGATCCGATGGGTGCCATGAAAAATCAGTATGAAAATTTAAAAGTCCAGATGTAGCCTTATTAAGGACCTGGACAGATGAGAAGGCAGAAGAGACTGTTACCTCATCGTATCAATATGTGAAAGAACTGACTACTCGTCTGAAAGCTGGATGGAAACTGGCAAATGATAATTTGAGACAAGCCAGGAAAAAACATGCAGCATATTTTAATAGGAAGGCAAAGGACAGAGAACTAGCTGTGGGAGAGAAGGTGCTTCTTCTACTACCCGGCAGCCAGAATAAATTACAAATTGGATGGCAAGGTCCATATACGGTTCTAGAGAAGGTGTCTAGAACAAACTATAAAATTGACAAAAAGGGGAAGGAGAAAGTTTATCATGTAAACCTTGTAAAGAAGTATCTGGACAGACCACTCCAGGAAAGCACCCCCTTACTGACCTTGGCTATCGCAACTCAAATGCAAAAGGAACCCCTCACCTCACATGAATACCCATTACATCCTTGTGAAACAGCCGCACAGGTAAAAGTCAGTAAGCACCTGACTAAAAATCAGAGGGAGAGACTTCAACAGGTTCTGGAGGAACATACAGATGTATTAACAGATAAACCAGGACATACAAATTTGCTACAGTATGACATGAAACTGATAGACTCAAACCCAATCTGTATGAGAGCCTATTCTATTCCGTTCGCGAAGGAGAAGGCATTGAAAGAAGAAATAGATTATTTGTTGAAGGAGGGGATTATTTCACACAGTGAATCATCCTTTAGCTCCAGTGTAGTTCTGTTGAGGAAACCGTCTGGGGAACATAGACTGTGCATAGATTACAGGAAACTGAATGCTGTCACAGAAGGACAAGTGGATCCATTACCAGACACAAAACAGTTATTTGCCAGATTAAACAAGGCAAAATACTTTTCAAAGGTGGATCTTAGTAAAGGCTATTACCAGATTCCAGTGAAGCCTGAGGTGAGACCTTATTTAGCTTTTAGCACCTCTGAAGGACATTATGAATTCAACATGCTACCATTCGGATTGAAAAATGCTCCGAGTGTATTTTCAAGGATGATGCGCAAATTGTTGGACCCCTTGAATAACCTATGTATCACGAATTTCATGGATGATATTCTCGTCGCCACAGAGACATTTGAAGAACACATTAGCTCACTAAAAATGTTATTTGACAGGCTTAGGGAGGCGAACTTAACTGCTAGGCCAACACAATGTATTGGATGCAAAGAGTTGGAATTCTTGGGACACACTGTATATCAGGGTAACATGACCCCTGACCCCAAGAACTTGGAAAAACTGCAGAGAGCACCTAGACCACAAACAAAAAAGGATGTGCGATCATTCGTGTCGTTATGTAGATTTTACTAAAATTATATCAAAAATTGTAACTCTATTTGTGCTCCTCTGACTGATCTGACTCGCAAGGGACATCCAGATAAAATTGTTTGGACTGCGCAATGTGAATTAGCTTTTCAAGAGTTAAAGGATAAACTCACTAGCAAGCCTATTCTCAAATTGCCTGATTTGACACAGGACTTCGTGGTGAGAACAGATGCAAGTAATGTAGGCCTCGGGGCGGCTCTGTTGCAAAGGTCATCTTCACCCGATGGGGAACTGAACCCAGTCGCTTATGCAAGCCGCAAATTGAATAAAGCGGAGCAAGGATATTCCACAAGCGAAAAAGAATGTTTAGCGTTAATATGGGCAATAAAAAAGTTTCAAATCTATCTGTATGGTAGGACTTTTGTGGTCCAGACGGATCATCAGCCCCTAGTGTTCTTATCTCAGGCTAAGCATGAAAACGCAAGATTGTTGAGATGGTCTTTATTATTGCAACCTTATCAGTTTATTATCGAATACATCCCAGGGTCATTGAATGTCGGTGCAGATTTCCTCAGTCGGCACCCCTGTGATCAAGATTAGAGTAGTGGTAGGCGTGAGGAGTAATTTTATCTATGTGTATCACTGGTTTTGGAACTTGCCGTAGTGCATGTTCTCAGGTGGGGAGATGTGGGATGAATTTACCATGATACAACGTTAAAATATCTCCAAATTTAACGATAAAATGTAGGGATAAAAATAATGCGTAAGATACTAGGAGACATGCTCGCCCATGCCCGCCTTTCCTACCGCCATTTAAAACTAATGAGTTAGACGTGCAGACGAAACGGTTTACCCTTTGTAGACGGGAGAGAAACGGAGAACACAAGAGGAAAAATATGACTGAACACGTGTTTGAAGATAGCAAGGCTAAAAGACGCAACTGGTAGTAAAAGAGAAAAAAATTCACGTCACTAGTTGACACAAGGTAAGAAAATGGACAAAAAACGACTTTAGCTCTTGTCAGAAACAGTCATTTCTTGGACTTTTACGATACTTGGTTGTTATTTGAATTCAGCAGCAAACGCCGTGGAGAAGGTTCTCGAACATATTTCAAAAAAAAAAAAAACTAACCTTGAAAAAGTAACTTTTTCTTAATAATAATGTTATGAATATAAAACCTAGCTAGTTTGATAGCCCGTCTTGAGCAGAGAACTAATATACTTTAAATTATACAGACGGATAGATAACAAGGAAGATATTGACAAAAGACTGTGTTGTTCATATCAGACGAGCGACTGCACTGTTAAAAAATGTCACTAAAGTTTCAAAATTTTCGGCCTTGAGACACGCTAGTGCAAAAATCGAGCTGTAATTAAAGAGAGGGGAAAGGTGGAGAATTGTGGCTAAAAATAACTTCGGAGGCAGAAGTGTGTAGGGTATTGCATGGCGTTGGTCCAAGAACCAAGCGTGTTTTTTTATGAAAAAACAAGTAGAGACAGACGGACCAACAGACAGTAATACATACTTGACTGAGAGCTGACTGAAATTTGACTTTTGGTTGTAGATTTGAAAGTTAGGGGGGAGTAGGTGATTGGATGAATGAAATCATATTGGCAGGACAGAGATGCGCATTTTTGCCATTCGTTACAAGACTGTCCAGAGACACAGTGGTATTGCCTGTGGTGTTGTTTCCAGAAGATTTACATACATTTAGTGGGACGCCATCATATAGCCAGCAGCTCAGCTGAGTTTTGCTAGCATTTAACTGTGTTCTCAATTCTGAATTCTGGTAAGAATGAAAGTATTTCTTTTGTACATTTTAATATTTCGAGTGATTGATACTTCCATATCATATAAAATGATTACGACAAGTAAGTGCTCGCTCTAGATCCCCAGCCCAAGTTCAGGGTCTAGAGACAAACAAAATATATGGACGCCTACTAAAACTATGGAAGGCGGATCTATTGTTGAGATCAGTGGAACATATCACCTATCTTATTGAATAGAAGGAAACTATTGAACATATTTCAGATGCAATGTAGTCTTGGGGAACTAGTACTATGTGAAAACAACTGGGTAAGAGGTGCTGTGTGGTCAGAGAGATCTGACCCAGTCTGTATGGTGTTGTTGTGTAGTGTTGTGTGCAGAAGTGGCTCAGTAGGTAGAGTTCTGACACATGCCACAAAACTTTTATTTCAGAATTGTGAGTTTCTGTTTGGCACCGAAGAGGTGCCAAATGCTGTTGTGAAATACACAATAGTGGACCAGTGCAGTCTAACATTGTGTCAGAGCAGCCGAATATTGTACTCCAGCACGGAGAGGAGGGGCCACCAGACTCTTGTACAAGATCGACGCAGTCGAGATACGTGAGATTCTGGCCTGCTGGAAATTCACGAACTAATCCACCAACTAATTCACCATCTAATAAAGACATACCATTGTGGGAAAATAAACCATGTATTCATCCCATAAGTCAATGGACAATGTTTTGGTAGTCACAGATTGGGCGTGATGATACCACCCCAACAGTACATTCAGTAATAGTTCTCCTGGGACAATCTAATATAATTAATATTAACCAGTCTTTTAAAATATTTGTGTACACACATTCCATTTTATTATGTCATATAATTATGCATTCCATTTATAACTCCATAATATTTCATATGTTCTGACCAACAAACATTTGGTTCAGAACAAATAAATTTAACAAAAGATTTAATATTTAAAACTAAAACAGCCTGAGTTAGTTCAGTGTGTTATAAATTTTATTATTATTATTAGACTTATTAAATATCTGTGTGTGTGTGGGTAATCTACTACAACACATTACATTTCAGTACCCTAGACTTTTAACGTAGCTACATTCATATTAGTAGAGAAAAAAAGATATGTTTGAGGTCGTAAGTGGTAGTACGAAGGGCCTTCTGTAATTCGCATCAACATTTATCTCAGGAGCCTTCACAGCTGACCTCATTCATTACACTAGGTAACATCTCAACCATACAATACCATCAAAAACCACTTCATACCTTGCATCATATTCATTGCAAAGGGTAGAATCGCCAGACACAGGAAACCTAAACAGACCTTCAAGTATCCTACAGGCCCACTCGACTGTTACAACCCTTTACACATTGCGACAAAATGCCAAACAATAGACAGCGATAACACCTTTCTTTCCGAACCTCCCTGGTGGAATAAGACAGAAGAAGCAGCATGGATAGAAAATAAAAAAGCAACAAAGGAATAGCGTAAAGCACGAAACAGAAGAATGATGAACGAGGGAGAGGTGGAAGAGATGAAGGAGAAAAAGCAAACAGCCGTTCAAAGATTCAAGGGTTTGGCAAGGTGTCGTAATTTTTATAGATAGGCCTTATCTATTTATGGTCCCATTCGAGCAGAGGTGAGATAGTGAGATCTAGGTGAGAGAAAGGTGTGAGAAATAGTCCTGTTTACGAGGAGTACAGGTGTAAGAAAAAATACTGTCTTGGATTGAGTAATTGGTCAACCCAACCTATCTAGTACGACACACTTTAATGGAGACGTATTTTATCACTAGATACTAATTCAAATACACTATCCTCTCGTACGCACACACAAACAATTTTGTGACATAAATACGTACATACGTAGAAACGAACAGGTAAACTATGGGGTCACGTATAAATGGCAGGGGAGGTTTTGACCAACACCAATAGCTTAAGGTTTATTAAGTTTATTATATATTTAGAAAAATAGATCACAACATAAAATACATCGTTATCATTACATCAGTGAATTATAGTTACATAAGAGAAAAGAAAAATTATACTCTCATAGACCCTCCCTCTGGAATATGGAAAACTAGGAATGATCCAACCCGAGGTTGTTTACCCAAAAGATCAAAACAAGTGATTAACAATGGGAGTGGGGAGTAGTCAGGACGGGTAACAGGTATATCCTTAATTTAACTATCCCGGGGGCCTTCAGACTTAGTGAGAGATAGATAAAAAAAAAGAGAAGATGTTATATTAGTAGTTTTTTTTTTTTTTTTTTTTTTTTTTTTTTTTTTTTTTTCGTACGCCCGCTAATACTCGAGGCGAAATCTCAGGTTATTATATTTATGTCTAACCTGACATTGATTTTACGTGAGTATCCCTTTATTTCTTGTACAGAGACAGGTGTCCCTCGCCATTCAGGCAAATACTCGCCGATTTCGGAGGTACCCATTGCAGCTGGGTCGGCTCAGGAGCCGCCAGTCCCTGGTCGACGACACTCCTTCAAATGTCCTCGCCAGGTCTCGAGTTAATCCAGTCCAAATCCCGGTCGACGAAAAATCCTCAAATGCCGTCGCCCGGGTTTGATCCTGTATCACCCGGTCGCCAGAGCGGTGTTGTAACCACTACGCTAGCGCGGCTCCCCATATTAGTAGTAACTTAAGAAAATAAATTCTTTCGTTCCGTTTCACTCTCTACATACGTACAGTGAGCTCACTAAATATAGGCTTAACCCTCTGTCGACGATGCATACGTTCCAAGGAATTAATCACACACAATTTATTTTAAGACTATTATATGTCCTGTTTGACCAGTTCAGCCCCAGAAACTCCGTCTAGGCAACTGCTAATTTTCTCGGAGATTCGCTGAATTGGTGCGCTGATTATATTTTTTCCTGAGTGGGGGTATTCCTCTTTCGTACTGGAGGTATTTGGTTGGGATAAGTTTTTTTCTAGGTTTCTGTCGTAGTGAATGGGAAATATTTCAAACAGCAGAATGTTACTTCCAGGCTGTTCTCGGAAAAGAAATAGCCGTAAATGTTCTCTGTAGAAGTTGGTAGTAGGAAAATGTTTACTGTCATATGGGTTTGATTAAATAAATTTTGCTGTAAGTTCTGCCTCATCAGGCCAGGGAACTTTATATGATTAAGATAGAAAAAAAAAATCTTCTGGCATTGTCCCGTTCCAGTTTAACATTTAACATTATGTAAGATCTGTAAAATCACTCCGGTAATTAATTATTTATATTAAAAAGAACTACACGAGTGACTAGCTAATGTATCGCTTTTACCACTAGCTATGAACAGTTAATTACTCAAATTTACACAAGATGAAATAGAAATATATGGTTATTAAACAATTACGATCACCTAGCGTTTTATAATTATGTTACACATCTATTATCTCGGGAAATAACGGATAGTTACAGTCTTTGATTTACATCTGGAGAACTTTGCTATAGGTTTATTTAATATGTTTAAATTAACACGACAATCCAGTGAAATAAATGAACTTTACACGTTAAAACTCTAATATGTTATTACCGCAGCACACAGAATGAATTCAGACTCCACGTATAGAAGAAATCCAAAGAAATCGTGTTAGATTCTTATAATATGAGCTAGCCTCCTCTTCAACTCTCTGGCGCGAATGATAACTGCATTGTTAAGAGATTTCTATATATATGAATTTAATGACAATTAATAGCCCCATGCGAAATCTCTCGCCTCTCTTGATTCTAAGGAACTATTTCGAATGGGCCCGCCGATCAAAGCTCTATTACACACTATCTACTGCTAGACTTTCCCCGTATCTCTTCGTCCGGCAGAGATTTCTAACCCTCTTAGATCAGTTCGCATCAACGTGTCAACCGGAGGTGTAAAACTCTGCTACGTTCTTAGAGACTACAACAGTCTTTGATAACTGCCCACTTGCCGTATCTCTGGCGACGCCTTCTTGACGGGATAACAGAAAGAGGTAGGGAAATAGCTTGATTTTTAATGGCTCGAGAAATAAGACAGTAAGCGTGGTTAAACAAAATTTAAGACAAAGCGATGTCCTGGCTGCCTGCATGATAACTATGTGCATACTAATTAGCCCGCGTGGGGAATTCCAAGTGGGATAATGCATACTAATTAGCACGCGTGGGGATTCCACGTGTGATCCACGTTGGCGATTTAATTTCAACGTAAATTCAGGGCCCCCGGGGCTATTCAAGGGTACTATTGTCATCATCCGACCATTCATGGACAGCTTATATTTTTATCCGTCACAATCGTCTCCACTTTGAGACATGAAACAATTTTTCATGTTTCATTTATGACAATGAAGCTGCCCTGATCGGTAGCTTTTGGATGATTGGTATGTTTGGTTTCATTCTCTTTTTGTTCGGTTTCATTCTCTTCTTCCGTGGTCTAATTTCGACTCATGAAATCCGCTCCGACATTCTGTTTTCCAGGAATATATTCCACTTTGAAGGAGTACACGCTTAATAGCAAGGCCCAGCGCATGATCCTTGCGTTAAATTCCTTATTTGCGCCGAGAAAAGCTAAGGGAGCGTGGTCTGTTTGCACCGTAAATGATGTACCGTAAAGAAATTCATGGTGACGTCTTATGCCATGAATTAGTGCAAGACATTCTCTTTCAACTGTGGAATAGTTACGTTCTGCCGTATTCAGTTTACGACTGCCATACGCAACTGGAAATAACAGATTCGAATCGGTGTCATCTGCTTGAAGCAGGGTTGACCCGATGCCCTGACCCGAAGCGTCGACCCGCAATAAGAAAGGTTTCTTGTGCTCAGGTAGCCTCAAAACGGGGTATCCGGACAACTGTCCATTTAGAGTGCTGTTAGCTTGTTCGCACTTCGAATCCCAAATAACCCTGTCCGGTCGCCTTTTTTTTTTGTAAGGTCAGCGCCGTTAGCCCGTTGAAATTTTGGATATATTTTTGATAGTAAGCGCACAGTGATAGGAAAGAACGGGTGTATTTCTTCGTTCGGGGCCTTTTAGCTGCAACTATTTTCTCAATATTTTTGCTAACATGCCACATGCAGCCTTGAGAAATAGTATGCCCCAGGAAGTCTAGCTTTTCAAACCCGATGAGACATTTGATAGGTCTGGCTGTGAGACCAGTTTCCTGTAGTCTCTTGAGGAGCATAGCAACCGTAGCAATATGTTCGTCGTAGTTTTCCGATGCAATTAAGATATCATCCATGAAATTATGGATATGGGGACTGTGCAAAGGTTCTAAAAGCTTCCTCATCATCCTGGTGAACACTCCTGGTGCATTGTGCAGTCCGAACGGCATCACATTAAATGTGTAGTGTCCTTCACTGGTGCTGAAAGCTAACAAGGGTTTAACTTCCTTTTTGACTGGTACTTGGTAATAACCTTTATTCAGGTCAATCTTGGAGAAAATTCTTGCCTTGCTAAGATTGGAGAACAACTCAAAAACGGTCTGCAGAGGTTCGGGCTGGAATTCCGTTACAGCGTTTAGTAACCGGTAATCTATACACAGCCGAACTTCCTTATTGGGCTTCTGCAACAGTACTACACTCGAACTGTAAGGAGAGGAAGATTCACTGATAATTTCTGCTTGACGTAGCTTGTCTATTTCTCCCCGTAGTGCATCAGCTTTAGCGTACGGAATGGGGTAAACTCTGGTTTGAACAGGGGTCTCGTTCGTCATTTTCATATCGAATTCTATGAGATGTGTTCGATCAGGTATCTCCGTTAAGACGTCCGTGTACTGTTTCAGTAGCGCCCTGGTTTCTGTCTGTTGTGCTTCCGGGAGATTGTCGCCGAATTTGACATCTTTAAAAGATTCCGTTGGTTGTAATGGATACTCCATACAACTATCGTCATCTTCCTCGTCTTCCGTTGCTATGGCGACCGCTAGGAGATGCTCGGAGGACGGCACTGGTCTTTCCAAGTATTTCTTGAGCAGATTAACGTGAAAGACCTTCTCCTTTCCTTTACTAGAGATCTTGTAATTAGTGCGGGAGATCTTTTTAAGGACGGTATACGGCCCTTGCCATCCGATGCGAAGTTTGTTGTTTCCGGTTAAAAGTAGCAACAAAACTTTCTCCCCTGGTTAGAGTTGTCTCTCTTTCGCTGCTTTATTGTATCTTTGAGCGTGTTTTGCGCATGCTTTCTTAAGGTTGGTTGTTGCTAGGTCCCATCCTAGTTGTAACCTTTCCTTGAGCTATGATACACATTTGCTTGCTGAGACGACTGTCTCGTCGGCCTTTTGGTCTGTCAGGGACCGAAGTAAGGCTTCTAGCGGCCCCTTTATAGGTCTGCCGAATAAAAGTGTAGCTGGGGGAAATGCTGCAGATGCCTGGGAAACTTCTCTGTAGGCAAATAAAGCTTCAGATATAAAGGTCCCAATCTTCAGGTTTCTCTTGACCCAGCTTACGTAACATCACGGTGAGGCTTCCGTTAACACGTTCTACTAATCCACTTCCAGCCGGATTATAAGGGCTTGTGTAGATGTGCTGGTTTCTCAAGATCTTAACGATGTCTTCCATCAACAGGCTATGGTAAGGGGATGCGTTATCCGTCAAAACGTTTTGAGGGAAACCCAACCGTGTAAATATCTGCACGAGGGCTTTTGCGACATGCTTGGAATCCGTGCATGTTAGCGGTATAGCTTCGGCTCATAAAGTGCAAGTGTCGACTAAGGTCAGGATAAACCTGTTCCGTATTTTAGTCTTTTCTAGGGGTCTTAAAATGTCGATTACAACCCGTTGAAATGGTGTCCCCACTATTGGCATTTCACCCATGGGAACAAAGGGTGTTCGTTGCTTGGGTGCCACCCGTTGGCACTGGGCGCAGGATTTCTCGTACCTGATAATCTCAGAGTTCATTCCTGGCCACCAATAGTGAGTTTTTATTCGATGAATAGTGGCGTTTTGTCCCATATGTCCTCTAAAGGGAAGAGAGTGCCCCATTTCTAAGATCTGGCTTCTGTACTGCGTCGGTACTAGGAGCTGGTTATTCCCGGTATCAGGGTCGTACGTTCTACGATACAATACGCCATCCTTCGAAAAGATGTCTCCGTGGTGTCTGGGGTCCTTAGCCATGGGCAGTTTTCTAAAGCAGGGCTCCAGAGTGGGGTCCTTTTGTTGCGCCTCATTTAGTTCTTTCGGTAACAAATTTGGCGCAGGCTCCCATTCCTTCTGAGTTTGCCCTCTTGTGGTTACTGCTGCCACAATCGGCTCTTTCGGTCTCCCAACAAACACATATCTACATCTCAGGATAACTGGGTAGATAGGATCATCCATAATGGCCGCTTTAATAGCACCTCTGACAAAATCAGAGTGTATTTCTACCAGTGCGATAGGAAGCGTCCTGGGTGCATCAGTCTTAAAAACTCCACATAGTTTGACGGTGTCCTCTGTCTCTTGACCGGGTTTGACTAGGTGCCTGTCGACAATACAGTCAAAAGATAATCCAGTGTCAAAAAGACAAGTTGTTGAGGTACCGTTCAAAATAACAGTTCCTTGCGTTGATGGTCTTTTCCCCTCAGGTTGAGAATATCTGACATTGACTCTTCCTTGCGAGGCTGTTTGCAAGCATCCGATGCGATCTGGCCCGGCGTGCTTGCCCTGATCAGACGTCCCTGCTGTAGGGGTCTTTCCCTGCTTTGACCTTGGGGGCCGCGTTGCCATGAAGGCTTGGTGGGTTGATCAGGATTGTTGTTGTTGGTGGGATATCGGGTTTTGTAGAATTTCGATTTTTCTTGGGGAGGTCTCTGGGTATTGGTTTCTCGTTGGTTATAGTGCTGGGAAGAATTGGAAGAATGGGATGACTGTTCGAGATTATGTTTTCGAGATGGCTCATCTGTTGGTTTGCGTTTTGTGCTGGGAAGTTTGGCCATTGCATTTACATAACGTTCTACCTTATTGAGGATGTCCTCAAGCTTGACTGCGCCCTGCTCAGCCAGAAATCTACGGGTTTCGTTCGTCAAAGTGGATTTTATTTGTTCTACAAGAACAAGTTCCAGAATTCCCTCATACGTAAGAGGAAGTTCTGACAATTCCAGGCACTTTGTCAAACAGCCCGTCAGACGTGAAGAGAACTGCGGAAAAGACCCCGTGCTCTCCTTTCGGCTGTTTCTGAACATGTGCAGAAATTTGCCAGCGGTCATTTCGAAACGCTCCTGTAAGGCCTTCTTTAACATGTCGTAGTCATCTTGGCTGCTTCCTAGCTTCACGTAAACGTCATAAGCGGTACCTTTTAGGGCCTGTGAAAGTTTAAGGCACCACCGGGAACTCTCTAATCCATACAGATTCGCCATTTCGCCAGAAAATCATGTCTTCGTTTCAGGACTTCATAGAAATTGGGATTAAATTTAATAAATCAGGAGCAGAAATAGAGACGTTTGCTACCGTCCTATTTGACAGCTATAATGCACGCATTTAAAGACAGAATGAACGTGAATTAAAACGTCTTCAGTTAGAACATGATGAGAAGAAAAAGGCACAAGATTTAGAGAAGGACAAGTTAGAACTAGAACAAAAGGAGAATCTGGAGCGAATAAAGACGGAAGGGAAAGAGAAAGATCTTGCACAAGCTCTTGCGCTAGAAAAATTAAAGATTGAAGATGAATGGGAAAAATTATTGGCCTTAGAAAGAGAGCGAGAATTGGACAAAGATAAAGCAATTGAAATAGAGAAACTAAGATTAGTTGCTGCAGCTGCACAGAAAGCAACTGATTTGGAGATAGAGAAAATGCGTATTCAAAAAGATGTAGATGTTGCTATCGCCTTAAGGAAAGTGGAGTTGGACGCTCCAAAGACATCTTCTACTGCACCTGTGATAACAAACCGAATACGATTACCAAATTTCGACCAGCAAATAGACTGTGTAGACAGCTTCCTACAACGATTTGAACTCAAGGTCAGTGCGTTGAAGATCCCCAGGGGTCAGTGAAGTGCTACGTTATGTGATTTCTTAACAGCGGACGCTCTACAGGTTTATTTTGCTTTGGACAGCAGTAGTAGAAAAGAGTACGATGTTGTCAAGGAGACATTGCTACGTAAATTTCAGCTTACGGAAGCGGGATTCCGTGATAAATGTCATTCCTGTCTGCCTAGCAGGAAACCTGACTTTTGAGAATGTATCTCATTCATAACATTTTTTTCTAAAAGATGGATAGAATTGTCCGGTATTGAAAAGACCTTCACTGGCTTACTTGATCTAATGTTACGTGACAAGGTGTTGTCGGCATGTAGCATCGATCTTGCCTCATTTTTTCCCGAAAGAAAACCGAAAGACCTTGAGGCAATGGAGATACTTGGGCGACATTATATGGCAGCTCACCCAGATAAAGAGGTTCACAAACCAACTATAAAGGACGCACTCCCAGTATGTGTGGCTCGTCATGACTATAGACATGGTGGTCAGAGACCTCGTTCACAGAGTGTGGACAGCAGAGTAAGGCAAGGTTATAGATCAACTACCGTGGAAATATAACTTCCCAAGGCAGAGGTCACCATCTAACTTCTCACAGAGACGAGACTATGGTTATTCAAACCAAGGTCAGTGGCGGCACAATTCTAGCCGTGGTAAAGAAATGCACCACAAACGGATGGATCATAGACTCCCACAAGACAACGCAATCTACATTGGTAATAGGAATAATGGCAGATGTTGGTCATGTATTAAGAATAGACCTTATAACAAATACTATGGAAAGAGTACTAACAAACACTTTAGGCATCATGACAATAGCAACCATGATAAGGGTAATGCATGTGTAACTACAAAAAAGAATGATGAGAAGGGAGCCGACCATGCCAATGCATGTGTTGTTAGCTCACTTAATGATGAAAATTGTTATGGGTGCAAATCTTTATTCCAACCTGGTTCACAGCCCAGATTGATCTGCGGGCATGCTCTACCCCTAGGTCATCTTGTGAGAACGTAGGACGCCTCACGTTATATACTGGTTTCCTGTACAACAGGCCAGTATGTGTCTTTCGTGATTCTGACTGTACCACTTTCGGAGTCCGCAGATCGTTAATTGATGAATCTGCCTTTACTGGTAAAACAGTGAAGTGCATAACATTTGGAGGGAGTATAGAGTGTTACCCAGTGGTAGAAATAGATATTGCCACACCTTTCTTTACAGGCAAGGTAAGGGCATGTGTCGTAACCAACCAGTATCAGACATTATCCTTGGTAATATACCTGGTATTAAGGATTGCTCTGCAGAGGAGATACATAAATGGGTTGAATCTCACTCAGTGTTGGCTAACGCTGTGGTCACTAGGGCCCAGCATTCCGCTGAATCCAAGGCAGAGCCAGCTATACCATTTAGTGAGAGAGCATCTTTTTAGACTGTTCATAATGTTTCCCCCCAGTCGTTCGAATCCAAACAGCGCGAAGATGTTGCTTTGCAACCATTGTTTGCTCTAGCAGAAAGTAAACACGTGAAGAAGACAAAAACTTCACGATACTGGTTTGAATTTAAAAACTCAGTACTGACTAGATGCTTTGACAACTATGTTTTAGTCAGGAGACAGGTAGTTATTCCAAAGAGTTTTAGGCCTATTGTATGGAATACTGCCCATGACTAGCTTTTAGCTGGTCATATGTGGATTAAGCGTACTCTGTTTCGTGTCACCTCGAATTTTTATTGGCACTGTGTTAACGAAGACGGAAAGCTATACTGCAGGTTATGTACAACTTGTCAAAAGGTAGCACGTAGGGGCAAGCACCATGTTGCACCCTTACAAGTCACTGATGTGCCATTACGGCCTTTCACCAAGCTTGCGGTTGACATAGTTAGTCCTATGTCAGTCATGTCCGATAGAGGATATCGATATATCCTAACGTGTATAGACTTATGTACACGTTGGCCGGAGGCCATACCATTGAAGACTATCACCTCAGCAGCTGTCGCTGACGCTTTATTTGTTATTTTTTGCCGCATAGGATTTCCTGAGGAAATCTTATCAGATCGTGGTACTCAATTTATGTCTCAGATGATGAAAGATATTGAGAACATGTTAGCAATTAAGCATTCTTTTACTAGCCCATACCACCCGGAAAGCAATGGCGTTTGCGAGCGTTTCAATGGCTCGTTGAAGCAGTTGTTAGACAAAGTCACCGAGACATGTCCTCGTGACTGTCACCGAATGTTGCCAGCGGTCTTATTTGCTTACAGAGAAGTGCCCCATGACAGCACTGGCTTTTCGTCATTTGAGTTGGTATATGGTGCCAACCCTAGAGGTCCTATGCAAATACTCAAGGATTTTGTTGTTGGGATCAGTGGAGGATAATACTGTCCGCACCAGCTTTGAATTGGTCATTGATCTCAGACAACGCCTTGTGGATGCATGTACTTTTGCATCAAGTATAATACGTAATGCTTCGCACAGGTCGAGATTGCGCTGCAACCAATCTCGAAAATTACGTTCGTTCTTACCAGGAGAACAAGTATGGCTTCTTCTTCCGACCAAGGAAAATAAACTGCTAATTTCTTGGCAGGGCCCTTTTAAGGTGGTTGAGAAGAAAACTGATGTAGATTATGCCATTGACATAAGGGGCAAAATTAAAACATTTCACATTAATATGTTAAAATTGTATGTGGAGCGCCCTGCAGAGTTAGAACCTATCTTGGACAGTATTTCTGATGAACCTGTTAGACACACTTTGTCAGCTGTAGTGGAATCTGATGATTCTACAGCGAGCGATATTTCTTTTAATTTTCCTCTGCTGCCTTTAACATTTTTAGAATCTTGGAGAGATGTAACTGTATCAGGTGATTTAAATTCTGGTTATCGAGAACAGACTTTTGCTGTTTTAGAAGCTTTCTCTGATGTGCTGACTGAACTTCCAGGTCGCACTGATGTTATCTTTCATGATATTACATTGAGTGATGATCACCCTATCAAACTTAGACCGTATACTATACCATTACACTACATATCTCATGTTGATAGTGAACTTAGGGATATGCTACGCATGGGCGTCATTTCTCCTTCTGAATCATCTTATTCTTTTCCTATGGTACTAGTTAGAAAGAATGACAAATCTCTTCGCATCTGCATTGATTTTAGACGTCTTAACAGTGTCACTCTCACAAATGCTGAGCCTATGCCTGTTTTGGAGGATCTCTTATCACAACTATCCCAGGCTACATACTTTAGCAAACTAGATCTATCCAAGGGATATTGGAGATCTATCCAGGGGATATTGGCAGATCCCTTTAACTGATAAAGCCAAACCGCTAACCGCATTTATGACTCCATATGGTTTATTCCAATTGAATTATATGTGTTTTGGCCTTGTCAATGCTTCCGCGACTTTTACGCGCATGATGCGGAGACTCTTAGGAGATAGGTCTGATGTCATCACATACATAGACGACATCTGTTTATTCCATAGTTCTTGGCAAGAACATATCACAGGATTAAAATCTGTATTAATGCTACTTAGAAAGCATGGGTTGACAGTTAGACCTTCAAAGGTTCAGATTAGTTGTCGAGAAATTTCATTTCTTGGTCACCGTGTTGGTAACTACAGGTTATACCCTGATGAGCAAACTGTCAAACGCATATTAAAATTAGATACCCCACGGACAAAGAAACAAGTTAGGAGCATGTTAGGACTCATTAACATTTATCACAAGTTCATTCCGAACTTTTCATCTATTTCTTCTGTCCTGTTATCTTTGACTAGAAAGGGAGCTCCTAATAAAATTGTTTGGTCCGATACTTGCAGTGGAGTTTTGAACAAAATTAAAACTGTATTTTCCAAGGCACCTATTTCTGTGGTGCCTAATATCACTATGCCATTTCTTCTTAGGACTGATGCGTCCCAGACTGGCATTGGTGGTTGCCTGTTGCAATGGATCAGTGATACTCCACATCCATGCAGGAAGTTGCTACCAGCAGAAACTCGGTATTCCACCTGTAAAAGAGAACTCTTGTCCATCATTTGGTGTATGGGCAAGTTATCACGCTATTTACTTGGCGCACACTTCTACCTCCATACAGATCACCGTCCACTAACATCCCTAAATAAAAAAAAACTACGACAAACAGTAGATTACACAGATGGTTCTTGCTTATCCAAGAATATAGATATACAATTATCCCCATCAAGGGATCAGAAAACTTTCTGGCAGACCTATTGTCAAGGAATGTAACTGGAAAGTGAAATTGTTTATGCCAGATGTTGACATTGTCTGATCTTGTTTTGTTTTGCAGGAGATATACTATTGAAACATTCATTTTACGACTTTAATTGCATTTTTTGAAAGATTGGATTACATTTTGTCTAAACTGTTTGAATATATACGTTTTCATGTCATTAGGTACTACTATTACTATTTCATATGTATTAGTCTGAACAGTATGATTTTTCTTTCCTAATAGATTAATAGTTCTTGGGCTAACTATCCACTGTTCTCAAGTGAAACCCTTGGTTTCCGCTTGGGAACAGGGGTGCAATGTTGGGAGTTAGTTTGAACGCACCTAACACCACTTCGCTACTAAGTCAAATAGCCACTCTACGTCACGCGATGAGACGTGCAGGGAAAGGATTGCTAACGAGGCGTGTGAAAGAGAGAGAGAGAGAGTTTAGCAGCGAAGGTTGGCACTGTATGACCAGCCCTTTTGGCTGTTGAGATGTGTATATGGGTGTGTATGTATAGCCCATAAGATATATTCATGTGTATAATATCCTGTAGATGAAAGTATACAACTGTATTCCATATTTCATGTTTGACAGGATTGTTTCATACCTATGTGTGACTTTTATGATTAATAATCTTGGTTGTGTACAAATTGCCTGACCACATCAATGGGTCTATTGTGAAGTTCTTCATGTGTATTAAAGTTATAAACCGTCACTCAGCTGTTATTACTTTCGTTGGAGAAAGAGATGTGTGCACAAAAGTAAATTAATACTTGTTTGCCAGGCACGTAAAGAAAGAACCCTGGACATTAACTTCATATGATTATTGGATACTGATAAACAAAAGCTACAAACAAAAATAAGCACGAAATAAAATAAATAACCTCTCAACAGTGTCTACTGATGGGTCTGTGATTCGTGGTCAGAAATCAGGCTGGGGCTTCTCTGGTAGAGTAAAGGGAAAAAATCGTCGCCGAACATAGCGGGGCTTACAAGATAACAACTTCAAGCAATGAGAATGGAGGTAGGTAGAGACAGATACTGCAACCTGAAGTGGCTAACTGAAACTTCATTAACAAAGGCAGTTATTGTTTCAGACTCTCAGTCCATGCTTCGAAAGATTCAAAATGGTTGGCTACGGCATGAATGGAAAACATTCATAGAAGCTGCAAGAACTGATGTAAATCTACTGTTTTGATCATGCAGGGTAATACTGTAATGAGAGAGCTGACATACTAGTATCAAGAGCACCAATTGTGGGGACACAGGGTATGGATAAGAGAAAGATACTGAGAACAATTAATGATCGCCTGTTTGAGAACGACACTGCAACAGATAAATCATCAAGGTTCAGACTATTGTAATTTGGTATAAACGTAAGGCTAGCAGAAATGGACGTATGAGAGGATGCATCCGTTGTGTATACCACCAGCGAGCTACAGGAACAGTTAGCATTCACACTCTTCGACGTATACTGAGGGAGATTGAGCACCTATGGATTTGGCCGGAGTGCAATGATATCGATTCTGTTCAACAATAACAATTACATTAACATGGGGAGCCGCGCTGGTGTAATGGTTACCACACTGCGCTGGCGATTGGGTGATCCAGGTTCAAGTCCGGGCGAGTACATATGAAGGAGTGTCGTCGACCGGGATTTGAACTGGATTAATTCGAGCCATGGCGAGAACATTTGAAGACATGTCGTCGACCAGGGACTGGAATAACCTGAACAAAATATTAATTATCATTGTAGCTACTTTTACCATTTTCCAACTGTAATTAATATAACAAATCCACGTGCGTATGAAATGAAGGAAGCATGTACAAAAATGTATATTAATTGAAGACAACCCCCTCCCCATCCCCAATTTTTTTTAAAAATTCATATGCAAGGAACAAGAAATGACGTTAATAAAATCAAATTCAAACCCACCTATAATATTTAAGTACTAGGATTTCAACAGATGTAATAACACAAACTTATTATAATGATAATTTGCAATGTGTTGCCTCAGGTAAGACTTCAAATTTCGGTGCACAAAAATGTTATACATTTAAGAACAAAGAAGCAATTAAAGAATTATGAAAAAAAGGAAAACTTGTATATATCAGATGGTCCACCTAAAATCTCTCAGCGGTCCGCCATTTGGAAAAACAAGAAACAAAATACGGTGAAAAAAACATAAGATTGTGACCAGACTACAAGCAACATAATGTTTTCCACCCTTTTAAAATTCATCTTGCATTTTATTTTTAATCTCTTGTTAAACGTTCAGTTATTAAAACGCACGTGCACTTCATGGATACCATATGTAGAGTGAGGGGGGTGGGGTGGGGGAAAACAGATGCTTCCCAGGTGAGTAAGAAGCTACACAGGAAGATATTTACTACATTTTGAATCGAGAAAAACAAGGTATATAATTACGAGTGTTTTTCACAGATTTTAACTTCACCCTAAATTGGCAGCTCTGACTAGTGACGGGAAAGAAAACAGTCGGGTTATAGCACAGCTTTTTTTGCCTGAGCTATTCTGCTCTTCACTTCTGAGATGCATCTTCCATTCGTTGTTATTAATGTGCTCGGGTATATAAATCTATTAAAACAGGTCAATTGATTCAAATACCTGAGTATATTATTAATAACCACGTATGGGAGATTCATCTTAGAGGTGAAGAGAAGAATAGCTGAGGCAAAAACAGCATTCTATAAAAAGAAGAGTATTTTATGCAACAATTCTTCGTCAATGGAAGTAAGAAAGAGAGTTCTTCAGTGTTATATAGAAACAATCCGGAAATATGGGAGTGAGTCGTGGAAAATTATTAAACAAGTAGGGAGAGCACTATAGGCCATAGAAATGTGGTTTTACAGAAGAATGTTAAAAATACCATGGACGGCCAAAAAGAGTAATGAGAATGTCCAGAAAGAGGCCAACATGCAAAGGAAACTTATTTCACAATTTAGTAAGAAGCAATCCACTTTTTTGGGCATGTTATAACAAAAGGAGAGCTGGAATAAATCGAAACAACAGGTAAGATTGAAGGAAAACGGGATAGAGGAAGACAAAGAGAGCAAATACTGGTCAATTTGGCATCGTGGTATGGAAAGAAGTCAACAACAGAATTGATAAATGTTACTGGAGACAGGAAGTTGTAGAGAGACATGATATCCCGCGTCACTAGGCATGGTACTTGAAGTGAATCGCAAAGCAGGATGCATCGTGACAGCATAACTTTGATTCGTACGGATGATGAAGAAAATAAGCAACCGCAAGATAATATTACTGCAGACACAAACCAAGGGATCAGCTTTCAATGTCTTCAGATCGGGAACAGAAATAGGGGAAACAATACGAGTATTTCAAATATATGCGGAATATGTTAAATGGTTTTGATGCGTCTGTAACCGGGGTGTGAGGTGGAGTAGACCGGTTAAGGCATCATTTAGGGTTTATGTATATTTGGGGCGTGAGTTTTTATCTAACTGGCTTCAAGTCCGCCAGAGGTCTTCTTTAGCTCACTAAATATTGGGACGTCCAGGTTCTTCTTTTAGTTTAAATCCTTCGGTTGCAGATGTTGTGATTATTTAGGTAGAGTAAGGAGAAACATGTTTCCTTGTAATTCAATCAAACTTGTAAAGTCTTCAACAGCATGTACTTTTTCATGACCAATTTTAATATGTTTAAACAGCAACACTTAAATTCATTTCCAACAAGATTTACATAAAGCGTATGTACAGGATATTCATTTAACAGGTTTCGTCATGGCCTCAAACTTAGGCGCCATAGGTTTTCATTCAAAGTTCAGCTATATATCTTTTATTTCCTCTTTTTCTTTCTTCTTATCATCCTCAGTATTTGTGCTTCTGGTATTCTCGTTGGGTTTCTATTTTATTTTAATCATTTCCTTGCCAACCCTTTTGGTTACTATTATTACTGTCGTTTTCTTCTCTTAGCATAAGCGATATAATTCAGAACAATGGTATGGAAAATTTACATGATGTAAATACTCACAGTATCTGCACAGTTTTGAAATACATAATTATCACTGAACTTCTCCGTTATAGAATCACAACTTTTGAAAACCTCAAATAAGAAAACTCGAGCTGGCAAAAAGTAGGTCTTGCCCCATCGCTCTTCTGGTAGAAACAAAAACAAGCCTTTCTTTGCCCGGGTAAGGCTTGGCCGGCGTAGTTTGACTTTGAGCTCAATTATTGGTCCAAGGATATGACGCGTTGAAAGCGTGACGTCTTGAACTGCATTATTTTACTAACGCTACGCTAACCTCATAACCTTAACTTTTTATTTCTTTTATATTTATTGTCTGTTTCCTACAAAATATCAGTCTATGTTATATTTTTGGGTTATAATTTTATACCTATAGTCTATTTTAGACTAAAATAGCGGTATACACGGCCACACGTCTTTTTTTTTTATTCCTGAGGTGCGTATGCTATTTTTCCTCTATTGTCTGCTCTCTTGTTGTCTAAGTGTGAGGTCTACCTAGGACCTATAATACATTGGTCTTAAACATGTTTACTGCATGTTGTTCCCCAACTTTCACGAACATGCTCTGATTGCGTGTATAATGTTTCAAACTGCAAGAAAGAATATTTAGGTACACAACATTGATGCATCTCGTGATACGCCCTGACAGTAGTCAGAGTCAACGTGCCACTGTCTCTGCACATCTCCTCATAAATCCCCAAACATTCAGTGTTGCCATGCCCGAATCTGGGTGCATCTCCACATAAAACCATATATCTTCAGACGTGATATGTCTCAATCTGGGTCTATCTCCTCTTAAACTCTCACGTATTCAGTCGTGAGGGTCTCCAATTTGGATGCATCTCATCGTGTAAACCCCATGCTGTCAGACGTAACATGCAACAATATGGATGCATCTCTTCGTGTAGCCCCATGCTGTCAGACTTGACGTGCAACAATATGGATGCGTCTCTTCATGTACCCACATGAAGTCCGACTTGACGTGCAACAATCTGGATACAAATGTAAGTCTTGACGTGCTCCTGTGTGGGTGCATCTCTTCATGTATCCCCATGCTATCAGACTTGACGTGCAATAATCTGGGTGTATCTTGTTTTGGACCCGCACACTGTCAGACGTGACGTGCCATATTCTGGGTGTAAATTCTCATTTACCCCTATTATGTAAAACTAAACGTGACACAATATGAGTGCATATTCTCATGTACCTCCATGCTGTCAGACTCGACGTGGGACCCAAAGATGCAGCAATAGTGAATGCAGTCAGCGACCCATAGCTGTACTGCTTGCATCAGGATCAGCGAACCAGAGCTGGTCAAGACCGCACTCCACCTCCACGTGGTAGTCCTGGAAACAGTCTGCAGCAGTGCAGTCTAGCTGAGCGAGTGCGGATCGCAATGGGAAGGCAAACCCGGTCCCTAAAAAATGCCGTGCTGAAGTCGGATGTGTCGACCGAAAGGTGCAGATATCACAGCTTAAGCGTAAACAGACACAACGCAACCACCGTCCTTTTCAGGGCGAACGAGGAAGAAGAAGAAGAAGACTCGACGTGACACAATCTGTGAGCATCCTCTATTGTACCTTCATGCCATGAGACTTGACGTGTTGTGTCGCTTTTACTTTGTCTCCAGTCCGCAGCTCTATTCTCTATTCAATCACATTGCACGTGATTCTACGCCTCAACTACAATTACTCGTCGCTGTATCAAAAGAGATATGTCTGGTATTTGATTATGTGATTCCCAATTTATTCTAGATTACTCATTCTAATCATTCTCTTGGTTTGCAATCATATGTTAATTATGTGTTCCATTAATGAGAAAAATATGACAGGCATAATTCTGAAAATGCAGTGCATCGGCGTCGATCTGTCTCCCTAATTCAATGTAGAGTTGTGTATTTCCCATCACGTGTTAAAAAAATCATTAATATATTGCTTCCTTTCATCAAATAATACAATTTATCACCTTATTTTAGAGCCATCTTCTTCTTCATCATCATCGTCATCACCATCTTCATCATAATCTTCTTCTTGTTCTTCATCATCATCATCATCCTCTTCTTCTCTTTCTTTTTCTTCTTCTTCTTCTTCTTCTTCTTCTTCTTCTTCTTCTTCTTCTTCTTCTTCTTCTTCTTCTTCTTCTTCTTCTTCTTCTTCTTCTTCTTCTTCTTCTTCTTCTTCTTCTTCTTCTTCTTCTTCTTCTTCTTCTTCTTCTTCTTCTTCTTCTTCTTCTTCTTCTTCTTCTTCTTCTTCTTCTTCTTCTTCTTCCTCTTCTTCTTCCTCTTCTTCTTCTTCTTCTTCTTCTTCTTCTTCTTCTTCTTCTTCTTCTTCTTCTTCTTCTTCTTCTTCTTGTTCAGCTTCTTCTTCTTCACCTTCTTCTACTTCTTCTTCATCACCTTCTTCTTTCTTTCTTTCTTTATTTCTTTCTTTCTTTCTTTCTTTCTTTCTTTCTTTCTTTCTTTCTTTCTTTCTTTCTTTCTTTCTTTCTTTCTTTCTTTCTTTCTTTCTTTCTTTCTTTTTATTCTTCTTTTTTTCATTCTTCTTCTTCTTTATCACCTTCTTCTACTTCTTCTTCATCACCTTCTTTTTCTCCTTCTTCTTCTTTTTCCTTTCTTTCTTTCTTATTCTTCTCCATCTTCTTCTCCTTCTTCTTTTTCTCCTTCTTCTTCTTCTCCTTTTTCTTCTTCTTCTTTTGCTTCTTCTTCTTTTGTGATGAGTTGCCTCAGAATTCCTGTCTATTTTTTTCACCGTTAGGACTGCCCTGACTTATCTTTGATTTTTGTCAACTTCCCTTTATTTTTTCCTCTGTTTGTGAATAAAATTCCTGACTCCGGCACCGTCACTCTTAAATTAGACACCCCGTAGCTCCATCACGAATTTTTACTTCGACTACACAGATGCGACCGTACTTCCTTTGATGCTCAAAGCGGTTATCTTCAAATCTCTTTTTGTCTTAGGGAAAAGTGAACTATAGCAAGTCGAAATGCCATTCCATGTCACGTGTCTGCTCGTCTCCCGGAAACCTTCGGGCCGGGACAACGAGGAGTGGGCCTTTCACTATTTCTCTGGTCACCCGTACTAGAACTCTGTCCTCTCGGATTGCAGGGGGAAATCTCCCGGTTCTTCAATGTATTTGTCCCCCGTCTTTTTCGCTGCTTGTTTGCCCAGAAGTAGGGTGATCTAATACAAAACGTGGATATATAATCTCGGCTTAATCATTATTTGTTGCTTGTGTTTCCAAAGGGCTAAGAGTCTTCTATCTGCAGAGTGGAATTAGTGTTACTAAGCCTGATTCCAGTTGCATATTAGAAAGGAATTTTTCTTGTAATTTCGGTAAGCACACTGTGTGTAACAGCTTTAACTTTAAACTTGTAAATAACCACGAGTTAATTTGTTAAAGTTAATTTTCCTAATGACGGTGTATTTTAATATTAATAAATTCCCACCAGTCAAATCACAAGGAGTTAATTTGACGAAGGATGGTGTATAGTTGTGTTATTTAATTAAAATTGTATACCAGTTCATTAACTACAAGTACATTTTCAAAAGGATGTATATGCCTCTATAAAGATATTGATTATAAAAATTTTCCTGCCAGCCCAACAAATCCCCATTTGTGTTGTAAACATATGATGGACATATTCCACTTTGTACAACGGTTAAGCCAAATGTTGGGTAAATTACAGCGGGAAGTAATTTATTCTTTAGAGCGATTCTTGGGATATTGTCAGCCTAGTATGTAAAAACCACTTATTTCTCTAGGCCTTTCCCTCAAACAGGGAGGGCAACTCCATGTCCGAGTAATTATTTTTCTTGTTTCACCAGAGCGATCAGGTGACCACACTTATTAAGTGTCGGCAAAAAGGGCTTTTGGTCTAACAGGTATATATTTACATTATTGCCCTTTAACATGAGGACATACCTGTATACCCCACGTCTTACCCCCGCCCCTTTTTAGCCCTCTCCGAGATAACTGTGAAGCGGAACTCTTAGCCCGCAGAGTTTTTACTTGTTGCATTTTCTTGTTCGATGGCCCAGAGAACGAATTTGATCGATAAAGGGCGGAGTAAATCGACCACGCTAGTCACGTGCGATGTAGGCTCGGACCTGTGCTTTATGATAGGGGTTTGCAGAGATTTTGGTTTGTTTGTGTGTTCTATAAAGATGCATTTTGTAAAAACCTTGATATGACTAGGCTTATAGGGGGTCTGCTTTTTATTTTTCAGAGAGATTCCAGAGTCTTCTGGAGACAGGTAGCCGTCATTTCACCTTTCCTATTCTACATTTAATCGACGTTTCATTTGGTCATTGTATTGCCAAGCTTTACTACTTTGCATAGTCTCTAGGCATTGAGTGGATATCATGGCTGTCTTCATTAAGACAGCCAGCTATTGTCACTCCACTCTCCCTTTAGCACTTACAGCTAACGCTAGCCACCCACCTGTTGCCATTGTCTTTGTGACTTAATGGGGCGACCCCTCTCTATCTCTCTTTCACTACTGCAGTATCAGTTACATTTTTGGACTGATTTTATTGCGATTTTTTTCCGAGTAGCACCCTTTTCTTTCTGTTTGCTATGTAGCAGAGAGTTTCTTTGTTCAAACATCTGACACTCCTTGTTTGTGATAATACATAGCGTTTGCCAGGGTGCGGCGAAGCTTTGCTAAGATTATGCAAGGGAGCGCAACAGATAAGAGATTAATCGTATGTGCGACACATTCTGGACAGCCAAGCATGACATAATCCTTTCTGGTACACTATGTCACAAAAAGATTACTTTACATGAAAGTAATAATTTGTTACACATTACACACATTGTCGTGTGAGGTTACCGATGTGTTTGTGAGTTGGTACACAGGGCAATTGGATGTTTACAGCCCATTTTCAGAAAAGTAATGTTTGAAATTTTGCACTACATGACTCATGCAAAATACTCAAATCAGATTGGCTGATCATTTGAGCCCCATTACAAACAGGGCGTAGGACAGGCATATAACCTGACGCTTCAGTCAGTCTAGTTCACTGTGAGATTCATGCTTGCCAAAGACACCAGACTTGCCAGTAGTTAGAACTCAGAATTTCCATTTATCAGACCGGATATCTTTTATTGGAGTATTCATCAGGACTTACAAATCAGCCCAGGAAATCTCTAACATTTTAAATAAGGAAAACTGGAAAATCTGAGGAAAATGAAACACACGGAGTTAGAGGGGTAATTATCTTATTAAAGAAAAGACACCCCAGAAGCGCGTAAGAGGTCGATTCAAGTCCCTTTTATTCATCTGAGCAAAAAAGTCTGTGAGCCAGGATTGTCATTTTACATTGTATATTACTAACATGCGAACACACACACACACACACACACACACACACATACATATATATATATATATATATATAATAATAGCCCCTTCAGTCATAACTGACTATGGGAATGCGCCCCTGAGGTGACAGCCCTCAGCTGCTTATTTTCCTGGTGCTCCTTTCGACGTTTTCTCCTCACCTCTGCTTCTTGTGTGAGCCTCTCTTCGCCCAATCTGAGGTGGCGCCGTAAATAGCATCGCCACTTCGTGCGATCGGCAGCTTCATCCTCCCATGTTGCTGGATCCATGTCCAGTGCCCTCATATCTCTCTTGCACACATCTTTAAACCTCAGCTGTGGTCGCCCAACTGTTCTCTTGCCATCTGCTAATTGTCCGTAGAAGATATCTTTTGGGATGCGACCATCTTCCATGCGGCGAACATGGCCAAGCCAGCGAAGTCTGCGCTGTCTAAGAAGCGTATACATACTTTGAAGGCCAGCACGTGACAACACCTCGACATTTGTCACTTTATCTTTCCACGAGATGCCGAGGATGCGGCGTAGACACCGCAAATGAAAGGTATTGAGTCTTCTTTCTTGCTTAGCATAGGTCGTCCAGGTCTCGCTGCCATATAGGAGTGTGCTGGTGACGCAGGCATTATATACCGCAGCTTTGTTCTTCATTTTGAGTTTAGAGTTTCAGCTAGCTGGCTCTGCGGCTGTCATTTCTGTATCCAGTGAGAATTTTGTCATTGATGGTAGACCAGGTTTCCCCATAGTGATAACACAGCGAACTAAAAGCATAAAGTAATCCCAGGTTCCATATGGAACAGGGAGGAAAAGATGAAGAAATGATGTACATTCTAATTATAATACTTACAGTTTAAAACCAGTGTAAATGTCGATGTTAACATATACACTTTAAAATTAATGGAAGTTTCAAACTTTTCAAATCAGTGTAAACATAAATGAAAACATATTCAATTTATATTGTGAATACTTTTCAATCAGTGGCAATGTAAATGTAAACATATTCTATCTGAGCTATTAACCGTTTCATTTAAATGTAATGCAAAGCTAAAGCTATTCAATTAAAATGTAAAAGAATGTTTTATCCCGAGGGATTAAATTTAATTCTCATCGAGGGTAAATTCTGTGATAAATGGGATGGTAGAATAGAAGAAAGAGGACACATAAGTATGTGTCGGGAAACTCAATACTCAGAAGAGCGTTTCGTTTCTATTCTTTATCATAGTTATTGGTGGTACCAGCAGAAAATACTTTCTCTGGAACAAGAAGGGAGCAGTGGCCTAAGCTTTAAGATGAGGGACCAACTTTGTAGACTCCTTGACATTTCTGGGAAACGAGCTTCACTCTGCAAACTTGACCAGCGACGAGCGAGAGCAGTGTAAAAGGAACCCATCAGCAGGAGCAGAAACTACTATTGGCAGCTAAGTGCAAAATATACGCTGCCAAAGTGAACTTTTTTCTCATCGTCTCTACTAGCAATCAATGATGAAACTGTTCTTTTAAACTATCCAATTATTGTCAAACTGTTAAAACTTAAGTGATTATTAAATTTTGTTATTTGTAATATTACAGATTTTTCGATTTAATCATTTTAAAGTTACTTCATGTTTGTCTCAGTCAATTTACTACACACACTCTAAACAGAGGTATATCAGAATAATAAGAATTCCACTGAGTAAAACAGAAGCGGGGGATTAACGAGCTAAAATTAATCATTTCTTAATTCTTCACAAAAGTGGTCGGCAGATTCTAGAATTAACGTGCTCAGCCAAAGCAGCATTGTTTTCGCTTATCTGAATATCTTGTTAAGACTCCCTTTGTGATAGACGTGTCATTATATTTATATCTACATCTCTGCCATGAGTAATCTTATGAGAAGGCAGACACCTTTGAAGACCATATTAGATACTCTTGAGTTTTGGCCACTGTTGGACCACTACTGCGAAGCAGGGAAGGCAATACCATTACAGTCTTTGCTTTCCTAAAAGTCAACACATCCCCGTAAACACGGCAATGTCACGTCTTCTACAGTACTATAGTCCGTTCGGAAATTCGTTCCCACAGAAAGCGTCAATTTTCTCCAAAACTGTTTGTTGTATGGACATGAATTTTTGCATGCAGTCTTAGATTTTCCATGCAGTTAAGATTTAGCGATGATTACATCCACAGCTGTCGCGAAATTTGCAAAACTGCGATTTTCTTTGATCTTCTTGGAACATTTGCCTAAATCTGTCCGTAACATTAATTCTTACAGTAAATCACAACATTTGTGAGACAAGACGGTTCAAAGGCGTGTCCTAAATGTGTGATTGGTTGTTCACGTGATTTTGATACGAGGAATGATGTTCTGATAATGAACCATGATAGCAGTAAATCATCGGGAAGCTATGACATGTGTTTATGTGTTATTGATTGGCATCACGTGTCCTTTTGGTGATACGAGGAATGATGTTCTGATAATGAACCATGATAGCAGTAAATCATCGGGAAGCTATGACAAATCGTAACTGTTTATGTGTTATTATAGATTGGCATATGAAATTAGTTTATCACAAACGAAGGAATGCGATCGACGTGCCTCATTTCGAATCGGACGACTCCAATAAGTTCACAACAGTTATTGGTTAGATAAACTGCAAGCCATCTCGCTGCCAGTAATCTTCTTCTTCCTGTAGCACGTGTTCTTCACATTTAGCCCAGTACTCTGTGTTTATTCGTGAAAGGGCCTCACGAGTCATGTCTTTAACATCGCACATTTTAAAAGTGGTGTTCTGGGCGGCCACTTGCCCTTTAACTCTAGCCCAAACCAGTTCTATTGGGTTAAGGTGAGAATGGTAAGGTGGGAGTCGAAGAGAAACATGACCCTGCTTTTGGATGATTTTATCAATCAGATACACTTTTGTCTTATTCCTCTGTCTCACAAACTGCAACAACTCTGGTTTTAAATAGCTGTTGTCAGCGAAGATATTTTCATTCACAAGCCACCTCCTGATTTCGTCTTTCGTGCTTGCCGAAGTGGGAGCTTTATCCTCCTGCGCTAGAACATTGTGATAGGACGCATTATCCATCACCAGGCAAGACGGCCTATCTAGAGTTGCGAGGAGTATATTCACTATCCAATCTCGAAAAATTTGCCCATTCATTTCACTATGGTAGTCCCTACCATCTACAGACTTTGACTGAAAAATAAGCTCTGCATCACGGACAAGCTCATTTTGTCTGCTGCCAGCATGTGCTAATATAATGCGTTGACCTTTGCTGCTGGGAATTTTCCTTCTATGGTCTCCGTCAACAGATTGCCATTCTTTCTCGTTCGTATGATGAGCATTAACCCAAGATTCGTCCAAATACACTATATCATAGCCATCTTGCCTTCTCTGACGAATCTGCCTAAGGTATTTGCTTCGAGCTGCAACCAGATGTGGTTTTTCACATAAAAAATTCCTTCCGCCAGACGTTTTTCTAAAAGTGAAGCCGACATTTCTAACAAGTTGATTGGCATTAAACATCTTCAAAATCAAACGTCTAATGACATACTTGTCAAAATCATCAATTTGTTTTCTTCCTTCCTTGTACAATCACCGTCTTGTTGTATCCACCGTCGAAAAGATCTTCTATCCACACCCAGGGCCTTTCGTGTTCTCCTACCTGGTTCTTGGATGCCGTGGTATAAACAATTATCTTAGCCTCTCTGCGAAAATGCCTGTACAATATAACATTTACATTCTGCAAAGTGATAAATTTGCATTTCAGATTCATTGCGCTTTTCATAATTATGCAGTTTAGTTTATTAATATATTATACGCTTGGGTCGTTTTGTTTCGTTGCAGCCAACTCATTGCAATTAGCATACGCCGCTGAAATAATTACTCGCGACTGTGTACAATAGGTGCGCACACGTGCGGACATATAGTCACTACACTAATTCTAAAAAAAATAAAAATATTGAATAGCAGATTTCATCGCTTGTGCTGTGCTGTAACAAAAATTAAGTGCGTAATTTTTGAACGGATATTATAAATTTCCTGTAGAACTAATAAAAATTAACCCACACAACGGAAATAGTTTTTTTTATATAACTTAAAGAAGAAAATTCGAACATGACATGAGTTTTGTAATGGCAAAAAATATATTATAACTGCATTGATATCAGTAGGGCACGTAGCAAATTTCAATAACATCCGTCAAGGGGTTGCAAAGTTACAACGTTCAATGTGTGGGCACGAATTTCCGAACGAACTATAGAGGCTAATTTTACCGGCAAAGAGTTAGTGACGGTGAACCACCAAATCCCAACACCCATTTACTGTGGATTATTATTATACCTGCCAGTTTATCTCCCCCACTGATTAAACAGACTGCGCAGAAGGAAAATACTTCCTATTCGCTTTATTTACTATCTTGCCCTAACACATGGATAAGTTACAGGGAGACGGATATTATAAACTGTGACTCAACCCCTGGAGTGTTTACGGGTTTAGAATTTGGCCGTCCTCAAGACGAGGACTGTTACAGCTTATTTCTAGCATTCTTATTTTCTTGTTTTCCTTTGCTCACCGCTAAGTTTGTTACAGTGTGTGATATTCATTGATGGGGATTTATATATACATTTTTAGGGACTAATTGCTGTCCATATGTATAGTTTTTTTCTGTGCGGTTAATAATTATATATTCTATAGCGGTCGGAATTACTTCACTATTTCATCTGCCACTTTAACGCTGCATTTTCTTTTTTCAGCGATATATATATATATATATATATATATATATATATATATATATATATATATATATATATATATATATATATATATATATATATATATATATATATATATATCTTCTCTCCTGACTGTCATACAACCCTCTCCATTCACATTTGTGAAACTATATCTGTCTACTGTCAAGCATCTCACTCACAGTTTAATAGCCACCAGTCATCTTCGTCAACCACCAAACGACATCTTCTTATTCACCCCTTCTTCTTCGTCATCACTTTCTTTTTATATTTTTTCTTCTTCTGCTCCTTCTTCTTTTTCTCCTCCTCGTTCTTCTTCATCGCCTTCTTCTTCTTCCTTTTCCTCGTTATAATCCTTAGGATTTGTAATGTCCTGTGCCAGTTAAACAATGTGTTTGTATTATTCCCCTGGTAACCACTCCGGTTTCTCTCAAGTTGTTTATCATCATCATCATTCTTACTGTTCTCTCCTTATTGAGCCATCGCTGCATCTGTTCTCCTTCCAGGAAGTTCTGCATCAGATTGCTTCTGTAGCTAATTATTTCACGTGACGTTTTTGCTAGTCCTATGTACAACTTTTTATTGGTCGCTGTGTAGCACGTGCCTGAGGTAGCAATTGTTCAATTCATTCTTTGTCTCATCAAACACACCCCCGCTCCCCTCCCCCCTTCTGTGTAGACATAGCAAGATGTTTTAAACCGTTTTAAAATGTGGTTCAACAGTTTTTAAGCTGTTTTTTTTTCTTTTCGAAGCCTGCAACCATCTGCTGATGGTTTAAAATGTATTTTTAATTATATCTGTCCTTGACCCCCCATTCTTCGCTAATGTCACGCACAAAGAGATCTGTATTATTGTTTGCAAAATTTCGGTGGAGACTAGCTTTTTCTGGAACCAGCTCTTGTCAGATTGTAGCTTTTATCAGGGACAAGCTCTTGTCAGATTGAAGCTTTTATCCGGGGCCAGCTCTGTTAGATTGTAACTTTTATCTGCGACCAGCTTTGTTAGAATATACAGGGTGGTCATAAAGTCTTTCCCTGATTTCAAAAATTAAAAAAAAAAAAGTATTCTGTGCAGAGACACTTGGTTTTTTGGAAATTATTCCAGAACTAAAACAGTTTTTTATGCTATTTGTAGATTTCAACATTTGCGATTTTCAACACTAATATTCGAGGGATAGCAAGTTCTCTTGAGGCACGATAGGTTGATTTCTGAGGACTGCGTTGAAACGCCGTGCGCACTGCGTCCACAGTTTCTTCACTCACACGAGGCCTACCTGCTCTGGGCATGTCACCGACGCTGCCAGTGTCCGTAAACTTTATATACCAAGCTTTGATGATTTTAACATCTGGAGGATCTCGTAAAAATTTGAAATCAGGGAAAGACTTTATGACCACCCTGTACATTTTATCCAGGACCAGCTCTGTTAGAATATAACTTTTATCCGGGACTATGCTGCATTCTCTAATAGTGCTGAAGTGAATTGTTTGGGCCGGTGTAAAGATCATCGGAAAAGTTAAATAAATCTTCATACAAGTACTTTTTTGTCGACCTGATTTCTATTTGTGGCAGTGGTTAAAACGGTAAACACGAGTGGCCTGTAATGTCAGCGTAATGAAAATTCAAGTGTAGGTGGGAGTTTGACAACGATGTTGACTTTTTATATAATTTTAGGAGATTCCGTTATGGAGAAATTGAGTAGTATCTCGCTTACTTTTTTAGCAAAATAAATATTTAAGGTCTGTTTGTTCCTTTCTGTCTGTCTCTGTCTATCGGCCTGTTTGTCCGTCTGTCTGACGCAGTCTGTCTCTTTGTCCGTCTGCATGTCTGTTTTGTCAATCGGCTTTTCTGTCTGTGTCTATCGGTCTGTCTCTGCCTGCGTGTCCATCTGTCTCACTCAGTCTGTCTGTCAGTCTGCCTGTCCGTTTTGTCTGTCGGTGTGTCTGTCTCTGTCTATCGGCCTGTCTACTTGTTAGTCTTTATACGAATATGTATCTCTGTCTGTCTGAGGTTACCAGCCCATTGCAGAAATTCATTAGTTGCCTCTTACGACATGCTTGAGGCGGCAGTAGTACTATTGATCGCATCCTCAGAGAACATCAGGAACAACACGGGACGGGGCTAACGTGTGTCTACAATCGACCTAACAATGGTATAGGTAGTAGTGTAGCTGAAACTGTAGTTGTAAAGTGTTAGAGACTTCACTCTAATAGACCCAGATTTATAAGGTGGAGGTTACCAGTTTTCTTCCTCGCTGCCTTTGCCTTCCCTAAACGCAAGAGCAGAGTCAAATACCCATTTACAGCTGGGGAGACTGCAGAATGACGATACCAGGATTCGTTACCGGAAACCATTACCTTTGCCATGACAGACAAGCGTTACATTTGCTTAGCCAATGCGACGGTCACCACTTACCTGTTTTTGTTACCTATTTACTTGAGACAATCTAATGTTGTCCCGTGTAGTTTCTCATGAGACAACGAAAGAATAAGGCTACTACTCCCTCAAGCGTGTCGTACAGGGCTACTAATATGGGGGGTTGTACATGACGCTGGCTACCTCATCATCTAAAACAAATTGCCGAAGAAAGCACAACCGCAAGCGCCTGTAAATTCTTGGTGCAGGCGTCCTGCAAGGAGGAGCAGCTACATTGGTAGCTCCATGCTTCATAAGGAGCAAAAACGAAAGTGATGATGATAATGAAAGTAGTACTGATTACAGCCTCAATTCCCACCTGTGCAGGTGTTATGGTCCTTCACTCTAAAACGATAGTACATAACGTATAAATAAATTAAGGGGCTGCTGTAAAACTGGTAAGGATATATATAAGTATATAAACCAATAAAACGGTACTGAATCAGTTCTGCAAATGAACGGTTCACATGAAACATAACAGGTATAGCATGTGTTCATTTCCGACTCCTAAAATTTTAATAGTTCGACTCCGACTGCCGACTACGAGTATAGTTTTTGTACTAGTCATATAGCATTTTTGTACTAGTCATTTAGCATTTTTGTGCTAGTCATATAGCCTACAATTCAGAATAGGATTCCTGACATTTTTTTAAAAAACTGACTCCACTAAAAAAATGATCCAGTCCACGACTGCGACTCTCGACTCAGACTCCGACTCCACTAAAAAAATGATCCAGTCCACGACTGCGACTCTCGACTCAGACTCCGACTCCACAGCCCTGGCTTATTTATCTCTCCAGCGTTTACTGTACCGTGCAGTGGAAGCTCCAATGCCCCTTCCCCCACGTGACAAATCTTCCCTTCTTCAGTATTGCAATGAATTATCTGCTTCTGCTATTCCTTTTGCCTGTTATACAAGGCGACTTATGTGTGGTTGGGCATGATGATGATGGCAAATTCATGGTGTCAAACAATTTGCTACAGACACCACCACTGCATGAAAACTCAAATGCTTTGATGCAGGCTTCCTCCAAAGGGGACAACTGTAGTGGTGGCTGTAAGCTGCATAAGGGGGGAAAACAGAAATGAATGAATAAACTATTGCTTTTAATCTGTCTCTCTGTCTGTCCGTTCGTCCGTCCATCCATTCGTCCACCTGCCTGCCTGTCTGTCTGTTTCAGTTAATTCGCTGATTGATTGTATATTCACTTGGTCTCACTTTTTCTTTGCCTTATATATTCACCTATTCACTCGAATGCTCACTGAGTCACTCACGCAAACAGAAGCTGTTCCACATACATTTTTATACGCACTCACATCAACTCTCGTACACTAAAACATTCACTCACGATGTGGAAGACACGTACTTCTTCTTCGTCTTCCTTTTTGCGCTTCTTATGGAGCAACTACTGTAAGTGGTTTCCTCGCAGGAAGCCAATGCCAAGCGTTCACATACTCTTGCAGCAGTAGTTTCTGAGGCGATTTGTTTTACATGAAGAGGTTTCAAACCCCAGGTACAACCTCATTTTAGTCGCTTTGTACGAACACGCCTCAGGGTGCAGTAGTCATGTCTTTCTGTGTCTCTCCAGAGATCCTCAGAGTAAATACATAGGGAAGGCATGGTCACATCCACATTATTTCAGTCAATACTTTTTTCACGCATACTTTCTCACACATCCTCACTCATTCTCACACATCCTCACTCATTCTCACACATTCTCACTCATTCTCACTCATTCTAACACATCCTCACTCATTCTCACACATCCTCACTCATTCTCACACATCCTCACTCATTCTCACACATCTGTGGTAAAGTGGGATGTTATAAATATTTATAGGTGACTTAGTGTACTGACTGAGATCAGCTGTGAAGGTATCTGTATCTAATAAGTGTGGTGTATTACAGATGACCTTACTTTGCTACCACATTTATACCTCAGTCAGACTTATTCTGGAATATTGTGATGACTACGTTGAATGTCTAGGGTTATGATAATGATGAAGTGTATGTTCACAACAACCAACAGACAGATAAACAATTTAATTTAATTCACAATACTTTACAACACTGTGACACTCACATACATAGAACACTCTATAAGACGATCTTAATAAGTCACGTGTTAACTTTTAAAATATGTATTAATTCCTGTCAATAATAGATATCCTGATTCAACTACAAAGTGAACCAGGAATCACAATCAAATGTAATCACAAGTTGTATGTACACGATTTATAGATAGGATCTTTGTATTGACCTATATTATTATTGCAATAGGTGTGTAAGTTGTGCTGTAGTACTATGAGGTAATACTGGCTTTTCAAGCTAGGTTGTTGTTTGTCATCATGACTTCAAGTGTTTGTTTCTGGTGGAAATAATATTGGAAAGGTTCACAGTTTCTTTTTATTTGAAACAAATAAATGTTCCTCTTGATTTAAGGTAAAGTCACTTTTAGAGGGGGGTATACACAAGATTGAGCTGCTCTGGCCACGAAATCTTAACTTCTGTGTGGGCGGAAGGAAACAGTCTCCACTGCTCGCTTGCTTCACCGTGTTCTTGAGAAACAACACTGGTCGATATCGTGACCAAGGAGTATGCTACCAGCCTCTGGATTCAGCAAAACTCAGACCAGGTGCTGCTTTAATACGTTAGTACCACGGTCCCTGAAACAAGAAGGTTGTATCTCCTACTTCAGAACTAATTTATAATCTATTTCCACACTGAAGCACAATACATAACAAACACCGAGTTCAGCGCGGTAGGCCAACTGCTAGCTTCTCATGTAACAGTGTACACCAGTATTCCTCTCCCTAATGGTTACAACGCCTCTGCAATTCCAGCATTATTTCCTTCTATTCAATAAGATAGGTGTCATAGTACTATTTGGCAATCCCATGCAGTTATACTCCTCTCCGACAAGTTTTGTTCATGGGGGAGCAATATCTAGGCTTTGCCTCAAGTTTGTTACTGAACCACACACATACAGACATAAATTATCAATTCACATTCAATTTTCATCAAAAAGATATCAAATATGTCTAGCTTACCACAATTTAAGGAAATATTAAACAAATACGTTGACTGGCGATGAGTTATGGCACAATTCCGATCTGCCTCTGTCCCAGGCTTTCATTAGAAAAATATGAACTGGTTCTCAACGCACTTGCTTCTACACAGTTTAATTTCAAAAAGTGGCACTGAACCGACGCTCCTAATTGACTATATTAAATGGTCTAGCCAATAAGACCATGTTTACAAAAGCATTTGAAAAAAAGTACCCTTCCTACCGTTCCCCTTAACAACCAAAAATAGTATTTGCAGTCGACTAATCATGTTTCGCCTTACATATAATTCTAGCCAATCAAATCGGATTTAACGTGGTGGCCTCATTTCCTCTAAAGCAGTGTCCAAACACGCCATTATGAGCAAATATGATCCTGTGTTGTCAGACAACACCATTATAGTATTTTGGCTATAATTTGTTAATTATTAGACTATTTGCTTAACACCTAACATATTCTTTGTCAGCAAGACCTAAGGCACCCAAATATATAAGTTTAATGGAGCTAAGTGGCTGCGTTCAAAATGTGTATTTTCTTCTACCACCCGTTCATTTCTTTACGATGGGGTGTCTTCTGTACTGTCAGGCTAAAGTCAGGATTTCAGACGTAAAACAGTATTGGGTCATGTTTCCTAATAAGCATTAACCATGTTTTTTAAAACCTAACCTCGTATTGGTAGTGTTTTTGTCCCTGTTTATTTGAAAAAAAGCAAGCCTGCGTGCCTTTCGCGTGGGGTGGCATTAATTTCATATCGCGAGACGGTGGTAGTATTGCATGCGTTCCTCCGTACATCTCTCTCTCTCGCTCTTCTAAGCCCGTCTGTCTTAGTTTACGCAGTGTATATAATGACATTAATGAAATATTAAATCTAGGTCATTAAGCAGTGTTCGTATCTCAAGGTTTTCTAAGAAATACAGTACACGTTTTATTTTTTTTTGAAACGCGTGTAGTTGATGCAGTAGGCTTTACTAGTAAACGTGAAAGCGTTACACTTATGCAGACGAAGAAGAAAAAGGGGATTTCTTGTTTAGCTAGTATGACGTTCTATAACACAGGCGTACGCAATTGTGACCGCACTGATTTTTTTTTTTACCATTCTTCTTTCCTTTTAGTGAATTAATTCGTTAGGCTTTACATTTACTTTTTAATTTAGATATGTGGATTTAGAATGTTTCACGACAAATTCTCCCCACTTAAAACAGATGTTATATGTCAGTCTATAATTCTATATACACATAGAGAAATTTATTATTATTCCTGGGGCTTACGGTGATTTTCATCACACGGATGGCGGCTTAGAAAATCCGCTCCCAGGTTGGTTTTTCCAGAAATATACTCTATGCTGAATTGGAATGGCTGCAAAAGTAAGGACCATCTGAGTAACCTCGAATTTTCATGCCTAGCCTGCGCTAGAAACGACAAGGGTTTGTGATCCGTTTGCAACTTAAATGCCTTCCCATACAGATAAATATTGAACTTCTTGATCGCCCATATTACTGCAAGACATTCTTTTTCGCTAGTTGAGTAATTTGTTTCAGCTTTATTCAACTTTCTGCTAGCATATGCCACTGGGGTTAATTCCCCATTCAGTGCATCTGATTTCTGTAACAGGGTCGCGCCCAACCCGATATTACTTGCATCCGTTCTCACAATGAATTCTTGACTTAAGTCAGGTAATTTCAAAATAGGTTTGCTTGTAAGCTTTTCCTTCAATTCCTGGTATGCCAATTCACATTGTGCTGTCCATGTAATTCGATCTGGATTTCCTTTGCGTGTCAAATCAGTTAACGGTGCACATATGGAGTTAAAGTTTTTGATATAATTTTGGTAGAAATTACATAATGAGACAAAGGATCTCACGTCTTTCTTGGTTTGTGGCCTCGGGGCGTTCTTTAGTTTCTCTAAATTCTTGGGGTCAGGGGTCATGTTTCCCTGATGGACTTGTGTCCCAAGAATTCTAATTCTTTACATCCAACGCAACATTTGGTTGGTCGGGCTGTTAAATTCGCTTCTCTAAGTCGATTAAACAGCGTGTTGAGAGAGTCAATGTGTTCCTCAAATGTTTCTGTTCTATAAGGATATCATCCATGAAATTTGTGATGCATGGATTATTCAGAGGATCCAACAATTTTCTCATCATTCTAGAGAAGACACTGGGCGCATTCTTCAATCCAAATGGCAATCTGTTAAACTCATAGTGTCCCTCTGAGGTACTAAAAGCTAGGTATGGTCTAACCTCAGGCTTTACTGGAATCTGATAGTATCCTTTACTCAGATCCACTTTTGAGAAATATTTAGCTTTATTTAGCCTGGCAAACAACTGATTTGTATCCGGCAATGGATCCACCTGACCTTCTGTGATAGCATTCAGTCTCCTGTAATCTATACAGAGTCTATGTTCTCTAGAGGGTTTCCTTAAGAGCACCACACTGGAACTATACGAAGATTCACTGTGTGAAATTATTCCCTCCTTCAACAAATAGTCTATCTCTTCCTTCAAGGCTTTCTCCTTAGCAAAAGGAATCGAATAGGCTTTCATACAGACAGGTGTGGGGTCTATCAGCTTCATATCATATTCCAATAAGTTTGTATGCCCCGGTCGGTCCGTTAACACCTCTGTATGATCATCTAGAACCTGTTGCACTCTCTCCTTCTGATTTTTCGTTAAATGTGTACTGATTTTCACCTGTGCCGCTGTCTCACAGGGATGTAATGGATATTCAAATGATGAAAGTGGTTCCTTTTTCATCTCCATTGCAATGGACAAGGTCAACAAGTGTGTCTCTTCCTGATTTTCTCTTTCCAAATATTTCTTCAGGAGATTCACATGATAGATTTTTTCTTTCCCCTTCTTATCTATCTTATAATTTGTTCTAGACACCTTCTCTAGAACTGTATATGGACCTTGCCATCCAATTTGTAACTTATTCTGACTACCGGGTAGAAGAAGCAGTACCTTCTCTCCCACAGCTAAATCTCTGTCTTTAGCTTTCCTGTTGTAATAGGCAGCGTGTTTTTTTCCTGGCTTGTCTCAAATTTTCATTGGCAAGTTTCCAGCCAGTTTTTAAACGAGTGGTCAGCTCATTCACATATTGGTATGAGGATGTAATATTTTCCTCTGCCTTTTCATCAGTCCACGTTCTTAACAGAGCTTCGAGTGGACCTTCCAAATAATAATGCTGCCGGGGCCATACCGGTTGAACTATGGGGTACCTCCCGATAAGCAAAGAGGGCGGCGTGAAGGTACTGGTCCCATGTATCTGGTTTTTCGTATGCCAACTTTCTCAGGATCGACATCAACGTGCCATTAAATCTTTCCACTTGGCCGTTCCCTTGGGGATGGTACACACTACAATGGAAGTGTTTGGCCTGGAAGATCCTGAAAACTTCTTCTGTTAGTTTCCCCTTGAACTGAGAGTCATTATCAGTCAAGATTTGATTGGGAAAGCCTAACCTTGTGAAAATTGTGAATAATGCCTCTGCCACATGTTTAGAGTCAATCGATGACAGGGCTACCGCCTCTCCCCACATAGAACAAGTGTCCACCAGAGTCAGAGTGTAGCTGTTCCTGCTCTTAGTTCGAGTGAGAGGTCCCACAATGTCCACGGCAACTCTCTCAAAGGGTGTTCCCACTATGGGCATTTCCCCTAGAGTTGCTGGTGCAGTCCAATGCTTAGGTGCTACTCGTTGGCACTCTGGACAGGATTTTACATATCGTTTGATATCTTCAGTTATCCCTGGCCAGAAATAGTGACAAGCTATACGCTGTCCTGTTGCGCTGATCCCCATATGACCACTGAAGGGAATCGCATGCCCTAGTTCCAACACTTTAGTCCTATATGAAGTGGGAAGGACCAGCTGTCCGTGACCATTGGATTCAGATCCAGCCTTCCTATAAATCAGCTTGTTCTTCATATAAAATTCTCCCTTGCCTGGAGGTGTATGGCATTTGGGCAACTTCTTGAAACACGGCTTGAGTGTCTTGTCCTCCGCCTGTGCCTTCCTCATCTCATCTGGATGAGTATTTATTGGATTTTCCTCCTCCTTTTTGGACTGTGATCTGGTCTGCACCGTTGCCAATATCACAGGTCTCTTGGGATTCCCCAAGAAGACATATCTACACCCCAATATCAGAGGTTAGATTGGCTCATTTATCACTGCTGCTTTTATGATTCCTTCCACATATCGCGTTTTCACATTTATCCGAGCGACGGGAAGTGTCATGGTCGCTACATCCTTGGTTGCAGTTTGAATCTCCACTGTTTCTGTGGTGTATTGATCTGCCTGCACCAGGTGAGAACTCACAACGGAATCATAATCTAGACCTGTATCATATAAGCACCTTATGGTGACTCCATTACAGATGACATCTTCACACACTGGGGGGTGGTATGGTTGCTGTAGTTCTGCAGGTTTGATCTTTTTTCCCTTCTTTCCAGATGTCATAGCAGCACAATGAGGAGGTTTCCTTCTACAATGGTCATTATCATGATTGTCCATCCGACAATTCTTACACCACCTCCTTTTTTGGTTGAAAGATTTTCTTTCATCAAATTTCCTTTCATCGAATTGTGGGGTTTTATTTTTATTGTCATACCGTGGCCTATCAAACTGGTGCTTACCTTTGTTCTGATCTCTAGGATCAAATTTATTAAAGTTCTGTGGTGCCTTAAAATTATCTACCTGTTTCTTTTTATTACTTGATACCTCTGCCTGAGCTGCTTGATACCTTTCAGCGACATTCAGTAACTCACCCAGTCTCTCTGCACCTTGTTCCATGAGAAACTTTCTCAGGTCTGGAGCCATGGACTCTCTTAGTTGTTCTATAAGGATCATTTCCCTAAGATCTTGGGTTTTCCCCAGAGAAGTCCATTTCTCCAAGTATGTCTCTAACCGTGCCGAGAACTGGTGATAGGTTTCACCTGACAGTAGTTTAGCATTCCTAAATTTTTTTCTATAAAATTCACCATTCTTTTCATATCTTAACAAAAGAGCCTGCTTTAGCATGTCATAATTTTCTTGATCATCTCTGCTCATTTTGGCGAAAACATCATAAGCCGTACCACGAAGCCCTTGAGATAACTTTAAGCTCCACCTTTCTCTCTCTAACCCATACGTGGTAGCTAATAGTTCATTTCTATTTAGATAGCTCTCGATATCATCTTCTTTCTCAACAAAATGATCTAAATGAAAGTTCATAGCTGAGGTTGAGGCTCCCTGACTAGCGGAGGCATCAGAGGTAAAGGGACTGGCACCATTTTCAGGAGCATGGCTTTGAAACTCAAACTCCCTTAGTCGTAACTCATGTTCCCTTTGTAATCTCTTCTCCTTTTCTGCTTCCCTCTGTGCAGCCTGTCTTCTTTCTTCTGCTTCCCTTTCTGCAGCCAATCTTTTGTCTTCCCTTTCTGCAGCTAATCTTTTGTCTTCCCTTTCGGCAGTCACTCTTTTTTCTTCTGCCTCCAATTGGAACTTCTTAGCCCCAGCCTCCAATGCCCTAGCCTCTTTTTCAGCCTCAATCTGCAACCTCTTAATTTCTTTTTCAGCCTCTAACTTTCTTTCAGCTTCTTTTTCTAATCTTTCAGATTCTAATTTTCTTTCTTCACGTTCAATATATTTGTCACATTCAGTAGTGACATAGGCAATCATAACTTGCCCGTCCATTCCTAACTCTTTAGCAGCCTGCATAGCAGCAGATCGAAATTTTGCCAGGTCGGCCATTTTCTAACAGGCAAATGTATACAATATTTAACCAAACAATTTTATCTATGTCTAATTAACTAAGGACAACCACAAGCACTGAGAGCTCAACCTTATTTTTCCACCCAAGAATACCTTTTTAATTTTTATTATTTCCAGAAGTGAATTACTCCCAATATATATGCTAGGGGAAGGTTCAATATCCCGGGAGCGAGACCCCAATATATGTGGTAAAGTGGGATGTTATAAATATTTATAGGGGACTTAGTGTACTGACTGAGATCAGCTGTGAAGGTATCTGTATCTAATAAGTGTGGTGTATTACAGATGACCTTACTTTGCTACCACATTTATACCTCAGTCAGACTTATTCTGGAATAATGTGATGACTACGTTGAATGTCTAGGGTTATGATAATGATGAAGTGTATGTTCACAACAACCAACAGACAGATAAACAATTTAATTTAATTCACAATACTTTACAACACTGTGACACTCACATACATAGAACACTCTATAAGACGATCTTAATAAGTCACGTGTTAACTTTTAAAATATGTATTAATTCCTGTCAATAATAGATATCCTGATTCAACTACAAAGTGAACCAGGAATCACAATCAAATGTAATCACAAGTTGTATGTACACGATTTATAGATAGGATCTTTGTATTGACCTATATTATTATTGCAATAGGTGTGTAAGTTGTGCTGTAGTACTATGAGGTAATACTGGCTTTTCAAGCTAGGTTGTTGTTTGTCATCATGACTTCAAGTGTTTGTTTCTGGTGGAAATAATATTGGAAAGGTTCACAGTTTCTTTTTATTTGAAACAAATAAATGTTCCTCTTGATTTAAGGTAAAGTCACTTTTAGAGGGGGGTATACACAAGATTGAGCTGCTCTGGCCACGAAATCTTAACTTCTTTGTGGGCGGAAGGAAACAGTCTCCACTGCTCGCTTGCTTCACCGTGTTCTTGAGAAACAACACTGGTCGATATCGTGACCAAGGAGTATGCTACCAGCCTCTGGATTCAGCAAAACTCAGACCAGGTGCTGCTTTAATACGTTAGTATCACGGTCCCTGAAACAAGAAGGTTGTACCTCCTACTTCAGAACTAATTTATAATCTATTTCCACACTGAAGCACAATACATAACAAACACCGAGTTCAGCGCGGTAGGCCAACTGCTAGCTTCTCATGTAACAGTATACACCAGTATTCCTCTCCCTAATGGTTACAACGCCTCTGCAATTCCAGCATTATTTCCTTCTATTCAATAAGATAGGTGTCATAGTACTATTTGGCAATCCCATGCAGTTATACTCCTCTCCGACAAGTTTTGTTCATGGGGGAGCAATATCTAGGCTTTGCCTCAAGTTTGTTACTGAACCACACACATACAGACATAAATTATCAATTCACATTCAATTTTCATCAAAAAGATATCAAATATGTCTAGCTTACCACAATTTAAGGAAATATTAAACAAATACGTTGACTGGCGATGAGTTATGGCACAATTCCGATCTGCCTCTGTCCCAGGCTTTCATTAGAAAAATATGAACTGGTTCTCAACGCACTTGCTTCTACACAGTTTAATTTCAAAAAGTGGCACTGAACCGACGCTCCTAATTGACTATATTAAATGGTCTAGCCAATAAGACCATGTTTACAAAAGCATTTGAAAAAAAGTACCCTTCCTACCGTTTCCCTTAACAACCAAAAATAGTATTTGCAGTCGACTAATCATGTTTCGCCTTACATATAATTCTAGCCAATCAAATCGGATTTAACGTGGTGGCCTCATTTCCTCTAAAGCAGTGTCCAAACACGCCATTATGAGCAAATATGATCCTGTGTTGTCAGACAACACCATTATAGTATTTTGGCTATAATTTGTTAATTATTAAACTATTTGCTAAACACCTAACATATTCTTTGTCAGCAAGACCTAAGGCACCCAAATATATAAGTTTAATGGAGCTAAGTGGCTGCGTTCAAAATGTGTATTTTCTTCTACCACCCGTTCACTTCTATACGATGGGGTGTCTTCTGTACTGTCAGGCTAAAGTCAGGATTTCAGACGTAAAACAGTATTGGGTCATGTTTCCTAATAAGCATTAACCATGTTTTTTAAAACCTAACCTCGTATTGGTAGTGTTTTTTGTCCCTGTTTATTTGAAAAAAAGCAAGCCTGCGTGCCTTTCGCGTGGGGTGGCATTAATTTCATATCGCGAGACGGTGGTAGTATTGCATGCGTTCCTCCGTACATCTCTCTCTCTCGCTCTTCTAAGCCCGTCTGTCTTAGTTTACGCAGTGTATATAATGACATTAATGAAATATTAAATCTAGGTCATTAAGCAGTGTTCGTATCTCAAGGTTTTCTAAGAAATACAGTACACGTTTTATTTTTTTTGAAACGCGTGTAGTTGATGCAGTAGGCTTTACTAGTAAACGTGAAAGCGTTACACTTATGCAGACGAAGTAGAAAAAGGGGATTTCTTGTTTAGCTAGTATGACGTTCTATAACACAGGCGTACGCTATTGTGACCGCACTGATTTTTTTTTTTACCATTCTTCTTTCCTTTTAGTGAATTAATTCGTTAGGCTTTACATTTACTTTTTAATTTAGATATGTGGATTTAGAATGTTTCACGACAACATCCTCACTCATTCTGACTCATTCTCACTCATTCTCACACATCCTCACTCATTCTCACACATCCTCACTCATTCTCACACATCCTCACTCATTCTCACACATCCTCACTCATTCTCACACATCCTCACTCATTCTCACACATCCTCACTCATTCTCACTCATTCTCTCTCATTCTCACACATCCTCACTCATTCTCACACATCCTCACTCATTCTCACACATCCTCACTCATTCTCACTCATTCTCACTCATTCTCACACATCCTCACACATTCTCACACATCCTCACTCATTCTCACAACCTCGGGTACTGTTGTTCTTCTCGTTGCTGTGAGTATTGATCTGTCCACCACTGGAAATGTTACAGCGGTCAAGTTTGGTCAAATCAGGACCTTCACAACAGCGTTAGTACTCTTTAGGGTCTGGTCAGGGGAATTATTACCCTTTACTGAGAACTAGCCTCTTGACATTCTCTGACCTTGCCTAGTAATCACTTCGGATCTCTCTCTCTCTCTCTCTCTCTCTCTCTCTCTCTCTCTATATATATATATATATATATATATATATATATATATATATATATATATATATATATATATATATATATATATATATATATATATATATATATACACACATATTTTTTTTTAATCAACAACTCTATTTTTAACAGTCATAGACTGGGTGATGCGCCAGACAACAGAGGGCAGTCCAAGAGGAATAAGATGGGCTACATTTTCTACATTGGAAGATCTGGAATATGCAGATGACATTGCACTACTATAGCACGTTTCACTAGCTTTGCCCAACTTCAAAATGCTATATCTCAGCGAATATATAACGCATATAAGTGAAATTTTGTGTGTGAATTTGAAATGGTATAGACCCTATGAATTAAATTTTTCATTAAAATGCGGCCATTGGTTTAAATTTTCGTTTCTTTGCGATATAATATAAAATCCTACTTGCCAACACACATCACACGCACACATATTGAAATGTCTACAGTAAATTATACGACCTCATTTGCACATTTTTGGTTTATCAAGCAATTGGCATGATTTTTGAGTGAAATTGCGTGAAATCGCACTTCTTGAACATAAAACAGTTTATATCCGGTGCAACGCACACATTGTCAATCAGAGGTGTGTCTACAAAAATTATTGTGTGGTTAAGAAGGAAAAATGAGTCTGCGAGTACATTTTATGACATTACAGCAAATCACAAATAGGATTTTTAAGTATTTCTGCAATGAAGCTACTCGAGGAAAACTATATCATTCTATTTCAAACCCACAAAAGAGGACTATTCACGCCTTGGGGATAAGCAAACGATCATTGCACCGCTGGATAGTGACATCTGAAATGTCTAATTCCAGTGTTTTACACACGAAAATTAGGCCAATGTCGTAAATTTATTTTGAGAGAAAAGAGTCGTAGAAATAGTGGTCCGGTTTAGAGTGGAAAATGATGATGGAAAGCTCAGTGATAGAAAATGTAGAGATTTAATAGTTACTTCACAGCGTGCTGGAGGAGAGTAAAGACAGACTTATTTACGACAAATCGTGTCTCTCAATCTTCTCTTTCACTCTCCTGGTCAAACAATTATTTGCCAGTTTTCCAGACTCGCATCTGCGCGCTCACCGATTTGGTGTTTTCAAACACGCACACGACGTTGATACAAACTATATTAAACGAATAAGGGAAATGTTGGGCTTTGGGTATATCCAACACACAGAACTAAATGAGTTTAGGTGATTTTATTCACTTTAAACATCAATCACTAAAAATATCAGATATTACATAAATTATCATAAGTACACAAATGCAAATAACAAGTTTGGGAGGGGGTGAAGAAGATTGGTATCGACTAAGCCCTTCCCGCTCATTAGACAAAGACAAACCCAGTCCAGAGATAGATAATATCAGGAACATAGGTACGTTAACCTAACAGTGAAGTTAATTACTCTGAAAGAGGTGTTACAAAATTAGGTATAAGTGATAGAAAAAACCTGTTCTTCCCAGCTGTTCTTCCCTTTACTAAGCAAATGGAAAGGAGGTGGTTTTAAACAGAGTTAACAAATTATCAACTATCCCACTTAAAGGAACAATGTAGGGTATACAGAAAAGATATATATATTACCAGGTAAGCAAGTTAACAAAATGGTCACACAAAAGAATTAATTTCCTGTCATTCATACACGCGCTAGCAAAGGCCTTCACTCATCTTGCTCTCACTTACCGATTGTGAAAAAATCTTGCACTCCATAGAATAACACAACAGCAGTTACACCTCAAACTAAATGTATGAGTGTTTGTTCAAGTTCTAGCCCCAGATTATCGGGTAGGCGGTCAGCACATAAAAGGATCCCGTAATCGCTGGAAAATGAATCTGTAGTTGTGTCTCTTTTCTTAATAACAGTTTCTATGGGAGGGCACGGTCTCTGATACCGGGGTGAGGATGGTGTGGTCTATTTGACTATGCCGCGGATAATAAAATTCTTACGCGTGCTGGTACACTTTATCCGTGAGGTATGGTTTAAGTCCAGTGAGAAAAAAACTAGTCACATCACTGTTCAGGAAATTATGAATTATCTCTCTGTGTCAGTAAACTAACAAAGCTCGGGCCAGTGTTCTTCTTCCCGTTACGACTTAAGTTGTTTGATGGTGCGTTAAATTTGTCTTTGGGTGTGCTTTCTTTGCTATAAGTTAGATAGCGGAATTCCAAACATAGAATCGCCTCAAAGATTAAAAATTTACACAGTCTCAACAAGTTCTGCGTCAGGGGAACTCTACACACTGTTTATGCTTTGCTTTGCTTAGATTGATTTCTTTATTGCTTTCTTAATGCTGGGATCGCACAGGTTACGATCACTCGCTTTGCACAGAATTAGAAATCACTGCAAATATATATAAATCCAGGGGAAAATCTATAACAAGATTTCAATAAAGCTAGTGCTTCTGTAAAGGTCTGGCCAGCGAGTGATAACGTGTCTAGTTCTTCATGGTCTATTTAGCTAAAATGAAATGTAAGTTGAGTGGGACATGATAAACTTGACAACTTATTTGATCTCACGAACTTTTGGGGATCTGACCTCCAAATCAAGAGAAAAAGCCGCCCCCTGGTCTTCGTATCCGCTCGCTGCTGCCCGTTTCGCTTTCCCCCGTTCGCTCGGTTCCTCGATTGACACCGAGACGCGAAATTAGCGGCAAGCAACTGCGTCTCGTATCAGGGAAAACTACTGTCTTTGATAGCGCCGATAGTCTCCCTTAAGATCCCTCGGTCTGTCTCTTTGATCTCGTCGCTGTATCCTACATGAGTCCCGGTGGAATGCGTTCTGGCAAACGAAAAGTTACAACAAATGTTCAGGGGTTCTAATGTTATGAAAAGCTAAAGGTCCCTTTAAATCATCCATCATATCAGGGAAAATTCACTTGTCAAACTAGACGTACGTCACAATCGTCCCCACTTTTAGACATGAAACCATTTTTCATGTTTTCATTTTTGACAATGGAGGTGACCTGATTGGTGATTTTAGGATGAGTGGTATCTTCAGTTTGCTCTTCTTCCTCTGTAGACCAGTTTCTACTCAGAAAATTAGCCCCGACATTCTGTCTTCCCGGAATATATTCCACTTTGAAAGAATAGACGCTTAGAAGGAGGGCCCAACGCATGATCCTAGCGTTAAATTCTTTATTGGCACCAAGAAATGCTAACGGAGCGTGGTCTGTTTGCACCGTGAACGATGTACCATAAAGAAACTCATGATGGCGTCTGATACCGTCAATCAGAGCAAGACATTCCCTTTCAACTACGCTGTAGTTCCGTTCCGCTTTATTTAATTTCCGACTGCCATAGGCAACTGGAAATAGCATGTTCAGGTCACTGTCATCGGCTTGAAGCAGTGTTGACCCGATGCCCTGACCTGACGCGTCGACTCTCAGTACAAAAGGTTTCTTGAGGTCAGGCAACCTCAAAATGGGGTATGCAGACAACTGTCCTTTCAAAGTGCTATACGCGTGTTCGCACTTTTGATCCCATATGACCTTATCAGGACAACCTTTCTTTGTGAGGTCAGTCAGAGGTGCCGTCAGTCCGTTGAAGTTCTGGATGTACTTCTGATAGTATGCACATAGCGATATGAAGGAACGTACGTCTTTCTTCGTTCGGGGTCTTTTTGCTGCCACTATTTTCTCCACGTTCTTCTTAATAGGCCAACTGCATCCGTGAGAAATAGTGTGCCCCAGGAAGTCTAACTGTTCAAACCCGATGAGACATTTGCTAGGTCTGGCTGTGAGACCCGTTTCCTGTAGTCTCCTGAGGAGCATAGCAACCGTAGCAATATGTTCTTCATAGGTTTCCGATGCAATTAAGATGTCATCCATGAAATTATGGATATGGGGACTTTGCAAAGGTTCTAGAAGCTTCCTCATCATCCTGGTGAACACTCCTGGTGCGTTATGCAAACCAAACGGCATCACGTTAAATGTGTAATGTCCTTCACTAGTGCTGAAAGCTAACAAAGGTTTAATTTCCTCCTTGACTGGTATTTGATAATAATCTTTACTGAGGTCAATCTTGGAGAAGATCTTAGCTTTGCTGAGCTTGGTGAACAACTCAGAAACAGTTTGGAGAGGTTCGGGCTGGAATTCCGTTACAGCGTTTAGCAACCTGTAATCAATGCACAGCCGAACTTCCTTATTGGGCTTCTGCAACAGCACTACGCTCGAGCTGTAAGGAGATGTAGACTCACTGATAATTCCTGCCTGACGCAGCTTGTCTATTTCTCCGCGAAGTGCATCAGCTTTAGCGTACGGGATGGGGTAAACTCTGGTTTGAACAGGGGTCTCGTTTGTTAATTTCATATCAAATTCAATGAGATTTGTTCGACCAGGTACATCCGTTAAAACTGCACTGTACTGTTTTAGTAGAGCCCTAGTTTCTGTTTGTTGTTCTGGTGAGAGATTGTCGCCGAACTTGACATCTTTAAAGGATTCTGTGGGTTGCAGTGGATACTCCATGCAACCATCATCATCTTCCTCGTCTTCCGTTGCTATGGCGACAGCCAGGAGATGCTCGGAGGATGGCACCGGTCTTTCCAAATATTTCTTTAGCAGATTTACGTGGAAGACCTTCTCCTTTCCTTTGATGGAGATCTTGTAGTTGGTACGTGAGATCTTTTTAAGGACGGTAAACGGTCCTTGCCATCCGATGCGAAGTTTATTGCTTCCGGTTGGAAGTAGCAATAGGACTTTCTCCCCCTGGTTGTAGTTCTCTCTCTTTTGCAGCTTTGTTGTATCTTTTAGTAATTTTAGCGCGGGCTTTCTTAAGGTTGGTAGTAGCTAGATCCCATCCTAGCTTTAGCCTTTCCTTAAGCTCAGATACATACTTGCTTGCAGAGACGACTGTCTCGTCAGCCTTCTGGTCTGTCAGGGACCGAAGTAAGGCTTCTAGTGGCCCCTTAATAGGTCTGCCAAATAAAAGTGTAGCTGGCGCAAAACCCGTAGACGCTTGGGGTACCTCTCGGTAGGCGAATAAGGCAGCCGATATATATTGGTCCCAGTCTTCCGGTTTCTCCTGACCCAGCTTACGTAACATCATGGTGAGGGTACCGTTAAAAACGTTCCACGAGCCCATTTCCGGCCGGATGGTAGGGACTTGTGTGGATATGTTTGGCCCTCAAGATCTTAAAGATCTCCTCCATTAACAGGCTACGGAATTGGGATCCATTGTCCGTCAAAACTTGTTGAGGGAATCCCAACCGTGTAAAAATTTGCACAAGGGCTTCTGCGACATGCTTGGAATTAGTGCATGGTAGCGGTACGGCTTCGGCCCACATAGTGCAAGTGTCAACTAAGGTCAGGATGAACCTGTTCCTTCTTTTGGTCTTTTCCAGAGGACCAATAATGTCGACAGCAACCCGTTCAAATGGAGTCCCTACTATTGGCATTTGCCCCATAGGTACTGGGGGTGTCAAGTGCTTGGGTGCTACCCGTTGGCACTGGGCGCAGGATTTCACGTACCTGACAATGTCAGAGTTCATTCCTGGCCACCAATAGTGGTTTTTTATTCGCTGAATAGTGGCGTTTTGTCCCATGTGTCCGCTAAAGGGAAGAGAGTGCCCCATTTCTAAGATCTGGTTTCTGTACTGCGTCGGTACTAGGAGCTGGTTATTCCCCGTGTCCGGGTTGCCCGTTCTACGATACAATACACCATCCTTAGAAAAGATGTCTCCGTTGTGTCTGGGGTCCTTAGCCATGGGCAGTTTTTTTTTAAAGCAGGGCGCCAGAGTAGGGTCCTTTTGTTGCGCCTCCTTCAGTTCATTCGGCAACAAGTTTGGCGCAGGCTCCCTCTCCTTCTTGGCTTGCCCTCTTGTGGTTACCGCTGCCACAATCGGCTCCTTAGGTCTCCCAATGAACACATATCTACATCCCAGGATAACTGGGTAGATCGGATCATCCATTATGGCCGCTTTAATAACTCCTCTGACAAAGTCAGAGTGTATTTCTACCAGTGCGATAGGAAGCGTCCTGGGTGCATCACTCCTGAAAACTCCACTAAGTTTGACGGTTTCCTCTGTCTCCTGACCGGGTTTGACTAGGTGCCTAGCGACAATACAATCAAAACTTAATCCAGTGTCAAAAAGACAAGTAGTGGAGGTACCGTTCAAAATTACAGTTCCTCGAGTTGAGGGTCGGTCCCCCTCAGGTTGAGAATCACTGACATTGACTCTACCTTTCGAGGCTGTATGCAAACATCCAATGCGGTTTGCACCGGTTTGTTTGCCCTGATCAGACGTTCCTGGTGTAGGGGTCTTCCCTTTTCCTTGACCTTGGTGGTCGCGCTGCCACGTAGGCTTGTTGGGTTGATCAGAATTTTTGTTGGGGGGGTATCGGGTTTTGTAGAATTTCGATTTTTCCTGGGGAGGTTTCTGGGTATTGTTATCTCGTTGGTTATAATGTTGAGAGGAAGTGGAAGAATAGGATGCCTGCTCTAGATTCTGTTTTCGAGATGGCTCATCGGTGGGTTTACGTTTAGTGCTGGGAAGTTCGGCCATTGCATTGCTATAGCGTTCGGCTTTATTGAGTATGTCTTCAAGCCTGACTGCCCCCTGTTCCGCCAAAAATCTACGTGTTTCATTCGACAAAGTGGATTTTATCTGCTCCACAAGAACAAGTTCGAGGAGTCCCTCATATGAAAGAGGTAGGTCAGATAATTCAATGCACTTTGTCAGATAACTCGTGAGACGTGAAGAGAACTGGGGAAATGTTTCCGTGCTCTCTTTTCGGCTGTTTCTGAACAACTGCAGAAACTTTCGGGCAGTCATCTCAAACTGCTGTAGTAAGGCCTTTTTCAACATGTCGTAATCATGTTGATTCGGTCCCAGCTTTGTGTACACGTCATAAGCATTGCCTTTCAGTGACGTTGAAAGTTTGAGCGCCCAGCGGGTACTCTAAAACCCATAAAGATTCGCGAGTCTCTCGAATTTTTCTAGGTAGCTGTCAATTTTTTCGTTAAGGCTAGGAAAAGATTCTAAAGAAAACGACATAGCAGTTAATTGGGCAGATTGAGTACTGGAGAGGTCCATTGATTGAGACTGGGGCGAAGACGGCTCTCCGTTAGTCGAAGTAGAGGCGCCCCGACTCTCTAGAGCCTTAAGCGCCAGTTGATGCTGTCTTTCCTTGTCTCTCTCTCTCTCTCTCTCTCTCTCTCTCTCTCTCTCTGCGAGTTTCTATCTCTGCTTCAATTTTCTTCTGTTCCAAAAGACGTTCTTCCGCTTCTTTCTTATCTGCCCTCTCCTGGGCTTCTCTCCTCTCTGTTCTTTCTTTCTCTTCCTTCCTCTCAGCTTCTGCTCTCTGTTGCTCCGCCTTCCTCTCAGCTTCGGCTCTCTGTTGCTCCGCGTCATATATTTCCAATTCCTGGTTAATAAACGCGTTTGCTGCTTCTGCATCTAATCCTGCCTCTTTCGCTTCCAGCCTCAAGATGAACCTCATCTTTATCCTCTCTGCCATTGTTAAAGAATAAGATGAAGTATGCCTAGAGAACTAGTAAGAAGAAACGCGAAAGGGAGGAACTCTGAACCGCTACGAGAGAAGAAAAAAAAACACAAGTATAAATTTACCTGTGTTACCTCCTACCTGTACTGTGCAAACTTATCGCTGCTATTATCTGGCAATTAAGGCTCTAAACGCAAGCGACTATGCCACTAAATGGTAAGTTACACTGGAAAAGAATCTACTTTTACTAACAGTCGAGAAAAATTTATATTAAAACAATTTAAAAGAAAAAAAAATTTTTCCTAAATTTTAAATCTCTGACAACAAACTCCGTCCCTAAAGTCAATTATTGAGATGAGACGTTGTTAACTTAATTTTTAAAAATCAGAACAATCCGTCTTTAGCTAAGCTCAACTCTTTTTGACTTCAAAAACCTTAGTGACTGTAAAACAATCACGCAATCCCAGCAACTTTTATAAAGAAAGAAATATAATTATCTCCGCCTGAGGATAATTAAAATAGCAAATATATTTGTTTGTCTGTACTTTCTACTGCTGTGGAGAGAAAACAACCTGTAAATATGCTGTGTGGACAACCCAAATACTTAAAGAACGTTTGTCTAGGGGTGTAATTATTTATTTATTTCCCTAATTCACAAAGACAAATCATTCACACTCTACCTAGTTAGACCCAAACTAAATCAGACTCAAAATATCTTTAACCCGGCTATGCGATTGCCTCAAATGTAGCTCAAGATCCCAGAACCAGCCCACAAATATGTGTGCATCAAATGTATCTCAAAATTATCCCGGCGAGCCGGCCAAATATTGTCGTAAATTTATTTTGAGAGAAAAGAGTCGTAGAAATAGTGGTCCGGTTTAGAGTGGAAAATGATGATGGAAAGCTCAGTGATAGAAAATGTAGAGATTTAATAGTTACTTCACAGCGTGCTGGAGGAGAGTAAAGACAGACTTATTTACGACAAATCGTGTCTCTCAATCTTCTCTTTCACTCTCCTGGTCAAACAATTATTTGCCAGTTTTCCAGACTCGCATCTGCGCGCTCACCGATTTGGTGTTTTCAAACACGCACACGACGTTGATACAAACTATATTAAACGAATAAGGGAAATGTTGGGCTTTGGGTATATCCAACACACAGAACTAAATGAGTTTAGGTGATTTTATTCACTTTAAACATCAATCACTAAAAATATCAGATATTACATAAATTATCATAAGTACACAAATGCAAATAACAAGTTTGGGAGGGGGTGAAGAAGATTGGTATCGACTAAGCCCTTCCCGCTCATTAGACAAAGACAAACCCAGTCCAGAGATAGATAATATCAGGAACATAGGTACGTTAACCTAACAGTGAAGTTAATTACTCTGAAAGAGGTGTTACAAAATTAGGTATAGGTGATAGAAAAAAACCTGTTCTTCCCAGCTGTTCTTCCCTTTACTAAGCAAATGGAAAGGAGGTGGTTTTAAACAGAGTTAACAAATTATCAACTATCCCACTTAAAGGAACAATGTAGGGTATACAGAAAAGATATATATATATTACCAGGTAAGCAAGTTAACAAAATGGTCACACAAAAGAATTAATTTCCTGTCATTCATACACGCGCTAGCAAAGGCCTTCACTCATCTTGCTCTCACTTACCGATTGTGAAAAAATCTTGCACTCCATAGAATAACACAACAGCCGTTACACCTCAAACTAAATGTATGAGAGTTTGTTCAAGTTCTAGCCCCAGATTATCGGGTAGGCGGTCAGCACATAAAAGGATCCCGTAATCGCTGGAAAATGAATCTGTAGTTGTGTCTCTTTTCTTAATAACAGTTTCTATGGGAGGGCACGGTCTCTGATACCGGGGTGAGGATGGTGTGGTCTATTTGACTATGCCGCGGATAATAAAATTCTTACGCGTGCTGGTACACTTTATCCGTGAGGTATGGTTTAAGTCCAGTGAGAAAACTAGTCACATCACTGTTCAGGAAATTATGAATTATCTCTCTGTGTCAGTAAACTAACAAAGCTCGGGCCAGTGTTCTTCTTCCCGTTACGACTTAAGTTGTTTGATGGTGCGTTAAATTTGTCTTTGGGTGTGCTTTCTTTGCTATAAGTTAGATAGCGGAATTCCAAACATAGAATCGCCTCAAAGATTAAAAATTTACACAGTCTCAACAAGTTCTGCGTCAGGGGAACTCTACACACTGTTTATGCTTTGCTTTGCTTAGATTGATTTCTTTATTGCTTTCTTAATGCTGGGATCGCACAGGTTACGATCACTCGCTTTGCACAGAATTAGAAATCACTGCAAATATATATAAAATCCAGGGGAAAATTTATAACAAGATTTCAATAAAGCTAGTGCTTCTGTAAAGGTCTGGCCAGCGAGTGATAACGTGTCTAGTTCTTCATGGTCTATTTAGCTAAAATGAAATGTAAGTTGAGTGGGACATGATAAACTTGACAACTTATTTGATCTCACGAACTTTTGGGGATCTGACCTCCAAATCAAGAGAAAAAGCTGCCCCCTGGTCTTCGTATCCGCTCGCTGCTGCCCGTTTCGCTTTCCCCCGTTCGCTCGGTTCCTCGATTGACACCGAGACGCGAAATTAGCGGCAAGCAACTGCGTCTCGTATCAGGGAAAACTACTGTCTTTGATAGCGCCGATAGTCTCCCTTAAGATCCCTCGGTCTGTCTCTTTGATCTCGTCGCTGTATCCTACATGAGTCCCGGTGGAATGCGTTCTGGCAAACGAAAAGTTACAACAAATGTTCAGGGGTTCTAATGTTATGAAAAGCTAAAGGTTCCTTTAAATCATCCATCATATCAGGGAAAATTCACTTGTCAAACTAGACGTACGTCACAGCCAAGAGTGGTGGATAATTTTGACAGAGAATTGATCCGCAGAGAAATTTGCAATATGTTTCACAATAATGAGGCAGTGACTATAAGGAAATTGAAAATTTGGTTAAGAAAGAATAATGACATTGATATTTCCAAATCTATGCTATGGAGGACTATTAGGAGTTTGGGATTCACTTTTAGAAAATATGTTGGTGGTAGAAACCTTATTTGTGAGAAGCCTCATATAGTTGCAATGAGAAGCAAATATTTACGCGAGGTCAGAGAAATGAGAAGAGATTGTTATGATTTTGTGTATTTAGATGAAACTTGGATCAATGCGCACCACAGTAATGAACGAGAATGGCAATCATCTGATGGAACAACTAAGAGACTAGTACCAAGCAGCAAAGGACAGCGCCTAATAATTGCACATTTAGGAAGCAGTCATCATGGGCTTCTAAATAATACTGAACTCATATTTGTTTCAAAATCCACAGATAATAGGGATTACCATGCAGAGATGAATGGCAAGATATTTCAAGATTGGATTGTGAATCATGTACTTCCTTCCTTGGATAGACCGTGGTGTTTGATAATGGACAATGCCTCATATAACAACGTTGTGGCACCAGAAGATAAAGTTTCTAATTCACCAAGTATTAAAGATGTAATAAAGATTTGGCTGACTATAAACAACATTCCATTCAACGAAATGTCCATGAACCTGAATTACTTGGAATTGTAAAAAAAGACACAGCATACAAAGATATTTCACATAGACAAGGCAATCCATGAACATGGTCACAGATGTTTAAGATTACCTCCTTACCATTCTCACTTAAACCCAATAGAATTAGTATGGGCTAAAATTAAGGAACAGGTAGCAACAGAAAATAGAACGTTCAAATTAAAAGATGTTGAAATACTTATAAAAGCCGCCATCTCCAATATAGCCAGGGATTATTGGAAGAAAAGTGAGAACCATGTGTTACAAGAGGAAGAGGAATATTGGAAGAATGATGGTTTGTCCTTCATTCAGCCGAGATTGATTTTCAGTTTCTCAGAGACATCTCATTATGATTCGGATGAAGTTTAATTTCTTTAAAGATGACCTTACCGTTATTTACAAGCACATTAGAGGAGCAACGTTCCATTATGATATTTATGAACCGCAAAGAGATGATACCCATTGAAATAATTAGATCAAGGAAGGTCCAGTTTGGTAGCGCATTAAATGTCAATGACAAACAATGTCACGAGTATTTCGCATGCAGATCATTTAAGAAATCATCTTCAACACGTATTCAATTGCAAACGTGATGGCCACATTATTGTAATAGTAGACACTCCTATGCCTAATCAATTCACAGAATCTGTGCATGAAGTGGTAAAATTTCTTTTCTCGATACACAATAATTAGTATGCCGACAAAGATCAAAGGATTTCATCCGTTTATGGGAACTGGACAAGATGCACAGATATAAAGTATATATTTGTTGGGTCTAACCCAATATAACATCGTATGCAAAAAATGGCATTAATACGTTAGACGGTTAATCAGATAATTACATTTGAAGTTGGGCAAAGCTAGTGAAACGTGCTATAGCACATTCACATCAACACATCCAGGAAAAAATGGATAGGCTTAATAAGTATAGCCAGCAGGTGGGCTTGAACATCAATTTAAAGAAGTCAGAGGTCATGACGCTCAATGTGAGCAACCATGAGCCCATATCAGTAAGGAATCAGCAACTGGTACAGACAAACACCTTCACATACCTAGGATGCATAGTAACACCAGACGGCGGGGCAGGCAAAGACATCAACATCAGAATTAATAAAGGAGTAACAGCCTTTTTTTAGCCTAAACAACATCTGCAAGTCCTCTCAATACAGCATAAGCACAAAATTAAAATTATATCAGAGCTGTGAGCTCTCTGTGCTTCTCTATGGTGCGGAATGCTGGAGAGTTACAGAGAAGGAAATGTCGAAATTGTCCTCTTTTCACACAACATGCCTAAGAAAAATTTCCGAATCTTTTGGCCGAATACCATCACCAACCAAGATCTGCTTACTCGGAGCAAGCAGGAGGACATGCACACCATCATAGCTGGCAGACGCTGGAGCTGGGTTGGCCATGTCCTCAGAAGAGACCCCGATGCCATCACAGGAACAGCTATGCTTTGGACCCCTGAAGGAAAACGAAAGAGAGGCCGATCAAAAACAACCTGGCGGAGGACTGTGGAGGCTGAGATGCAAAGAATGAACCAGAGTTGGGGGACTGTACGAAGGATGGCCACCGATCGAGCAAAGTGGAATCAATTTGTTGTTGCCCTACAAGACACCACTAGGCGTGATGGCCACTGACTGCTTTGACGGTCGGTGGTTAAGGATCTAAGAATTCCCCAATGAAACTGGACAGAAGAGTATCTTGATTGTCTGTTGATTTAATCTGCATCTCCGCACCTTCCTGTCTCCAGTTCAAGTTGTTGGCTTCTTTCCATAATCAAACTGTTTGCTCGCTGTGAATGACGCGATCGTCTCTTCCTTTTAGCCATCTTATCAATTTGATCCATAATAATAAGTCTGCAATACTTTAAATTAAAATTGTGTCTTGAAGAAACAATAAAAAAACTTACATTTTAAGGTTATTTTTAAGAAAAATGACGAGTTAAATCCGTTTCCCGAATGACACTGGACAGAAGAGTATCTTGATTGTCTGTTGATTTAATGCACACCGTCACACTTTTTCTATTTTCGCGAGAGTACATTTAAGGGGAAATAATACAATGTTATTATGTAACTTTCAACCACAGTTGCACCCCCTTAGCCCTGCTCGAAAGTTAATGCACTCTCTCGAAAATAGAAAAAGTGTGCAAATAACGGTGTGCAAAGTGTGACAGACCGACCGACCGAAGTACCTTACGGCGGGAACTATGGTATTATATATATATATATATATATATATATATATATATATATATATATATATATATATATATATATAATATATATATATATATATATATATATATATATATATATATATATATATATATAATCATATCATCATCATCGTTTTCTATTTCGCTCCTCATAGTGCATAGATCCACCTCTGCGGCTGATCCCCTTGCATGAAAGCTGCACAATAGCATTCCCACGCTTTTGCAGAGGTAGTTTCTGGAGCAATGTGTTTTACCTGATGAAGTTGGCAGCACCTGGCATAACCTCATATTAGTCGCCATGTACGACATGCATGAGCGATCAGTAGTCTTATTCTTTCACTGAAGCTTCTGTATTTAAAAAGGATCCCGTTACACGCCCATTGAGGCATATTGGGAATATGGTGTTAGGCCCATATTTTCTTGACCATCGGCACACTAGGGGTGATGTGTTCAGCATCACGCCGGCCGTCTTAACCTTCCCCGGATTAGTTGTCTACACGTTGTATTCTCATGTTCAGATTTGTTGTCTACACATTGTATTCTTATGTTCAGATTAGTTGTCCACACGTTGTATATGTGCCACTTTTCCTCACTTAAACCCAATTACAGCGCAAGTCACAGCTTCAGATCGACTCTAACCATGTGTGCCCCGTATGTGGCAGGGCCTGTAGGGCCAAAATAGGACTAATTAGCCACATGAGATCACGGCACAGATGTGTCACAACTCAAGTCTGAAGCTGTCGGCATCTTCGCTTGCGATGGGCAACTATTATTTTTATTATTATTATGTGCCACAGAAGTCCAACATCAGGAAATACAATTTATAACATCTCATCATTCATTATTTTATAACATCTCATCATTCATTATTTTATAACATCTCATCATTCATTATTATTTCCCGTTTTGCTCCTTATAGAGCATGGAAACACCAGTGCAGCTGGTCCACTAGCAGGAAGCCTACATCAAAAATTCTTGTGCAGTTGTTTCTGTAGCGTTTTCTTTTATATGATGAGATTGCCAGCCTCATGCACCGCCTTGTACGACATGCCTGATGAAGTTGTAGCCTTATTCTTTGTTTGTCTCATCATAGACTCCTGGTATCAACAAACAGGGACGAATAACTGACACATAAATACACATAAAGGTGTCCATAAAAGATTGTACCCTTTTCAAAAAATTTATTCTCGGCCCCATGATGTGGTACGAGGATGCTTTCTATCGCAAAAGTAAGATAATCTCTGCAAGTTTTTAAGTATACCTTACAAAGACTCAAAACATGTGCGCATGCGCACAGCAGGTATTTCAAGTGAAACTTTCGCAGTTGAGTTGCAAACGGTAATTGTTACATGTCTCTGAACACACTGGTCAAGTAGGTGAAAAAAAAAAAAGAAATAGGTACATTCTTTTTGAGTCTTTGTAAGGTATGCTTAAAAACTTGCAGAGATTATCTTACTTTTGTGATAGAAAGCATCCTCGTACCACATCATGGGGCCGAGAATAAATTTGTTGAAAAGGGTACAATCTTTTATGGACACCCTGTATATATATATATATATATATATATATATATATATATATTGGTAGAAGTAGTGCCACGGTAGCTTTGTAGTTAGTGCACTGGCTTCCTAGCTCGTTTGTTCGATCCCCAGTTGAGATGGAATTTTTTAAGACCACAAACGGCTCCGGGGTCGACCCAGGCTCATAAATTGGGTACCAGAGCAACTTTGGGAAGGTAAAGGCGGCCAGCGTGGTACTGACCTAGTGTGCCAATGGTCAAGAAAATATGGGCCGAGCACCATATTCTCAATATGCTTCAATGACCGTGTGACATACTATAATTGTTACAAAAGCATGGTAACAGAACTCTATATCATCAATTACATAATCTTCGTCAGGTCAACGATTTCACAGTTTGGTGGGTTTTTTTTGGTTTGGGAGGGGGGGGGGGGGGGGGGGGAGAAGAACTAGCCTAGCTTATTAAATACTCCATTTCCCTGTCCGTCATCTGTTTGTTGTCTATATATTTTTTTCCTTCGTGTTTCCACAGGCGGTACCTAACACAGATAGATACAAAGTTAATCAGAAAATGAAAAAGAAAATGCTATAGCAAAACGAAAAAAAAATAAATAAAATAAAATAAAAAAGGACATAATAAAAACCGCAGCTGCTAAGGCTTTGAACGAGTTCGTTTTTCGCCAGAAAAGTAGCTCAAGTTTACAAAAATATGCGTCATTTAAAATTTCCAAGTAATTTGATTAAGGATATCCGGATTAAATTATAAAAAAACGGATAGCTACTTTACCAATGTTGGCGCGTGCTGGGAAAATCTGTGTCTGTGTTACCACCTGGTTTACTTCACGAGCTTTAAACATGATCAGAAATGTTGTACTCTGTATGTTAACGAGGCTATTCATTGTGAATATCTTCAGCATGTGATTTATACACGCAGTATTGGAACCGATACATGCAGAGATAATAATCTCACATGGCTAGATAAGTCCTAGACTGTAATAACGATAACTAAGGTAACGGTTAGCATTAGCCAGATCTTACTGGAAGATACATTCCTACACGGTATCGAACAACTCACACATACACGCACATGTATATATATATATATATATATATATATATATATAGATATATATATATATATATATATATATATATATATATATATATATATATATAGAGAGAGAGAGAGAGAGAGAGAGAGAGAGAGACAGCCAGACAGACAGACAGACAGACAGACAGACAGAGACAGACAGAGAGACAGGGAACAGAGAGTTAGTTGGCACCGACACAGTTTGATTTGGTTTTAAAAACCATCTTCATTGCAGCAGGACAACTCCATAAGTGCTCTGATCTCCTCCTTTGGATCACACATGGATGATTTTAGCACAGTGCACGAACTCCACAGCACCGTCGAGGATCCCAGTGTGTGTCTACAGGAATAATGCATTTTATAAATATTTTTGTGGTGGATAGGATTCGTAATCTTTAAGTTTTTAAATACCGATATAGACAATGCTGGAGGAGCAGATATTGTTTATCAGAAACAGAATACAAAAGGCAAGAGCAGCTTTCATTACATTGAGAAAAAAATGGAAATCAAAAGAAAAATTATATCCTACATTAAAATATGAATCTTTAACTCAAATTAATTTCGAGTTAGTCATACTGTGTGGTCCTGAAACATGGTGGATGGGGGTGCGCTAAAACAAAATGATATAAGGACAACTTATGAAATGCAAAAACAAATATTAAAGCCACTTTCAAGTCCGAATGGGAAATAAACAACCAGGCCATATAAAACTGATGCCTATTGTCAGAACAAACTATACAGACAATGTCCTCAGTTGTTAGCTACCTATTTACCAAGAAAGCACCACTGTGCTGTGGAATTATAAGAATAATAATAATAATATTAATAGGCTCGCTCCCCTAGGAGTACGACCACACCACAATGGCTGACATAAGAAAATCAACACCTTCTACATGTACTTCCCTTTAGTATTAATGCACACACAATAAGGCCTCACACGGCCAACAAACGTATGAAGTACAATATAACAATGAAATGCCTTAACAACTTAGACTGTCAGTATCATACACGACAGTATGACTTATACTGATAAACTGCAGTGAATAACGCTCACCATGAGCGGCCAAACATATGGCAAAGAAATACTCAAATCTTCGGCAACTTATAACGGCCTGTAACAACTCCAATCCAGACACTACACTGTCCTAGAATCACTACGTAATAATCCAATGGAACTGGAAAAATGCAAGCATTTCTAACAAATAGTCCGTGACATGGACTTCACAGCTAACGCTGGCAAAAAGGGAAGAATCATCCGTCCTTTCCGGACAAGAGGCTAGATTCTGACTGACTACCTTTGCGCCTAATTTTTCCGTCTTCCGCCTCGTCACATGACTCGCCGGTTTTAGTTATCCCGGTGTTGCCAACCTTAGTGTTGCCCGGCTGATTTTTCGTCACTGCGAAATAGCGCCGTGACACCTATCATCAGTTATCTAGGCGAGACCAGGTTATCGTTTTCCGGCTACGCACGGGAGGCAACAGATTGAGGTACCGTCTATACCACAGGTACATAATTGGTACAACAGGTCTCTTCACCTATGGCACCAGCACCTTGATGCCGAACATCTTATGTTGTTCTGCCCAAATACAACAACGAACGGAATAGCATATGGCAACATCCGAATTATCTCCACGTAAAACGGATTGAAAATGTCAGGAACCTTGAGCTGTTTACGGCCTCTGTTAGAGTCAGTAATGTGGAAGTTTGAAGGCGAAAATGGAATAAGAAGTAGAAACATGGAACACACCAAAAAAAAAATTATCGATCTAAACCAGGGGTTCCCACCCTGCATAGTGCACAAATTCTGTATCACTGGCGAGGATCCCAATGTGTGTATACAGGAATTACACATTTTATAAATATTTTTGTGGTGGTGGGTAGGTTTTTCTAATTTTTAAAAATTATACACAAAGTAAATTATACCAGGATAGCGGTCGTGTGGCCTACTCTTTACGATTTTCAACTGCAAATGGGCTCGGGTCTGGCAGTAGGTGTGACTTTCGTATTAAAGAGCGATAGAACGGAATTTACGGATATATATCATGTCTCTCCGATAGCCACGATCAGTTGTTCAGAAATCTATCTGAAATTCACTAGCTCGATATCTTAGATTTCTCGCACAGAGTGAAAATTATTAGATTTTCGTGGAGTGTTTCATTTTTCTGATTGCGGTAATTTATATACTAGCCTTTAAGTGATTTAGTGTGTTTAAAGTTTTCATTATATTTCACTGAGATTTTCTGTGCTAATTAAATAACTTATAGCTAAATCCTTTTCAGCCGTAAAGTGAATTTAATTACTCGCTATTTCCCAGTAAGAGATGTTTTAAATTGACTAGTACATGCATTAAATAACTGTCTACTGACGGCATATATTATTTACTTCTATCCATTTTATGTAATTTTTAAAAATGACTAGTGTTCATATCACGCGTTAAAAACGATAGGATAAGCTAGACACGTTTGTTTTAAATCTAATTTATAACGGAGTGGTGAAGAGGTCCTATTTTAACACGTGTTAGATATGATATTGATAATTTGGTTAAATGTTTATATTTTCTTTCCTAAAATCTAGGCTGATCAACCTGAGTACTAGCGGTTTTTTTATGGCCATATGAACTTATGATCATACGAACGTATAATGTTATAAGCATCCAGGGATATTTAATATTGATGAGCTTCTTGCTGTGACCTGTGTGGTCCAATTTTCCTCATTTTCATGAGAGAAACCAGAATAGAGCCATTAAATTATAATATTAACTGGACCAGAACTATTACCAGATTTACTTATATCAATCTCATCAGCCAGCTGTGGCGAAATATATTGTCAGCAACATTTGTGTAACTTAACCTAGCGTCTCAGCCACCTGAGGCTAAACAGTATAGGAACTATATATGTTCTATTCATCCCACGTCGGCGATCACCACGCATGAACCTTACTCCAACCAACTGAAGGCATAGATAACTTATTGTATCCAGGACAAATTAAATCACCGACTCTAGCGACTCCCGTGAAATTTGAAGTCAGCAACTACGGCGAGTCTGGGGCTGGATTTGGCAAAACTTAAATTTGACACTAAATAGTATTATTACTTATTAGTGTATTTCCTTGGAATGCCTGCGACAACTACTGGGGTAAGCAAAAGTCTGAAAGTGACCACTGAGTGGGGGTGAATTGAATGAACTGAGAAAGAAACTTATGTCTTTTGTTAACATCATATACTTATGTGGTTTCTTCTTTCTTTTTTTTTATCTCACTAATCTGAGTGTTCTTGGGATAGATTACATTAGGAACCTATTCTTTTCCCATACTGACTATTTCATAACTTAGTGTTAACTTTTGATCTTTTGGGTTAATTAACCTCTGTTGGGATCGTCTTTTCTTTTCCTTTACCAGAGGGGGAGAACCTATTTGATTAATTTCTTCTTTTGCAATTTTGTCTGTAAACCATGATCTAGTAATGTATATGCTTATTGTTGTGATCTCCTATTGATAATAAACTTTATTAAACCTTTAGTTATCGTGTCGGTCAACCCCTATCCATTATATGTTATTCATAGTTTGTTTTCACGTTCGTGCGTATTTGTCATAGAATTGTGTGCATTTGAGTGTAGTGTAACTTGTATTTCGCACAAGGAGAGAAAGTGCGTCTGATTTAAATATCGTCGTCCAGATAGGCTGGATTAGATACATTATTCTATCCAGAGACTGTCCTTTCTCTTACACGATCACCTCGTGATAAAACTATTTCTTACCCCTTACTTTCACATTGTCATCACTATCACCTCTGCTCAGACAGGACTATAAACATCTATTACCTATCTGATAAAATCTACGACAGAGAGAACAAGAAAAACACTAGTGGAGCAAGATGTGAGGTAAAACCCGCTGGCGTGTGATAGGAAATATCTTTAGAAAACCAGGAAAAGAACATGTCCCAAAGAAAGTGAATGGCGTCCTAATGTGATTGATATGCTTCCTGTGCCTACTGTCGTCTTTCAAAACATCCTCACTACTTTTTGGCAGTTATCCATAGTATTTTCTTAACGTTGAAAGTTGATTTCAGTTCATATTCCATTACACAGAACTGTCGTGCGTGCCCTATTTTTTCATTAATGTTTGTTATTACCTCTTTCAAACACATTGTTTTATGATCTTTGTCTTCTCATATGGCAGCGCAAAGTAACCCGTAATAATAATAGCCCCTTCAGTCATAACTGACTATGGTATTTCGTCCCTGAGGTGATAGCCCTCAGCTGCTTGTTTTCCAGCTGCTTGTACGTTTCGACGTTTTCTCCTGTCTTCTGCTTGTTGTGTGAGCTTCTTTTCACCCAAACTGAGGTGGCGACGCAGATAGCATCGCCACTTGGTGCGATCGGCAACTTTATCCTCCCAGGTACTGGATTTATGTCCAGTGCCCTCATGTCTCTCTTGCATACATCTCTGAATCTTAGCTGCGGTGGTCCAATTGTTCTTTTGCCATCTGCCAGTTGTCCGTAGAAGATATCTTTCGGGATGCGACCATCTTCCATGCGGCGAACATGGCCAAGCCAGCGTAGTCTGCGCTGTCTAAGCAGTGTATACAAGCTTTGAAGGCCATTACGTTAGAACACCTCGACAATTGTCACTTTATCTGTCCAAGAAATGCCGAAGATGCGGGTAGACACCGTAGATGGAAGGTATTGAGCCTTTTTTCTTGTTTAGCAAAGGTTTTCCATGTCTCGCTACCATATAGAAGTGTGCTGGTGGCGCCGGCGTTATATACAGCAAATATGGTCTTCATTGTGAGATTGGAGTTTCCCCAAACACGTGATGTAAGGCGGGCAAAGGTAGCAGCAGCTCTGCCAATGCGGCTGTCTATTTCTGTGTCCGGAGAGAGTTTGTCATTGATAGTAGACCCCAGTCATGTGAAGTGGTGCACCACTGCCAATTCATAGTTATCGATAGCGATAACTGGTTCAGCACCCACATCCTGACTCAGCACATTTGTTTTCTTTAGACTTATTGTGAGGCCAAAGTGCTTGCATACTTGGGTGAAGCGATTCATCAAGCTATGACGCTCCTGTTGGCTTTGAGTGACGACTGCAGCGTCATGAGCGAATAACAAGTCTCTTATAGTGATCCTTCTGATTTTTGTTTTTGCCTTCAGCTTTGCGATATTAAACAGACGGCCATCTGACCTAGTCTGAAGGCATTTTCCTTCAGTTGCATCTCTGAATGCATGTTTCAAGAGTAAGACAAAGAAGATCCCTGTCACGAGATGGATTTTTGGGGCGACCTCTTTCCGATCTAACTTTCACTTCGGCAGTAATCAGTTACATTTTTGTACTTATTTTTTTTGCGTGATTTTCCATGGTCATACCCTTTTCTGTCTGTTTCCTTAGCTTCGTTACAAACAGATGCGGGGGCAGGACAGTGAATATAACCTGACACTTCAGTCAGTCAAATCTACCGTGATGATCGCTTGCCAAAACACTAGACTTGCCAGAAGTTAGAATTCAGAACTCCATTTTATCAGACCGGACACCTTTTATTGGAGAATCTTGACGGACTTACAAAAACAGCCCAGGAAATCTCAATCATTTTAATAAGGAAAGCCGCTCTCTGAGCAAACTGAAGAAAACACACGGAGTGGGAGAGGGAATTAAAGTTAAAATTAACGACCCCAAGTACATGTGAAATAAGGCATCTGCCAGTGCCTTTTATTCCTCTGAGCAAAAAAGTATGTGAGCCAGGATTGGCGTAAGTTGTAATTTTACATTCTATATTTCATTACTAACATGTGAACTAACATATATATATATTCTTCTTCTTCTTCAGTTGCCTGGTCTGGAACAGACATTGGCGATCATGACCCTCCAATCTTCTCTGTCTTTTGATAGTCTAAAGAGGTTGTTGTTGCCCATGCTGTTGTTTGTTGCCCAGTTGTTTAAGCTTTCCACATACATCTTTCTCTGCCTTCCTCTTAATCTCCTACCTGGTATTTTCCCACATAAGACTAATTCCTCCACCCCTCCTCTTCTGTTAATGTGTCCCATAAATTTCATTTGTCTTTTCCTGATGGTTTTGATGAGCGATCCATTAACACCCGCAGCTGTCAATACCTCGGCATATGTTTTCTTCTCTGTCCACGATATTCTCAGTATCCTTCTCAAAAACCACATTTCCGCTGCCTCCAGTTTTTTCACCATTTGGTTACTCATTGTCCAACATTCGCATCCATATAAAAGAACGGACCATACGTAGCCCCTTAGTAAGCGAATTTTTGTGCTTATGGTGATGTTTCTGTTTTTCATTACGTTGCTCATCCTAGTAAAGGCTTCTTTGGACATGGCGATCCTTTTCTTCATCTCTGTGTCACATCTGCCATCTGATGTCATTGTGTAGCCTATAGATTGACTTGTTTTAATTTTTCTCTTTTGCTGTTCAAAGAGCATACTGGTATTTGTATTTTCTTAGAAACTACCATGCATACAGTTTTGCTGACATTCAAAGATAATCCTTTCAACTTGCTATCTTCCACTGCTTTGTCTAGAATGATTTGTAGATTTTCCTCTGACTCTGCTATTAAAACTGTGTCATCTGCATAACTCAGATTGTTGATATTTTGTCCTCCGACTTTAATTCCCTCGAGGTGTTCAATGTTTCGAAGTATCGTCTCGCTGTATATGTTAAAAAGATCAGGTGACAACACACATCCCTGTCTAACTCCTCTTTGAATTGCTCTGGATTCACTTAGTTCTCCTTCAAATCTGATCGCGGATTCCTTCTCCCAATATATGTTCCTTATTATCCTAAGATCTTTCCCGTCTTTATTTAGTTCATGTAAAATATCAAAAAGGTCTTGGTGTTTCACTTTGTCAAAAGCTTTTGAGTAGTCTATAAAGCATAGATAAAGGTCTCTTTGTACCTCAATGCATCTCTCCATGAGCATTGATAGTGTGAAAATTGCATTTCTGTTACCTTTATCAGCAACGAAACCGAATTGAGTTTCAGAAATTTCTGGTCGTATTCTATTTCTTGTCCTTTCCATTATGATGCGAAGGAGTATTTTGGTTACATGGCTCATTAGGCTGATTGTTCTATGTAATTCGCATTCTGTTGTTCCTGGTTTTTTAGGTATAGTGATGAATACTGATCTGCAGATGTTTGGGGGTATCTCTGCTGTGTCATATATCTTGTTCAGGAGTTTCTTTATTTCCTCTATGCCAAGTTCTCCTAATACTTCATAAATTTCATATATATATATATATATATATATATATATATATATATATATATATATATATATATATATATATATATATATATATATATATATATATATATATATATATATATATATATATATATATATATATATATATATATATATATATATATATATATATATATATATATATATTACCATGTGAATATTAATTTGTGAAAATAGCTAGTGGATGTCCAAGTTATTTGAGGCTGGCAACCTCAGCGTATAGAATGATGATTTCAGGAACCACCACTGCCAAAGGCCGGTGACTGCTTTAATGCTAGTTTCTTAAAGAGAACTAAATGCATAAAGAGTCCCAGGTTCCATATGGAGCAGGGATGGAAAGATGAAAGAAATGATGTACATTCTAATTATAATACTTACAGTTTCAAAGCAGTGTAAATGTCTTTGTAAACATATTCACTTTAAAATTAATGAAAGTTTCAAGCTTTTAAATCAGAGTAAACATAAATGAAAACATATTTAGTTTATATTGTGAACACGTTTCTATCATTGGAAATGTAAATGTAAACATATTCTATCTGTACTATTAACCTTTTCATTTAAATGTAAGGTAACTATAAAAGCTATTCAATTTAAATGTAAAGAAAGTTTTATCCCGAGAGATTAAATTTAATTCTCATCGAGGGTAAATTCTGAGTTAAATGGGATGGTGGAATAGAAGAGGGGGCACACAGCTTTGTGTCGGAAAACGCTATACTCAGGAGAGCGTTTCGTTTCTATTCTTTATCATAGTTATTGGTGGTACCAGCAGAAAGTACAATCTCTGGAACAAGAAGGGAACAGTGGCCTTCGCTTTAAGACGAGGGACCAACTTTCGTAGACTCTTCCTGACATTTCCGGGAAACGAGCTACACTCGACAACCTTGACCAGCGATGAGCGTGAGCAGTGTATAAAGAACCAACCCATCAGAAGGAGCAGAACCGTCATTGGCAGCCAAGTTCAATATATATGCTGCTACTTGAACTTCTTGTAAAAATTTACACCCCATCGCGACCGATAACTTTTTCTTGATCCATAACTATTCAAATTCTTTTCAAACTGTTAAAACTTAAGTGATTATTAAATTTTGTTATTTGTAATGCTACAAATTTAACTTCGATTTAATCTTTTTAAATGTACTGCATGTTTGTCTCAGTCAATTTACTTAACACACTCTAAACAGAGCTATACCAGAATAATAAGAATTCCACTGAGTAAATCAGAGGTGGGGGCTTAACGAGCTAAAATTAATCATTGCTTTATTCTTCACAAAATCTGTTGGCAGATTCTAGAATTAACGTGCTCACCCAAAGCAGCATTGTTTTCGCTTATCTGAATATCTTGTGAATACTCCCGTGTGATAGAAGTGTCATTACCCTTCTATTTACATCTCTGCCAAGAGTAATCTTGTGCGAAGGTAGACACCTTTTAAGGCCCATATTAGATACTCTTGATGTTTGGCCAGTGTTGGATTACTACTGCAAAGCAGGGGAGGCAATACCGTCACAATCCGAAAGAGGGTTGGAGCCAGAACGCAGCCTTGTTTAACGCCACTGCGTATGTCAAAACACATATATATTAACGAAACCGAACAGAAGAAGTTTACAGCGACTGAAAAAAAAAAAAAACGAAAATCGTAGAGGTCTTGAAATCATCACCCTCTTCTCCATCATCATTAACCTTAAGTTACAAGGAGTGTAAGCCTGCAAAAATCCATCCCAAGTCCTCTTGTGCCATTCACTCAAAATCTTTGCAGTCTTCCTTATTCGTCTCACGTCTGTCTTCCAATTCTGTTTTCCATGAGTTGTCCGGTCTACCTCCCTTACCACAGGAATTCCGAACAAAGACTGCCCTCAGTGCGTGCCCTATCTGTCGCCTGCATCTTGTTCGGTCTTTATATAATCAACTAAAAGTCTAGCAGTGCTACATTACAAAGTCCTATGCAAAAAACCACGCGCTCTCGCACACACGCATATACGTACACACGCACTCCTTCTCACAAGATCCGGCCACGAATTTCGAATAAATGGCAAACCTATCCTCAAGCAATTTAAATTTACTGAAAAACTGCAAACACATTAGCGATATTACAAGATGAATGTTTTTTAAATGACATGGCTGCTTTATGGACTACACTATATATTTGTTAACACCGATGCTGTTCGAGACTACGTTATATTTGCTTACATTCGTGCTGTTTGCGGCTACAGTATCTTTGTTAACATTGGTGCTTTTCGGGACTGTAATATATTTATTTACATAGGTACAATACATTTAATGTTGTTTATTGTTTTGAAGTTTCGCTTGCTGCGCTTAGTTCTATTTAATTAGTTATTTAACATATCTTTTTTTCAGTTTTATTTTATTGTCAGGATCGTTTCAGGGACATTATTGCAAGATGGTGGCTCGGAGTCATCATTTATTATTTTATGGTAGCTGTAGGGACGTTTTTTTCATTACGCGTTTGTTACTATGATTTTCAATTCGTTACATGATAGTTACGATGTTTAGTTTATTAGCTGATGGAGACAAGTATTTCATTAACCTGTGCTGATGCTTCCTAAAAAAAAAAAAAAAAATTATACCTCGTGTTAGCGAGTAACGCCCTGTTCAACTTAGACACGGGGTGCGTCGGTTTTATAAGGGCGTATGTCCGAATATAAAATGTTGTATTCTTATATAACCAACAGTTCCATGCATATGGTAAATGGTTGAAAGAGGCGTGCTACACAAAGGAAAGTAGCAAACATTTTAAGTAAAAATAAAAAAAATATATATAACATATTTTTTTGGGGTCTGGTGTGGTGCTTCCTACCTCTTGGTACACGGCTACTAACATAACTAAGCATCATTTTTGTTTACATCTTCATTATAATTTGTAGAAGTCTGACATTATTTAAGACTTTATTATAAAATATTACTAAGAGTTTAGTTTATTATGTAAAGGCAACTGCGAGTTTAGTTGTTTTGTTTGTCTTTGTATTTATTGGTTTGTTGTTTAAATGCCTATTAAGAATATTTTATTTTATTACACAGCTCATAGGACCAATTTATAACCCATGCATTAATAGGTTAAGTTTATTAAAAATAAGGTGACCATATTTTCAAAACCCTAATCCGGGACAATATAGTAGTTTTGAAAACAACAGCAAATGGATTGATTTGCCGTTGCCCTAAAGACGCCAATAGGCGTGATGGGAAACAATGGCAAAGAAAACCTATCTGCTGTTGCCCTAAGACGCCACTAGGCGTAATGGCCACTGACTGCTTTGACGGTCGGTGGCTAAGGACGGAAGAAGAAGAAGAAGAATCTATTTCAATGCAAAAAATCGGGACAAAAGGGTAAAGAAAAGGTCAAAAGTTGGGACATGTCCCGGAAAAATCAAGTTGATATCAATTTAAAATAATATACATTTTATATATACATTTGAATAACATTGAATAACATACATTTTACTGTATAAGTTTAACAGTTAAACTAATAAGAGAGAAAAACATCAATAATCCTTACTTAAGGTGAAGCTGAGTTGCTGTACTTTTCAGATGAGTGGATTTTTATCAATAGGTCCTTCTTTGCAAGCAGCATCTTAAAAAACTCGACACATGTTTCCTCACAGTTCACTTTGGTTGTCAACATAGCTTTCAAAGTTTCAACACCTAGCTGTGTTTTATCACTTGCCCATAAGCTGTTCATCAAAGAAAACACTCTTTCTGTGGAAGCATTTGTTCCAGGTAGACAGAAAAAAAAACTCTGCCAACTTCAAAATATTTAAAAATGTCACATTATTGTTTTTGAAGTGGGAAACCATTTCAATCCAACGTTGTGGTGGCAAAGTTTTTTTGGCACTCCATTCACTAATTTTCTGAGAAGTAACAAACTGCTTCATATAGACATATTCGTCATAAATTTCAGTTTCTGTAAAGTGGGCTGAAGGTAATGTTTGAATCACTAGTGATGATGATATCTCAATATCTGCCCAAATTGATATTCTGTTCAGCGTTACCCAGCTGTAGGATTCTAGGTCTTGAAAATTTTTTGCAGCCCATTTATTCAAATAATTGAAAGCTGTTTCATAGAACGAAGAAACGCTAGCATGAAACTTTTTCACATCCTCCTTTGGAAGTCCTTCCATTTCCAGCTTTTCAAGGATTAGCTTAACTCTTGATGGCAAGAAACAGTCTTCCAGTTTGAACTTCAAAATAGTTTTCAACCTGTTGATGCTGTCAATGACTTCAAACACAGTGACCGTCTGTCCCTCTATTTTTTGCACTACTTCGTGGAATGGAGAGGCCTGACTGTGAACAAAAACAAGCCATGCCTCAGATAGAGGATTTTCAAAGAATGTCTGTATAAAAACTGGGCATCTGTCTTGAGATTGAAAATATGATTTTAGAGGCAGGAACATCTGAAGAACCCTTTCAACAGCAGGCAGCAGAGCAAGCCACTTAGTCTGAGCATAACCTGAGATCATCTGGAAGTCTGTTTCCACAAACTGGCAAAACTCCTTGAGTCTTTTAACTCGTACTATGTATGATTTGAAGAGTAGATCAATTTTAGCAATAATCAGCTCGACATCAACAGGCAGTACATCTGCAGCTGTTCGAACAGTGTTGTGGAAAATATGACCTGCACACCCAACTCCTGTAAGACCATGTCCAAGGTTTTCTTGCAGTTTTTTGAAAACATTGTTCTGTCCTTTCCTTTCAGCACCTCCAAAATTGGAATTTGTGTTGTCTGCGCATAATCTAACTACTTTCCTGTCTAAACCATTTTCAGTTATGCAGTAATTAAGAAAACTACTTACAATATCAGATGTTTCACCTGCCAACGACTTTAACTCTAATATTTTAATTTTCACTCCATTACTGTGATCAAAGTATCTGACAAGCAAAGGAAAAATCTTGAATTCTTTGTGGTTGGATGCATCTGTCAGTACAGAAATAAATGTAGACTTTTCTAGGTCACACCTTAACTCATTTAGAATATGGGGTGCCAAGACATTTCGAATAATGGCTTCTGTTTTCGTACGAGCACATGCAAATTTTGGCTCTAAAGTAACCTGAAGTAATTTTGAGGTGCAATCCATAGACCTGTAAGTACGATTGCGTAGCATTGTATGGTATGCAAAGGCGCCTTCTATAGCAGCTAATTGCTCTTCTTGGTCACCAATTTTATCAGCTCTGAAGAAAGTGGTTAACGACGAGCTAGATGCAGCTGTAACGACGGCTCTCTTATGTTTCTCACTGCTTATGTGGTTCTTAATATCACCACGTCCACTATGGCTTATCGAAAACCCGGAGGCACATATATTGCATCGTACACTGAAGTTTGATGTACTCTTTTTAATAAACGGATATTCCTTTTGTAAATCTTCATTGAAACTGCATTTCCGCTTTTTTACCATTTTCTTACAACAATAACAAAATATGCACAAATAGTTCACCGTTTAAATTAAATAAACGTATACCGTACGCAAAATCTTGGTACTTTACCACTACCTAAAATTTCAAATAACTGCGAATATCACATTGGAACTACAAAACTAATTCGCGGTCCTGACAACCTCTTGTGCTGTTTCGGCGCCAGTTCACTAATAATTAAAAATTCCCTCAAGTCAGCCACGGAATATTAATTCTTTTTTTAAATCTGTGAGATTTATGCCAAATTGGCAAATTCGTACAAAACCGGGACAAATTGGCGTCCCGGATTGCATCGAAAAAATGTCGGGACAAATTATCAAAAATGGTCGAAAACCGGGACTGTCCCGGAAAAACCGGGACGTCTGGTCACCTTATTAAAAAGCAACTGATAGGATCAGTTTATTATGCAACCGCTGTTAGGACAAGTTTATTCTGCTGTTAGAACACGTTTACTGCAAAACCATTGCTAGGACAAGTTGATAGAACATCATTTAATAGGACAAGTTTACTGAAAAGCCACTAATGGGACCAGTTTATTATACAACCATTGCTAGGACAAGTTTAAAATATAGCCACATCTAGGGCTACGTAGAGAAGAACTGTGGAGGCAGAGATGGTAGGCATGAGCCAGACCTAGAGCACAGCACGAAGGATGGCTGCCGACCGAGCAATGTGGAGACAGTTTGTTGCTGCCCTACAAGAAACCACCAGGCGTTATAGTTCACTGAATGCTTTGTCAGTCAGCGGCCAACGACCAAAGATCAAATAAGAAGACATATAGAGTTAGTGAGACAGAGTGGCGTTGGTTGATGTTGAGAGATTCCACATTCATTTATGTCAACCCAAACCTAGCACGCAGTTTGAGATGTGGCTTTTTAATACACTAACTTGGAAGACGCCACTGATAGATAATCTCAACTCCTGATGGTTAAAAGTCATCTTATTAACAGTTTGATTCTGTAGACTGGTTAACTAGTGTCCTGTCAACTCTACATGTGTCACCGCTATCATTGTACGATTTATTTGTTTAAGCAATAATAAAACCTTGGTCTAACAAATAGTCTCTGAATCGTAAGCAATTGTTGCACGTGATCACGCGGAAGTGAGTTGCTAGGGTTAAAAAAAAATATCATTTCCTCAAAACATGCTCTAGTACTATTGGGTCTGTCAATAACTTTAAATATGGTTAGGTTTCCCAGCAACCCTCGACACTATCTCCACTGCTTGTTCTTAATATGCGATCAGTCAAATGTAGACGTATAAATTTTTCCACATATTTGTTACTTCAATAAAAAAACGGCATATTAAGCAGGTAAGTTTGTACTCTAAATTTGTCGTTCCTACTACTGAGACGTTTACTACTGGCGTGTCTCCTTACACGCCTACACTGCCTACATTAACATATGAGCTCTACGATCACTCACTCTTCTCGAGTTATTGTATTAAGTGAATCTTTTTCTTCTTCCCTTTCTTCTTATTTTTGTTGTTGTTCTTCTTCCTAAACTCTCAAACGTGTACTTGAATATTGTCACAGAAAGCAGTGATCAGCTTGAGACTATTTGTATCTCCATAGAGCTTTTCCAGGAATGGTACTGGGTGACGGCCATAAGTACCTTCTCTGTTTTTCATATATTGGGCTACCTTAAAGCAGAAGTTCAGCAGTCATTTTATCTATGCCACAGTTACACTCATCGGTAGTTCCTTTGTTTAGCTTGTTGAATAGGTGGTATCTCAATCTGTTGTGGCCCGTGCGGAGTCTGAAGATTGCCACATGCTCCGTCATTTAGTAAATATATAGAATACTCATCATGCCCCCGTTCGCTCCTTGCCGAGCACGGAGTCACCTCGACAGCAAGCCCCTTTCCAGGAAGCCTTCACCAAAGTAGTCACGCACTCTTTCAGCGGTGGTTTCAGTAGCAAAATTTGTGCTGCGTGATAAGGTTACCAATCTCATGAGCAACATTATATTAGTAGCCTCTAACGACATATCTGAGAAAGCTATAGAATACTTCGGTAAAGGTAAACGTTGGGATCTACTGCCTCTTATAATTCTAATATTCTCCTCGATGTCAATATTTCCCGGAAACTCCCTAACACTGAATTATACGTGAATAGACTCTAGGGGGTTCATGTCCATAACCTAACAATTAAAATGTAAAACTGTATTTGTATGTAATTTTTTATTCAGAGAGTTTACCGGACAATCAAAGGGATACATAGCCGTCAGCGGACAATCAAAGAGATCCATAGCCGTCATCGGACAATCAATGAGATCCATAGCCGTCATTGGACAATCAATGAGATCCATAGCCGTCATCGGACAATCAAAGAGATCCATAGCCGTCATTGGACAATCAAAGAGATCCATAGCCGTCATTGGACAATATAAGGGATCCATAGCCGTCATTGGACAATCAAAGGGATCCATAGCCATCATCGGACAACCAAAAGGATCCATAACCGTCATAGGACAATCAATGAGATCCATTGCCGTCATTGGACAATCAAAGAGATCCATAGCCGTCATTGGACAATATTAGGGATCCATAGCTGTCATTGGACAATCAAAGAGATCCATAGCCGTCATTGGACAATCAAAAGGATCCATAGCCGTCATTGGACAATCAAAGAGATCCATAGCCGTCATTGGACAATATTAGGGATCCATAGCTGTCATTGGACAATCAAAGAGATCCATAGCCGTCATTGGACAATCAAAAGGATCCATAGCCGTCAATGGACAATCAATGAGATCCATAGCCGTCATTGGACAATCAAAAGGATCCATAGCCGTCATTGGATAATCAAAGAGATCCATAGCCGTCATTGGACAATCAAAGGGATCCATAGCCATCATCGGACAATCAAAAGGGTCCATAGCCGTCATTGGACAATCAAAGTGGTCCATGACAGTAAAATAAAAAGTGAATAAATCCTCCACGTATTTATTACATACTCGTCTAGCAGGGCCGGAGTGAGCGGTCGGTCAATCAAGCAGTGCCAGAGACAGCACAACATTAGGGAACGACTCTCCCCTACCTTTCGTTTTTGTCGGATGGGTGGTTATTGACCTTTATTGCCAGGGGCCACAGATCATTATCAGTTCGCCCCTGCCGCGTATTATATCTTCTTTTTCCATTCCGCACTGTAACTCTGTATGATTCCCACTATCCTGCTCCCACCTCCCCTGTCCCTAATATCTGCTTTATGTTTTACTGGTATGCTGTTTAATAACGCATGGGAGATAATTCATAATTGTTTTAGTGTTACACTATTTTATAGCAGTTATTTCCACTTTTGTCCTGAAAGCTTATATGCAATATTCACTCTTTTCGGTTTTACTCTTTATGGAGCATGGAGACACAAGTGCAGGTGGTCTCCTTGCAGGAACGCAACGTCAAGTACTCTCATTCATTCGTAGTGGTGGTTTATGTAGACATTTTTTTACATGATGAGGTTGCTAACCCCATGCGTAACCGTATATTGGTTGCCTTGAACCTTTCTTTGTCTCATCAGAGACACCCCCCGGGAAATACACGGGATGTCACGGGATTGTCGCCCCTGCCCTGCAGCGGTGGTCCAACAGTGCCACACTTAGAGTATAAAAGTGTGGGTCTTCAAAGGTATCAACCTTCGCTGAAGATTACACTTGGCAAAAATATTAATAGAAGAATGATGCTTCTATTTCAGGGAGCCTCACAGGAAATATCAAGCACAACAACTGAGATTATCCTTCTGTGAGGAAAAATAAATTTGCTCGTATTTTTTTAGCCCCAAAATGACATGCTTCAGTAAAATATTACTTTAATAGCTCTGTATGGTTATTTATTTTAAATAACAGAGTCTTACGGGTGCAATTCACTTAATAAAGATTAAATGAACTATCAGTCTGTACTTACAGGTAAAAAATGTAATAATCAATCATAGTTAACAAAGTTAAAATAGAGTGGTGCATGAAAATAAGTAAAGTACCGATGTTTTCATCACTGGTAATGACTTTAAAGTGGCTATCGTTAAAAAAACGTTTGTTTTCTGGGCCTGACTGTAACACTTAACTAGTCAGGCGTGGGCGATGATTTGTTTTGGTGTTGGGTTCCGTCACTGTTAGTTCCCAGGGGTATTGTTGACTGTTCAGTCAATCGTCCAATTCTGTGGCAGTAGCACGTCCCTGGTGGTAATGTTGGGGGTAACCACTCCTAGTGTTAATTCAAGCGTCTTCAAGACCCGTTTTGATGTAGGCATCTAGCATAGACTGCTGGCAACTTGAAACACAAACTTATACCACAAACTGAGATAAAACCAACATTTCTTCTAAGTATAGGGTCTCCTGACATGAAAACCAGGCGTTCTCCGCTTCCATTCCACTACTTGATCTTCCTCAGAAGTTTTACCCTCCCTGAGCATCAATGTTAAACCCAGTGAGTCGAATGAATGTGCATTTTGACCGCAGCAAACGACAATTGCATTATTTAAAAATGTTTGAATACACACTACAAAAGTAAACCATGCATATCTAAGTTCCACCCGTATTACCAGGGCCTGAAAGGGGAGTAAATAATAGTAACACTGTACCCTACCATGCTTGTCGTAAAAAGCGACTAAGGAGGGTTGGGCATGGGGTTGGTTACCCCATCCCGTAAAAAACGTTTATAAAAAAAACTTAAAGAATATAAATCAACACAGCCGCCGAATACAGAAGAAGGATCGCTGAAAAGGAGGCGCATGAAACAGCCAAGAGAAGTCTGGGTTGCCGACTAACTTTTTTCGTCCAGGAAAATCTCCAGGATTGGCATCTGGAATGTTCGCATTCAGTGTGAACAAAGGAAAACTGCACAGATAGCAGCAGAAATAGGTTTACAGGATTGATATCCTGGGTCTCTGCGAGACACGGTGGAAGGGCGTAGAGAGGAGGAGATTGATCACAGGAGAAATGGTGTTGTCCTCAGGACATGAGGAGGAAAGAGCCCACCACAGTGAAGTGGTGGCTCTAATGCTGTTTATGGAAGCACATAAGGCACTTATAGAATGGGAAGCAATGGGATACCGAATTATAACAGCAATGTTTAAATCAGCCAAAAAGAAAGTAAATATAAACATCATCCAGTGTTATGCACCAACAAATGATAAAGAAGACTTTTACACCAGATTACAAAATGTCTTGGACAATAAGAAAAGAAAGGACATCACAATTTTGACGGGGGACCTAAACGCGAAAAAAGGAACAGACAACACCGGCTTTGAAGAAATCATGGGAAAGCATGGATTAGGTATGATGAACGAGAATGGGGAACTATTAGCAAACTTCTGTGCTTCAAATCAACTAGCTATAGGAGGAAGCATATTTCCACATAAAAGAATACATAAAGCAACATGGATATCACCAGACCACAGAACTGAGAATCAGATTGATCACATATGCATAAGGAAGAAGTTTAGGTCATCATTGCATGATGTAAAAGTATGTAGAGGAGCAGATGTTGTATCAGACCACCATCTTCTGTTGGCTAAAACAAAATTAAAACTCAAGAAATTTACAACAGTATATAGCTATAGACAACAGTATAATGTGGGATATCTAAGAAATCAGGAAATAATAGAAAAATTTTCAATTACAGTATCCAACAAAAACCAAGTACTCCAACAGCTGGAAGATGAAGCAGATACGGAAGACCACTGGCAACAAGTAAAACATATATGAAACGAGACATTTGAAGAAGCACTGAGAAAAAGAGAACATCAGTACAATACATGAATAACAACAAAAACCATTTGCAAGATAGATAGAGGACAGGAAAAACAAGAAAGCGGATTTAAACAGAAGCAAAACCAGAAGCTCCAAAGCCAAGGGTCATGAAGTGTACATAATAGAAGCAAACAAAGAAGTAAGAAGAAACATCAAAAGAGACAACAGGAAGTATATAGAAGAGATGGCAAGGGAAGTAGAGGAAGCTGCAGCCAAAGGACATATGAAGGACATGTAGAACAACACAAAGAAGCTAACAGGGGAATATAAGAAAGCAAATGGCCTCATAAAAGATAAGAATGGAAAATTGCTTAATAATATACAAGAACAAATGAAGAGATGGACAGAACATTTTGAGGAACTTCTCAATTGACCAGCTCCAACTAATTCTCTCCCCCCCCCCATATCAAGAAGAGGAGCAACAAATCAGCTGTGAACGACCAAGTAGAGAAGAAATAAAGAAAGCCATTAAGCTTCTGAAAGATGGAAAAGCAGCTGGTCCAGATTGAATTCCAGCAGAGGCCATCAGAACAGATATTGATACCACTACAGAGATATTATACAAACTACATGGCAAAGTCTGTGAGAGAGAGGAAATACCAGCAGAATGGAAGGAAGGTTATCTGGTCAAGTTGCCTAAGGAGGGAAATTTACAAGAGTGCACAAGTTATAGAGGAATTAGGTTACTATCAGTGCCAGGAAAAGTATTAAACAGAATCATCCTTGAGAGATTAAAAGAGTCCATAGACAAGCAACTGAGGGATGAACAAGCAGGTTTTCGACAAAACAGATCCTGCACAGACCAGATAGCCACATTGAGAATAATAGTTGAACAAAATAGTTGAATAGTTGAATGGAATTCACCGCGATGCATCGGATTCGTGGACTATGAAAAGGCATTTGACAATGTAGACAGAGAATCATTTTGAAAATTGATGAGGCATTATGGAGTTCCCATGAAGATCATTAACTTAATAAAGAAGACCTATGAAGACATGACATGCAGAGTTCTTCATGAAGGACAACTTACAGAACCGTTTAGGATTAGAACGGGAGTAAGACAGGGATGCCTCTTGTCTCCATTTCTTTTCTTACTAGCAATAGAGTGGGTTATGAAAACATCAACATCACACAACAGAAATGGAATCCAATGGAATCTGACTAAACAGCTTGGTGATCTGGATTTTTCAGATGACCTGGCTCTTCTGTCCCATAACCATAATCAGATGCAAGAGAAAATGAAAATTCTCAACCATAATCAGATGCAAAAAGGTAAAGGTAAAGGATCCCGTTACACACCCATTGAGGCATATTGGAAATATGGTGTTAGGCCCATATGTTCTTGACCATCTGCACACTAGAGGTGATGTGGTCAGCACCACGCCGGCCGCCTTAACCTTCCCAGAAGTTGCTCTGGTACCCAATTGGGGCTGGGTCGACCCAGGAGCCGTTTGCGGCCTAAAGCAATCACACATCATCTGGGGATCGAACCATAGACCACTGAGCAAGGAATCAAGTGCACTAACCACTATGCTACCGCGGCTCCCAATCAGATGCAAGAGAAAATGAAAATTCTCAATGAGAGGTCACAACAAGTGGGCCTGAAAATGCACAGCGAAAAGACAAAGATTATGAGAATAAATGCAAGAAATGATAGCAAGGTTGAACTTGAAGAAACACCACTAAAAGATGTAGAATTGTACACATATCTTGGCAGTAACATAGACAAAGTCGGAGGGACAGACAGTGATATCAAAATAAGAATACAAAAAGCATGAGGAGCCTTCATTGCATTGGGAAACATATGGAGAACAAGAGAAATCAAGTCCAACACGAAAATAAGAATCTTCAACTAAAATGTCAAGTCAGTCCTATTGTATGGCTCTGAGACATGGAGAGCAGCAAAAACAACAACCAAAAAGCTACAGACTTTTATAAACAGATGCTTGCGTAGAATAGAAGGACTGAATTGGTATGACAAATGTCACAAATGTGGAATTGATGACAAGAACCAGACAAATGCCAGTGGAACAAGAGTTGAGAAGAAGACGCTGGCGATGGATAGGACACACATTGAGGAAACCTGTTGATAGCATTACAAGGCAGTCCTTGTTCTGGAATCCACAGGGAAAGAGAGGCAGAGGTAGACCAAAAAACACATGGAGAATACAACTGGATACAGAGGTGAAAATGATGAGGAAAACAGGGAAAGAACTTGAGTGGATGGCACGGAACAGGAGGACTTGGCATGTGTTTGTTGAAGGCCTATGCTCCGTGGGGAGATAAGGGTATTGATTGATTGATATCTAAGTTCACACTGTCAATCTGACAAGAAAGATAGATGGAAATTCACACATGTGGAATGCGAAAATATAAAATGATAAAATGTGCATGTTACATCTTACGCCGAATACCGGGAACGTATTTCGCAGACTCCTTGCACAGGAAAAACTTCGGAATAGTGTCGGGCCACTGGTTTTATAAGGCCATCTTACAGCTGGTCGGGGTATTACTTTAATTACAATCCAACTGTTATTCTTTATGTAGGTTCCTAGGGCTCGTTGTTTCCAGTACTGTAGTCGAGTTTTCTTTCTGTCTACTATCAGAAGATCCTCTAATTCTTGGCCCTGTCCTTGTGTTTGAATTCTGTTTATATTCGTTATCCTGGCTGTCCGAAATGTCTTCTTGACAAGATGGAAATTCAGTGCTGTTCTAAAATGTTGCAGATTATAAGCGACATTTTCGCTCACCAGTCTATGTGGTTCTGTGGAAAAAACTCCAACCAAAAGTGGTTTATTTTAGCACCTCCATGACAGTCCAACCACGAATTAGTGTCTGCCATCGGTAGAGGTCTTTTTCCACCAATATCCTCATCTGTAGAACATTCTGCATGACACAAAAGATATTTTCTTTACATGTCATTTACAAATGCATCTACCTGTCTTTCATGAACATGTAAGGTCTTGCTTCTTCCGTTTCGCCTTTCATGTTTACAAACCCACTATTTCACAGATCTAACATTATAATCTCTTGCAAGATGCTTTTTTCTTGTTTTGTCTATCACAACAATGTCCATCTGCCGGAAGTATTACATCACTGTCTATATCTTCATTTTCATCAAGATGGACCTACATCCCAGCGAGATCTGCCATGTAGTTCATCGTGTCTTGGTGTCGAGCACGTACCATATCATGCGGCAAAATGGAAGCGTGTATCGTCCGCAGACAGAAAGTCTGGGTCAACAACAGTAATGCCGCTCAGTGTAGAGTCTTACTCCGTCTGGAGCTAGCGATAAGTGAAAAGTCAATGTGGCAAGTTTGCTCTGCACAAATAGAAGTCTATGTGTCCTCAAAAACAATGATGAAGATGATTATGAGTAGAAAAGTAAGTTTGTCCAGCATAATAATTCAGATGTAGTCACATAGCAGATACTGCCGTAGGAGAGGGAAATGTTGTAGACTTCGTTATACTAGGTCTCAGCTTTATGAGGCGAGATGATTGGCTCTCTTCATTGCCGCTTTTGTCTTCCTTAACTCAGAAGCGGAGTCAAGTGCCCATTTACAGCTGGGCAGACTGGATCGTGACGCTGCCTGGTTTTGAAGCCGGTACATTTGCCTGAAGAACCAAAGGCTGTAACAATTCTGTCACTCGACGCTCTGCCAGAAACGGTAAAGGGGGTCCTATAACAGATACTTCCGTAGGGTAGTGAAGGCTTAAAGACTTCACTATACTAGGTCTAGCATCGAGAGGTAGGGTGACAAGATTCCCATCCTCTGCATTGTCCTTCCCTAATTCGAGAGCAAAGTTAGGTGCTCATTTACAGCTGAGTAGACAGGAGCGTGTCTATACCGTGTACAAAACCTTGCTCATTTACTGCGAGAGACCAGTGCTCTAACTTCTCTACCAATCAGACGATCGCCAGAAATGTCTAGAACGCAAATCCAAACTATTTTTGATTACTTACTTACTTAGTCGTTTCTCTTCTACCGTGAGGTGTAGAGGATTGAACGAGAGAGCGCGATACTATCCTTTCGGCTGTCTTCCTACTGCCTGGTTCCATTCTGGTCCTTTTTCCTTCAGACAATTTCTAATGTTGTCCCCTCCCCCCCCCCCAATCTTTCCTCCCCCCCCCCTTCTCCCCCCCCCCCCCCCCCCCCCCCCCCCCCCCCCAAGCGAACTGTGGGTCGTCCTGGAGGTCTGGATCCCTGGCTCTTAGCTTCTCAGTATTTTTTATTGTTGATATAAATGTTAGACCGCACAACAAGTAGACTTTGAATGTTCTCTGATTGGCCGTATATTTGTGTGACTAATAAACTGCATAGTTTCGTGAACACCTCCGTTTCTCATTGTCTTTATCATTATTCACTTCCCCGTGGAGTTCCCGGACGTTGTTGCCGAGGTAAAGAAAACAGTATGAGCACTGCTCCGTCAAGTATGTCATAGAAGGGGTCGAATATGAGGGTGTGCTTGGGGCTGACTTGGGGCTGGTAGAGGGTTCCATTAATGTTTAATTAAGTAAATATAAGTAAATGTAAGTAACGTATGATGCAACTCATCAAGTAAAACGAATTGCTAAAGGAACTCATGCTACAAGAGTTTTCTGTTTAGACGTAGGCTTCCTCAAAGGAGATCTACAGTGGCGGCTCCATGTTTTATAAGGAGGAAATATAAAATGATGATGATGAACGCAGTACTCCGTAATTTCGTAATACCTGAAGCATTGTTAAAGAAGAATTGAAAGACTTAGAGAGAGTGTGTGTGTGGGGGGGTGAAGAAAGTTTGTCATAAACTAACTGAAAACCTGTGTCATTGGAGTTAAAAGAGACACAAAATATGAAAAAAGAACTAAACAAGAATGAAAAAAGAAATAAGACAGACGTGGAAGGGATACGATGAAAAGGAAGACAAAGCTAAGGATATAAAATGAGAAGTAACAGAAGACAGATAAAGAAGACGGAGGTGGGGGTGGGGGTAAACGTGAGGAAAAGAAGAAGTGATGCTACAAAGGATGACAGAAACAAAAAGAGAGGTTGTATAGCAGAGTGGGAACATAACTATATAGAGTAGGCTGAGAGTGAAATTGACAGAGGTTGTATAGCAGAGGGGGAACATAACTATATAGAGTAGGCTGAGAGTGAAATTGACAGAGGTTGTATAGCAGAGGGGGAACATAACTATATAGAGTAGGCTGAGAGTGAAATGGACAGAGGTTGTATAGCAGAGTGGGAACATAACTATATAGAGTAGACTGAGAGTGAAATGGACAGAGGTTGTATAGCAGAGTGGGAACATAACTATATAGAGTAGACTGAGAGTGAAATGGACAGAGGTTGTCGATAAAAATGAGGAGTATAGAAAAGATAATTGTGCTCACGGAAGCAAAAACTGATAGTCTCAAACAGAGAATAAGGAAGAGAAATAGAAATAAATACAGTTTAAGAAGAGGAGGGGAGAAAAGTGCAAAAAGAAAATTCCGTTTTAAAGATATCCACCTGTACATCATTTTTGTCTTTCATGTTCGCTTCACCACTTACATTCTGGCCAGCGAACATAAACTTTCACATACTTTTTTTCCTCGTGAAGAAGAGAAATTTAACTGACACTCCACTAACTGCGTCTGGTAGAGGCAGAGCTTTCATCTGTGTAGAATTGAAAATAACAGACCTCTTGTTTTCAGCAGAAAGCGGTGACGGAAATAATTAAATAGATAGTTTTCTCGGTGCGAGAAAACAAGACATTGAATATGTCAGAAATTTTGTCGACACAACACCTGAGTCACCTGACGTAGATTAAATAGACCAGCTGAGTAAGGATACGATAACGTTATTTTAAAGAAAGTGCAAAAGACAAGACGAAGATCTGTTGAAAGATCGAACCCATGAAAGTGCCAGGCAGGAAATGCGGTACTGCAGTGTAGAGAGGAACCACCAGTGGTTCTCATACCTTCGCCACCTTGGGCGTTGCAACTTCGTAAATTCTGTGCTCAAAATTAGGCATTAGCATCATGTTCCTTAGCGCTCCTTTAACAGCACTGAGCCAGCACAGTAATTGGTGCCCTTGCAGGTTCTCGTCACCAAACATTCACATACTCCAGCACGGGTGATTTCTGCTGCAATTTGTTTTACATTATGAGGTTGCCAGCCAAATGCAAAGTTAGACAACCAATATAATATTTGTCTTTCTTCCTCTTACACCTTTCTTAAAGATCAAGAACAATCTGGAATTGATGACAAGAACCAGACAGTGGTGCCGGTGGAATCAGTGACGAGAAGGAAACGATGGCGGCGATGGATATGACACACACATTATAGCATTACAAGGCAGTCTTTGGTCTGGAATCCTCTAGATAAGAGAGGTAGATGGGGAAACACTTAGAGAAATGAACAGGAGACAGAAATGAAAGGAATGAAGAAGACATAGACAAACCTTCAGCAGACGGCACAGGACAAGAAGGGCTTACCGTGAGTTTGTTGAAGGCCTATTGGGAGATAACCGGAAATGAAAGATCAAGATGTCACCATTGTAGGAAGTCATCGACATCATTTTCCTTTGCCATCCTTATTGAGCATGCGGTCACCATTGTAGTTGGTCTCCTGCCAGGAAGCCAGCACCACAAATTTGCATGCTTCTGCCGTGGGGGTTTATGTGCAATTTGTTTTACACAATGAGGTGGCCAACTCCCTGTACAACCTCATACTATTAGCCTTGTACGACATGCCTGAGAGTGTAATATTCATATTTTTTTCTTTGTCTCTTCAGATGCCTAGGCATTTTATGTGTTCTGGCAATGGCCTCTTTTCAGAATCAATGATAAATAAAAATCCACTCCAAAGCTTACTTGTAACTTTTGAACTTAAAGAGAATCCGCTTCTAAAAAGTAATTGTTTTAGAATTATTCAACAGTTTTAATATTAATGCTTTGGACAACTCAAATATTTAAAGACATTTATGTAAACCAGCTGTCTGATCCGCGGAACCGTCGGGGCTCCCAGAACCTAGCAGGGGGTCCGCGAGGTCAGATCTATTATTTATAATAACACTAGTCAACAACCAAAATGTACCAGAAATGAAAATACCTGATCTTAACTAATTTTGGTGTGCTGAAAACGAAAATGACATTAAAAAATGTTGATTGGCTCTAGTTTTCAAGATATATGCTACTAGTTTATTTAATTACGGTCAATTTATATATATGACGCAACTGTTGTGGGCTTTGCATAATTTTTTCTAATGACCAATAAAAATGTAACTAGAAGTTGATGATGCAATCCTACCTATGATTACATCACCTTTGTGTATAAATATCTTATCTCTGATAAAATTTTGCCATTAGTTAGTGCATTTGTCCTTATCAAAAGTATCGTAGTTAGAAATGCCTAGGACATGTGTGAACAGTGCTAATAATTTCTGTTATATATGTGGTGATGTGACATTTGTATCATAAAAACGAAATATAACTAAAGTGATTATTAAGAAGGCGTACAGTTTGTATTTTGGCTGCAGAATAGGAGATCAAGATAAGAGCTGGGCGCCACACGTATGCTGCAATACATGTGCAGCACATCTTAAACTGTGGTTGACTGGCAAAAGGCAAGCTATGCCTTTTGCAGTCGCAATGATTTGGAGAGAGCCCACTGATCATCTCAACAACTGTTACTTTTGCATGGTCCCTCCAATTGGGAAAGGCATATCAAAGAAGAAAAAATGGACTCTGGAATATCCAAACATCCCCTCTGCAATACGTCCGGTACCACATGGCGATGACCTACCAGTTCCCAAAGTGCCAGAATCATTTTCAGCTGCTTCCACTGATTAAGAAGAGGACATTGGTGGTCCTGAACCATCAACCTCAAGCGACCCAGATTTTGAGCAAACTACATCCACTAAACCACACTTAATAACCCAAGGTGAACTGAATGATCTTGTAAGAGATCTGAATTTACCGAAGAACAAGGCGGAGCTTTTGGGTTCCAGATTGCAACAGTGGAATCTCCTGGCAGAAGATGTTACAATTTCTGTGTATAGGAACCGCCAGAAGCCGCTTATTACATTCTTTTTTAAAGAGGGTGACCTTTCTGCGTGCCACAACATTTCTGGTTTAATGGCAGCCCTCAAAATCAATTACATACCGGAAGAGTGTAGGCTTTTCATTGATTCATCCAAGACGAGTCTTAAAGCTGTTTTGTTGAATAATGGTAATGTGTTACCGTCAATTCCAGTTGGTTACGCAGTTCATATGAAAGAAACTTATGAAAACATTAAGCAGCTTTTGAAGTGTATAAACTACGATCATCATCATTGGTCACTTTGCGGTGACTTAAAAGTGGTCGCTCTTTTGCTTGGACTACAGGGTGGATACACCAAGTACTGTTGCTTTCTCTGTGAGTGAGATAGCCGTGCACGAAGTGACCATTACATCAGAAGACATTGGCCAATCAGGCAGTCATTGCAGCCTGGCAGTAAGAACTTTGAGAACCCAGCACTTGTCGATACCAGCAAGATTTTGTTGCCACCCTTGCACATTAAGCTGGGTCTCATGAAAAACTTTGTCAAGGCAATGGAGAAAACAGATGAGGCTTTCAAATACCTCATCAGAAAATTTCCAAGACTGAGTGAAGCTAAAATAAGAGAGGGAGTATTTGTTGGTCCGCAAATTCGAAAACTTCTTCATGATGACGAGTTTCTTTGCGTGTTGCATGACAAGGAAAAAGCAGCATGGCTAGCATTTATGTCAGCGGTGGACAATTTTCTTGGAAACAACAGATCTGATAATTACAATGAAATTGTAGAAAATCTCCTTCTGAAGTATAAGAGTCTTGGCTGCAACATGTCTTTGAAAATTCATTTTCTGGATTCTCATCTGGATTTCTTTACGTCAAACTGTGGAGCGGTCAGTGATGAGCATGGTGAACGATTTCACCAGGACATTGCTGCTATGGAGACAAGGTATAAAGGCAATAGGAGCCATTCAATGCTTGCTGATTACTGTTGGACTGTGACAAGAGACACCTCATCGATTGACTACAAGAAGCAAGCAAAGAGAGCTCGAACAGCGACTTAATAATGACGGAATGGGTACAAATGTGCCTTTTTAAAACATGATATGTAAACTTTAAATAATGTTTTTATTTTTTCTATCATTTTATGTTGAAATATAAATTAATTGTGTATGTAACCACAATTTTTATAATGCTAAAGTAGAAAGACTAGCTGTTCACCCTAGAGAATTAAACAAGCATACATTATTTGTATTACTGTAATGTAAATTCATCATTAAAAAAACAAACCCAGAGCCAATTGGTGAATTTCATTATGGTATCTGAAATCAGCATGTCAAAATCAATAAGAAATGGTATATTTAATTTCTGGTACAAATAACTTTTGAAAATTTGTTGACTAGTGTAATCTAAGACGTCATTTGCCTTTTTTCACTCTCATTCTCGCACGCTTTAACCCATATAAACAAAAGCTATTTGGGTGTCCTGAATAATTTAAAGCGCGCGAAGGGGTCCTGAGACCAAAAAGTTTGAGAAACGCTGACGTAATCTAAAATTACTTGATGATTTGTAATAGCATTGTAAAATAAAAACAATTATGATTAATAATTACTTACTTACTTAGTCGTTCCTCTTCTACCGTGAGGTGTATAGGTTTGGAAGAGAGAGCGCCAGACTATTCTATCGGCTGTCTTCCTCCTGGCCTGGTTCCATTCTAGTCCTCGGTCCTTCAAAGATTGTCTAATATTGTCCTCCCAGCGGACTCTGGGTCGTCCTGGAGGTCTGGATCCCTGGCTCTTTGTTTCCCATGCTTGTCGTGGTAGCCGATCTTCTCCCATTCTGCAGACATGGCCAAACCATCTTAGTTGGGACTGTTCTATTTGGGTCTGCAGCGGGTGGGATTTTAGGCCTTGACGTATCGTCTGGTTGCGGACCATGTCTCTTCTTGTTACTTCAACCACCTTCCTCAGATACCTCATTTCTGAGGTTTGAATCTGGCTTTTGTGGGTTGTAGTCATTGCCCATGACTCGCATCCATATGTCAAGACTGGGACATAGGTAGATCGGTATACAGCCATCTTCGTTTTCTTACCAACCTCTTTCTTGCTGAGGAATCCTCGATTTATGGCCTGATAAAGTCTCCCAGCCGCTGCTTTTCGAGTGGCCAACTCTTCTTTGATGCCCCGCTTTCGGTCTATAATAGCTCCGAGATATTTAAAGTGGTCGACCTGCTCCAGGACCTGTTCTCCCAACTTAATCTGATGTTTTCTTTCTTCTCGTGATATCACCATGGATTTTGTTTTAGAGCTGCTTATGACCATCCCTCTCTTCTCCAGCTCTTCCTTTCAGACTTGCAGGTTGGATTGGAGATGTGTCTCTGATTTAGCAATCAGGACAACATCATCAGCAAATGCTAGCTCTGAAATACAGACCTGTCTCATCTTCCAGTACCCCACTGAATACTTTCTTGTTCTCTCCTTACATGCCTTGATGACATCGTCCATGAGGAGTATGAAAAGATAAAGTGACAGGATATCGCCTTGTCTTACACCAGTGGTGGTCCTGAACTCTTCTGACTTATAGTTTGCTGTCCTCACATAATTTCTGCAAGACTTGTAGAAGCTCTGTATAGCATGAATCAGAGGTGCTGGAATGTTCTTCCTTGCCAAACAGTCCCAAAGTTTGCTCCAGGGGACCCTGTCAAACGCATTTTCCAGATCTATGAAACAAAGATGGATCTCACTCTTGTACTCAAGGGCCTTTTCACTCAGCTGCCTGAGTGTGAAGATTAGGTCTTGAGTACTTCGGTTTGCTCGGAATCCGCACTGGGCTTCATCCAATTGTGGCTCAGCTAGGCATCGGAGTACCAGCGGGCTGATCACCCGCTTGCCAGCCATACTGATTACGGAAACAACAATTAATTTTTTGTTGTACCAATAAACGCCATTAGGCGTAACGGAACAACAATTAGTTTCTTGTTGCCCTAAGACGCCTCTAGGCGTATTGGCTACGGACTGCTTTGTCGGTCAGTGGCTAAGGACGGAAGAAGAAGAAGAAGTAGGCATCGGAGTCTCTGCTCTAGGATTCTAGAGTAGATTTTACCAGGGACACTGAGAAGGGATATGCCTCTGTGGTTTCCACATTGTCGATTGTCACCCTTTTTGAAAATCGGTGTTATGATGGCAATCTCCCAATCCTTTGGTATGGCCTTGTTGCACCATGCTGCTTGTAGGACCCTTAGGAGTAATAGGTCGCCTGATGCTCCCATGTACTTAACCATTTCTGGTGTTATACCGTCATGCCCTGCTGCTTTGCCCATCTTGATTTTCTCCAGTGCTGCCTTCAGTTCTTCCATCTTTATGTCATCTTCATCACCATTTGTATCCTCTTCTGTGCTGGTGGTTATCATTTCTGATGCTCTACCTTGCTCACCATCAAGGAGTTCTGAGAAATATTCTTTCCATCTTTCCATTACTTCCTTCGGGGCAGTAAGCAATTTGCCTTGCTTGTCCTTTATAAATTTGAGAGGGCATTGTTTTGCTTTCCTCATGTTCTTTAGGGTCTTATAGAACAATTTCTGGTTTTCTTGCGCATCCTTTTCTAGCTTTTCTCCAAATTCTTCCCAGGACTTCTGTTTTGCTGCTAGCACCTTGTTCTTTGCTTCTGTTCTGAGTATCACATATTCTCTATATTTCTCTATTTGTCCTGCTGTGTTTTTAGCTCTTAAATATTGTTTCCATTCCATTTTCTTCTCTCTTATTTTCTCTTTGACTTCCTCTGTCCACCAAGGTGTCCTCTTTCTCTTGTTCCCAAGTCGGACTTCACCACATGCTTCTGCAGCAGCTGTCTTTATGATGTCCTTGAATTTAAGCCACAGGGTTTCCAAGTCATCAGGTTGTTCTTCTGTGTTTCTCACCGCTGTAGCAATAAGCCCCTGATATCTGGTCTTAATTTCTGGCTCTTTCAGCTTGTAGGTCTTAATGCTCATTTCTTCCGTTCGTTTACTTGGTTTCTTGCGTGGTGCTGGACAGTTCCTAGGCTGAGCAACTCTTTCAGTTGTTCTTTTGATTGTAAGCAGGTAGTGATCACTTCCAATCTCTGGCCCCCTCCAGACTCTAGCATCCCGGACATATTTGAATGAGCTCCTCCTAACAATGGCATAGTCGGTCACTGACTTCTCATTCTTTGTTGGTTCACACCTAGTGTATGCATGTATGCGCTTATGGGGGAACTTTGTGTTGGTAATGATCGGATTCTGCTCACTGCAGAATCTGAGGAGTCGCTTTCCATTGTCCTTGAGAGTATCTTCTCCATATCTTCCGATAACTCCACCCCATCTAGCATGGTCATTTCCAACTCTGGCATTGAAATCTCCGAGCATGATAATTTCATGTAGGCAGTCATCCACTGTCCTTTGAAGCAGCTCGAAGAATTCTTCCTTGACCTCTGCTCTCTCATCCTCATTTGGCCCATACACTATGACCAGGTTGACTATGGTTTCTCCTTCTTTTAGTTTTACAACCATAATGCGCTCCGAGACAAAGTTCCATCCCTTGATACTATCTTTCTGGTTTTTGGCCACAATGCAACCCACGCCCCCTTTAGCTCTTTCAGATGTGGGTACACCACTGTATAGCAGAGTGTTGCCATCGAGATCCATGACTCCTTGTCCCTTTTTCTTTGTTTCGGTAATAGCCAGGATTTCTAGTTTTGCTTTCCTCATCTCTTCCATCAGCTCCTCTTCTTTCCCATTTATACTTCTTGTGTTCCATGTTCCATAAGTCGTAGTCCGTAGTCCGTTCCAGTTCGTCGCCTTTAGAATCAGTCCGGTTTTCTCTCTTATATTGCTTGTAATCATAGTTTAAGACAAACAGGTGATTGACCTGTTGTGCCTTTGCATGGTGGAGGGGCTGCCTCCTTACGGCCTCCATGCAGGCCGCCCTCCTCCTTTTTCATCCGGGCTTGGGACCGGCATAGGCGGAGTTATGATTAATAATTACATATATTTATTACTTTTACAAACAGTCAGATATAACCCTTCAGACATTGTCGTACATTTTTAGATAGATTAGAGAGATATTTGGTCCCGTCTGAGTAGGGCAGAAGGTGGGGTATATGAGAAAGGAAGGTGTTAGAATAGATTCCACGAGTGAATAGATTAAGGTGATGATCAGTCTCTGGAATGAGTGGTTTCTCTTGTCCAGCCTATCTATACGACTATCTTTAGTATAAGACGATCTGTCAAGCCTCCCTATATATAATTATAAGTTTACTACTCACACACACACACACACAATTATGTGACAACAAGACACACAAACTATGGTAAATGGATATGGGTCTGGCCAACACACACGTTAAGTTCTTGTTTAGTTTATTATCACTTAAACTTTACAACATTGTAGTGGTATTGATGGTATTGTATGATGATGATGGTACTACATGTAAATTGTATGAGGCCAGCTGTGAAGGCTCCTGAGTTAAAATGTAATTGAGAATTGTCAGAAGGCCTTTCTTGCTACCACTACGACCTCACACTTAATTTTTTTTATTGAATGTAGCTACGTGAAGTGTCTAGGGTAATGATGTGTACTGTGGTGTGATAGTTATAAATATACCCATAGATATTTAACAAGACTAATAAGATTAACAAGTGTTAAAATACACTGAACTAACTCACGGGTATAAAGTTTTTGATATAATTATATTACATTTATTTGTTCTGGATCAAGTTTTATTTTGACCAGAACTTGTTTTAAAAGAAGGATTTAAAATTTATGAAAATTATGCATGGAATGTTACATAATAAATGCAAAGTGTACATATTTAAGTACTAGAATAGTTAGTTTTATTAAAATGTTCTGGTAGTCAGCTACTAGGGAGCATATTTATTGTCTGTGCTGTTGGGGTGGTCTCATCACACCTGTCTATATTGACTATACAGTGTCCAGAAAATGGTGGGAATTTTTATGGGGTATCAGCAACTAAATGGGGTTGGTGAATATCCAGCAGACCAGAGGCTCACTCATCTGGTATTTGTAGCTCTGGTGCTGAAATCAGGCGGTCCCACCTCTCCGTGCTGGCGGGCAATAATGGTGGTCTCTGTCACAAGGACTGCACAGATACACTTGTGTAAATCACCACCCGAGTAGATACTGCTTCGTTGACGACAGAAACTCGCAGCTCAGATTATGAATAATTAACACAGAAGTGCTAGCAAAACTCAGCTGAGCTGCTGGCTATAGGATGGCGTCCCTAAATTTAACTCACTGTCTTTCATATGGGAAAACACCACACTTTAAAATCTGTGTCTAACACTGAACAATTATTGAAGAATGACCCCAAATGCGCTCTGAGCGCTAATAATATGATTGTCTGTGGCCAATCACTGCCGAGGTTTATTTTTACTTTCAAATTTCCTCACTAAAGTCATTTCAGTCAAGCTTCAGTCACGTATGGATGGTTATCTGTTAGTCTGTCCGTCTCTACTTGTGTTTCTACAAAATTGTGCTCGATTTTTGACCCAACCGTTCTCTCCCCTTCAAATTTTTGTTGTAAAAAGTTATATTTAGACACAGCTACCACCAATGTCCCTTCACTTCTATGCCAAGTAAATTTGAACACCTGCGTCCCCAAGGTCGTGTTTTTGTGTGCAAATAACGATATGTTAGATTCAATGCAGTCTGTGGCTGATGTAAACTACACTGTCTTTTGTCATTATTTTCAATATTATCTATCCGTCTGTAAAATTAAGACCATATTCGTTCACTGCTCAGAATAGGCCATCTGGCCAGCTAATTTTTATATTCCTAACATTAATATTAAGAAAAATTTACTTTTTAATTTTTGTAATTTTTTTCAGACATCTGCGTTCTTCCGCTCAAATTCAAATCAAGCGCTTGGTATCGCAAAACGTCCAATTCCGTACCTCGTGTCAATTTGGGGAACGTGGATTTTTTACTTTCATCCATTTCCCCCCCCAATTGCGTCTCTTTAGCCTTTCCAGTCATATTTTTTTCCTTTTTGATCCTCCGTTCCCCTCCGGTCTAGCAAGTCAATTTTATGGAGGGTGATGACCCGCGGTCTAGGCGATCATGTACATCAGCAGCCTACGCATTATGTTTTTATCCTTAAATGTTATCCTTGGAGGAATTTTACCGTTGTATCTCTGTCAATTTCACTACACATCTCCCCACCTGAAAACATGCCTATGGCAAGTTCCAAAACCAGCGATACACATAGGTAAAATTACTCCTCACGTCTGCCATTACTCTAATTTTGATCACAGGGGTGCCGACTGAGGAAATCTGCACCGACATTCAATTTGCCTGGGATATATTGGATACTAAACTGATAAGGTTGAAGCAATAAAGACCACCTCAGCAATCTTGCGTTTTCATGCTTAGCCTGAGACAAGAACACGAGAGGCTGATGATCCGTCTCCACCACAAAAGTCCTACCATACAGATAGATTTGAAACTTCTTTATTGCCCAGATTAATGCTAAACATTCTTTTTCGCTTGTGGAGTATCCTTGTTCCGCCTTATTCAATTTGCGGCTTGCATAAGCGACTGGTTTCAGTTCCCCATCAGGTGAAGATGATCTTTGCAACAAAGCCCCTCCTAGTCCCACATTACTTGCATCGGTTCTTAAGACAAAGTCCTGTGTCAAATCAGGCAGTTTGAGAATAGGCTTGCTAGTGAGTTTTTCCTTTAACTCTTGGAACGCTAATTCACATTGTGCAGTCCAAATAATTTTATCTGGAAGTCCCTTGCGAGTCAGATCAGTCAGAGGAGCACAAATGGCGTTAAAATTTTTGATGTATTTCTGATAAAATCCGCATAACGACACGAATGATCGCACGTCCTTTTTGGTTTGCGGCCTAGGTGCTCTCTGCAGTTTTTCCAAGTTCTTAGGATCAGGGGTCATATTACCCTGATATACAGTGTGCCCCAAGAATTCCAACTCTTTGCATCCAATACAACATTTTGTTGGCCTAGCAGTTAAGTTCGCCTCCCGAAGTCTATCAAACAACATCTCCAGAGCTTCAATGTGTTCTTCAAATGTCTCGGTGGCGACGAGAATATCATCCATGAAATTTGTGATACATGGGTTATTCAGGGGGTCCAACAATTTTCGCATCATCCTTGAAAACACACTCGGAGCATTTTTCAGTCCGAATGGTAGCATATTGAATTCATAATGTCCATCCGAAGTGCTAAAAGCCAAATAAGGTCTCACTTCAGGCTTCACTGGGATCTGGTAATAGCCTTTACTAAGATCCACTTTTGAAAAGTATTTTGCCTTGTTCAGTCTGGCAAATAGCTGTTTTGTGTCTGGTAATGGATCCACTTGTCCTTCTGTGACAGCATTCAGTTTCCTGTAATCTATGCACAGTCTGTGTTCCCCAGACGGTTTCCTCAACAAAACGACACTAGAACTAAAAGATGATTCACTGTGCGAAATAATCCCCTCCTTCAATAAATAATCTATTTCTTCCTTTAATGCCTTCTCCTTCGCGAACGGAATAGAATAGGCTCTCATACAGATTGGGTTTGAGTCTACCAGTTTCATGTCATACTGTAGCAAATTTGTATGGCCTGGTTTATCTGTTAATACATCTGTATGTTCCTCCAGAACTTGTTGAACTCTCTCCCTCTGGTTTTTAGTCAGGTGCTTACTGACTTTTACCTGTGCTGCTGTTTCACAAGGATGTAATGGGTATTCATGTGAGGTGAGTGGTTCTTTTTGCATCTGGGTTGCAATAGCCAAGGTCAATAAGGGGGTGCTTTCCTGGAGTGGTCTGTCCAGATACTTCTTTAACAGGTTTACATGATAAACTTTTTTCCTTCCCCTTTTTGTCAATTTTATAGTTTGTTCTAGACACCTTCTCTAGAACCGTATATGGACCTTGCCAACCAATTTGTAATTTATTCTGGCTTCCCGGTAGTAGAAGCAGCACCTTCTCTCCGACTGCCAGTTCCCTGTCCTTTGCCTTCCTATTAAAATATGCTGCATGTTTCTTCCTGGCTTGTTTCAAATTATCATTTGCCAGTTTCCATCCAGCTTTCAAACGAGTGGTCAGTTCGTTCACATATTGATACGATGAGGTAACAGTCTCTTCCGCCTTCTCATCTGTCCAGGTCCTTAATAAAGTTACATCTGGATCTTTAATTTATCATACTTATTTTTCATGGAACTCATCTGGTCCCGTCCATTAGAAGCTTTATAATGAGGACTTTTCTTCCTAGAATCATCACTCACAAATCGACCACTACCAATTTTTCTCTGGGGTTTGTCTCCCCACTTAAGATTGTTTATGAGAGATCTTCGCTCTCTTGTCTGTTCCTCCAGTTTATATAAGTCTGACCGAGGGATTGTCATCCTATCCTGGGTTAAATTTCTTCTTTGTACTCTTCGCATAGCGGCCATGTTAATCCATTCAAGTGAAGACTGGGTGTGAAAAGGGGGCTCCCATTCCACTTTGTCTACCCGTGTATAATTAGTTTTCCTTTCAGGCCTAAAGTTGCCCCGTGGCGGTTCTAGGTCCTGCACATATTTTCCCTTTGTGGGTGTTCCCTCATGAAATACGCCACATGCTTCTACAAAGTTTTCAACATCGACATTTACGTCGGGCCAATAGTATTTTAGAGCAATCTTTTGGCAGATGGTACCGACTTTCTCATGGTCACCATCTTTTCCAACATGTAAGCTCCTTATCAAATTTGCCCTATATCTCTTGGGAAGAACTAACTGTCCGTGACCAGTGGATCTAGTTCCTGTCTTCCTGTATAATAATCTATTCTTCATGAAATATTCCCCCTTGCTCGGAGGTGTGTGGCATTTGGGCAATTTTTTAAAACATGGCTTGAGTGTCCTATCCTCAGCCTGCGCCTTCCTCATCTCCTCTGGATGAGCGTTTATAGGTTCACCTTCTTCCTTCTTCTTCTGTGACCTGGTCTGCACTGTCGCCATGATCACAGGTTTCTCGGGATTCCCCAAGAAGACGTATCTACACCCCAATATCAGAGGGTAGATTGGTTCATCTATCACTGCTGCTCTGATTTCTCCTTCCACAAGCGAGTTTTCACCGTTATCCTTGCGATGGGAAGTGTCATGAGTGGTATGTCCTTAGTCGCCCCTTGTATTTCCACTGTTTCTGTGGTATACTGACTTGGGTCCACTAGGCTAGACTTCACAACTGAATCATAATCCAAACCTGTATCATAAAGGCACCTTATGGTGACCCCATTACAAATAACATCCTCACAAACTGGGGGGTGATAAGGTTCCTGTTGTCCCTTAGGATTAACCTTTAATCTTTGCGTCCCCGACTTCATTGCAGCAATGTTTGAAGGTTTCCTTCTACAAAATTCGGTGTTATGGTTATCCTTCTTGCACCATTTACACCATCTTTTTCCTTGGTTCAACGGTTTTCTTTCATTGAACTTTTGGTCATTGAACTGTGAGTTTCTGTCGCGATAGTCATTTCTTGGCCGCTCAAAATTTGTCCTACCTTTATTTCCCTGCTCTCTATTATCAAATTTATTAAATTGCTGTGGAGCTTTAAAATTGTCTATGTGCTTCTTCTTAGCACCACTTACCTCTGCCTGAGCTGCCTGATACCTCTCAGCAACATTTAAAATTTCCCCCAACTTCTCTGCACCCTGTTCCATGAGAAATTTTCTCATGTCTGGAGCCATGGACTCTCTCAATTGCTCAATCATGATCATTTCTTTAAGATCTTGGGTCTTCCCCAGAGCCGTCCATTTCTCCAAATAGGTTTCTAGTCTGGCAGAGAATTGGTGGTATGTCTCCCCAGACAACAGTTTGGCATTTCTAAATCTCTTACGATAAAATTCACCATTCTTCTCGTACCTTAATAACAAAGCCTGCTTTAACATGTCATAATTGTCTTGGTCTTCCCTGTTCATTTTGGCAAATACTTCATAAGAAGCACCCCTCAATCCCTGTGATAGCTTTAAACTCCACCTCTCTCTCTCTAACCCATATGTAGTAGCTAATAACTCAAAACGTCCCAGGTACCCCTCTATGTCATCGTCTTTCTCAACAAAATGGTCTAAATGAAACCCCATAGCTGAGTTTGAGGCTCCCATACTGGGCGTAGCATCTGAGGCAAAAGGGCTGGCACCATTTTCAGGGGCCGGGCCTTGTAATTCCAGCTCCCTTAGTCGTAATTCGTGCTCCCTCTGCAACCTTCTATCTTCAGCCTCCCTTTCGGCCTTTTTATCTTCTGCCTCTCTTTCGGCCTTTTTATCTTCTGCCTCCCTTTGCTGTCGTTTTTCTTCTGCCTCCATCTGCAGCCTCTTAATTTCTCTTTCAGCCTCAATTTGTAACCTCTTCTCTTCAGCTACCTTTCTATCTTCCCTTTCAATATATTTATCACATTCAGTCGTTACGTATTGAATTAAAATTTGACCATCCATCCCCATCTCCTTCGCAGTGAGCACAGCAGCTGATCTAAACTTTGCTAGCTCAGCCATACTTTTTAGACAATATAATAATATATAAGCTAAATCTCTAACCAGTAAATACACTAAGTACTTCTAATTACTATAGTCTAACTAATTCTAACTAACCAGTTAACTAATTAATTATTACTGGCTGTGAAGATTCACCAACTTTTATCTGCAGGGACACTTTTACTTTTAAAGGAAATTTTACAATTTATTTCCCTACTTTTATTTCTCCCACCAGGAGATCTTAATATTACTGTTGGGCTAATTATCCCTGGACAAGACCCCAATATATGTAGTGGTATTGATGGTATTGTATGATGATGATGGTACTACATGTAAATTGTATGAGGCCAGCTGTGAAGGCTCCTGAGTTAAAATGTAATTGAGAATTGTCAGAAGGCCTTTCTTGCTACCACTACGACCTCACACTTAATTTTTTTTATTGAATGTAGCTACGTGAAGTGTCTAGGGTAATGATGTGTACTGTGGTGTGATAGTTATAAATATACCCATAGATATTTAACAAGACTAATAAGATTAACAAGTGTTAAAATACACTGAACTAACTCACGGGTATAAAGTTTTTGATATAATTATATTACATTTATTTGTTCTGGATCAAGTTTTATTTTGACCAGAACTTGTTTTAAAAGAAGGATTTAAAATTTATGAAAATTATGCATGGAATGTTACATAATAAATGCAAAGTGTACATATTTAAGTACTAGAATAGTTAGTTTTATTAAAATGTTCTGGTAGTCAGCTACTAGGGAGGATATTTATTGTCTGTGCTGTTGGGGTGGTCTCATCACACCTGTCTATATTGACTATACAGTGTCCAGAAAATGGTGGGAATTTTTATGGGGTATCAGCAACTAAATGGGGTTGGTGAATATCCAGCAGACCAGAGGCTCACTCATCTGGTATTTGTAGCTCTGGTGCTGAAATCATTATGAATAATTAACACAGAAGTGCTAGCAAAACTCAGCTGAGCTGCTGGCTATAGGATGGCGTCCCTAAATTTAACTCACTGTCTTTCATATGGGAAAACACCACACTTTAAAATCTGTGTCTAACACTGAACAATTATTGAAGAATGACCCCAAATGCGCTCTGAGCGCTAATAATATGATTGTCTGTGGCCAATCACTGCCGAGGTTTATTTTTACTTTCAAATTTCCTCACTAAAGTCATTTCAGTCAAGCTTCAGTCACGTATGGATGGTTATCTGTTAGTCTGTCCGTCTCTACTTGTGTTTCTACAAAATTGTGCTCGATTTTTGACCCAACCGTTCTCTCCCCTTCAAATTTTTGTTGTAAAAAGTTATATTTAGACACAGCTACCACCAATGTCCCTTCACTTCTATGCCAAGTAAATTTGAACACCTGCGTCCCCAAGGTCGTGTTTTTGTGTGCAAATAACGATATGTTAGATTCAATGCAGTCTGTGGCTGATGTAAACTACACTGTCTTTTGTCATTATTTTCAATATTATCTATCCGTCTGTAAAATTAAGACCATATTCGTTCACTGCTCAGAATAGGCCATCTGGCCAGCTAATTTTTATATTCCTAACATTAATATTAAGAAAAATTTACTTTTTAATTTTTGTAATTTTTTTCAGACATCTGCGTTCTTCCGCTCAAATTCAAATCAAGCGCTTGGTATCGCAAAACGTCCAATTCCGTACCTCGTGTCAATTTGGGGAACGTGGATTTTTACTTTCATCCATTTCCCCCCCCAATTGCGTCTCTTTAGCCTTTCCAGTCATATTTTTTTCCTTTTTGATCCTCCGTTCCCCTCCGGTCTAGCAAGTCAAATTTATGGAGGGTGATGACCCGCGGTCTAGGCGATCATGTACATCAGCAGCCTACGCATTATGTTTTTATCCTTAAATGTTATCCTTGGAGGAATTTTACCGTTGTATCTCTGTCAATTTCACTACAAACATCAAACATATAGAAATCAATATAATCATGTTTACAGACATAGGACAATAACCCAATAAGTGCCCTCTCCCCTTGTTGAGAAAAAAAAAAGGATCCCAAACGAAGTTAATAACCCAAAAGGTCAAAGATTAACACTAGGTTATAGAATAGACAGTAAAGAAAAGAACAAAGTTCCTACTTAAGCTATTGTGACGTGGAAATGTAAATGTATCCACGGAAAATCCGATTACCTCGTTTCCTCATTAGTATTTATGGTTTCAACGCGAAAGCCACGCATTTGATGTCTGTCTGACGCATATGTTGAAGCCACGCCTATTTTTTCCTGTTTACATGCGCTGACAAGTTGTTTACCTACGTTCGTACACGCCAGATAACAGTCAGCGAGAGCATGATTCGCTTATCGGAATTATCACGCGAGCAAATATTTTTCAATTTTTATTCACTGCTATTTCCGAGCGTTAAGAATAGCGAAATAGCAAAACGCGTAGATATTTTCTTACTAGGGGTTCAGTAATGTAAAATCCATCAACCATTTGTTTACACCAGAAGATACGCGTTTAGCTGACTTAAGTATAATGATATGAGTGACGGATAAAGTGACAGAGTAGTATGCGCATTTTATTTCTTTGTGCGTAATATTTTATTAAATGATTCGCGTTTATATCATGTGTTAAAAACGATAGACGCCGAAAATCAACTAGCTAGTAATGATATGCGATATTTGTTAAGGGCGCATAGTCATAATTAAAAGTAACACTGACATCGTGCGCTGAGTGTTTACCAAGTCGGAAAGGAAGGGGGGGGGCTGGGGGGGGGGGGGGGCGGCATGCCTGAAACCCAAATCCGTACTTGCGAAGCGAAGTGCGATAGTATAAGCTTAAAATATCGTGTGCCTTTTAATTTAATTAGAGGACGGAGAGGATAAGAGTATGTGGTGGTTTTAGAGGTTATTGATGTTAAACAGTAAGAGTCAACAGAGTGAGGTCAAGCTATGTAAGTCCCTGAGTCTAATAGTTGATGATGATGATGTATTCTCAGGGTACCTAACCGCTACCACTCTCAGATCTCACTCTGTGTAATATTTTAGGTTCTATTATGTTATATGGCTACGTGTCTAGGGTAATGTATATGTGGTGATATGATGATAACGTAAACACAACTGTAACTCAATATAATGAACTTAAGTAAGACAGTGGTTAAAGTTATAAAATTACTTTACAATTTTTATTTTCCTGATCCTCAAATTTTTTTGGAAACAGGAATGTTCAACTCAAAAGAAATATGTTTATATACAAATTTAAATAAATATGAAGGACATCTTGTCAAATAAATGTTATTACTAAAATGTTTCTATAATTGAATCTCCTGCTGAAGTAATAATGTCTTAAGAGATGTCACTAGTGCGAGGGACTGGTCTTCTCATCACGTCACAAGAAAGTTTATTGAAAGTGTGGAGAATAAAATATAATGAGATGTCATAAGCCCTCAAGATTTGGGCTTATCTTATTTTTCAGTTGAAAGTGGATGGCTTGCTGGAAATACTGCACACTCTTTCACAGCAGTGTCTTCTGGAGGCGGCTACTACAGTTTGACTTCAAAGTATAAGCAACCGGCAAGTTGCCTCGTATTTTGCAGCTCCAGGTTATGTCTCAAGTGGTAATAGGTGATGCAACCCTGCAACAAGAGGAACAATTCCTCCCTAAGTACACTTTTTATATATCTCCACAACTAACAACTAAACATCATTAAGCATTCTTTGTGATCAATTGCATGTGCTAACCGATAGCTTCAGTCCCTAATTTTATGTGACTTCTTCACACTCAGTGGGTACCTTCTCCTTCCCACATGGCTTCAACGCCCCTGTCACTTTAAACCTTTGTTACCTTCCATATCCTCAGCTGGGGTGCACACTTTTCTTTTTCTCTTTCTAATGATCTGTTAACTCTTTTAGTATGACATCCTATTTATTTTTTCCAAGGGTTACTGGGACAGTGCGGCCTGCAGAAGACTGCCAGTAGTTTCTGGACTTACAATCGTATGATTTGTAATGGTAATATGCAAACACAATGTAAATTCATTCTCCCCCCCCCCCTCCCCAAGTCTGCTTAGGCATGTGCTTGCTAGGATGTCGTAATTCTTTTCCAATGGCAATGTCGTACAACACAAATTTATGGCTCACACCCTTGTGGCCTGTACATACATATAAAATTAATAAAGTCATTTCTCTTACCGCAAATAATGAATCATTCACACAATGAACCAGATGACTAGCAGAACGATGGCACAAAATTCAGACTGCTGTCGTCCAGAAGGTAAAACTTATTCAGAAAAGCTCCCCTTCTGTTCTCATCTTGGCACTGAGGTTAATTTTCAAATGGCGTTCTAGCCTAGAATGCGTTACATGTTATCAATCTCACTAGCCAATGAAACAACGCGTCCAAAATTTGACTCTTTTGAAAACCCCAAGCATTGAGTGTTAATCAGTGCGTTTGCTAGTCTGATTTTATTTATTTTTATTTCTGTCATATCTCAGCCATTTATGGACCGATTTCAAAAGTTAAAAATTGATTATTAAACTGCCCTTTGGCCTCTATCATCCTATCTAGTTTTCATCTAACTATTCTTCATCGTTTTCATCTATGTAATTTTATTGTAATTATTTACTCTTTCTTCCTAACCAAATGGATTTTCTAAGGCAAGATGATGTAATATAAGGGAAATTGTTATGGTAAGATATTAAATAATATTAGCGCTATCATTCAGAACATCCCTTTTATTTACTCTCTTTATTTAGAAAGCAATACATTATCTAAGCTTTTCCCCTTCCGCCCCGTACAGATTTGGTTTTAGTTTCATTTTCAAACGCATAAGTTAGGCTTGTTTTTTCCTTTTTAACCCACCCTTTCCCCTCTCTCCCTTTTCAAGACGAAGTAACAAGTTGGTTTTTCTGCTATACTTTCTGGCTTTCGTCATAAAATATTGGGAAGGGTAACGCGAGCTGCGTGTGTGTTTGGGGGATGGGACTCACTACGCTTGGTCTTAGAAAAATTCAAATCTTGTGCCAATCGTGGACTGTTTTGATAGGCGATGTCCTTGGGACCAAATTTCAAATGCTGTAGTTATTTATAGTTACAACCTTCACTAAATATTAGGAGGGGTTGAATGCGTTTGCGGGTGGTAACCCTTTTAAACGATAATAGTAGAAAAATTTCAAATATTGTGTCCAATTCTTTGCGGTACGATTGACTTTGTCCTTGGCAATTTTCAAATATAATAATGGGGTTTATAGGGTGTAATTTTTCGTTACTAGATTTTTCAAGCGGGGAAATTATTTGAGCGTGGGGTACACAGATCCATTTCATCACAGAGATCACTCTTTACGCGTGATAGCATAGGAGTGCCATTTTGGTTAAATGTTTATTTTCTTTCCAATATAGGCTTGGTCAAAACCCAGCGGCTAGCGGTTTTTCTCTATTGTGGTCTTTGATTCAATTACTGAAGGAATAAGAGTTGTCGTTTTCCTTGGCGTTCGTCTCCGTACCGGTGTGAACAGGAATTGCCAGGGCGAGACACTAACAATTTTTAACTGTAAATTTGAGTAAAGGGACATACCAATATACCCATATTTTTTCCATTCAATTTTATCAGCCCGCCGTGGCAATATATATACCAGTTTTCCCGACTATTGACAGTTGTTTACCCAAGTGATTTTTTTTATCCAGGAGTATACACTGTTTCATAATCGGTACTCATCTCAAAGAGTCAGCCAATAGGATTTACCATCATCATCATCATTCAGGGATTATTGTATGTTTTCAGTGGATACAAACATCACTAGTAGGTAAGCGAGATTGTATGTGGCCACAGATTGACAGAGCGAGAGAAAGAGGAGTGAGTATTTCCTTTTGTTATAATCATTTGTACACACTTATTTTTTTTATTCGCTAACCTGATTATTTTATTATATAGCTTAAGTAGAAACTTTGTTCTTACTATACTGTCTATTCTATACCCTAGAGTTAATCTTTCCCCTTTTGGGTTATTAACTTCTTGCGGGATCTTTTCTCAACAGAGGAGAGGGCACTTATGGGGTTATTTTCATATGTCTGTAAAACTTGATTTATATTGATTTCTATTTGTTTGATGTTGTGAGAAGTTTAAGTGATAAATAAACTAAACAAAACTTAATTTATCTTGTCAGTTAGCCCCATACCCAATTATCCCTGGTTTTTCACGTTTGTATGTCTTGTTGTCACATAACTGTGTGTGTGTGTAGATAACTTAAAATTAACATTATAGGGAAGTGTGATAGATCGTTTTCTTCTAAAGATAGTCGTATAGATAGGCTGGTCTAGAGAAACCACTAATTCCAGAGACGCATCTTCACCTTAATCTATTTCACTCGTGGAATCTATTCTAACACCTTTCTTTCTCATCTACCCCACCATTCTGCTCTACTCAGACGGGACCAAATAAATCCCTATAACTATCTTGTAAAAATTACGACAGCCATCCAGTAAAATAACAGTATTCGCAAAGAAAATAAAGTATGGTACTGTTTCCGTAACTAGATAATATTCACTTTCACTCTGTCATTCGTGGCCACATCAATCACGCGTTACCTAAACTTGGTGTAACACTCTTGAACGAAAAAATCCATGCATATGTATCATGATCCAGTAGTTTTATCCTCCGAAGTGGACCCCAGTCCCTCCACTAATAATTAATTTTTATAATGGGGGACGCCTAATTTGGTGGTTGATTCTTGGATATGAAATGTCACATCAAATAGTTCATGTAGCAAAAACAATACACCGCGATCTTGTGTTCACAGTAAACAGTAGACAGTACTTCCAATAGCTAAAGAAAACATCTGGTTGCTAAACTGTTAATTAAGATGATGATGCTAAATCCTGTCGGCTTGCTCTGGGGTGAGTGCCGATTATGAAATAGCGTATTCTCCTGGATAAAATCCACTTGGAAAAACGACTGTCAGAAGTCGGCAAAAAAGTTATGTATATTTCCACAGCGGGCTAATAAAATTGAATAAACAATCTGGGTATTTTGTAAGTCCAGTTAACTCAAATTTACAGTTAAAATGTTAGTTTGTCGCCTTGGCAATTCCTGTTCACACCTGTACTGGGGACGAACGCCAAGGAAAAACGACAACTATTACTCCTTCAGTAACTGAGGAAAGGACCACAATAGAAAACCGCTGGCCACTGATTTTGATCCGGTACTATATTAGGAAGAAAAAGAACATTTAACCAAAAAATGCCAATATCCTATACTATCACGCGTAAGGGTATGATCTCTTTTCCTCTCCGTCACCTAATTAAATTAAAAGGCACACGGGGTCTTAGCCTATCTTATCGCGCTTCGCTTAGCTAGTACAGGTTGGGTTTTAGGCATGCCCCCCCCCCCCCCCCCCCCCCGGCCCGGTAACACAATCAGTGCACAATGTCAGTTATTATTTAATTATAAGTACGCGCCCTTAACAAATATCGCCTGTCATTACTACCTATTTGATTGTCGGCGTCTATTGTTTTGACACATGATATTAAACACTAGCCATTTAGAAAATTACACACAATGAAATATAATGCGAATTCTACTCTGTCACTTTATCCGTCACTCATAGCATTATACCTAGTCAGCCAAACCGTATCTTCTGGTGTAAAAAAAATGGTTGATGGATTTTACGTTAAACTGAACAACTGGTAAGAAAATATCTACGCGTTGGCTATTTCTCTAGTCTTAACGCTAGGGAATCACAGTGAATAAAAATTGTTAAACTTTAACACATTTAACACTTAAGCACCACTGATGTTATTACCAGAAAACAGAATAAATCCCCGCGAAGGCTATTAACGCACTATTTCACATAGGTTCTAGCGTACGCGTTCAGATTATCCAAAATTTCCTGAGAGCCCTGATAACTGAGAAGCTATATTTCATTCCACGTCACAAGACATAAACTTTACACTCATTTACGCCCATTTACCCTCAACGTTTTTTCCATAATTCGAAGCCGCGGTATTGAATTTTTGTTTTGTCTTCGGGTTTTTCTAGGCCAACATATCTTAAGAAATATGCACGTGCCAAATTTAAGATTATTTTAATTATATATATATATATATATATATATATATATATATATATATATATATATATATATATATATATATATATATATATATATATATATATATATATATATATATATATATATATATATTTATATATATATACACGCACGCATTCTGACATTTTAGTCATTTAATACTCTTCAAATAGCTTGTATTAGACTGCAAACACTGGTCAAATATTTATTAAAATATTCTCATACATGGAAAACCGTAACATAGCAGCATTCATATTTGATTGGTGACCGATCATCTTCATCTTCGTACACTCTCAGACGTCTGCTTGAATATTTTCTACTTTACTTAGTCGTTCCTCTTCTACCGTGAGGTGTAGAGGTTTGGAAGAGAGAGCGCCAGACTATCCCATTGGCTGTCTTCTTCCTGGCCTGGTTCCATTCTAGTCCTCGGTCCTTCAAAGATTGTCTAATATTGTCCTCCCAGCGGACTCTGGGTCGTCCTGGATCCCTGGATCCCTGGCTCTCTGCCTCCCATGCCCGCCGCGGCAGCCGATCCTCTCCCACTCCGCAGACACGGCCAAACCATCCCAGCCGGGACCGTTCCACTTGGGTCCGCTGCGGGTGGGACCCTAGGCCCTGACGCATCGTCCGGCCGCGGACCACGTCTCCCCCTGCCACCCCAACCACCCTCCTCAGACACCTCACCCCCGAGGTCTGAATCTGGCCCCTGTGGGCTGCAGTCACCGCCCACGACTCGCATCCATACGTCAATTGAATATTTTTGACGAATGCAATAGTCAATCTGAGGCTATTTGCATCTCCGTAGAAATTTTTTCAGAAATGGTACTGGTTACGGTCATAGGTGCTTTCTATGTTCCTCATATGTTAGGCATCTTTGAAGCAGAGGTTCAGCAGTCAATTTATCACTCACCGGTATCCCAGACTGTTGTGGCCCGTGCGGAGTCTGAAAATTTCCACTTGCTCACGTCTACGGAGCTGGTAATAACCATCATTTTTTTTTTTTTTGGCTGGCCTGGATACTCTGCTTCCCACTTGCTCGTATCTGCTCTTGATAAAAGTCTTGACCTCTTCATAAGTTACGCTTGTGTCAAGGTGAGTTAGCTTTTCATCCTTCCTTTGCCAATCTGTCAGCCTCTTCATTTCCGGGGATGTTGCAGTGACCTTGGATCTATTGTATAACAACTCTTTTGAATTACTGACATAGTTTGTAGAGTGTTACTCTGAGGTCATCCAGGTCTGCGTTGTTCCTGTTTATGAGCGTTGCAATTTCTAACAGTGCGTCTGTGAAGAAAGCAACATGTGTGTCAGTGCTTTTCTGTGTCATTAGAATCTCTGCTGCTGTTTTCAAGGCCTCTGCCTCTGCTCTGAAGTTACTTGAGAATTTTCCCGTTGCCAATGACAATTTTGTGTGTGTGTGTGTACCAGTGCTTAAGCGCAGAAGGACACCTCCATCTTCTGCTGCATTTGATGCTGATCCATCTGTATATGCATTGGTCCATGTGTTGCTAGGGTAATGCTTCTCTCTATAATTTGTTGTTATGGTTTTTCTCTCTGTTGCAGTCTGACTCTGTTTTCTCTCCTATCGATGTCAGGTCAGCATGACCTTGTTACACTGACTGTTCCTGTTGATACTATGTGTGTTCCCGTCAATAAATGTCTTGAAACATGCCTGCAGTGTCAAAGCATCCTTGATTACTGCATGTGAGAGTATGGGTTGCAGGATCTACATCTATACGAGCCTAAACACATTCGCGCCTTCATTCGCACCCACACTCAATTCATCATACGCTCGCACTACACATCTAACAACATGTATACTGTCTTGGGCCAGTGATCACCTCAACAAGAAAGAAAAAGACAGTTACATTTCTGGTGGGCCAGTTACGTGGGCTCTTATGATACATTTCTTGTCGCCAATGTGGCCTAGAAACTTACATTTCTGATGGACCAGATCTGTGGGTTTAAAAAGAACAGAGCGAGCATTTGACATTATTGTTGACATTTATGGATCCAGAAATTTACATTCCTGGTTGGCTGTTACATGTATGATGTCTCCAATTTTGTCGAGAAAGTTACAAGAAGGACAAGTACACATTACACTTCTGATCTGTGGGTCTAAGCTACACACGGGACAGCCGTAACACACAGCGCTAATTCTACACTTGCAAGTTTTGGCTACAACAGGACAGATATAGGTCATCAACGGTTGACCCAAATAAACAGTACGAGCATTTATATTATAATGCTACATAAACCATAACAAGACATGTACTGAAGTTAACTACTAGGCATTTGCTACGTGGACCATAACTGCATAGAAGGCGGGTTCCTATTGTAAACAGTACTGCTGGTTGTTACACGTTTCATTCAACAACAGACTTTTCTAGGTCAGAGCATTCAAGCTACATTGTTGGAGGTCAAGTGTCTGTAAACAGTACGTGGAAATAGTAAACATTCAATGTGCAAGCCCTAATTTGAGAAGGTCATAGTAACTTTGGTTCGTGAATACCACTTTATGTTACAGTGGATTTGACGTTCAGTGCGCGTTTGACATTTCGTTTCTGTGTTCGCAAGGAGCAAGGAATTTATTTTAGTTTCAGCTGTGACTGAACTTGTTCTGCAACACATTGAAATTGATTGCTATATTATGTTACTTCAACTGTTTTTGTGTATTTTTCTGCGGGTTTTTCGGTTGGTGGGTCTTACGGTAAATATGCCACTTGATCGAGGCTTACTGTAAGCGTTCTGTAGGTGCAAATTTTCTTAATTTGGAAATTTGCTAGTGACAATTGGTCGCTATTGATGTTAGCTGTGATGTAATTGTACTTAACGTTGTTTTTTGTAATATTTTGTCTGTTTTTTCAGTTTTGATTTTCGATTTGTTTTGTTTGTATTCTGTAGGTCTCTCCTTTCTTGTGTATTTCTCTACACATTTTTGGTTAAAACAGTGTTGCCATTTGTATTGTTTTGTATTTTTGTCTTTGTATTTTTTTTTTGGTTGTACTACATTACTGTCATGCACAGTCTACATACACATACTGGGTCATGTTTTGATATTATTGATAAGGTAGACTCTTCATATAGAGTTTGTTGATAAAATATTATTATATAAGATATTTATACAAGTTCTTTGATAAAAGACTTGTTATCTACAAAGATTGAGACAAGGTGAAATACATATTCAAGTTCTTTATAAAAAAGACTTGTGCCCATAGTGAGTGGGATATAAGGGAATTTTTTTTTTTCCACAGGTACTCAGGTGATTTTTTGGGTACATTATAAACAAGACTAAGAGTGTGAAAGAAAGTGAAGTGAGTATACAAGTCTAGCATTTCAGACTTGTCTCCCATTGAAGTGGGATAAGGTAATTTATTTAATTTTTTTTCAGGTTTCTGATCTCATTAGACAAGATGTCTACATTGGACTACTTTATTACACAAGGGAGAGCCCTTGATAAGACTGGTCAACAGTTAGAACAATGGGTTGTTGCTCAGTATGACAAAGCATTAGCTGCAGAAGAGAAAAAAGCTCAGGCTGAAGAGAAAAGTTTAGAAAGAGAAGCTGCGGCGGAACAAAAAAGGCTAGACAGAGAAGCTGATATGGCTGCTGAACAAAAGAAATTGCAGATGCAGGTGGAGGAAAGGAGATTTGAAGCTGAACAAAAGAGATTAGACAAAGAAGCTGAACAAAGGAGATTAGACAAAGAAGCTGCTGCAGAGGAGAGGAAAGCTCAAGCTGAGGCTGAAATTAGAAAAATGGAACATGAGGAAAGAAAACAGAAGATGGAACTTGATGAAAAACTCGCAATTTGGGAGTTAGAGAAATTGAAAGTGGCGAGTACGGGTGCTCAGCAAACAACTTCGAGTACGACAAGGGAGTTTGTTAGTAGGATTAAATTGCCTCATTTCAATCCTTTAAAGGATGACGTAGCAGATTATCTAGATAGATTCCAATTTTTGTGCGATACGCATAACATAAAAAAGGAAAAATATGTTGAACAACTGATGCCATTTTTTACAGGTGACACAGTGACTACTCTTATGACAATAGACGAACATGAGAGGACTAATTATGATGTTGTCAGGGCAGCATTACTAAAAAAAATATCAACTAAAACAAGAAGACTATCGTCTTCGTTTTAGGACAATGTTGCCAGAAAATGGAGTAGATTTCTCTGATTTTGTTACAAAGATACGTCGTACATTTACACGATGGGTTGAGTTGTCTCAGATTGAGAAAACATATGAAGGTCTAATGGACTTATTATTGCGAGATAAGGTTTTGTCATCTGTTAATGATTCTTTTCTTGCATTCCTTCATGAGCGTAAGCCTAAAAACTTAAAAGAAATGGAGGAATACTGTTGTCAGTATGCCACAGCACATCCCCATGCTACAGTTAGCAATTCTAAAGTGAAAGAAGGGGTGCCAGCTGCTTCGGCAACACCATATGGCCCTAATTTCAAAAAAAAATTTCAGGGTGCTCAACAAAATTGGAATAGGGGAAGTAATCAAAATTACACTCAGAAGCGGAGTAATCCAACACATGATGGTTCTTCGTCTATGCAGTGGAGACAAGATGGTAGTTCTCGTAATTTTAGTGGTAATAATTTGAGACACTTTCGCAAAGGCTATCCAAATAATAACTATTCAAATTTTCGAGGTAATCATTCTCGACGTCAAGATTATGACGATGGTGAATTTAGAAACCGGGATTCAAACCGGAATGATGATTACAATAGGCAATATGATAACAATTACAGGGGAAATGATAGTCAAAATAATTACAGGGGAAATGATAATCGAGGCAGACCTAGGTTTAACAAGAAAAGACCTTACCAACAGGCAAACTCTGCACAACAAGAGTTTGATGGAGCCTGTAATACAGCAAATGATAGTGGTAACTCTAGGGCTATCACTGGTTGTGCTTTCGATTTTGGGAGAGCAACTGAATGCCCCCAATGCTTAACATTGTTTGACTCATCAACTGTATCTACGCTAAGTTGTGGTCACCCTCTTCCTGCTCTACCTGCTACAGTTGCGCATGATGGGAGAGTGTCTCTCATCTTAGATAAAGGTCTAATAAATGATAGGCTAGTCTCAGTACTTTTCGATTCGGGATGTACTACCGTCGGGGTTAAGGAGTCTCTGATAGATCCTTGCTGTGCCACGGGAAAAACAATCAAATGTGTTACATTTGGTGGTACTATGGAAAGCTAACCTACTGCTATTATTAGGATTGACACTCCTTTCTTCACAGGAGATGTCCATGCATGTCTTCTTCCTAATCCTATTGCGGATCTTATAATCGGTCGTATTCATGGGGTTAAGGAATGCACCCCGCAACAAATTTCTAGTTGGGAAGAAGAAAACATTCAAACGGTCAATGCAGTGATGACAAGAGCTCAAGCTCTTAATCCCCCAACTTCATCTGATAATAGTAATGAAGTTGATAGCCAAGACGAGCACTTGGTGATTTCCCATGACTCGTTTGTTAAACGTCAAGAAGAGGATCCTTCTTTGAAGAAATACTTCCTTCTTGCAAAGAAAGGGGATCCCAATCAAAATACGAATCACAAATCGTATATCACTATGAAGAATGGTATATTGGTACGAATGGTACAACACTCGGACAAGTCTATGCACTCGCAAATTCTGGTGCCTAAGTGTATGAGAGCCTTAATTCTTCGGCATGCACACGATTCTCAGTGTGCGGGACACATGGGTTTTTCCAGAACTAAAACTAGAGTCCTTGCGTCCTTCTTTTGGCCATTCGTGAATAAAGACATCCGAATTTATTGCCGATCTTGCAAAATTTGTCAAGAGGTCAAGTCTAGGGGTCCGAGACATGCTGCTCCTATTCAGGCTGCAGATATTCCGATTCGGCCGTTTCAGAAAATGGCTATAGACATCATTGGTCCGTTCAAAATTAAGTCAGCCAGAGGACACCAATTTATCCTCACTTGCGTGGACATGTGCACGCGTTGGCCAGAGGCTATTCCTCTGAAGAGCATATCAACTGTCGATATCGCTGATGCTCTTTGGCTCGTATTTTCTCGTCTGGGATTCCCCGGAGAAATACTGTCGGATCACGGCACTCAGTTAATTTCGGACGTTATGTCTCAGGTAATGGCTACGCTAGACATTAAAAGGTCTCTCAGTAGTATTTATCATCCAATGTCCAATGGATTGGTAGAACGTCTTAACAGGACACTAAAGAACTTACTTGGCAAGATAACGGAGGATCATCCTGAAGATTGGGACAGGGTTTTACCTGCAGTCCTCTTTGCCTATAGAGAGGTTCCCAACGAGCATACAGGGTTTTCTCCTTTCGAACTTGTCTTTGGCGCGCAACCGCGCGGGCCAATGTCCTTGTTACACGATTTGATAACTTCCGATGATATTGACGATGATACACAATCGTCATATGAATATGTTATAGCTCTTAGAGAAAAGATTATCGAATCGTGCAGGTTAGCAACTTCATCTTCCGAATTTGCGAAAGAAAAAGCTAGGCGATTTGCTAACAAGAAAAGACGCCTACGTCAACTTTGTCCTGGAGACAAAGCATATGTCTTACTGCCCTCAAGAGAGAATAGACTTCTCATTTCTTGGAAGGGTCCATACACTATAGTCTCGAAAATTTCTGATGTCGACTATATTGTCGATGTGGATGGAAGGCATAAAACCTTCCATATAAATATGTTAACAGAGTTTATTGAACGTCCAGACTATTTACAGCCTATTTTCCAGGCGACGGACGACTCTCCAGTTCAACATGGTCACATCTCATCCCTGTCCGTTATACAGGATGAGGAAACTATTTTTTCTGACGTGAACTTACCTCTTCCTGCGATTCCACTTACTTCAACGGAATCGTGGAGAGACGTTACAGTCTCTTCCAACTTGTCTTTTGAGGAACAGCGTCAAGTATCCTCTACGTTACAATCATATCAGGATGTCCTTACCGACATTCCTGGACACACAGATGTCATAGAACATGACATCATACTTACTGATCGTAATCCGATCAGAGTAAGACCATACCCAATACCTATTCATTTTCAAGCACAAGTCGAGAAAGAATTGGATGAAATGATTCAACTACAAATAATTGAACCATCCACTTCAGCTTATTCTTCGTCGATAGTTATTGTTCGAAAGAAAGACAATAACATACGTCTTTGCGTTGATTATCGCAAATTAAATCAAGTTACGAAGTTCGATGCTGAACCTATGCCGTTATTAGATGATCTACTTATTAGACTTTCTAAAGCTAAATTCTTTACTAAACTAGACTTGTCGAAAGGTTATTGGCAAGTCCCATTGACGGAACACGCCAAACCTCTCACTCCTTTTTCGACACCTAGGGGTCTGTTTCAATGGAATTTTATGCCTTTCGGGCTTATGAACGCCCCAGCGACTTTCGTGCGCATGATGCGACGAATTCTATCAGATCGTGCAGATGTCATTGCATATTTAGACGACATCTGTCTTTTCAGCGATACTTGGGAAGAACACTATGTGGGTCTAAAGGAATTGCTATCTACTCTACGTGAGCATAGTTTGACTGCTAAACCCTCTAAAGCTTTTGTTGGGTTTAGTGAAATTTCCTTCCTAGGTCATCGAGTTGGTCATGGTCTGTTGAAGACAGAGGACCAAAACATTTCAAAGATATTAAATATCTCGGTTCCGAAGACAAAAAAGCAAGTGCGTAGTCTCTTGGGATTGATACAATTCTATGGAAGATTCATTGAGAATCTGTCCTCCATTATGGCACCACTTTCAACGTTATTGAAAAAAGGTTCTCCTAATATGGTGCGTTGGTCCCAAGAATGCCAATCTTCATTGGATCAGGTTAAGAATTTGTTCTCATCTCATCCTATCTTAAGACTACCGACGATTGATAAGACTTTTGTCCTTCGTAGTGATGCCTCTTCCACTGGCATTGGAGCGGCACTAATGCAGGAATATTCAGGAACTCTGCATCCTGTAATGTATATTTCTAGGAAGCTGAATGCGGCAGAAAGGAATTACTCGGTTTTGGACCGTGAATTGTTGGCTATGGTTTGGTCCATTCTTAAGCTACAAAGGTTCCTTCTGGGCGCGCATTTCTTTATGGAAACCGACCAAAAAGCTCTTACGGCTATGCAAAGTAAGGATTTGAAGAGCTCGAGATCTACTCGTTATGCTATTGCTCTTCAGCCTTTCCATTTCACGGTGCGAGCTATCCGTGGTTCGGATAATGTGATGGCGGACATATTGTCTAGATGCCCACATGATTCCAGTTAAATCTTGTGTCCTAGTTTTTCCTGATATATTTTCAGACTTAGGTCTGTCCTTAATATCATAATATGTTGTAATACAAATGTATTTGGATGATGTTTAGATAATTTAACAAATTTCATTTTGTCCATCCATCAGTGATATGTTGCTAAAATAGCATTGACATTTGTATATTGCTATGATTATATTATTTAGTAATGTTTGATATATGATTGGTATTGCCAGCAACTTAGGTTTCTTGAATGGTATCCCTTAGTTTGTTTGGCTTAAAAGAAATATTTTCTCCTATGTTGGGAGATGATTTGTACCCTCTTCTATTGTACCTGATATTAGGTTCATTGTTTGCATGAGCACAGAAGTGATACTGGTGCTATCTTGCTCATGAACATATTAAAAAAAAAAAATTGCATTTTTTTTTTTTACAGGGGGGTGGTAGTAATGTTGCTGTCATTTTCGACGGAGTCATCTGTCAAGTTATTTGCTTATGTTTGTATCATAAGTATAATTGTGTCTTTACCTGCGATGTCAGGTTGATTAGGGGTTGTCTTCCCTTGTTTATTCATTCATTGTGTTTGACCTTTAGGGTCAGAGGTTGACAGTTCGGCGTAGGCCTAGGGGAAGGTTTTTTTAAGCGGGAGTGAGATATACTTCCGGGAAGCCGGGAGGTCCTGTTTTTCTGAAGGGACCAAGAGTCCATTGTTTTTCGGGGAGAATCTTCGAAGTAACTGCTATGGCAGTTTTCCCCAGTGAATCTCTGTGCGTCGGGATGACGACAGAATTCCTTGTGATGTTCTGAGGATTCATTTGCCAGGTAATACCGACCTTTATGCATTATTACGCTTTTCGGTGGCAGAACATGTAAAGGATTACCTAGGGTGAACAGCAGCTCACTGATCCGCCATTTCAGAACTTATATATTTGTGCTCGAGGTAGCCATCCAAGACTGTTAGTCTTATATTGTCCAGAAATCCAGTGACGAAGATATATTGTGGGAGCCGCAGATTGGCGGAACTTCTATCTACAATAAGTATTACTGCAGGGTTGATGATAACCTATTTAACAGAAGTACACGGCCGACGTCAGAACGAGGCCTGTGCTTCCGGCTATTATACTACAGCCTGATATGTGCAATTGGCGGGGAGTGCCAAGTTGCACCTGTGTGTCAAAGTAACTAAGGCATCTGACGCGTTTAGTCAGAGACGCCAAGGGCGACGCTACGAACTGTCATTATTGAAGAACTTTGCTATTGACCATGCACGTCTATTCCGATGTTTACCTTTTTTGAATGCCAAATGTATACCTATCGATGTCAGGTCAGCATGACCTTGTTACACTGACTGTTCCTGTTGATACTATGTGTGTTCCCGTCAATAAATGTCTTGAAACATGCCTGCAGTGTCAAAGCATCCTTGATTACTGCATGTGAGAGTATGGGTTGCAGGATCTACATCTATACGAGCCTAAACACATTCGCGCCTTCATTCGCACCCACACTCAATTCATCATACGCTCGCACTACACATCTAACAACATGTATACTGTCTTGGGCCAGTGATCACCTCAACAAGAAAGAAAAAGACAGTTACATCCATGTGTTGCTAGGGTAATGCTTCTCTCTATAATTTGTTGTTATGGTTTTTCTCTCTGTTGCAGTCTGACTCTGTTTTCTCTCAATTCCAGGAATATTTTCTATCATTCCAGATAAACGATGTTCTTTCCAAACTGATAGCTTGTGTGCAGTATAGATGGATTTAATTTTTGATAACCGCATTTAGAGTAACTGCCCTCATCTTTGAAGTGGTTGATTCTGCAAAGTTGCTTCGTTTGAGGCTGTCTCTTCCAGTAGCCTTTATTCTATGAAAAGTGGATGGTCTGTTAGTCTAACATAAATGTTTCATCTTGTTGCTTGGCCCTGCTATCTCTTGTATCTTCCATTGGTTGGATGTATGCAATCTTTTCGAGTGATCTGACATGTGCACGATATGGCATGTGACTAGCTAAAACTAGTTTCCTTCTTTAGAATCAAATGCTCAAATTGTCATGTAAGAAATGCTTGAAACTCAAGTCTCAGCAGACACACTAAATTGGTAAACGTGCTCTGAAGTACATGAACATGTACCAAGTTGCTCTGCTTATCTTCAATTGCTGTTGTCTTATCGGACTTCACGTCTCACAAGACTATATCAAATGAACACACTTCATGACAAACGTACACACCGAAAATCATATTTTATGCTTTCAAAAACTCTTTACTGACAAGTCAGCAACATAATTGTCAAAATAGTAACAATAAACTTGGCTTTAATACATCATCAACGTTATAACGTGTGTTTAACGGCAATCTCTGGGGGTGATAAGAAAGAACAGGATGGTTGTTCCCTCAGGCCTGTTGTGAGAGTTGTGTAATATGAGGTTGTGAAATGGGTTGGCAATCTCATCTCACACAACATTGCAACAACAACTAATGCTGCAAGATTACATTAATGTTTTGATGCAGGCTTCATGGAACGGGGGACAGCTGCATTGGTGATTCCATGTTCCCTAGGGAACAAAAAAAAGGAAATGATACTGATAAATGATCATTATACTTTTTACAAAAAGCACCTTTTAGCGAGATACGTAATCATGGTTAGACTAGACACACGGGTTGTTTGTTTAATAACATGCAAATCATAATCTTTGTGCCCAATTTCCTTCAGACCCCCCTAGAACCCACGCAGAGCCTCATGACAGAGCTAAGTAGGTGCTGTAATATTAGAGGAGGCTAAGACTACTGCCAGTTGGTGGAACTTATCTGATAAAGGTCGGAAGCAAATGTGTATACGTGGAATATTATCAACGCCTTCGTCATCTCAGTTTTCTTTCCGTTTCTCAAGTTTCGAGCCGTTAAAGTTATGTACTAAATGAATAAACCTTACTTAAGCTTATGTCTTCCTTGATTCTACTCTAATTTACGTATAGATTTCCAGCTTTTATTGTGCTGACTTCAATCTCATGTTGGCCATCTAGCGTGTTTTAACCTTCCCATAAGATATGATAGTTTCCATTTATTATTTACGCTTTCTTCGCCTCTGCTGTGTATGTTTTGTTTTGTTTTTCCTCTAGACTAAACCATAACAATATATTTGCTCTAATAAACGTAGCCTTATGTCTTTGTTTTCATTCTGTTCTTGCCCGTGATGTTTATTTGTACAATATCGAATCTTCATTGATGTTATCTTTGTTGGACCTTTATCTTCTTTTTACAACTCAGCTATCATTTTGTAGCTGACTTTTATCTTCGTTAGATTCTGCTCATCTCTGTCAATAAACATGTCATTTTTGTGTGTGTGGGTGAATAAGATTGTGAATAAACATGTCTGCATTTGTGAATAAATGTTTATGTTTAAGATAAGCGAAAAGCCATCACCATCATCGTCAACATCATCATCGTCAACATCATCATCATTATGTCCTGTTTGGTTCGTTATGGAGCATGGCATCACAACTGCCGCTGGTTCCTGTGCAGGAAGTATCTGAGCGCTCATTGGCTTTGTCAGTGTTGGTTTCTATGACAACTGTTTTTACATGATGACGTTGCCAGCCCCATGCACAACCTCATGTTAGTCGTCCGTTACGACATGCAAGAAGAAGCAGCTGTCATATTATCCATAGATACTTCTGGAAACTACGAAGCAACTTTACTTCTAATATAAAGATCCTGCTACATTTGCATAAGCTTTCTTACGGGGTCGGAGTGGCTAAGAGATACCGCGTCCGCATCGAATTCTTAAGGTACCGGGTTCGATTCCCAGTATAGGAAATATCATGAATGGAAATTTTTTTAGTCAGAACCAGTGGTTCCCAATAATGCCATACTCCCCCCTGATCTCTTGGTAGTATGATCGGATGCCTAGCCTTCTCGGATAAGGGCGAAAAAATAGGAGGTCCCGTGTGCAAGTTGTGCACGTTAAAAATCCCACGGCAGTTGGAAATCGTAAAGAGTAGACCATTCGGCCGCTGCCCTGGCAAAATTTAAAAATTAGAAACTTACCCAACACAGATATATTCATAGAATGTGTGATTCCTATATATGCACTTGGAGATTCTCGCCGGTGCTCCGGAGTTCGTGCACTGTGCTGAAATCCTCCTTGTGTGATCTAAGGGAGAAGATCGGAGTACTGATGGAGATGTCCGTATAGTCCCTAAAACCAAACCAAACCAATAAGCTTTCCTACGATGCGAGCAGACACGTCTGTGTGTGCAGACCTGAATAATCTTGTGTGTAAGTGTGAACTGCCGTTCACGCAAATACGTGTAAGCAAGCTACATCTAAGAGTGAGTGTTTACACATTAGCGTTTAGTTGTCATCGCGTTCTGATAAGAGATAGAAGCCAGCGGAATTAATTAGGTCAGCATATATTTTTACGGTAACGTTTTGGACAAGATGGTGGTATGAAACCTGATTAACTTCTATACTTTGATGATGTAAGCTGTTCAACATAGACAAGAGCTGAAATGATTTGTTGTAATGAAGTTCGGAGAAATAATTGCTGAATAGATTATGTAGTCGTGTGTTAAAATGCAGCACGTTTTTGTGTGTTTTGTGTGTGTGTATGACAAATTGAAATAAATGTGTTAATCGTGGTTTTAGAGAAAAAGATAGGAAGTGCATCATTATTGAAAACAACGCCCAAAAATTGAAGACTATTTGAAAAACCAGAAATGTCCCATTTTTATTAAAAAAATGAGATAATCACCTCCGCACACTTAGCATACTCCAAAGAAGTTGTAGAAACTAAAATTATATTTGAAAACACACTCCTTTCCAAGAAAATGAAGCTCAAAGATCCTACTTTTTGTCATAGCGTGTCAAATTTTAAATGTCATTTTTCTCAGACCTCATTTTTGTGTGATATGTCTGGTTTTTTCCTATGGAGTCTTCAATTGTATATGAGCTTTGCGAATATAAAAGTTGTTGTGTTTTCTCTCTTTACGATTCTGGCAGTGAAGAAAGTTATCACTAGAGTATAAGTTAGTTGCGCTGAAATTGTGCCAGATTAATTGGATGTTATGTTGAAAAGTTTGAAGTTTTAGGTAAACAACTTGTATTTGATCCACCATCACCAACCTTTAGCTCTTAGTGAAAGGCAAATAACTAGCAACAGTGATACAATTAACGGCGACCAATGATGCTTTTTGCCATGTCTCTTTATTTCACTGTCTAAGTATCTTCTCTTTATTTCACTGTGTCTAAGTATCTTATCTTTATTTCATTGTGTCTAAGTATCTTATCTTTATTTCACTTTGTCTACTAATCATCTTATCTTTATTTCACTGTGTCGGCGTCTGTGGCCTAATGGATATGAACGCAGTTTCATAATCCAGATATACCAGGTTCGAAACCTGCTACAGGCGGTTTGGTAGCAGATCGCTTTGTGTGGATTTTTAACAATGGTATAAGCGCCGTACCGTTCAGAAAGCAATGGCAAACTACTGAATGAAAAAATTGCCTAGAAAAATCACAAACAGCCAATAAAAGCTGGGGTTGATTGCCACGTCCTGTAAAGGATAAGCAACTAACTTTTATTTCACTGTGTCTAAGTATCTTATCTTTATTTCATTGTGTCTAACTATCTTATCTTTATTTCACTTTGTCTAATCATCTTATCTTTATTTCACTGTGTCTAAGCATCTTACCTTTATTTCACTGTGTCTAAATATATTATCTTTATTTCATTGTGTTTAAATATCTTATCTTTATTTCATTGTTTCTAAGTATCTTCTCTTTATTTCATTGTTCTAAATATCTTATCTTTATTTCATTGTTTCTAAGTATCTTCTCTTTATTTCACTGTCTGAGTATTTTATCTTTATTTCATTGTGTCTAAATATCTTATCTTTATTTCATTGTGTCTAAGTATCTTCTTTTTATTTCATTGCGTCTAAGTATCTTATCTTTATTTCACTGTGTCTAAGTATCTTCTTTTTATTTCATTGTGTCTAAGTATCTTATCTTTATTTCACTGTGTCTAAGTATCTTCTCTTTATTTCATTGCTCTAAATATCTTATCTTCATTTCATTGTGTCTAAGTATCTTATCTTTATTTCATTGTTTCTAAGTATCTTCTCTTTATTTCACTGTGAGTATCTTATCTTTATTTCAGTGTATCAAGGCATCTTCTGTTTATTTCATTGTGTCTAAGCATGTTATCTTTATTTCACTGTGTCTAAGTATCTTCTCTTTATTTCATTGTGTCTAAGTATCTTATCTTTATTTCAGTGTGTCAAGGTATCTTCTGTTTATCTCATTGTGTCTAAGCAATAAAACAGTTGCAAAAAAGATTGCATCATTCGAAATGAAATGCTACAGAAGGATGTTGAGAATACCCTGGACAGAAAAAAAGACCAACAGAGAAGTACTGCACTCACTAAACGTACAGGAACATTGGCTCCTAAATACCATCGCAATAAGGAAGCTGAAATTTTTCGGTCATATAAAAAGACATAATAGTCTGGAAAAAACAGTGATGGAAGGCATGGTCCCTGGAAAAAGGGGAAGGGGTCGACCTAGACGATGGTGGACCCAGGACATCACAGAGAGTCTGAACTTGTCTTTGGCTGATGCAGGTCGACTTGCCCAGAATCGTGATGCGTTCAGAGCAGCTGTAATGGAGACAACGTTCTGGAAAGAATACGTCACATGATGATGGTCTAAGCATCTTATCTTTATTTCACTGTGTCTAAGTATCTTCTCTTTATTTCATTGTGTCTAAGTATCTTATCTTTATTTCATTGTGTCTAAGTATCTTCTCTTTATTCCATTGTGCCTAAGTATCACTATGCATTGTGACTCATTGATAATTTCCTATTTTGCCCCCTATGCACAATGGAGCTACTTACGCAGCGGGCATGTTTGCAGAAAGCCTGCACCAAAATATTTAAGTTCTTTTGCGACATGGGAAAAGTGAAGCTAATCTCTTACACCTTTCGTTATCTGTAGCACACGTAGATGATTAAGAATCTTGCTGTAAACTCATTTTGTTGATTCTGTTCAAAACTACTTTCAGCAATTAAATAGTCTGACAAAAAAGGATTTTAATGCTAGCCTCCCCCCGTTTTTTGAAAGGGGTGCAATGTCACATTCTTCGTTGTCAAAGGGAAACAATCGAATTATTAAAAAATAATTGAACATATGCCATTTTGCAAATGAGTTTTTCATTTTTTTTTTTTTTTTTTTAAAGTGGTAAGTATACAACCATTTGCTTTTAAATGTGATATAAAATCACAAAGCCTTCTTACAAAATAAGTTAGCTGTGCAACTGTCCTAGATTTTTGATAGGGGAATTAAGACTTGGGTTGGTCCCTTCTGAATAGGTTAGAATGAATGATAGCCACAGTGAGAGATAATAGTAGAAACAGATTTCCACGAGTGAGATGGTAGAACTCAATAGAGGCTGTCTCTGAAATCGAGAATCTTTTCTCTCTTTTAGCCTATCTTCTACAACAGATCTAGAGGAGTCAGACAGTCTATTGACTACATATATTAATATATATATATATATAACCACTCACGTGCACACACACTCAATTGACGACATGTAGACGCACACACGTGGGAAAACTATAACAATGATTATATAGATATTTTGGAGCGAACTGACCCGACACACTGATTAAGTTCAAGGGAATGTTTAATTATCTGAAAATTCCATCACAACACATACAATTACATCAAAGCATATACAAATAGTCATAAAGTCAATAAAAATGCTACAAGAATGATAGACCCACAGTATGATCCTTTCCCTCGATGTTTAGCCCACAGTCCTGTTAGAAGAAAAGTGATAGCCCCCAAAGAGTCACGGATACATATGATTTAGTCTAAGTCTTCCCTTTAAAGGTATGAACAGACTTGGATACTCTGCTCTATCCTAAGGAAAAGTAGTTGTTAGTAACAAAACTTGCATAAAGAAATTTAAGACAGCGAGAAAAATAGGTGCCAAAATTCCACAATAAAGGAATCGCTCAGTCCTGCATTCACTCTATTCAGTCATCAGGGATCGCTGTCATACATTCTTACTTACAATCGTGCTGTTGTTCGCCGTCTAGCGCAAACTTTAGGACACTTCTCTACAGTGAATCTGTATTCTTTGGATAAAGAGAATCCCAGCTCTGCAGATACAGGTTTCTTCCGCTGCTCCGGGGAGCATTCACTTCACCAGTTTATTTTAAGATTACTGTTAAGGTCACTTGAATCAGTTTGGGTAAGAAAGTTTAAACGGGCTCACAGTGTCAGAATCACGAGGTTTCCACTACTTAGGAAAAATGGCAGGTTGGTAACTTCGATCAAAGGTAAAATTCTGTGTCACACCACAAGGTTTCAAAATCGTCGGAATGTTAATTTCTTGTAATATTTTACTCGCCCAAGGGCTGACATGTACTTGATGTTTTATCAGGAAGAATTTAATCTGGCTCGGTAGGCGCAGTTATTTCATTAAAATCTTAAAGTTCTTGTAAAGGTTAACACCAAGTCTTTAAGGAAAATGTTTTAGTTCTTCACAGATATTACTCGTATACTCAACGCTGGAAAAGTTGGGTCACCCCCAGTTTTCACTCCACACAGAACTACAGATTAAATACCACAAAACTAGAATCCTTCCACATAATGGTAGTCTAGAACTCGGCAAAATGTTGCCAAGAAACTCAGAACTTTTTCAATATACAAGCTATTTCCTAGCCCGAGTGATCTGTCTACTGCGAATCTTGAATATGAATGACCATTCTAAAACTCTCTCGGGTAGATATATCTTAAACAGACAAAGGATGCACGCTATTTCGCAAACCCGAAATAGCACCGGTATCTCCCCCCTCCTAACGCTTCACATTAGCTCAGACCTTGCCATAACCTGCCAAAACGCGTCTTAACGCCTCACACGACATGTGGCCGTTCTGGGCGATGCATGTCTGGCGCTTTCCACACCTCAAGCCAAGCGACTGGCCGAAGGAGCGTGGTGTCAGGTGAAAATGTAGACGATATGTCTCATTTTAGAACGCTGCGTGAGTGTCATATCACACTTATCGCCGAGCGACTAGCCTGAAGAAACGCCCGTGTCAGATGAAAATGTAGACAATTGTCTACATCTATGTCTGGCGAAACGAATTATCACGCATTCCGTCTACCTGCAGCTACTGACATCTGATGTAATACAATGCGAACTCAATAAGAGAAAAGAAACAGGTAAACGTCAGAATGGGAAAGTAAATTTTGTCGCAAACGAACGAATGCGAAAAAAACACGAAAAGGATGAAAGAGCCCTAATAAAGTAGAGGACACGGGTAGAAAAGAAAGAATATAGAAAATTTATTGATCATAAATGTCTTTGCGACAGCAACAAATAACAAACGTAATGAAGTTATCATGCTTACTGCTCTAGCATTGGTGGTGGCCCTTGACAGCGTTAGTTTGTGACTTTACCTTATTAACTCTTTGACTCCGCAATTATTTTCCACCCTGTGCCATAATTTTAATTCGTGATAGACTAAAAACAACGCTCAGAGAGTTGTTTTGGCACAGGTGACAAATCTGACCAACGCTCTGAGCGTTGTTCCGGAGCCAAGAGTTAATTAGCGGCCGCGGCTTTGATATACTATATTTTTAAATATTAATATTCATATTGTAAGCGGTCGTAACAGAGTTATATCTCTAGCAAATTAAGCTGTAATGTACGTGTTTGTTTGGAGGAAAATAATTTGAATTTCCCGTTGCGTTCGCCTAATGTGCGCAGTATTCATTATCGACATAATTTCTCTTTTCCGTCCCTTTGGAACATGGAGTCAGCATTGCAGTTGGCCCCGAAACAGGAAATGTGAAGCAGAATTATCTGTTGCAGCGTTGGTTGTTGTAACAATTAGTTGTATATAAAGAGGTTGCCATGTACAACATAATTTTAATGACGGACAACTTATAGAACCGTTTGGGATAAGAAGGGGAGTGCGACAGGGATGCCTCTTATCTCCATTTCTTCTCTTACAAGCAATAGGCTGAGATATGAAAACATCGACATCACACACCAGACACGGGATCCAGTGGAATCTGACTAAACAGATTGGTGATCTAGATTTTGCAGATGACTTTGCTCTACTGTCTCGCAACCATAATCAGATGCAAGACAAAACTAAAATACTCAGTGTGTCTGAAAATACAACGAGAAAGGCAAAAATAATAAGAATAAATGCAAGAAATAATAACATGGTTGAATATGAAGAAACGCTTCTGAAAGATGAAGAATCGTACACATATCGTGGCAGCAATATAGAAAAAGTTGGAGGGACAGACAGTGATATCAAAATAAGAATACAAACGGCAAGAAGTGCTTTCATTGCATTGAGAAACATATGGAGATCAAGAGAAATCAAGTCCAACATGAAAATAAGAATCTTCAACTCAAATTCCAAGTGAGTCCTATTGTATGGCTCTGAAACATGGACATTTATAAATGGGTGCTTGCGTAGAATAGAAAGATTGAAATGGTATGACAAAGCCACAAATATGGAACTGATGACAAGAACCAGACAAGTGCCAGTGGAACAAGAGTTGAGAAGAAGACGCTGGCGATGGATAGGACACACATTGAGGAAATCTGTGGATAGCATTACAAGGCCGCCATGTTCTGGAATCCCCAGGGAAAGAGAGGCAGAGGTAGACTAAAAAACGTGAAAAAGAGAGCTGGAGACAGAAGTGAAACTTATGAGGACAACCTGGAAAGAACATGAGCTGATGGCACGTGACAGGAGGACTTAGCATGTGTTTTTTGAAGACCTATGCTCCTTGGGTAGCTAAAGGGTATTGACTGAGTGATCGATTGATTGATCGATGCTAACGATTATGTCAATGATTTGTAAATAATGTGTAACCGATTATATTAAGTATTTGTAAGCAATTTATTAACGATTATATTAATTATTTGGAATAAAGAAGGACTGTAATCCGTAATAGACTCCTATGTGAGGATAATGCAAAAAAAAAAAACCCTAATGAAAGAATAAAATAAAATAGCTTAATATTGCCAGAACATTGGCCCGCATTGTTCGTCATAACGCACGTAAACGTCGAATTCCAAACGAATCGTATTAAAATCTCTCTCTCTCTCTCTCTCTCTCTCTCTCTCTCTCTCTCTCTCTCTCTCTCTCTCTCTCTCTCTCTCTCTCTCTCATCCTCTGTTTACGCAGCCTGGCCAAGATTGCAGTAGCCTTGAACTTGCGTTAGGAAGTAATGGGTTTGTAGGTATTTTTCTTTGTAAATTTGTGCTTTTAAAGACTTTGCCTGTGTACTGTTCTCAGTCATCTATCATTTACTAGATTCAGTATTAAGGTCTTTATCTTGTGTAATCTGACCTATACTGTATAATAGGGTGACCACTGAAGTGATTGCGTTATTAATTAGGCTGGATCGCCATGGATGCATATCCGGTGTTGTGCGTAAGCACATCAAGACCACGGTAAATAAATAAATACGCGTATTACACACATAAAGGTATGTTTAAGATACTCGTGAGAAATAAAGAAGTAGAAAACAATCGCGCTAATGACCACTGTCCACGAAGCACTGTTTTTGTAGTGCCTAATTGGCAGGGAGAGTAGCGTGATTCGCTTCCGTACCTAGGCGGTGTTGTCGTTCGGATGGTCCTGGGTTTGATTCTCCGCCGAGCCTGTCACTTCTGTTGTTTTTCTGTTGTCTAGTTTTCTACTTCTTTATTTCTCACGAGTGCCTGAAACACACCTGTTAAGTCATATTTTAATTAGGGGGAGTTAAGTGTTTAACACTCGTATGTACATGTCGGATTTTTGTATACACGTTAGTTAACACGGTTTAGTGATGAGATGATTTTTTTAGTTTGGGGGCTTTATGTTCAGTAATTTTTGAACACAGCTCTTTTGACTAGCTGTTAGTTTGCTTTTTAAAAATAGGATAAAGAAACTGTCGAATGTTCTATGAAATAGTTTGGGGGGAAAAGGCGGATGAATTCAGCTCACATCTCAAGCTGCGAGTTCGCGCTTGAATGAATTTTACTGAGCTGTTTTGAGCAGCTATTTTTTCGTGACAGTGTGTTTCGAGCAGAGCTCCGAGATGGTCGTTTTCCCCATCTCGTTAGTGTGTTCCAATATATTTTGTGAAAGGGAGAATTTAAGATATTTTGAAAATATGTTCAGACAATGGATTGTAGGCCATTATATATTCATATCTCCGATGATGGATTTTGAAGCTAGATAGATTATTAAAGGGAATGTTCTTTCTCCCAGGAGATGTATTATTCAGGCCTTGGTGTATGTTGATTCAGGCTATATTATTGTAAACTGCGATATAAGCAGTCCCTTTCTTGAATGGATATTTTACCATGATGTTTAGGATTATGAGCTGCTGTGCTCCGCAGCCTTTGTGCTTGGGATTTTTGTACCAGTAACTGGGTCGTATGAATTTTCTTACTGATGCCTGATGATGTTCTGTGGATATCTTATACTTGATGCTGTACGAGTACATTGTGAATTGTTGATGCTCCATGACTTGTTATGGTATGTCGTCCCATGATGTCTACGTAAGTCTGTCGTAATAAACTGTGAAACGTTACAGCTCGTTCCAACATTCCCTGACTTCTACGTTTGCTGTGGTGTGTGATTACAGTCTGTCTAGATGTAAGAACCCTTATCATTCGCGTATGCAGATATACCACATTACACACCTGTCGGCCATACGTAAGCCCGACCTATGCTGATTGCCTTCATCAGCTACAATATTAACATTTGCATTCCTGTGTCACTCTATATCGGTATTAATTTATGTGTGTAATATTTATTTATTTATTGTGGCCTTGATGTGCTTAAACTGTTTTTATGTTACAGAATGATGTTCATAAACGCTTTAATGTCGAGTTTTTAGAATATTGCTGAGAGTTTAGCTTTGTGTCAGTTCTAGAAGAAACAAAAAACATACATAATTTAGTCGTCCATTAGTTCTACAACAATGTTCAAAATTTCAGTCTTCCGTTACAAGTACAACATTGTTCATAATTTCAGTCCCTCTTTACTTGCACAGCAATGTTCAAAGTTTCAGTCCTCTATTGCTTCTACAAGAATGTTTATAACTTCAGTATTCCATTACTCCTACACCAATACACCAATCAGTAATCCATCCATTCAGTAATCCATCCTCCAGGGAACAGTCGAAGGTAAACGGAGAAGAGGAAGGCAAAGAAAATCCTGGGCTGATAACATCAAAGAATGGCAGGACACGGTACTTGTACAACACTGTCCATAATTTTAGTACTCCATTACCTGTACACCAATGTCCATTATTTCAGTCCTCCATTACTTGTACAACATTATCCATAAAATTAGTACTCCATTACGTGTACAAGATAAAAAAAGGTAAAGGATCCCGTTACACGCCCATTGAGGCATATTGGGATTATGGTGTTAGGCCCATATTTTCTTGACCGTCGGTACACTAGGGGTGAAGTGGTCAGCATCACACCGGCCGCCTTAACGTTCACAGAGTTGCTTTGGTACCCAATTCATGAGGCTGGTTCGACCCCGGAGCCGTTTGAGGTCTAAAAAAATCCCGCCTCTACTGGGGATCGAACCATGGACCACCGAGCTAGGAAGCCAGTGCACTAACTACTGCGCTACCGCGGCTCCTATTACTTGTACAACATTGTCCATAATTTTAGTACTCCATTACTTCTACAAAAATGTTCAAAGTTTCAGTCCTCCATTGCTTCTACAAGAATGTTTATAACTTCAGTATTCCATTACTTCTACAACAATGCTCATAATTTCAATACTCCATTATTTCTACAACAGTGTTCATAATTTTAGTACTCCATTACTTCAACAACAGTGTTCATAATATCAGTCTTCCATTAATTCTACAACAATGTTCAAAAACATGAGCGAGCAGTTGTCCTGCCACCTATTTTGCTCATTGTAAATTCCTCAGATTGATCCTTTTTGCTCATTGTCAATTCCACAGATTGATCCATTTTGCTCATTGTCAATTCCTCAGATTGATCCATTTTGCTCATTGTCAATTCCTCAGATTGATCCATTTTGCTCATTTTCAATTCCTCAGATTGATCCATTTTGCTTATTGTCAATTCCTCAGATTGATCCATTGTGCTCATTGTCAATTCCTCAGATTGATTCATTTTGCTCATTGTCAATTCCTCAGATTGATTCATTTTGCTCATTGCGTCAAATCTATAATGCAATATTATCAACAATTTTCTCTGCCTCAAGTTATATGATTGTGTAAAGCAGTTTCCCCATTTCCCACGTAAGTAATTTATACTCGGGAACTTGAAAGTGGAAGACGTTATCTCTTTAGCTCTTCCGTGCGTCATAATATTAAGAAGGGAAAAATGGGGGGTGTGTGTGTGAGGGTATGGATTCGTTTTGCAGAAGCGTAACAGACTACGAACGAGATTAATAACACTGAACAATATGTGAGCCTATCTGTAGAATGCACACAAAATAAGGAAGTATGTGGATCAGTTTTCCAGAAGCGCAATAGACAAAGAACGACATTAATAACACTCAACAATACGTGAGCCTATCTATAGAACACATGCACAAAAACAAAACAATTAAAAGGGGGTATGTGGATCAGTTTTCCAGAAGCGCAATAGACAAAGAACGACATTTAATAACACTCAACAATATGTGAGCCTATCTATAGAGCACACAAACAAAAGCGGGAATGTGGATCAGTTTTCCAGAAGCGCAATAGACAAAGAACGACAATAATAGCACTCAACAATACGTGAGCCTTGTAATATAATACATTAAAATACGAAACTACACAGGTACGAGCATTGGGAAATAAAGTTGAATGGCGGCAAACTGATCAAGCGTTACTAGTGTAGCGCACCCCAAATGCGATTTGCCGGTCCAGATGATAAAAGTGAAGCTTTCCAATTATGGCACCAACTCATAGATCTCTATTCCAAGACCACTGGTCTGGAAGGTCAAGCCTTAACTCCATATATTTTAGAAGCCCTGGACGATGAAGGTTTGAAAATTTACAATAGTTTTGCTACCGCCATGCCCTTTGAGTCAGCAACCGAGCCCGTAGCCATATTGGGCGAATTTGAAAAACGTCTGATCATAAAGCACACAAACTTTAGAGCGGCAAGATTAGAACTTCACCACCTGCTACAGAGACTTGATGAAAGTCTAGATGATTTCTTCACACGCATTAAGGAGAAAACAAGTTTATGTAAATTTAGCAAAGAAGGAGAAAAAGAGCGAATTATTGAACAGATACTGCTAAGCACACCAATGCCAGAGTTCCAGAAATGGCTACTGAGCCAGAGTGATACACTAACTTTACAACAACTTCTGGATGAAGGCAGGAAACATGAGGCACAAAGCTAAATGTTAAACAAATTCAGCAAGGTATATTAGCATCCCAGGTGGATGCAGTAAAAAGCTATAAACCTAAACACAACAAAGCAACTGGTACTAAGCAACAAGAAAAACACAATACAAGCAGAGGTACTATGTGTAAATGTTGTGGCCTAAACCACGTACAAAACCACTGTCCAGCTAAAGACTGTACATGTCATTACTGCAGAATAAGGGGCCACTGGATACAATTTTGTTTCAAGAGGAAACGAGACAATGCTCAACACAAACTTCACAGCAGAGAGTCATCAAAACAAACACATTCTATGATGATTGAAGACTTTGACTCCAGTGAAGAAAGTGATCCTTCCACTTTTGATATTGTGAAGGTACTAACTTTCAGTAACGAACCAGATAGAACACAGGTTTTCTGCAAGATACAATTCAGAATACCAGGGATTAAAATGCACAAAGAAAGATATATTCGTTTCAAGATAGACACAGGTGTTCAAGGAAACACTTTACCTCTAAGAATATTCAGACAGATCGTGCCTGACAAGGTGGATGAGCAAGGATTTCCCACAAGGGATGTGAAAAGTAGGAGTGGCAAAACAAAGCTAAGAGCTTACAATGGAAAAAATATAGACTGTTTTGGAGCAATAACAGTTGAATGTTCATACAGAGACTCTGTATGGACATCGTCAACATTTTACTTGGTAGATGTTGAAGGACCTGCAATTTTGGGTTTACCAATGTGCGAAAAGCTGAGTGTGGTAACCATTAACAACATTAAAGCTGACAAAAAAGAACATCTTACTCTACACATCACCGGAGTAGATGACCTTAAACAGCGATTCCCAGAACAGTTTGACAGATTAGGCAAACTTCCAGGAAAAGCAAGATTTTTTTAAAAAGACAACGCTGAACCAAAGATAGACCCACCTAGAAAGTATCTTATACATGTTAAACAGAAACTTGCCACAGAACTAGAAAAGATGGTGCAGAATGACATTATTAGAAAGGTTGAAGAGCATTCTGATTGGTGAAGTAGTGTCACAACTGTTTTGAAACAGGATGGTTCTCTTCGGATTTGCCTTGACCCAAAACATTTAAACAATAGTCTCTAAAGCGCTGTCCACACAAAATGCATACAGTGGAAGAGATAACTCACAGATTTCACAATGCCATATATTTTTCTAAATTAGATGCTGTACACGGATACTGGAGTGTTGAGATAGCAGAGGAAAGTCAACTCCTTACAACATTTCGAACACCATTCGGCAGATATTGTTTCAAGAGACTCCCATTTGGTTTGAATGTGCGACAAGACATCTTTCAACAGAAGATTGACAACATTGTTGAGCAATGTCCTGGCACAGTGGCTATAGCGGACGACATTGTAGTCTGTGGCAGGTCAGAACATGAACATGACCGTAACTTGATTAACTTGATGCATGTAGCACAGGCCCATGGGCTAACATTCAACAGCAAAAAGTGTACAATTAAGGCAACTGAGATACAATTTTTTGGATTGCTGTACACCCAGAATGGTGTAAAACCAGACACTAAAAAGGTTGAAGATATTCATGACATGCCAACACCAGCTACAAAGAAGGAACTGCAACAATTATTAGGTGCTGCCAACTTCCTAGCACAATTCATACCAAATTTGTCAGCTGCTGCAGAACCTTTGCGATCTCTACTACAGAATGAAACTCCGTATGAATGGTCAGAAGACTATCAACACATATTCAACCATTTGAAGACCCTCATATCATCTGATGCATGCTTGAAATACTATGATATGCAAGCACCTACTTTTCTCATGGTTGATTTAAGTCTGAAAGGCCTAGGAGCAGCACTTTTGCAACCAGACAAAAATCCTGAAGGACACTATGCCAAAGAACTTCGTTCTGTATCATACGCAAGCAAATCATTAAGTTATGGCGAAAAGAAACTTGCAAACATTGAGAGAGAAATGCTGGCTGTACGTTTTGGAATCAAACGCTTCCATATATTTCTTTTCAACCGCCCATTTACAATTCTCTTGGATCACAAGCCACTTGAGATGATTCATAAAAAACCAATAGCTTCAGCACCACCACGACCACAAGCTCTGTTATTGGAAACACAAGGTTATGATTTTAATATTCAGTATATCACAGGAGAAGATATAGGTCTTGCAGATGCTCTCAGCAGACTACCAAACCCCAACAAGATAACAGATATTACCCCAAACATTAAAGTTGACTTAATCAAGTTTAGAGATTATCGTCTTGAACACATCAGAGAAAACACAATGAGAGATCCAATTCTTAACTCTCTCAAAGAACTGATATACCATGGATGGCCAAGCTCTATCAGGGAAGTTCCAACACACATCCGTCCATACTACTCTATGAGAGACGAGTTAAGCATCGAAGATGGTCTGATCCTTAAAGGAGATCGCATTATTATACCAGAAACATAACGTGATATTCTTAAACAGCTCCATAATAATCACCTTGGTATTGTGAAGACACAACTGAGAGCAAAGAAAGATGTTTACTGGCCACAGATAAACAAGGACATATAAACACTATGTAAAAACTGTTCAGTTTGCCAAGAACATGCCAATAGGCAGTGCAGAGAACTTCTCATACCATCAGACATACCATTATGCCCTTGGAGCATTATAGGGACTGATATTTTCTCCATCGACAATAATGACTATCTTATTATTGCTGATTATTACAGCAAATTTCCCATCATTGAGAAACTTCCACAACCCTCACCATCAGCTGTTATTGCAGACATTACAAAGAAGTATTGCAGCATATTTGGCATCCCAGATGAAATTAGATCTGACAACGGTCCACATTTCTCAGGTCAAGCATACAGAAATTTCACTAAGGTCGAAGATTAAACACACAACATCATCGCCTAGATACCCTAAATCTAATGACTTCATTGAGAAACAAATACAAACTATCAAGTCAGTCATGAAGAAAACAAACAAGAACAGAGGATGTACACCTAGCATTCTTGAGATGGAGAACGACACCCATAGACAGTAAGATTGACAGTCCAGCAGAACTCATGTTTGATAGAAGAATTAAAGACCTTCTACCATCTAATGTCCACTTCCGTCCACAACACAAAGACAGCACATATGATCGACTTCAGCACCGTCAGCAAGTTCAGAAATACAATAATGACAAATGTGCTAAAGTCTTACCACCATTATATCCTGATCAGCATGTGACTACCTACAACCACAACAATGGCACATGGTCAAAAGCAACAATCATTTCCAGAAACCATGAACCAAGGAGCTATACCTTAAGACCAGACAGCTGCGACCACCTCCTGAGGCGAAACAGAGTAGACATAAGAGAAATCCCACAGAACACAACAGAGAAGAACATTCCCATGCTTTCAACAGGCAATGCAGTAACTCCAGACCTTGGTAACCCACAAAACCAACAACCACCAAGGACGAAATCACAACCAACTCTAGCTGAACCAGGAACTTCAGCAGAACCACCAACCCTTTACACCACTCGTTCTGGACGTACAGTGAAACCTCCCAGCCGATACAGACAGTGATATACATGCTCACACTGAACATTACACATACATATCCTTTCTCGCATGAAACATTTTGAGTTATAGCTTTTCCCAAACGTAGTTTAAAACAAGTTGATTCTTGTTCTTGAGTGAACATTCTATATCTATATTGGCATTATTAGTTTTGCTGCGAGTTATCCTTAATATGTGTTATTCCTTTTCAATGGAAATGTTTGTACACATCTTTTTTTAAGAAAAAAAAGGGGGGGGGGATGTAATATAATACATTAAAATACGAAAATACACACCTATGAGCATTAGGAAATAACGTTGAATGGCGGCAAACTGATCAAGCGTTACTGTGTGCATTGTGAAACTTATGTGTGCGTGTAGAGGACGTAGTAAAGCTTATATACATACATAATAACATTACAAGCCTATCTGTAGAACACATCATCATCATCATTCTTTCCCGTTCCCTGTGGAACATAAGGCTGAAACAGTTGCTCTTCATCAATTTATATTCGGGACTGTCTTTTTCAGCTGTGCCCAAGTCATTCCAATTTCCTTAGCCTCTTCTTCCATCGTTCTTCTCCAAGTTCTCCTTGGCCTCCCCACTCTTCTTTTCCCTTGAGTGTTCCAGTCAAGGGCACCTCTGGTTGTGCTTGGTTGTTCTCTTCTGAGTGTATGTCCTATCGATCCCCCACCTTCTTACCTTAATTTCCATTTGTATTGCCTGTTGCCCACATCTTTTCCTTAGCCGTATATTTGTTATTATATCTGGCCATCTTATACGGAGAATCCGTCGGAGACATCTATTTACAAATGTCTGTAGCTTGGAGGTGATACTCTTTGAGACATGCCATGTCTCTGAGCCATACAGCAAGACTGACTTTACATTTGAGTAAAAGATTCTGATTTTGTTCTCTCTGGCTATAGCTGAGGAGTTCCATATTGGTCGAAGGGTATTAAAAGTGAATATGGCTTTATTTATCTTAGAGCAGACGTCACAATTGGTTCCCCCTCCGTTGTCAATATTACTCCTCAGATATGTTAAGCTTTCTACTTCTTCAATAACTTGACCATTGATCTTCATCGAGTCCATCTGCCTATTATTTATTCTCATTTCCTTTGTTTTATTTACATTTATGTGTAGTCCCATCTTTGCTCTTCTGTCACTAATCTATTTGTTTTCTCCTGCATATCTTGCTATGTATGTGATTGAAGGCACAAATCATCTGCAAAGTCAAGATCCTCCAGCTGTTTGGTGAATGTCCACTGTATTCTTGTTTTCTCTCCTTCTGTTGTTTGTCTCATAACCCAGTCTATGACCATGAGAACAATTGTTGGTGATAGCAGACATCCCTGTCTGACCCCACTGTGTACTGAGAAGGGCTCTGATAGTTTTCCTTTGTGCACTACTTTGCATGAGGCCTTCTGGTAGAAATCTTGGATGATTTTAATGAATTTCTCTGGGATTCCATATCACAGTACGGTCTATACCATTGGTCCACACACTTTATATATAAAGGGGTCTGCCATTCGTTTGATTGTTCTATAATGATTCTGAGTGTTGTTATCTGGTCTGTACATGATCTTCCTGCACGAAATCCTGCCTATTCTTTTCTGAGTTTGTCATCCACCGCCTTCTTAATACGGTCCAACAAAACTCTTGTCAACATTTTTCCAGCCACTGCTAGTAGTGTTATACCCCTCCAGTTGCCACATACAGTCAGTTTCCTTTCTTTGGCAGCTTGATAATGTGGCCTTCCTTCCAGCTCTTTAGGATGGCCTCTTTTTCCCAGATTTTCTTGAAGAGCTGGTGTAGCAACTCTGTAGTGTATGGTATATCTGCCTTTAGGGCTTCAGGTGGTATTCCATCTGGTCCTGCAGCCTTCCCATTTTTTAGCTGTTTTATTGCCAGACAGATCTCTTGTTTAGTGGGTGGGTTCATGTTGCACTGTAGTGGCTCTTCTGCTGGTTCTATGATGGGTTGCTGTATTGGTTGATTTTGATTTAGGATTTCCTTAAAATATTCAGCCCATCTGGCCCTTTGTATTTCTTCATTGCTAATGTTTTGTCCTTCTCTGCTCTTCACTGTTGTATTGTGGTTTAGCTGTTTCTTAGATAAAGTTCTAGCGGTATTATATAATGTTTTCAAGTCTCATTTTTTGTCGCAATCTCGGCTTCCTCTGTTAGTTTTTCAATAAATTCTCTTTTATCTTGCCTGACCCACTTTTCCACTTTCCTGTTTAGCTACCAATATATTGTGAGCAGTTGTGTTTTCTGTTCTGCCTCTTTACAGTTGTTTACTTGTTGTTTGATGTCTCTTCTTTCTGTTATGAAGTCCCATGTGTTTTCTGTGAGCCATTCCTTCTGTTGTTTATTTCTTTTGCCAAGAACTTCTTCACATGTATTCCGGTATGTTTCCTGAATTGTGCACCAATGGTTATCTATACTTTCCTCTTCCAGGTTCCCCAGTTCTTCAGATCTATTTCTCAACTTTAGGTTGAACTGAACTCTTGTGTCTTTGTTCATAAAGTTCTGGGTATTATATTTTGGGCTTGCTCTTTCTGCTCTGTCTCTGTGCGCCCTCAATTGTATCCTCAGTGATGCTAAGAAAAGGTGGTGGTCTGACGCTACGTCAGGTCCTCTCTTTACTCTAACATCTTGTAGGCAGCGTCTCCATTTCCTTTCTATGGTGAAATGGTCTATCTGATTTTGCGTGTGCCCATCTCGGGAGTTCCATGTGGTCTTGTGTATGTCTTTGTGTGGGAAGATAGTCCTTCCAATGACCAGGTCATTCAAATCACAAAAGTTTACAAAAAGATCTCCATTTTCATTTCTGTTTCCTTTGCCATTCTTTCCCATGATTAGTTCACAGTTTTTGTTGTCTACTCCTCCTTTTGCATTTAAATCTCCCATTACTATCTTAATGTCTCTCCTGTGCGTTTTGTCCAGTGTTCCTTGGAGTTCATTATAGAAAGAAAACAAAACAAAACACAACACACACACACACGCACGCGCACACACACACACACACACACACACACACAGAGAGAGAGAGAAAGAGAGGGGGTATGTAGATCAATTTTCCAGAAACGCAATAGAAAAAGAAAGAGATTAATAACACTCAACAATATGTGAGCCTATCTATAGAACACTCCCCAAAGGCGATCTTTGTCCTCTCAAGACTGTGTGTGGTCCCGGTTTCCGGGTCTTCCCAGTAAAGTAGAGGCAGTGCAATGTGACTGTGTCCGTCTAGATAACGTAGAGGCTCGGTCGCTGCTACGCCATTGATGAGCAGAGCAGTGTCCTATCGAGACTGTGCGTTTTCCCGGGCCCGGGTCTTCCCGATTCGGGTGTGCAAGAGCTGTCCGTCTTCTTGGTAATACAGCTCAAGAGTGGTAGAGGCTTGGCGCCGGCTGCGCCTACGCCTCGATACGTCTAGTCACGGAGGTATAACCCCCTTTGCAGGGTAGAGAACCTCTTTTCTCGTGGCATTGCACCCTCGCTACCCGATAAGAGGTTCCCTGGGGTTGCAACAAAGCCCACCTTTGACTGATTGCTCGTGTCAGTCTTGTCTCGGAGCTATACCCCCTTTGCAGGGTAGAGAGCTATCAAACCTCGGGTCAGTACACACACGCCATAGTGGGCCTGGTGTAGCCTGGTCTGAGTCTAGGATGCTCCCTGGGGTGAAAAAAAGCCCAAACCACTCCCCAAACAGTGCGTAGATGCACGGCGGGTTGCTCACTCATCGCTTGGGGGCACGATGGGTGGCTTTCTGGCCGTGTGGCAACACGGACCGTATGCAGAGGCGTGGCGGTGGCTGCGCCACCGCCATACCAAGCTGCCTGTGTGCCAAGGGTATAAGAGTCTAGCTACTCGCACCCTCATCGGGGATAAAAGCAAGCAAGCAAGCAAGCATCTATAGAACACATGCACACAAAAGGGGGTGGGGAGGGGGTGTGTGTTGATCAGTTTTGCAGAAACGCAATAGACTAAGAACGAGATTAATAACACTCAACAATATGTGAGCCTATCTATAGAACACATGCACACAAAAAAGAACGATAAGCGTCGTTAGAAGTTACTTAATCATTGTTTCCCTTTTCGCTACCAGTGAAGCATGGAGTCACCATGGCAAGTAGTCCCTTTACAATGTATCTTCACCATGGCATTCACGGGCTCTTGCAGTAATGAGGTTGCCAGCCCATGTATGACGTCAAATTAGTCGCCTCTTAAGACATGCTAGAGGAGGTAATAGTCCTAATCTTTCATTGACTCTTGAGAGACCCGCGGGAACAACATGGGACAGTAGCTGCTACAGCTTTTTTACAATTTACAACGTGTAAGTTAGATATATTTCTATAACTGGAACCACGGTAGCGCAGTGGTTAGTGCACTGGTTTCCTAGCTCGGTGGTCCATGGTTCGATCCCCAGTTGAGGTGGGATTTTTTTAGACCGCAAACGGCTCCGGGGTCGACCCAGCCTCATGAATTGGGTACCAGAGCAACTCTGGGAAGGTTAAGGCGGCCGGCGTGATGCTGACCACATCACCCCTAGTGTGCCGATGGTAAAAAAAATATGGGCCTAACACAATATTCCCAATATGCCTCATTGGGCGTGTAACGGGATCCTTTACCTTTACCTCTACACCTCACGGTAGAAGGGGAACGACTCAGTAAGTCTATAACTGACGTGTCTAACTTTGTCATCGTAATTTTTCCGTTTGTGTTGGTTTTGACCAGAGAAAAGCTCACTTTACTGTTACATTGGCTTGTTTATTATTGTTCTCCCATAATGCTACTGTATGCATATTATGTCTCACCAATGTTTTAAATTGTTACTACAGTTATCACCTTCATTTCGTTGATTACTCTTAAACTCCATGCTGTTCAGTGGCTTTTTGAGGCATAGAGCACCTGGGCTTTTGCCTAAGGCCTCGCTCTTATAGGGGCCTGGCCTTGCAAATATCATCATCATCAGCTGCCATCTCCACAACGAAGGTTGGCTGTAAAGGATCTCCAACGTCTTATGTCTCTTGTCTTGATGGTGCACTCTGAAAGACTCTTTCCTGTTCATCTCTTGATGTTATCTTCCCACTTATAGTGCTGTCTTCCCCTTGCACGTTTGCATTCAACTCTCCCTTCTGTTATGGTCTTCTGCAAGGTGTTATGCCTTTTTATGTGGCCAAAGTATTTTAGCTGCCGAACTTTGACCTCCCTCATTAGTTCTCCTTTCATACCTAGATTTTCTAGGACCTCCTTATTTGTTTTCATCTCTTTCCATGAGATACGCCCCATTCTTCTATATATCCACATTTCAAGAGCCTCAATTCTTTCTTCCAAATGCTTATTCACCGTCCATGTTTCTGCACCATACAGAAATGCAGAATATATATAACACTTTATGATTCTCAGTTTTAATTTGTGAGATAACTGTTTGGATGTCAGTATATGTTTCATGTTGTTGAATGTAGCTTTGGCCATTCCTAATCTCTTCTTGATTTCTGTTTCACATCTGCCATCTTCTGTTATTATATGACCAAGATATACGTAGCTCTTGACTTGTTCCAGGATTTTCCCATTTACGCTTGTCTTTAATGTGGGTTTATCGTCTGTTTTGATAATTATCATAGTTTTTGTTTTCTCAATATTAATGTCGAGTCCATATTCTTGACTTATACTGTTCACTTGCTTCACCAGTTCTTGTAACTCCTGTTCGCTTTCAGCTAACAACACAGTATCATCTGCATATCTAAGGCTGTTTATTGACCTTTCACTGATGTTCAGTCCGGGTATTTCCTGTATCTGTTTGACAATTTTTTCGGTGTATAAATTAAATAAGCAGGGGGACAGCACACAACCTTGTCTGACACCTCTTTTTATGTCTATGTATGGTGAATAATTCCTTCCCGATCTTACTGTGGCAGTTCACTCCCAATAAAGGTTACTGAGTATTCTTATATCCTTTCCATCAATACCTATTTCTTCTTCTTCTTTCGTTCGCTTGAAATATATTGTCTATATCTGCAATGTTGTTTCTTGTATAAACTTCACTGTCTTTTGTAGTTCATACAGGGGTCCATATAGTTTTGCTTCCAGTGTTGTTTCTCTGGGCCAGTGGGTTTGCCTCAATATATCATATTCGGGGCAATCTTGCAGTACGTGCTCCGCTGTCTGGGGTGCCTGTCCACATGTACACATGGCTGAATTGCCAATCTTGAATTTTGTATACATGTGGCTGCGGAGGCGGTTGTGTCCTGTCCTGAGGCGCAGAATGACTATTTGTTCTGATCTGTTCATAGCTTGGTAGTCATCCTGCGTTGATGTTGGTGGCTTTCTGATAGATTTGATCATCTTTTTCTTCTGATGGTACGTTACTGGTACATCCGGTTGTTCGTCTGCAGCACCTTCTTTAGCCAGTCCGTCTGCTCTCTCGTTTCCTGGTATTCCACAATGAGACGGTATCCACTGCATGGCGACCCTGCGCTGGTTGCACAGTTCAGAAAGTAGGGCCTGTATAACTGGCAATTTTCTGGACTGAAGTGCTTGGAGTGCTGATCTTGCATCTGTCAGGAATACTACAGGCTGTGGACCGAGATTGGTGTTCAGTAGTTTCTCAGTTGCCACCTTGATTGCCTGGACTTCTGCATCATAGTTGTTACAGAATTTCCCCGTTGGTACTCTGACCGTATCCCTAGTGTTGTTTGGGTATTCTATGTACACTCCTGCTCCTCCATTCTTTACTGCATTCTGTGCTGACCCATCCGTGTATACTCGGACCCAGAGGTCCTGTGGGTATTTATCATCCAGGAAACTGAGAGTGACTGTCCTACGTTGCACGCTGTTCTGTTCATCCCTGTCGAATATTCCTTTCACTTTTGTGTGGATGTGTACTGGTAGTCCATGCTCCTCTCTCCAAGGGGTTTGTTCTGGCACAGACTTTAGAGGGCTGTTAACTTCAGGCAGGTCTGAGGTTTGTCTACGAAATCGTTTGGCCTGGTGGATAAAGCTGCTTCTTTTCAGTCGCCCCATTGCTAGGTTTTGGAATCTGTCCTTCATTGGATGGCTCGGCATACAGAGGAACTTTTCTGCCTGTGTTAGCACTTTCGTGTCTCTGCGTTCTCTCAGTGCTTGTATCCTCCCCATTTTCTCCATCTCCACTATAGGCGTTGATTTCATTGCCCCCGTGATGACCCTAAGCGCCTGGTTTTGCACCTTATCTAGCTCTTGTAATGTGGTGTTTGATGCTGGACACCACGCAGCTGACCCATATTCCAGGTGTGGTCGTATGCCCTGCTGGTAAACTTTACTAAGTATTTTCCCGCTGGCTCCCCATGTGGTTCCACTTAGTTTTCTCAGGATGGCTAGCTTCCTCCTGGCCTTTGTTGCTGCCTTGTTGATGTGCTGCTTCCATGTCAGCCTATCATCGAATGTAACTCCGAGATAGGTGGGTTGTTTATCTTCTCTCAGGAGCTCTTTGTTTATCTTGATGACACCAGCTTTTTGTTTGGGAGAGAGAGGGTGAAGAGCGTAGTGCTGCACTTGTCTGTGTTGATGCTGACACACCATCTATTTGCCCATGAGGTTAAGGCATCTATAGCTCTTTGTAGCAGTTTGGTGGCCACTGTTGCATGCTCATCTGTGCACCATATTACCAGGTCATCAGCGTACATTGCCACTTTCATTCCATGTGGTAGTTCAGCAACCAGGTCATTGATGTAGACTAGGAAAAGTGTGGGGGACAGAACCCCTCCCTGAGGGACGCCATGACGCAGTAGAATTTTCTTACTCTTGAGGCCATCTAGTTGTACTCGGGCTCTTCTGTTATGCAAGTATGCTTTCACCCATTTGTACATCTTACCATTCACTCTACAATTTCTCAGTTTCTTCAGAAGCCCTTCTTTCCAAACCTTGTCAAATGCTTTTCTTAGATCTATCCATGCTGCTAGTACCAGTTTCTTATCTTGGAACGCATCCTCAATCTCTTGGGAAAGGTAAGTTGCCTGATCTTCGGTGGAATAACACTGCCTAAAGCCCGCCTGCTGTGGTACAAGAAGGTTTTCACTTTCAAGGTACCACTGTAGCCTGAGGTTGATGATACGTTCCATTGTTTTGCAGAGGCAGCTTGTAAGGCTGATTGGTCTGTAGCTGGAGGCAGTGGAACTGTCTTTTCCTGGTTTTAGGAGTGGTATCATGATTGCTTCCCTCCAGGTCTGTGGAACTCTGCCTGAGTTCCAACAGATATTGAAGATCTGCAGCAGCTTTGTTTTTGCTGCGGTTCCCAAGTTCTTAATCATTTCATTGGACACTCCATCAACTCCTGGCGACTTTCTCATTTTCAATTTGGATATTGCAAGCTCCAGTTCTCTGAATGTGATTGGTGCCTCCATAACTTCAGGTATGGTTCCATCTCGTCCTGCGTGTTGTTTCTCACGAGTCTCCTGTTGCTTCTCTGGGCTAACTTCGATGTTGTTGTCTTTAGCAAAGGAGTCTGCAAAGTGATCAGCTGCCTGTTTTCCCATGAGGATGTTTCCATCTTTGTACAGAGCAATCCTTGAGTTTCTCTCTGTACCTTCATCGTTAAGTTGCTTTACCAGCTTCCACAGTTTCCTCGTATCTCTTTCAAAGTTCAAGGACTCTGTTTTCTCCTTCCAGCTTCTTCGCCTGGCCTGCAACTTGGCCCTTTGAAATTTGGCCTTAGCTTGCTGGTAGTTATTGTGGTGTTCTTGGCATGGACTGGTCTCTGCCTGCTTTCGAGATGTTTCCACGTCGTTGTGCAGCTGCTCTAGTTCACTATTCCAATATGGTTTGTAGTGCTTACGAGCCCCTCTAGGTATTGTTTCACGAGCAGCCTGTAATATGCATCTGCTGAATTCATCAACTAGCTTATTGATGTCTTTGTCTACAGTCAGATCTCTAGCCAGTATACTAGTACGGTGCTGGTACATTGTCCAGTCTGCCTTCTTGTAGTTCCACCTAGAGAGAGTGCTGCTCTCCTTGACAAGTTCATTTTCCACAATTAGGAAGACTGGCCGGTGGTCGCTGCCTCCAAGTTGTTTCCCTACAACGCGTGTGGTGTTCCACTCCAAGCTGGGTGAGTGGAATGCCAGGTCTGGTGTAGAGGTGGTGTGCCATGATCTCGAGTAGAAGGTTGGTGGGTCGATTGGCTGGTTAATCAGGATAAGCCCATTGTCATCCTGCCAGTTTTCAAGCTCCTCACCTCTCCTGTCCATGTGATCATAGCCCCAGCTCTGTGAGTGGCTGTTGAAGTCTCCGCATACAATCAGTCTTTCTTTTGCTGGGATTGTATCTAGTGCCAGTGGGCGGTCGCTCGGACAGTAGTAGTTGAGCAGGTGGAATTCTGAACTTTCTGTCCTGAGATGAAGCATCTGGTATTCCGCCCCCTCCATATATGTTTCAAGCTGACATGCACTGATGTTATTCCTCACGAGTGTCAGTATTCCACCTTTTCGCCTGTCTATTCGGTCAGATCGGTAGCACTGGTAGCCTCTGATTTTGAAGGCTATGTCTTTGTTGAGGTGGGTTTCTTGCAAGCAACATACATTTATTTGCTCTTCATTCAAGATATTTTCGAGCTCTAATTTTTTGCTGTAGCCGTCTTTTTTACTATTGACGCCTTCAGCATTCCAGTGCATTATTTTAAATGGTCTTTTCTTTGCTTGGCCAGTAGCTCTATTCTCATGCCTCCTGGCTCCCCGGGGCAATTGAGAAGGACCCCCAGTAGTAGGGGTTGGGCCCTTCCGAGGCAGAGGGCCCGGCACTGCGCCTGCCTGGGTGTCCGTCACAGGGCGAGTGCCATAACGTTTTGCAGATATAGGCATACTTCCCATAGCGCTAATGCGTGGCATCCTGATTGCTGTGGTGCGCCTCTTGGCTGGTTGCCTCCGTCTTCAGCACCTTGACTTGCTAGGGCAGACTGTGGTCTTGCTCGAGTCTAGGAGGGCCTGGCCAGTCTTGGTTTTTCAGCCGCTGATGGCTGTACTTGAGCCCCATCTCCACGTCAAGGAGCTGGCTTTGATGGGGATCAATACCTATGTCTTCGAGGCATTCAATTATTTTCTCATGATGGACTCTGTCAAAAGCCTTCTTGTTTGTAGTCAATGAAGCACATGTACATACTTTTTTTGGACCTCTGTATATTTTTCTGCTAATATTCTTAGGCAAAATATTGTCTCTCTTGTTCCACTGTTACGTCTAAAACCAAACTGTTCTTCTTGGATTTCGCTGTCTGTCACGTGAAAGATAATTTATTTTACCATCTTGTCCATAATTTGATTACTCCCTGAAATGTTCTGTTTTCCGAGACATTTTATATTTTCCTTTCTTTCATATTCTACCTACATTTTTTCACCTTCTCAACCCCACCCAAGGTTGTTTACGCTGGCCAGCTGTGGTCAGCTAACGCTAGACGTAATGTTATCTAAACGCACCTGTTCGACCAGAGAAACATTTCTCGGGTCCGCTTTAAGTGTTAGAACGAGCCAAAGACGGTTTCTGTGAAAGAAACGGTTCGTTAGCGGCGGGTACCCTCTGTGGTCCCAACAGGGGAATTTCTCTGGTCGCTTTAAAACGTTTGATGACGAGCGGCTGGTACCCTTTGAGGCCTGGGTAACGAGTGTGATCTGTTTCAGGGGAAAATAACAATCGCGGTCAGTCTTTGGGTTTTCGCCCCTTAGACAAGATAGAGCATAATGTTATGCATTTCTCTACCTGGGGAACTTTCGCACGATTTCTTTTGTCTTACTCTAGATTACGTCTTTCGCCGAACTTCCGTAGAAATACGCACGCCAGGTGTCCGGGGGGAGCGTCCCTTGTGATCTATAAGAGTAGACTGGTTTTAATAGACCAAGACATTCGTAAATTTTCCTGGCCCGTAGATGACCATCATGAGATAAGGCAAACTTTAACACAGTACTAGAATGTGTTTGCCTATGTTCTAGTCATTTTTCGGGGTGAGTTGACATATCTTATAATTATTATATTAGATTCATGTTAGCTTTATATATCTGTTAGGAAAGTGAATTTATTTCGTAGGACTTCTCCTAGTAATTTATTCAGTGATAAGGTAGCGCTGTCTACGGCCTATTAAGTGGTGCTTAAACTGTTACGGTTTATCATGGGTTAAATGTTAAACTTACAATAACAGATATTAGGCGTAGAATCAGTCCACGAATGCTTACCATTGGGTTAAGAGTCAGCAAAAATTAACTGTCATTTCTGTAAGATAATGTCAGGTGTGGATTGTTCACTTAAAAACTGAATAGTGAGATGCAGGCAATAACTCTGGATTATAGGAGATAGTCACTTATTCCTTTTTGATAGATATTTCTAGTGGCAAGGGAGGATCATTTTATGCTTACTTGTGTGGCTAGACACTAGTCTATAACTTTCACTGAAAGCAGTCACCAGGCATAGATATAATTATATCTTATGATCTAGCAACAACTGTATTATTATAGCAAGAACATTGCATTTTCTTTGTACTCAGTTTGTGGAATATTAATATATTTTCCCAAGGGGACATACGATTTATTTGTGTAATGTCAAATGCTGTAATCTGTTTATGTAAATTCATTTAATGTTGTAAGATGAATAAGCATATTCATTTAACTGTAACTACAGGTTAGGTTTCCTGTATGTTGAGATTGGGAGAAGAGGAGTAGATTGTTGCTGTCAGAACATTTAATGACAGTTACATGGGTGTACAAAAGATATTAAGCCTATGCGGGCGCGTGTTGATAATTGATATTTTTAAGGAACAGGAGACATGGTTAAAGACAGCCCTAAACTATCATAGCAATAACTACAATAAATCTAATCCCATAGTGGAGCGAAACTTTCTGTATAAAGTTAGTGTGATTTTAGCGTTGCTTGAAGTTAAAAGGTGTCTCTTTTGGGTCTCAGTTTCAGGGAGACCGACTCGCGAGAGCAGATTCCAGTCAGGCGAAGAACGAAATATTCTCTTCGATCTAGAGGGTTCTGAATACCGCTAGCGTCACGAATCGTCACACCCCGTTCCTGAATCAAAACCCCTTTTTGTCAACGCCAAGTTAAGCTCACGCAGTGCAACGGAGCCAACGCTAAATCTGGAATCTCCAAACGCAGTAGTAGTTCTCTGCTCGCCGATTGGATTACCAGCCAGAGCATTGCGGCTTCCAGAATATCAAACCCGCTCAGCATGCCTATAGCAGAATTCCATATCACCCGCCTTTTTTGTGCCTAAACGGGGCACTCAGCAAACCACAGCCAAACCAGTTTAAACAGGATTTACAGCCAAGCGGAGCCTTGCGCCGGATAAGCGCGCCTGGGACTCTTTGTCCTCAAGTGACTTCTTCTGGTGTATTTCCTGGATACTTAAAACCTCGCACGTATGAGCAGCCATCTATGGACAGAGTTCCAGCCCCACTCACGCTATAAGGGGAGTCACCAACGTTTAGCACCAACAAAGAAAGTTTTGTAGGCTAGTCCCTCACGAAGGATCTACAAGTAATTCACTTCCTGGAGCAAGTACATTTGGTCCCCGAAAAGCGGTCAGGCTGTCGCCCAGTTCAATCAGTTGGTCAGTAGGAGATAAACAGCGTCCCCCCAGCCCAACTCGCGCCAGTAGGGGGGTCACCAACGATAGCGCCTATACAGTGATGTTATTCAGGTTAATTCCATCACCGATGGAGGATATATACGAAAACACCACTTACTGGAGTTACTTCAGCTGGTCCCCGAAAACCGAAGGACTGTCACTCGATTATTTATCTCTTTGTGTTCTACAGGTTTTATGAATGGTGATCTGTGTGTGTGGTTGTTGGTGTATATGATTATTGATGAATATTTGATTATTGATGTAATTTTATGTTGTTGTGATGATATGCATTATTTTCATGCTTTTCTTCTTTAATAAATTTTACACATTTATTAATGGGCTGTTCACGACCTTTCCATCCATATTTGTATTTTTAGCTCTTTACTATAATCTCTATGTATGATAAGAGAAAAGAGTGAGAGCAGGAGAGGCTTAGACAGTAATAGTGAGTTGAGGCCTGGAGAGAGAGATCCTTTGAATAAATCTTCTTCCAGGTTGTCTCAAGTCCATCTCCTATTTACACCTTATCTAAAGTGTAATCTATAACTCTGTCAGTCCACTATCCCTTGTCGATTTCACTACAGTTGTCCAACTCGACAAATACTCTACACTCTAACTCAACCACGACAAATGGTTTGGCTCGTCCGGGATTCTAGAACCCATCAGCCCACAACAAATGGGAGCCCGTCCGAGATTCTAGAACCCATCAACCACAACAAATGGGGTCTCGCCGCGGAATTTGAACTACATCTGCAGCAATCGCAACAGATGAGGTTGCAGTCTGGTAGGAATCTCTCACAAGATTCTATTCTGATTCTTAGAGTTTAGTGTTCGGCAGATTATAGGAATTTCTTTCCCCTAGACATATCGAACTATTTCTTTTGGGTGGAAGTCGGAACAGCGTTTTTTTCTCCACAGCAATCATAAATATTAAGTTACATTTATTGTTCATGCTACACATGAGACAGCTGGTAAAGGTTGATGGTATCACTGCTGAGTTTTTGGTTGACAAATCTGACGACTATTGTTGTAAAAGTCAGAAATTTTTTTTTAAGGGTTAATATTTTTTTCAGGAGTAGCTCTTTAATCTGAGATAAGAAGCTACAGATAGTCAGTTAATAGCTTGCATTTGTACCAAGGGAGGGTGTTCATTCGGATGATAGTAACCAATCCTCTCAATAGCTTAGTACTGACAAAACTGGGGTGAAGTGATAGTAATAAGTTTTACATCACTTACATTTTTTGGAGTTTTTTGGGGTCTTTGCTTGTCGATCAGAGTAGCTACAAACTTTCTTGTTTTTAAAGTTCCCAGGCTAGTCTAGATTTTATTGACTATTAAGTTAATCAGCATCTAGTGGACTAGGTAACTAAGATCTCTAGGTTCTATTCTTCTATAGTGTTTGCTCACCCTGATATAATGGCCGATCTAGATAAAGTGCATAGGATTGCCCTCGAGGTAGCTAAGTACATGGAGTACAAGGATAGCGAAATCCAACCCTTTCTAGAATTTGCAGTAAGCCTGCAGGATCAATACGAGGTAGACAATTGGTTTGACAGCCGTTTAATCTTGGCATGGTCCTGTAAACAAACTGGGGAGAGTGAAGCATTCACCCGACAGTATGTAGAAGAAGTGATAGAAGATGAGAAGCAAAGGGAAAAGCAAAGACAAGAACGGGACAAGAAATTGGAAATGGAGCAACAAGAACGGGACAAGCAATGGGAAATAGAGCGCCAAGAAAGGGACAGAGAAAGCCAAGAAAGGAGCAGGCTACACCAAATCAGAATGAATGAACTGGATAGCCAAATTCGGAGGGTGGAAACAGATACTAAATGTAGTCACTCTACTTCCCCTTCTACTGTGCCCTTAACGGTCAACGCCCCTGCAAACCTTGCGCCCATGAAAGAAAACTTGCCTGCTAAAACCGAACCCCAACTCCAGAAAATTGACTTTCCTTTGGACTTGGATCCGAAGCCCAAACAGGGAAAGAATTTACGTCGGGACAGCAGACCTAAAGCCACGGGGAAAATTACGCAACGTTCCCAGGCATGGAAACTGCACAAAGGTGAGACAGGTGCTAACAAGCATTGTAATACGGATTGTTCCCGTCTGGCAAGTGGCGAACCCCGAGCCTCTCACGCTCCAGACCGAGCAGCACCTAACCGACACGTGACGTCGAGAAAAGGGAGCCACACCCTATCACGTTATATTTCGCAAGATTCCCGGCCGGACAGCGAAAAACCATATGCAGAGGCGCATCCCTCCAACTCAGCGATCGTAGAATGGAGGGGCCGCTCCTCTTATCACCCTGAGCTCAAAAGGTGCAAGAATAAGTCGCCTGCTAAAAGGGTTAAACTTTCCAAACCGTTCCAAGGAACTTTGGAAAAACACACCGAGAGTTTTTTCTCGGACACTTCGCGATCTAACGGGATCTCAAACCGTCCAGTCTTTTGCATGCAGACTGCGGAGCCTGTCAACCAGGAAGTGGATCTCGCATTGCAGGACAAAGTTCAACTGACGCCAGTAACTTCCTCAGGGGAGGGCAAAGTTGACGTTTATGGTGGACACAGGGTTCCAGGCGAAGGGATCCCTGGTATTCCATTTGAGTCTCTCACACTTCTCAGGGCAGAAGACAGTGAGAAAAGCTGCCTTACTACTGTACAAGGAGCCATTGTTGAGAGCCTTGGCTCACGTCATGCTAGTAATGGGAAAGCGACTCAACAAACTCTGCAACTCGCAGATATTACCTATCTGTCTTCACGGATAGAAGCTACGGAGATCTGTTATGATTTAGTAGAACCCCAGAATGCGATCGATTACTCTTTGCTTCAGGCAGCAGAGTTTTCTCATTCAAATCGCATTATTCCAGTGGTCTCAACCCCACTGATGGACAGCAAAGTAGTCGCCTCCGCCAGGCCATTACAGAACAACTTGATCATTTCCGTTGACCAAGCCAGAGTTGTGACTGGCAAGGCAAGGAAAGCTCCAGACCCGCCTTTAGACGGCACAGGTCTGAAGATTGATCAATGCTCCCGCCGAAATAGCGGAGTAGGTGTGGAGAGGCAGAAGAAAAATGCTAGCATTTCTTCGGCCAACGACCGGCTGTATTTGCCAACTAGGGTTACACGCGCGCGGAAAACCCCGACAGACTGCAGCTATCGAGGGTTATTCAAGTCCGCGACAGGTAAACCCATAACGGAAATTAAACAGCCCGAGTCCAGCAACGATTACACTGCACATAACAGGCGGATTACCTATGCAGTGGCCAGTGAGTTCAGGCGGGGCCGAAACTCACAACAGGTGCGGATAATTTTCCGGACCATGGACAGACAAAGCAAATTGGGGAAGGAAGGTCATGTTCACACGGAAACAGATTATGTCAGTGTTCAGTGGCCTCGCAAAATCCCATTCGCTGAACGTCTATTAGACAGAGGGAAGAAAAGAAATGAACTCGGAGCTAGTCATACAGACAGACAGAAATTGGAAACGTATTTGGTTTTATGATTATAGGATGTTCCAATGACAGGTAACAAAAGACGATGGAAAAGATAAATTACTGTCATTTTTGTCCGTATTCCTCGAACTTTAAAAGGGGGGGGGGGGCACTTGTCACGTGAAAGATAATTTATTTTACCATCTTGTCCATAATTTGATTACTCCCTTAAATGTTCTGTTTTCCGAGACATTTTGTATTTTCGTTTCTTTCATATTCTACCTACATTTTTTCACCTTCTCAACCCCACCCGAGGTTGTTTACGCTGGCCAGCTGTGGTCAGCTAACGCTAGACGTAATGTTATCTAAACGCACCTGTTCGACCAGAGAAACATTTCTCGGGTCCGCTTTAAGTGTTAGAACGAGCCAAAGACGGTTTCTGTGAAAGAAACGGTTCGTTAGCGGCGGGTACCCTCTGTGGTCCCAACAGGGGAATTTCTCTGGTCGCTTTAAAACGTTTGATGACGAGCGGCTGGTATCCTTTGAGGCCTGGGTAACGAGTGTGATCTGTTTCAGGGGAAGATAACAATCGCGGTCAGTCTTTGGGTTTTCGCCCCTTAGACAAGATAGAGCATAATGTTATGCATTTCTCTACCTGGGGAACTTTCGCACGATTTCTTTTGTCTTACTCTAGATTACGTCTTTCGCCGAACTTCCGTAGAAATACGCACGCCAGGTGTCCGGGGGGAGCGTCCCTTGTGATCTATAAGAGTAGACTGGTTTTAATAGAACAAGACATTCGTAAATTTTCCTGGCCCGTAGATGACCATCATGAGATAAGGCAAACTTTAACACAGTACTAGAATGTGTTTGCCTATGTTCTAGTCATTTTTCGGGGTGAGTTGACATATCTTATAATTATTATATTAGATTCATGTTAGCTTTATATATCTGTTAGGAAAGTGAATTTATTTCGTAGGACTTCTCCTAGTAATTTATTCAGTGATAAGGTAGCGCTGTCTACGGCCTATTAAGTGGTGCTTAAACTGTTACGGTTTATCATGGGTTAAATGTTAAACTTACAATAACAGATATTAGGCGTAGAATCAGTCCACGAATGCTTACCATTGGGTTAAGAGTCAGCAAAAATTAACTGTCATTTCTGTAAGATAATGTCAGGTGTGGATTGTTCACTTAAAAACTGAATAGTGAGATGCAGGCAATAACTCTGGATTATAGGAGATAGTCACTTATTCCTTTTTGATAGATATTTCTAGTGGCAAGGGAGGATCATTTTATGCTTACTTGTGTGGCTAGACACTAGTCTATAACTTTCACTGAAAGCAGTCACCAGGCATAGATATAATTATATCTTATGATCTAGCCACAACTGTATTATTATAGCAAGAACATTGCATTTTCTTTGTACTCAGTTTGTGGAATATTAATATATTTTCCCAAGGGGACATACGATTTATTGTGTAATGTCAAATGCTGTAATCTGTTTATGTAAATTCATTTAATGTTGTAAGATGAATAAGCATATTCATTTAACTGTAACTACAGGTTAGGTTTCCTGTATGTTGAGATTGGGAGAAGAGGAGTAGATTGTTGCTGTCAGAACATTTAATGACAGTTACATGGGTGTACAAAAGATATTAAGCCTATGCGGGCGCGTGTTGATAATTGATATTTTTAAGGAACAGGAGACATGGTTAAAGACAGCCCTAAACTATCATAGCAATAACTACAATAAATCTAATCCCATAGTGGAGCGAAACTTTCTGTATAAAGTTAGTGTGATTTTAGCGTTGCTTGAAGTTAAAAGGTGTCTCTTTTGGGTCTCAGTTTCAGGGAGACCGACTCGCGAGAGCAGATTCCAGTCAGGCGAAGAACGAAATATTCTCTTCGATCTAGAGGGTTCTGAATACCGCTAGCGTCACGAATCGTCACACCCCGTTCCTGAATCAAAACCCCTTTTTGTCAACGCCAAGTTAAGCTCACGCAGTGCAACGGAGCCAACGCTAAATCTGGAATCGCCAAACGCAGTAGTAGTTCTCTGCTCGCCTATTGGATTACCAGCCAGAGCATTGCGGCTTCCAGAATATCAAACCCGCTCAGCATGCCTATAGCAGAATTCCATATCACCCGCCTTTTTTGTGCCTAAACGGGGCACTCAGCAAACCACAGCCAAACCAGTTTAAACAGGATTTACAGCCAAGCGGAGCCTTGCGCCGGATAAGCGCGCCTGGGACTCTTTGTCCTCAAGTGACTTCTTCTGGTGTATTTCCTGGATACTTAAAACCTCGCACGTATGAGCAGCCATCTATGGACAGAGTTCCAGCCCCACTCACGCTATAAGGGGAGTCACCAACGTTTAGCACCAACAAAGAAAGTTTTGTAGGCTAGTCCCTCACGAAGGATCTACAAGTAATTCACTTCCTGGAGCTAGTACATTTGGTCCCCGAAAAGCGGTCAGGCTGTCGCCCAGTTCAATCAGTTGGTCAGCAGGAGATAAACAGCGTCCCCCCAGCCCAACTCGCGCCAGTAGGGGGGGTCACCAACGATAGCGCCTATACAGTGATGTTATTCAGGTTAATTCCATCACCGATGGAGGATATATACGAAAACACCACTTACTGGAGTTACTTCAGCTGGTCCCCGAAAACCGAAGGACTGTCACTCGATTATTTATCTCTTTGTGTTCTACAGGTTTTATGAATGGTGATCTGTGTGTGTGGTTGTTGGTGTATATGATTATTGATGAATATTTGATTATTGATGTAATTTTATGTTGTTGTGATGATATGCATTATTTTCATGCTTTTCTTCTTTAATAAATTTTACACATTTATTAATGCGCTGTTCACGACTTTTCCATCCATATTTGTATTTTTAGCTCTTTACTATAATCTCTATGTATGATAAGAGAAAAGAGTGAGAGCAGGAGAGGCTTAGACAGTAATAGTGAGTTGAGGCCTGGAGAGAGAGATCCTTTGAATAAATCTTCTTCCAGGTTGTCTCAAGTCCATCTCCTATTTACACCTTATCTAAAGTGTAATCTATAACTCTGTCAGTCCACTATCCCTTGTCGATTTCACTACAGTTGTCCAACTCGACAAATACTCTACACTCTAACTCAACCACGACACTGTCTACCTTACTTTTTATTCTTTCATGTATGATTTTGAGCAGTATCTTAATTGCGTGACTCATCAGGCTGATTGTTCTGAAGTCTGAACATTCTGTTGCATTAGGTTTTTTGGGCAATATTATAAAAACTGATGTCTTCATGTCGTGTGGTATATATCCTGTATTGTATATATCGTTGCATAGATCTGTTATTGTATTTATGCCAAAGCTCTCCAGGGCTTCTATCATTTTAATTTTTATGTTATCCGTGCCTGCTGATTTTCCTTTCTGTGTCATATGTATGGCATTCTCTACTTCTGATCTGAGAATGTTTGGGCCTTCATTAGAATCTGGTGATGGTTTTTTACCTCTGTTGTCCTCGAATAGTTCTTTTACGTATTCTGCCCATCTGTTTGATATGTCTTTCTCATCAAGTAATATTACACCATTTTTGTTCTTGATACAGTTTCCTCCTTGTGGAAACCGCGACCTATTTGATAATTTCTTTATTTCCTCATGCATATCTCTTGTCATGTGCTTTGCCTTCAAGTCTTCTATTTCCTTGCATTTTGTTTCTATCCACCGTTCTTTTGCTTGTCTACACATAGTACGTATGTCATTGTCTATTGTTTTATATTCTGGAGTGTTGTTTGCTTTCTTTCTTTCTGCTATTTTACTCAAGATGTTATCTGTCATCCAAATTTGATTTTTCTTAGGCTCCTTTTTAGGTAAATTTGCATTTGCTGATTGTATGCTTGTTTTTAAGCATTCCCATTTTGTGGTTACTTTTTCTTCTGGGTTTTCTCTTCTCTACTGCTCCATGCTTTCTGTCAGTAACTGTTGATATCTATTTTTGACGTCGATTAGATATTTTTATTTTATATCTGATTATTTCAGTGCTTATATTTCTATCCGTGGTTTCTCTTGTCTTCTGTTTCCTGTTCTTTTCAGCTTTATATTTACTTTGATGACGACCGGATTGTGATCTGAATTTATGTCGGCGCCAGGATGTGTCTTTGCACTTGTGACACTGTTCTTAAATCTATGTTTTATCATGATATAGTCAATTTGATTTCTTGTTACATCTCCTGGGTTTTTCCATGTGTATAATTTCCTTGGGTGGTGTTCAAAAAAGGAGTTACATATGACCAGCTGGTTTTCTTCACAGAACTGGATACGTCTGTCTCCTCTATCATTTCTTGTCCCTAATCCATACTGTCCTACTATTTTCTTGTATTTTCCTTTTCTTACTTTTGCATTCATATCACCCATTACTATCAACACATCTGTAGATTTTACTGGTTTAAGTGTGTGTTGTAGCTCTTCATAGTATTCCTCTATTTCTTCCTCGCTGTGATCTTTAGTTGGTGCATAAGTTTGTAAGATTGATATGTCGAATGGCTTTGCTCTCATCTTTAGCAACATCATTCTGTCGTTGTGTGTCCAGTATCCACATACGTATTTTTCTAACTCCTTCTTTATCAACATTCCTACCCCTCTTTCATGTTTTTCTCCTCCTGAGTGTATAAGCGTGTATTGGTCTCTTTTTATGTAGCCTGTATCCAATAGTCTTGCCTCTGCAACTCCCAGTGTATCGAGTTTCATGTCTGTTACCTCTAATATTAGATTGTCTAGCTTTCCTTCTCCGTTTAAAGTTCTAACATTCCATGTTCCTATTTTCAGGCTCCTCCTACTAGTTTTTAGGTGGTCTTTCTCAGAATGCTCCCTTTCAACAGAATTTGAGGAACAATCGTCATTATGTACTTCCTTACTCATTAGAGGAGTTGCCTCTTCCCTGTTAATTTGTAAGTAGATTCTTTCCCAGGGGACAGAGAGTTCTCTACATATCGTTTCTTATCTTGTAGTTGTGATCTCATTACGTTCTGTAGGATGTACGGGGTAAGGCTCCAATCTCTTCCACGGTAGCTAGCCGTTGTCTTTTTCTATGTCCGACACGCCTCTAGTGCGCCACACACTTTGCTGTCCCGCTTTGCGAGCCGTTGATCTTCTTAGACTCCTCCGCCTCACTCACCGTCTCAGTCTTTGTGTACTAGGGATGGACATTCCCTTGAGTAAGATTACTCCTACTCCACTCATGTAGTTTAGTCAGTCAGCCAAGACTGTTGCCCGGGATATGGCCACCGCCGTACACAAGCGGTATTCGTGGAGCCATACATGAGCTAGATAAAGAGAGGAGAACCAAATAGGATCCTGACTATCCTAAGAAGGACATGGCTGTCTCTCACCGTGAGGTACTATCCCTTTATCCTACATCCCCTTGCAAATATATGCCTGTCTGTATAACAGGAATTTATTTTAAAAGGGACCTCGCAAGTTCACGCTTGCCAAAGGCCTTGCATAATCTAAGCCTGCCACTGCCAAGGAGCCTAGGCCTACAACATATACATGCCAAGTCCTCATTTCCTGTGTCATCCACTCAAGATCTTGTTTAGCTAATTGTTTGTCTGTCTCCACTTCTCTTCTTCATGTGGTTGTTGGTCCCCCTCTACCTTTCTTACCCTGTGGATTCCAGAACATGGACTGCCTTGCTTTCATTAACACACACTATTTAGTATCCAGTACCCGCTTCTTGTCTAAGAGAGTTGACTCGACGTGCATCATAACAAGTCTTGTGTGCCGTCTTGGATGGCCAGGTCAGCGAAAGGAAGATCATTTTAAAATATGCCAAAATAAAACTTCAACATAGGAACTAAGAATTTATTTATTCGTTTATTCAATATCCTACAACATGTCAAGGTGCATAGGCCTTCAAGCGCCCAAGTCCCTCCTGTAAGTATGCCATTATCTCCAGGTCTTTCCATGTCTTCCTCATCATATTCGTTTCTGTCTCAATGTCTCTTCTACATGTCTCTTCTCCATTTCTCTTCTCCATTTCTTTTCTCCATTTCTCTTCTCCATTTCTCTTCTCCATGTCTCTTCTCCATTCTCTTCTCAATTTCTCTTCTCCATTTCTCTTCTCCATTCTTTTCTCAATTTCTCTTCTCCGTGTCTTGTTTAGTCTCCCTCCGCATTTTATCATCACTCTTCAGCTCCCCAAACAGCACAGGTCTTCAACAAACACAAACCAGGTCCTCCTGTCACATGCCAGCAGCTCACGGTCTTTCCGTGTCATCTTTATCCCTTTAATATCCGCCTCCAGTTGTTTTCTTCTCGTGTGTTGTCCTAATTCTCCTCTATCTCATTGACCACGGAGGTGCCAAAGCTAGAACTGTCTTGTAATGCTATCAAGAGCTTTCCTCAATGTGTGCCCTAAACATCGCCGGCGTCTTCTTCTCATCTCTTGTTTGGGACCCAAAGATGCAGCAATAGAGAATGCAGTCAGCAACCCATAGCTTGACTGCTTGCGTCAGGGTCAGCGAACCAGAGCTGACCAAGACCCTACTCCACCTCCACGTGGTGGTCCTGGAAACAGGCTGCATCACTGCAGTCTGGCTGAGAGAGTAGGGATCGAAGAGGGAAGGCAAACCCGGTCCCAAAATATGCCGTGCTGAAGTCGGATGTGTTGACCGAAAGGTGCAGATATCGCAGCTCCGGCGTAAACAGACACAACGCAACCAACGTCCTTTTCAGGACGAACGAGGAAGAAGAATCTCTTGTTTTACTAGCACTTTGTCTAGTTCTTATTTTTAGTTCCAGACTGGGAGACTTGTGTCATTTGAATGTTTCTATTGTATGCAAGCCTCCATTTATGAAAGAATTGAGATAGAGAAAAAAAAACATCGACGGTAAGTACACTTTCCTTCATTATACCTATTAATTTACTGATGAAAAGAATATTCAACCTTCACTTTGTTAAAACAGGCAACTCACTGTGTTCCGGTGTTCGTTTAGAGAATGCCAGAGTCGCTGAGAGCAATTTCTCATCTGGCTGACGCTTTAATAAGTTTGGAATAAACTGTTTATAGTTTTCCTAAACTGAAAAGTAAACAAGCACAGCCGGTGTTAATGTTTGTAGCTAGGGAAATTATCTTGCAGACGATGATTGTGAAGTTCATCGCTCTAGCAGACGTTAGTTACAACTTTGATGTATGTGCACCCACGCGTATAGATTTTAAAGTTAAGGTACAGTTTAATATCCTATATAAGTTGACAATTTTAAAAGAAGTTTAACTAAATTGTAATGTGTAACATAATCAGAATGTGAATGGTTAATAACTGTTGGACATGTTATATAATCAGATGGTTTTACCGAGAGCAGTGGTACAGTGGTGTAATCAGAAAGTAAATGGTTAGCTAAAGTTTGATATGTGATGCAACAAGATGGTTTTAATGAATGTACGGCTGCTGTGACGTAATGAGAAAGTGAATGGTTATCAACATTTTAAAATGTGATGTAACCAGGTGGTTGTAGTACACGTGCGTCTATAGTAGTACAATCAGGAAGTGAATAGTTAGCTACTGTTTGCTATTTGATATGAAGCAATTAGGCGGTTTTAAAGAAAGCACCGCTCCAGTGGTGTAAACACAAAGTTCAGATGAGTGTTGTCTAAATTTTGATATGTAATACAATAGATTCAACTTTAAATTTAACACAATTTTAACGAGTAAAGTAACCAGTCAGTGTTTAGATACTTTTTATTGCATGATATAATCAGACAGTTTTAGTGAATACTTAACATTTTTTGATGCGTAAGGTAACCAAATAATAAAATCAAGAAACATTATGATGTGTGGTTTAACCCAGACGTTTGTGGAGAATGCGAAACTATTATTTTTGTGTGTAAAATAACATGAAACTGTAAATTAATGCTTACCTTGGTTTCGATGTTTCATGTAGCTAAATAGATTTAATGAATATGTAGATGCAACTTATGTTATGATATAAACAAACGGTGAGAACAGAAGCTACATCGTGAAGTGATTTACTCAGAAAACTTTAGTAAAGATACCTGTAAACTCTTAAATCTCGTGGGCTGCTTCCTATTAAATATGATTTACACGATCACCCGATTAGCGCTGTTAATTCGTTCCTGAAATATCAAGCGTTAACCGAAAAAGCGCTAAACGAAAATCGATTTCCCATAAGACTTCATAAAATTAATTTGTTCCCAAGGTCTAGAAAACTGTCTAAAATTAAGTAAAACGTAATACAAAACAAAAACTAAATAGTAACACTTATTAACTACATATAATTATCAAACATATTGAAAACAAACGAAATACTATGTATGTACTGTCCTAATGTCTGTGGCCTAATGGATATGAACGCAGTTTCATAATCCAGATATACCAGGTTCGAAACCTGCTGCAGGCGGTTTGGTGGCAGATCGCTTTGTGTGGATTTTTAACAATGGTATAAGCGCCGTACCGTTCAGAAAGCAATGGCAAACTACTGAACGTAAAAATTGCCTAGAAAAATCACAAACAGCCAATAAAAGCTGGGGTTGATTGCCACGTCCTGTAAAGGATAAGCAACTAACTTTTAACTGTCCTAACAAAAATTTTAAAAAAGTATTTGTACAGGATTTTAATCGCTACTACTTTGGTCGCTTGTGGGTTCAAGGGTCACAGCGCCGCTGTCGTCCCTCCTCAGGCGAATAGTTAGTTACCAGAAGGTTTTGTAGGGGATAAAAAGTTTCTCTGGCTCCAGAATGTAGGAGGCATGGCTACTTGGTCAATGGGAGCAGAAGATATTGGAGGAGACTTTATAAAACAAAAGAAAATCGAGTTTGCTTTGTTTTTCCATTTTTTTTTTCTCTTTGGAGCAATTAAGATCTTGCTCTATCTTACTGATTACCATATAACTGCTTTCCCTTTTAGGGTTATGCCTCATTATGCTAGCAGTGACATGCTTCTTGGCCATCCTCCCACCGTGGATGAACTTAAAAGTTATATCCACGCTTCCATCTCTGCACCTGCGGTACCAGCCCGATGACAGTCGAACACCTGCTGCAGTACTGCCCAACCTACAGAAATGAACGGAATAGCATTTGTCAACAACCCACTTCTGTCAAAGAAAAACTGTTTGGAGATGTTAGGAACCTTGAGTTGACTACTGCCTTTATTAGAGTCATAAATGTGGAGGTCTGAAGGCGAACGAGATGTCAGGAACCTTGAGTTGACTACTGCCTTTATTAGAGTCATTAATGTGGAAGTCTGAAGGCGAACGAGATGTTAGGAACCTTGAGTTGACTACTGCCTTTATTAGAGTCATCAATGTGGAAGTCTGAAGGCGAACGAGATGTTAGGAACCTTGAGTTGACTACTGCCTTTATTAGAGTCATTAATGTGGAAGTCTGAAGGCGAACGAGATGTCAGGAACCTTGAGTTGACTACTGCCTTTATTAGAGTCATGAATGTGGAAATCTGAAGGCGAACTAGATGTCAGGAACCTTGAGTTGACTACTGCCTTTATTAGAGTCATTAATGTGGAAGTCTGAAGGCGAACTAGATGTCAGGAACCTTGAGTTGACTACTGCCTTTATTAGAGTCATTAATGTGGAGGTCTGAAGGCGAACGAGATGTCAGGAACCTTGAGTTGACTACTGCCTTTATTAGAGTCATAAATGTGGAGGTCTGAAGGCGAACGAGATGTCAGGAACCTTGAGTTGACTACTGCCTTTATTAGAGTCATAAATGTGGAGGTCTGAAGGCGAACTAGATGTCAGGAACCTTGAGTTGACTACTGCCTTTATAAGAGTCATAAATGTGGAAGTCTGAAGGCGAACTAGATGTCAGGAACCTTGAGTTGACTACTGCCTTTATAAGAGTCATAAATGTGGAAGTCTGAAGGCGAACTAGATGTCGGGAACCTTGAGTTGACTACTGCCTTTATTAGAACCATAAATGTGGAAGTCTGAAGGCGAACGAGGAAGAAAGAAGAAGAAGAAGATATCCACGCTTCCCATGGAATTTTACGTAGTTTAAGATCGAATGTGCGTATAACGGGCATATGCATAAAATAGAAACAGTGTTACATCGAAACAGCGTTAATTGAACAGTGTAAGACCGAAGGGTCGGTGTACTGGTGTTAAAAACGAATTAAAAACAATGTGAAACTTTGAAATCGTTTTCGACTTACGAGCCGCCAATGATTTGTAAAACTCTTGTTTAAAGCGGCTGTGTGCTGGTTTATGTTTATTAATTTTTATATTGACACCTTAAGAGTTTTTTTAAAATGAAAGTTTGTAAGCTATAAAACAATACCCCAATTTTCCGTGAAAATACGGAAACAACGCGCAAGCTAAATTGAACACTCATTAAAAGAACACTCACGTTTTTCTAACTTTTCATGGCAAATTATTCCGTCTGTTAGAAATATTCATACCAGCTTTTCGGGGAAAATGCATCGATTAATTCTTTTCCCCTTTAGTATTATACTAGTATTATACAAGTATTATACAAGTATTATACAAGTATTATACAAGTATTATACAAGTATTATACAAGTATTATACAAGTATTATACAAGTATTATACAAGTATCGTGTAATTCCTGGGGATGTCTGAAGAAATAAATAAAGAATAGCTCGAGAATATCCTCAGACGTTCATTCATAACCCTCCACTCCCAAAGGAGCATAGGCCTTCAACAAACACATGCCAAGTCCGCCTGTCGCGTGCCATCATCTCAAGTTCTTTCCACGTTTTCCTCATCATTTTCACCTCTGTTTCCAGCTCTCTTCTCCATGTGCTTCTTGGTCTACCTCTGCCTCTCTTGCCCTGGGGGTTCCAGAACAAGAACTGCCTTGTAATGCTATCAGCAGGTTTCCTCAGTGTGTGTCCTATCCATCGCCATCGTCTTCTTCTCATCTCTTGTTCCACCGGCACTTGTCTAGTTCTTGTCATCAGTTCCACGTTGGTAACCTTGTCATACCATTTTAATCCCTATATTCTACGCAAGCAACTATTTATGACAGTCTGTAGCCTCAGACATATCGTAATATATTTCACCCACCGACATGTCGGACAAGGAGACTAGAATGAGGTTGTTCACGGAACTGGCAACTTCACCATGTAAATCAAATTGCTAAATAGACAACCGTTGCAAGAGCACGTGCATGTTTGGTACAGGCTTCCTGTAAGCAGAACAATTACAATGGTGGTTCCATGTTCAATAACCAGCAAAAATGAAAATGATGATATAATTTATATGAGTAAATGTAACAGCGTATTATTATTATTATTATATGCATAAATAAGCTATATGTTTATAATGATTCTGTAAGATGTTTGTTTGTGAAGATTTAATGAAAGAACAAAGTTGTAGCTCTGATATCTTTATTGAGTAATGGGCACACCACCTGGTCAGCGCATGCGCTGTCGTTTTACGAAATTACAGAAATCGTTAATCATCCTGTTGTGTAGGCAGATTCCCAGACATACAGAGACATGCACACACTCACACACATACACAGACCTTTTACTCATCCGAGATACGTTACAGGTATTAGATATCACTGTTTTCTGGCAGTAGCGTGTAGGTGAGCATACATTTTATCTGCCTACATTTGTTGCACGTAATTACGAGCTCCACAGTTTAGTTTAAGACTATAAACAGTGTTATTTTGGTCAACTTCAAACGCTTGCTGAGAGGTATTTCTTTATACTTGTAATTAAGTTGTTACTTTTATTGAGATGTTTTGCTTAGTTGTAGAGATATGCCTTATTCAACTTCGGTGCAAGATTCGGCTATATTAGTGTGTTTCAACAAAATATATGATTCCTGTTTAATCACATCCGGCTCCACGATGCCGTAGTGAATTGTTTTTTACGTAGAGAATTAACTTAGCGGTTGTTTTTGTAGTTAAAGTAGGAAATATGTGAACTGTTGGTGTATTTTTATTTTGCTAAACACACTGTTTGGTCAGTTAAGCGATGCTTTTGTTTGCCAAATATTTTTTTTTTAAATTAGCGTTTCATGCGTAAGCCAGAGAAACGGCTGCATGTCTTCTCCTGAACCCTTATCTGGGTCTCTCTGTACACGATCTGCTAAATATTAAAAAAGCAGATCTATGTAGTTAAATCTCAAATTATCTTGGATTTGGTTTTTACGTCACCACTCTTGTTCACAGAATCTTACGCTGATGAATATCCTCATGTGCTATTGTAGTGACGATCTCCCGAGCAGTTTGCTTGACCTGACGAGGTTCTGTCCTCGTGTACTTTCTCGCATTAGTTACGTCATAATTGAGAGACCGTTTGCTGTATTCTTGTTTCGTATTGTCAGAAGACTAATGTCCCCTCAGGCATATCGTACATGGCGAATACTATGTGGTTGTACATGCGGCGGGCAACCTCAATATGTAAAACAAAATGCTACACAAGGCACCGCTGCAACAGCATGTGAATGCTTTGGGCAGGCTTACTGCAAGTGGACTAGCTACAATGAAGGTTCCATGCTCCATATGGAGCGAAAAAGAAAATGATTATTATGATAACAATGGTAATCAAGTTAGTGGTTGTTGGGACATACGAGAATAATAATAAACTGCACGCAGGGCCGGATTATCCATTAGGCTAAGTAGGCTGACACCTAGAGGCCCGGAGCTCGTGTGGGCCCGTGCATAAGTTAAAACAATTATGCTAAGGGGTTTTTTAAAAAAATATTAAAATTATTGCTTATTAGTTGCAGGTAGGCCCAAACACCACAAAGCATAGAGGCCCTTCTTGGCTTAATCAGGCCCTGACTGCACGATGACGCAAGTTCAGAATAATTTAATAAAGACTATAAAGGAAGAATAAACTACAAGATAGCACATACATACATTTTTATTAAGGGACAAATTATTAATAAGCAACTTTAGTTCTTATTTGGTTGTGTAGTTATTCTTATTTTGTGTCGTTATGTTATTTATTAATATGTCTTTCTGCATTCCGTTCTTAGTTTACTCTTCATTTACTGATTTCTATTTCTTTGTCCTTCACCTTCTCAAGGATCATATGCCTTCAAGCTCTCACGTCCTGTGCCGTCTGTTTTAAAATCTTTCCATGACAGCCCTGTTTGTGCATCTTCAGTTTTCTTCTCTACGTTTTTGAATCCCCTCTATTAATTTTACTATGGTAAATCTGCACTGTAATGTCACTGGCTGGTTTTCTAAATGCGTGTCCTATCCAGTACAAACTTATTTTTAACGAAAACCACCACACCAATAATAGACGGGATTAGAGGGAATATTCCTGCTAGGAGCAGTTCTAATACGGAGTCATAAAAAGGGAAAGAATAAATGAATGTTATTGTTATTGTTGTTGTCGATGAGAACCGACATCATTGCACTCCGGGCAAACCCATAGGTGCTCAGTCTCCCTTAGCAAATGTCAAACAGTATGAATGTTAATTGTTCCCGTTGCGCGCTGGTTGTATACTCTCCAGATGCATCCTTTCATACGTCCATTTCTGCTAATCTTACGTTTGATGTCAAATTCCAGCAGTCATAGCCTTGATGATTCACCGATTGTCGTGTCATTCTCTAACAGGCGATCATTAATTGCCCCAGTATCTCTCCCTTATCCATATCTGCTGCACATTCTATGGGTGCTCTTGGAGCTAGTCTGTCAGCTATTTCATCGCCGCGTACCTCTGCATGACCAGGACAGTAGGTTCACACCAGTTCATGAAGATTCAAGGCTTCTATGGAGGTTTTCCATTCATGGTGGAGTCATCCACTTTGGACCTTCTGACGCATGGATTGTGAGTCTGATACAATAACCGCCCTTGTTAATGAAGTCTCAGACAGCCATCTTAAGGCTGCAGTAGCTGCCTCTATCTCCTTTCTCATGCTGGAGGTTTTTATCGTGTAAGCCCCGCTATGTTCAGTGACTATTCTGCCTTTTACTCTAGCAGAGAACCCCACCTTGATTTCTCATCTCGGATTAGAAACCCATCAGTGTACACAATGGCATCATCATCCCCAGCATGATCAATTATCAGGTGATACATTTTCAGCTCTGCTTTCCCATTGGCCCAAGTTCTGCCCTCTCTACTAAGGCTGATGATGACTTGTTGGTAGTTCGTCCAGTTCTCACCTGAATTACTCCAACCTAGTGCCCTGTATTTCTATATAGAGTGACGTCAACAGAGTCAGAATCGAAAACGAGGCTGAACGACGTGGACGCCATTTTTTGTCGACAATACCTGGGTTAGTAGCGGGAATAAGCGTCGAGTAAGATTTTTTTTTTTTAAATTAATGAAGAAAAATATCCCGTTCAACCTCTGATGGGTTATAATTAGGATATATATTGTTTTCAATTCCAAATAATATGAACAACTGCCGATGAGAAAGTGGCATCACATTTGTCAAATCATTGTAAATAGGGACAATCACAATTATGCTAATACGTTAAATAAATAAACAAAAAACAAACAAAATCAAGAAGAAACTCTGAACAAGAATTATATTAAAATGGAGGGGTGTAAAGGCCTGGTGGTTCCAGTTATATAACTGACTTTAACAGATATTTAATTGACTTTCATCTGTTAAAAGTCATATGCATTGTAAGAACAGCATCAGACCTTCACATTCCCAGACACTAATATTAACATTTGTTCGTGATAAATATTGTTTGACTATATTATGCTATTCATTAGGTCTGTCTATTCTTAACACCTCTTTTATATACATATATACATACATACATATTTATATATATTTATTTATTTATATTTATATATATTTATATATATTTATATATATATATATATATATATATATATATATATATATATATATATATATATATATATATATATATATATATATATATATATATATATATATATATATATATATATATATATATATATATATATACATATACATATACATATACATATATATATATATATATATATATATATATATTATATATATATATATATATAAATATATATATATATATATCATCATCATCTCAACCCATAACCCGTCATGGGTCGTAGGGGTGCCATGGTGGAAGCATCAGCAGACAGCGTCCTCCACTGCTCTCTATTCTCAGCAATGCTTACAAGTGTGGAAAAACCGAGTCCTGCCCATTCTTTGATGTTATCAGCCCAGGATTTTCTTTGCCTTCCTCTTCTCCGTTTACCTTCGACTGTTCCCTGGAGGATCGTTTTCGAAAGGGAGTCATGACGAGTTACATGCCCAAACCAGGCAAGCTTTCGACGCTTCACTATTGACAAAAGTGGTTCTTGGTGGCCTGCATAGGTGTTTATCTTCTCTCTAACATAGACATTTGTTTTGTGCTCTTTATAGCAAATGCGCAAAATTCTTCTATAACATTTATGCTCGAAAGCCTGAATCCTTCGCTCCGTATCTGCAGTGAGTTTCCAGCCCTCACACCCATACAAGAGAATAGATAATACAAGTGATTTGTATAATTTGATCTTCACAGGAAAACTGATGTTACTTTTCCAGATCACATTCAACCTTGTCATGGCAGCTGAGGCCATCTCAAGTCTTGTCTTGATTTCTTTATTTGATCTTCCATCACTACATATAGTGGACCCGAGATATTTAAAGGTGTTAACTTCTTCTAACGTTTGCCCATTTAACGTAATGTTGGTCGGAACATGTTTCTTATGGCTATTCACCAATATCTTGCTTTTTTCTATATTAATTTCCATTCCATACGTTCTTGTTACTTTCTCCAGTCTAGAGGTAAGGTCTTGAAGTTCTGATTCTGTTCCAGCTATCAGATCAATATCATCAGCAAAACGTAGATTACACAGAGGTCGGCCTCCAATCGATATGGTTGATTTATAATCGTAGAGAGCCTCCTGCATAATATGTTCTAGATATATATTAAAGAGCACTGGTGACAGGATACATCCCTGCCGAACTCCTACAGTTGTTTTGAAAAATTCTCCAATGTCGTTGCTTGCAAGAACAGCACTGCTTGCGTCCTTGTATAGTGCTTCAATGATATCTATGATGTTGGTATCAAAATTGAATTTTCTCATTATTTGCCATAATCCTTCATGCCAGACTCGATCGAAGGCTTTTGTGAAATCGATGAAGTTATGGTATAAATCATGTTGATGCTGGAGATGTTTTTCGATCAGTAATCTAATATTGAAGATTTGTTCTGAGGTACTTCTTTTTGGTCTAAAGCCAGCCTGTTCCTCTGACAAGATTTCTTCTGATTTCTGTTTTATTCTGTTCAAAAGTATCCTTAACATCACCTTACTTGGATGACTAATAAGGCTAATGGTTCTGTAGTTCTTGCACATTTTTAGATTTCCTTTCTTTGGAAGCGGTATTACTAATGACTGCGTCCATTCTTTTGGCCATTTTTTTGTACTCCATATCTTCTGGCAAATTGTTGTCATGATTTTTACTATGTCTGGTCCTCCATATTTCAAGAGCTCTGCTGGTATATTATCCACACCCGGTGTCTTCCCTCCTTTCATCGAACATATAGCCTCTTCCACTTCTTCCCGTAGTATTGCTGCATTTCCGAGTTCTCTGTTTTCGCACTTAATGTTGTTTAATATGCCTAAGTCAGTGTCAAGTTTACCGTTATATAATTCTTTACAATATTCTGTCCACCTTCTCATTACAGCTGTTTTTTCATTGAGCAGAGCCCAATTGCTATCTTCTATGACAGTTACCCTAAGCTGTTGGGGTTTTGATAGTCTTCTTAATGTGTCAAAAGCTGCCTTGCTGTTACCTTTTATTAGCCCCGTATTAATGGACTCACATTGATCAGCTACCCATTTTTCTTTGGCCTGTTTCATTTTCTTTCTAATATTTTTATTCACCATACTGTATTGCCATGCTGCTTCAGGAACCTCTTTCTTAACCTTTTTCATTTCCCGCCGTGTATCACATAACTTCAGAATGTCATCTGTAACCCATGGTTTGTTTATTTTCTTTCTTTTACCAAGTATTTCTGTTGCTGATTCAATGAGCACGTCTTTCATGTTCTCTGTGATTGAGTTGATATCATCCTCCAAAAAGTTGAGAGCTGCGAATTTTCCTCCAACAGTTGCCTCAAAGATTCCCGCGATTTCTGGATCTTTCAATTTGTCTAAATTGAATCTTAGCTGAGAACATCTGTTTTGATTATAGTTCTTTTTGAGTTTAAGCTTGAGCGTCATCAATACCATGTCGTGATCACTACCAATGTCGGCGCCAGGAAAAGTCCTAGTCTTGGCTTTATTAATGCTGGACTTGAATCTTTTGGATACAAGAATAAAATCAATTTGGCCATGTATCTCAGTTTTTGGGGCATGCCACGTTGTTCTTCTTGATAACTTATGAGGAAATAGTGTATTTGCAAGGGTTAGTTTATAGTTGCTGGCAAATTCTAGTAGCCTTAGTCCTCGATCGTTGGTTTCTCCTGTCCCAAATTTCCCCACTGTGCCAGCCCAGTGACCGTATGCATCTGGCCCTATTTTAGCATTCCAATCACCTAGCACGATGAGAAGATCTTTCTTTGGAATTTTCTTAATTGCTTCATCCAGATTGTCATAAAATGTATCAATTGCCTCATCCTCATAGTCAGTAGTGGGGGCATATACCTGTATGATAGAGATGTTTTTTCGATGTGCTGCAATACGAATGGTGATAAGCCTGCTATTTATTGGGGTGCAGCTGATGACAGAGTTCAATCTATCTTTATGTACGATAAAACCTACTCCATGCTGATGTTTAGACTCATCTCCACTAAACCAAATTTTGTGACCATCATCCGTTATTGATTCACCTAATTCTGTCCATCTGACTTCTGCTAGGCCCAGAATGTCCCACGAGTATCTAACAAGTTCATGTGTTAGTTCTTTGACTTTTCCACACGCATATAGCGTGCGTACATTCCAAGTTCCAACGACAAAATTTTCTCTTGGAAGTTTCAAAACAGGTGTTTGTACCCCATTCGCTGACTTATCACTCTCAAGTGGCAATGAGAGCGCGGTCGTTGTTAATCCATGCATCGGCCGATCCGGCAAATTATTACTGAGTTGACTTTCCATCATAACATTTCAGTGGGCAAGAAATTTGCTTGGCGGTGCCCATCTCCTCTCCAAGTATCCTTGCAGGTACATACAAAAATGTGCCTGGAGCAGTAACAATAGCCCTCAATAAATCTGTAATGTTTTGAAACACTGTCCGGTTGACACATCACAAAACCGCCATCTTGTCTACTCGGTACCATCACAAATAGCGAACTCACATGATAGGCAAACTTGATGTTTTCATCTTTAAAATACTTATCAACATAATCCAGAAAATGAGCCAAACACACTACAATCTCATACAGCATTAATGAGGGCTGTTACCACAGATGCAGACTCCAAAACGACGACATGAAATGCACAACACAAAAGTGCGGCCAACCACCCCGCCATCTTGGATCACACACATATATAATATTATAAGTATAATATAATATATATAACTATATATAATATAAATATATATTATATAATATAATATAATAAATATATAAAACATATATATATATAAAATATATATAATATATATATTATATAAATTATATATATAATATGTAATGTTAAAAAAATATTCTCCAGTTGTATATTTGATATGTAAATGTATTATGTATATATATTAAATCAATATATATATTATATTAATATATATAAATATAAATATATAATAATAATTTATATAAATGCTATTTCTTTTATTTAAAATATATTATATGTTTTTTATATATTATATTATTAATATATATTTATATATATATATATTAACTATTTAATAAAATTATATGGTATAAAATAAATTTATTTATATATAATAAATATATATTATTTAATATAAATAAAATATAAAAATAAATATAAATATAAAAAATAAATAAAAAAAATTAAATATATATATATATATATAATATTTATATATATATTATATATAATAATATAAATATTTTATATATATATCTATATATTAATAATAAATATAAAATTATATTAATATATATATATATTTATATATATATAATAAATAATATATATAAATATATATAATATATTATATATATATATATTATATAAAATATATAAATTTATATAATATATATATATAAATATATATTATATATTATATTAATATATATATATATATATATATTTTATATTTAATATATATATTGATATATATATATATTTATAAATATATTATATATATTATTTATTTATTTATAAATAAAATTTATATAAATATTAATAAAATTATATAATATAATTGGTATATTATATTTATTTAAATAACAATTATATATAATATTTTTTATTATATAATTTATATAATTAAATTATATATATAAAATATATATAAATAAATATATTATATTTATTATTATATATATAAAATATAATATATTATTTAAATGATTTTTTTTTATTTTATAAAATTTTTTATATTTATATTAATCTAGATTTTAAATTATATAAAAAAAATTATATTTTATTATAATTTTTATAATTATATAATTTAAAAAATATAAAATTAAAATTAACAATATATAAAATTTTAAATAATTATTTTATTAATTTTTTTATATAATTTTGATATTTTATATTTATAATTATTTTTTTTATATAAATTTTATATTATATAATTTAAAATTATATAAATTTTTAATATATATATATAAAATTTATAAATTTACAATTATATGTATATTATATATTATATATATATTTTTTATTAAATATATTTTATTATATTTATTATTATATATATTTATTTATATATATATATTGATAAATATTATATATATTATAAAAATATATTTACTTTATAATAATATATTTTAAATTTTTTTAAATATCTTTTAATTATACTTTTAAAATTAATATATATAATATTTACATTAACTTATATATATTTTTTATATATTTTATATAAATTATATATATTTGTATAATTTTATTATATTATATAAATATCAAAATTTATTTAATAAAAATTTTATAAATATAATAAAATTTTATTTTTTATTTATTTTTTAATATTTTTATTTTTATTTTTAACATGATAACAAAATATATTAATAAAAATTTAATAATAAAAATTATTTTTTCATTTATATATATATTTAAAAATAATATATATATTTATATATCATATATTTATGGATATTTTAAATATTTTTATTTTTTTTTATTTTTTTAAGATATTATATTTATATATATTTCAATAATTTTATATAATTATATTATATAATTATGTAATAAAACTATAATAAAATCTTTGTTGCTAAATAGTGGAATTCTAACGGAATATGAAATTTAACGGAGTATGTGTTAAAAATCCACGCTACTGATTCTTTTCAATAAACCGGTAAGTAAACTAGTTTTCTTCTTTTTGTTTTGTTATTTGAAATACAAATAATAGTACAAATATGTGCTACTGTATTTCCATCTAATTTTATTTCAAATTATTAGCTAACCTAAACGAAAATGCAAATTGGGTCCGAAACTCATGATCGGGTCCATTTTCCTGCAATACGGGTACGACCGAAAATGGCGGCCAAATTTTAGTTGTCGTCACTCTATATATCAAGGGCACTACTCCAACCTCTCCCTTGAATTTATGAATGAATGAAATTTGGTAACTATTAATGTTTTCCTTAAATTAATTCTTAATCTGCATTTCTGAATATTTTCTGCTATATATAACTATTGAAAACTGTTAGAAGTGAGATCGTTCATACAACACGAAATATTAAATGTTTTTTATTTTTTTATATTTTTGTGTGTGCTTTTTATGAGACTATAGTGTAAAATGACATTTAAAAACAATCATAACTCCTTCAGCCTGAGAAGTAAAGTCCCTTTAGTTAAACTTGGAATTTAGGTAGTTGTTTATTGTGCCTTTCTGAGTTGTGAATTTCGGCATTTGTTAAAAAGTCTTCATATTATATTAAATTTCCGACATCAAGATATCACATACAGGAATGAATATTAAAAACAATCACAAAGAACATCAATGACAGACATGGAACAATAAGTTGACAGAAAGTAACAAGTTCATAAAAAGGAACAAGTTCAAAGAAATTATCAAGTTCACAGAAAGTAACAAGTCTATAGGAAGATATGTGACATACCTACAAAACAGGTAATAAAGATCTACGAGAAGAACAAACTAAACTACAGAACGCTCGAGGAGTCTAAAGGAAAGAGTAACAAGTCTATAGAACACTTGTGCTGATTATTGAAGTCGGCGCCATGCCTGATGTTACAGAAAGGTCAGTGGAGTTGTATTTTCTCACTGAAGTAGATATTTGAATAGCTTGACTAACCATAATTGAGCTGATCTGATAAATAACCTGAATAACTATGATTGTGTTCATCAGCTAGCCAGTCTGAGCTACTATAATCTTATTAATCAGCAAATTGTCTAATGCTAAACTATCCTCGTTAGAAATAAAAACAGCTATTTAGAGTAGCGGGGTAAAGTAAGGGAGGCAACAGTTAATGGAAACATTCACGACTTGTTCTGTCCCCTTGATTACAAGCGCAAGTACTGTCATTTACGAGTATGTCTCACTGTATTATAATCATATATTCGGGATAATATATATATATATATATATATATATATTTGATATATTATATATATATATAAAATATATATATATATATATATATATATATATATAATTTATTCTATATATATATATATTAATATAGTGCTATATATATATATATATATATTATATATATATTTATATATATATATATAATATGATTCGGTTATCAGAAATAATGCACAACTAAATTATTCGTTACATTGCACGAGTTATTTAATTTTGTCTTTTTCCAGTTTTCGTGATGTGTATATTGTATGTAAAGGAATTTTCTATTGATCACTGTGTTTACTGCAGCAGTCGCCTCTTCATTAGCATTACCCTCCACTTTGCTTAGGCCTTCAGTAAACGTATGTCATGTCCCCCAGACCCGTGCCGTCTGCTCAAGGATTTTCCATGAATAACTTCATTCTTTTCTAGCTCAAGTTTTCTTCTACGTATATTTTTTTTTTGGTTTCCCTATTCCTATCAACGTATATACTTTTTTTGGTTTCCCTATACCTATCAACGTATATATTTTTTTGGTTTCCCTATACCTATCAACGTATATATTTTTTTTGGTTTCCCTATTCCTATCAACGTATATATTTTTTTGGTTTCCCTATACCTATCATAAAATATAATGAAATCCGAAGAGAATTTGCCAGGAATATCAGCTGCGGAACATAATGTAAACACATTGAGATGTGCTAATGATACAGTCTTAATAGCAAAAAGTAAAAGGGAGTTGCAGGAAATTATTGATACATGGTAGTCTTAAAATCGAAACGACAGATGTAATGGTCATCTCGAAGAAAGTGACTTCTCAAGAATTTATAGCACACAAGGAAGGGAAACCCGAGGCCTGTAAACAGTAAATAAAAATTAGACAAACATAAAGGTATGTTTTCAGGCAGTCGTAAGAAATAAAGAAGTAGAACACTAGACAACAGAAAAACAACAAACGTGAGTGGCTTACCCAGGACTCGAACCCAGGACCTTCCGTGCGACAACCCCGCCTAGCTATACAGTCACACCAAGATTACAGACAGTAAATAAAATGATGACCCATGTTGGGGCATGTTTATAGCCAGTGAAAGCATAAAATCAACTGACAGGGAAATAACGGTGTTATAAATACATAGCCTAGATATCCTACAAGAGTGAGTTCATTCAAGAGAGAACCTTCTACAAATTTCAGAGACTTTGATATTTTTTTGAACATTTTCAAATGTTTATTTATTTAAATTTGTAATTGAATTTTGAGTTTCCTTGAAAGCTTTTCAAACAAAAAAGAAAATCTGTAAAAATAAATGGTAAATGTTTACCAGCAGACTTACTTAAAATTCTTTAAGTTAAGTTACAGTTCTTGTTGGTAGATAGATTAGTTAATACCCCTAGCAGAGTTAATAAGAATAATAAAATTAACAGAGGAGGATCTGGAGAGGGGCAAGTAGGGACCTAGAGTAATATATTACCATCTTCTCTAGGAACTTATACAGCTTGACCTCCTACCTTTGATATCTATACACCCTTACTCTTTTCAGAGAAGGGGGTATTACTTTTAAGACCAGACTCTTATCTGGCACTATCCTGGTATCACCTGATACAACTTTGTGTCCAGGATATCTTATAATTTCAATAACATCTACCCTCTCGTGACAGTGAGATCTGATGCCAAACTTTCTCAGATAAGGGCGAACAAAAATAGGAGGTCCCACGTGCAAGTTACGCACGTTAAAAATCCCTCAGCAGTTGAAAATCGTATAGAGTAGGCCATACGGCCGCTCCCCTGGCAAAATTTAAAATTTAGGAAACCTACCCACTGTGGCGAGATGTATGTTGACTGGAAAATAATAGCTATAGTTCCCAGAGCTGGAGAAGAGAGCTGTAGAACAAGATTTATGGATGGCACAGGACAAATGTGACAGTAAACTGCACAGTATGGAGGGTAGCTGCAAATGAGAGCTGAGAAGTAAGTCACGTTCTCGCTAGACCTATCTTATGCTCCAAGGGTGTCTCTATTAATAGTTGATGTGGAATGTAGCTCGTTAATTTTCCCTGCCAATTAAAAATTTTAACTAATTCTCTTAATTTTCACACAGGGTGGGTTTGAAAAAAAATTGAAAAAAGGTGATTCGTCTTACGAGGACAAAAGACAAAGAAAATAGTCTACGTTACGGCCACAAGGCCTTCGTCAGGAAAGAAAGAAAGTGAAGTCTAGATAGGACACATAAAAAACTTAATAAAATAATAAAATAAAAACTGGGTACTTCCCTGAAGGCAAGAACCGAAATTCGCTGTCTGTTGAAGAGCGCGTGGCTGAACAGAAAGCGACTTCCGCCGCCGGGTGTACACAATACAATATTTTTTTTGGTTTCCCTATACCTATCAACGTATATATTTTTTTTGGTTTCCCTATTCCTATCAACGTATATATTTTTTTGGTTTTTTGGTATTGTGTACACCCGGCGGCGGAAGTCGCTTTCTGTTCAGCCACGCGCTCTTCAACAGACAGCGAATTTCGGTTCTTGCCTTCAGGGAAGTACCCAGTTTTTATTTTATTTTATTATTTTATTAAGTTTTTTATGTGTCCTATCTAGACTTCACTTTCTTTCCTTTCCTGACGAAGGCCTTGTGGCCGTAACGTAGACTATTTTCTTTGTCTTTTGTCCTCGTAAGACGAATCACCTTTTTTCAATTTTTTTTTTTCAAACCCACCCATTGTATTCCACGTCTTACCGCAGTTCCCCTCAACTTCCTCGATTAATTTTCACACAACAACATTTCGAACAGACACTGAAATTTGAACAAAATCAGTCAGCTGCGATATATAAAATGTATCTGTACCTTTATTAATTTAAAATAGAAGGTTGGTAAGGATTGCAGGTATGTATTTACAAAATTACAGGCTGAAAATGATAGATTGTTAATGTCTTTGTCCTGATTTATGGATATTTGTGACTTCTGGATCTTGCTTCTTCAATGTAAATACCACTTATTTAGTTCAGGTCATTCCACTACAGACACTTTTCGTCATTAATCAGATGTTGGTTTCCAAGATCTTTATTACCCTGGACAGGTAGCCCAATGCTACTATTCAGCGAATTACAGAGGTGGACCTTTAATCACCCATACTGCAGTCTGTTATGCTTCAGCTCAGAAGCTTTTGTTGTGACACTCTCTCTCGGATAACCAACCTGGAACATATGCATGGATTATAGTATATGTTTCCTACCATCAAGGACGATCTTCCGATGATGACGAGCCTATATAAATCAGACCCTCACTTAGACAACATAGTCCATGAGGCCGTGGTCATGTCAATTAAAGAAGTTCGCCATACAGTCATTAAAATACATCAATGGACAATAGACATCATTTACAAATTTTTCTTAATTCTGTTTTGATTGTTTCCCTTTGGTCCAAAGTTAGGCCAAAAGTGATTTCTATTTAAAGTTACTACATCAACGAAATATTAAACTGAACGAAGGAACGAATGAAGCGAAGAAGAATAGAAGAATAATAATAAGAAGAAGACGAACTCTTTGGCTTCCACTATGTAAAAGCCAAGCCCTGAAAGGGACTGTAAGCTTTTATAGCTAGTATTACAAGTCTTGACAAGGACTTCTAGCTGCGTCATGCTGTTCAGGATTGTGTTGGTTATAGTTATTTGAACCATTTGTCAATTATCAGCACAAGGATTAGAGTACCAAGATTAAAAAATCAGCGGTAATTCAAAGTCAATGATAACACTAATATTTAAAAATTACACCAATTTACATAACCCCAAAATACTTGTAACTCAAGATTAATATAAGTTTAACTTATCCCTCAGACACAGTTTTACGGATCTGAGCTTATCATTTATGCAATTCTGTTCACAGGGAGGTCTGCTTTTCTTTTCTAAGCTATGGCCTGTAATTAAGTGGTTTCGACCAGAGGGTATCAACCCGCTGGACGTCATTTCAGCTATGAGTAAAATTTTGAGAGTCCAGAATTGAATCTGAGCCGGCTTCTATGCCCAACCTAGACCTAACTTTTCTTTCTAGGAGGTTCACGCTCCTTTTCTGCTGGTTGCTTTTTGGGGATTTCGAGGCTGTTGTACTAACATTCAGACAAACTCCTGATTTCTTCGTCAATTACTAAAGATAATGATTTTTCCACTGCCCTAATTTCATGTATTTGTAGTTGCTGTTAAATTCCCAAGAAAAATTATCTCGTTCGAAGCGTTAATCATAAAGTTATAGCAGAATTATTGGTGTGCTATTCGTATATTATTAATAGTTAAAGTGGCAATTCCAGAGTGTTTTACCCGTTTTCTTCACCCACCAGAAAAAAAAAAAAAAAAATATATATATATATATATATATATATCTATATATATATATATATATTTATAGAATGTGTGATTCCTGTTTACACGTATTGGGATCCTCGTCGGTGCTACGGGGCTCGCGCACTGTGCTAAGATCCTCCTTGTGTGATTTAAGGGAGGAGATCGGAGCACTGATGGTATTATCTGTGTGCAATGAAAGAACCAAACCAATCTAAGTTAATTAATAACTTGAGATGTGCGCATGCAAAACATTCCTGATTATAAACAGTTTCTTTGTTCGCCAAGAATCACTTTTTGTCCTGATAAGAAAAAAACAACAGATAAAAAGTATACCTTGTGAATATCGTGGTTTATCTGTTATATTCCAGAACGGAATGCAATTAGAGAGATAACTAATTAAGATTGAAATGAAAAATAATTCCAATAAAAAGATGCATCAAACAGCGGGTCTGAGGTCTAAGGAATCTGCAAAGAAAGATAAGAATACACGTGAAGAAACTGAGAAACTTTTAAAACGTTTAAAAAAAAAGGATAGTAAGATAATTGAAGGATGTGTTTTCTCTGTTTTATTTTCTTCTTGTTAGTGTCTAAACCTCTGTGCTATTCTAACTTGTATAATTAGCTGCTTACAGCAAAATAATTGACAATTATCTCTTGAAGTAATATTTATTTATCTTATCTGCTTTCCGAGAGATCTGTAAACAAAAGCAGTAACAGAAATGTTTGTTTAGTTTCCAAATCTAGTGTTTCTTTCTTCTTGTTTAAACTTTGATGTGCGATTTCCGATGTCTAGCTATTGTCTCGTCTTACCAAATATTCGACACATCAGATCATTATCACACGAATGCATATATTAGCATTTTTTACTTTACTTAATCATTCCCCTTCTACCGTGAGGTGTAGAGGTTTGGAAGAGAGAGCGCCAGACTATCCTATCGGCTGTATATTAGCATTATGAGCTTTTAATTTCACATTCGTTTGGTCTGGTTTGGTTTTATGGACCATCTTCATTACACACTGATAACTCCATCAGTGTTCCGATCTTCTTCCTTAGATCACACACACTGAGGGTCTCAGCACAGTTCACGAACTCCGTAGCACCGGCGAGGATCCCAATGTGTGTATACAGGAATCACACATTCTATAAATATTTTTGTGGTGGGTAGGTTTCCTAATTTTTAAATTTTGCTAAGGTAGCGGCCGTATGGCCTGTCCTTTACGATTTCCAACTGCCGAGGGATTTTTAACGTGCGCAACTTACACACCGGATCTCCTATTCTTTCGCCCTTATCCGAGAAGCTTGGCTTCCAGTTCTCACTAGCCTGGAGATTCGGGGGGGGGGGGGGGGGGGGGGGGGCGGGGAGGAGTATGACATCATTAGGAACCACTGATTCTGAAAATAATGACCATCAATTATATCCCATGTACTGAGAGCGATTATATCTCATGTACTGAGAGCGATTGTATCCCATGTACTGAGAGCGATTATATCCCATGTACTGAGAGCGATTATATCCCATGTACTGAGAGCGATTATATCTTATGTACTGAGAGCGATTATATCCCATGTACTGAGAACGATTATATCCCATGTACTGAGAGCGATTATATCCCATGTACTGAGAGCGATTATATCCCATGTACTGAGAGCGATTATATCCCATGTACTGAGAGCGATTATAGCCCATGTACTGAGAGCGATTATATCCCATGTAATGAGAGCGATTATATCCCATGTACTGAGAGCGATTAATCCCATGTACTGAGAGCGATTATATCCCATGTACTGAGAGCGATTATATCCCATGTACTGAGAGCGATTATATCCCATGTACTGAGAGCGATTATATCCCATGTACTGAAATCGATTATATCCCATGTACTGAGAGCGATTATATCCCATGTACTGAGAGTGAACCCGTACCTATAGAATTAGAATATGATAGGAAACTCCATACAGTGTGTTACAACAAGAGAGAATCTGAACCCCTACATATAGAATTAGAATATGATAGGAAACTCCATGCAGTGTGTTACAACAAGAGAAAATCTGAACATCAGAAGCATTTTATCGGACAATTGCTTATGATTGTTATTTTTTCCAATTTTATTTGAGTTGTGTATGTAGATAATGCGCATGTCGTACTAATATGAGGTTGTGCATGGTGCTGTCAATCTCATCATATAAAACAAATTGCCACAGAGACCACAGCTACAACATCATGTCAACGCTTGATAACAGGTTTCCTGCATGGGGACCAGCTGCAGTAATTGCTCCTTGCTCCGTAGGGGAACAGACTTGACATTGGATTTGAAGATTTGTATTTTGGATTGGACTTAATTTCTGTTGATTCTCATATATTTCTCAGTGTAATAAAAGCTCCTCTTCGGCATTTCTGCTGCCACCTGGGCAGTATTCCCATATTCGTTCAGTGTTCGAAGATTCCAACTGCCTATCTAGATATTTTCTGATAAATAAATAAAGTGAGTCAGTAGTCCAGACTCCTTTTGGCTTCCTCTGGACTTAGTCACACACCTCTTTAATAAAGGTCCATTTCTGTCTCGGATGGCTGAGTTGACTGATATAAATTAACTTTCTTAACAATGCTTGATCATGTTGTTGAAGTTTTTTTTTTGGGGGGAGGGGGGGGGGGGGGAGGGGGGGGGGGGAAGAAGAGAGAGGTTGGGGGGGGGGGGAAGCGGGCTTAAGGATGGGGTGGTTGGCTCAGCGCCCAGCACACCTTATTCGCTTTCTACGACATACCTGGTAATGCCCACTTAATATTCTTTGCTACTCTTTGGATGACAGTCATAAGAACGCAAATGCATTATTTTTTTTAATAAGGACGTCAAAGTATTTGTACACATATGTGTGTGAGGGGAATATTTGTAGTTTGTGTTTGTGTGTGTGTTTAAGTCTTTGTTTGTAAAATACAGATCGAAACTGAGTTATTCCGACCAGGATAATAACAAAGAAGGTGAAGAGGAGGAACGAGGTAAACGAAAATGAAAATGAAAAAGACAAAAATACATTTTTTAAAACGTGTTTACTACTTTTCTTCGTAGCACGACGCTTTCAACCATTTACCATATACATGGAACTGTTGGTTATATCAGGACACGTTTCATTTAGTGTGATGTTTTCTTTATCGTTTATATTCTACGCTCTGTATTGTATTATAATAATGCAAATATCAGTTAGTGTGGAAGAGAATTTTAATATCCTGGAGATGATCTTGCCTGCTTGTTCGCTTGTTTGTATCAAATATCCAGATACAGGTTAAGGTGAACTGGACATCATGTAAAGAATTCTCGCTAAATTCTTATCCCCTACAAAACCAAAAAAAAAAAAAAAAAAAAAAGACAACAATCAACTTCAGACGTTAAAACGCATCCTGCATAAAAGAGATATTCCACGCATTATGTCGAGGAGAAACTGCAGACACATCAAATGAAAATAGAACTCACCTGGAGAGATGACTGACGTGTCCTAGTCAAGTTACCCTGGCACGTTTCAATCATTGCCAAATAGTTTTAAAGAGATAATAGAGGGAGAACATTATCGGAGAGACAGAGGGAGTTTCGCTTTTCAAAATTAGAAAGAAAAAACAACTTTTCATGAGAAATTGTATACCGAGATGTGAGAAGGAGCAAATGACGAATACTTGGAAGTAAAAAAAAGTAGTCCCATGGCATATACTGCCTTAGGGGATTGAAGTGTTAGAGACTTCACTATATTAGGACCAGCATCGAGAGGCAGGATGATCAGTTCCCTTCCTCGCTGCCTTTTAATTCCCTAACTCACGAACTGTCAGGTACCCATTTACAGCTGGGAAAACTGGAGCGTGTGGATACTGTGAATCTAATTTGGCAACTACTCTGTCCATCGAAAGCTCACTTGGAGGTAAACAACGATAAAAGACAATAATGAAGAAGGTTAAAAAGGGGAGAATTAGGACAAAGAAAAATAAGACAAAAGAAGACAGAATGCAAAGTAGTGCAAAGTAAGACAATTGAATAGAATAGGAGGATTGAAGTAATATGACAAAATCACAATATAGAAATTATGACAAATAAGCAGACAAGTGATAGTGGAACAAGAAGGCTCTGGATATGATGGATAGGACACACATTGAGAAAACCTGTTGGTAGCAATACCAAGCAGTACTTGTTCTGAAATGTCTAGAATACGAGATGTAGAGGGAGTCCAAGGAACCTACGGAGAAGAAACCTGGTGACAAACATCAAGGGAATGAAGACGACATAGAAACATTTTGTTCCATTCGGAGTCTGGGGTTACCTCTGCTTTTGGTTCTTCCGTGAGAACTAGTATGAAGAAATCACCAACGTTTGCTGTCGTGGTTCATGAATTATCTTTTTCACATGCTGAGGTTGCCAGCCTTTTATGAATCTGTAACACCATTATCAAGTATAACTCATCAAATTCACAGCATAAAAATATGTTACCCTCACCTCAATAATTGAGAAATCTTAGACTTCTTGCTCAGTAGAATAGTCTTGGCAGCTTACCACAGATGCCTTGAACACACGTCTGGGGTATTTTTTGTATTTCAGAATCCCTCTTTGACTTATGAGTGGTCCTGTAGAATTCCGGGTTCCGTATCAATGTTGGTGAGTTTTCTACTGTTGTACAGAGATGCTCTTAATAATTTTTGTCCGGTCCTATAAATTCATAATCCAATTCTATTATTTTCTGTGGCAAGGTCTGAACTGTCTACGTTGACGTTTTCAGAAATGCAGTGCCGTATGTCAAACTTCTTCTACGTTATATCGTAGGTTCCCGGCCCACTCTTCCACCTTGCGTTTTCTGACAAACTCCCAATCAGCGCGGTGGTTTATTGGCGCCTCAAAAGCCAGTCAATATATTCAAAGTTCATATTATGAAAACATTTCCTCATGTAGCATTCTGTGTGACTCATGCGTTTGAAAACTTCAAACAGTCATCCTCCGTATATGGAGTTGCTACATCCAACAATTTGGTAATGTTTACGTTAAAACGTCTTACATTTTTTCCTGATCATAACCAGGTTGTCAAGAAGTTTCCTTACATCATTCGTCCTACTCGCTCTTCCAGATGGCGTCCAAGATTGCGTTTATCTATAATCACTTAACCCTGCTGTCGAGTCGGAAGTTATTATGCAATCTTAAGCAAACACTTCATGCTCGCATTTACCTGGAGTCAATGTGAAATTACCACGCTTTAGGGACTCGATTAATCTCTCAGGGATGGGCGATACGCTTGTCTAGACCGGTCATGCATCGAATCGTGAAACGTGAACACTGACAGTAGGGAAAAAGAGTGTGCTAACAATAGAACAATGCACCTAATTCAGTATGCACAACAAATGTAGCTTAATAGTGCCGGAGAGGAGAAGAGAGCGCACAAATTATGTAACAATTTTGAAGATTTTATGTTTCAACTTCACTGTTTTTAACAAAGGCCGAGTAAAGCCTCCGAAGACATAATAACCTGGTTGTCAGGCATTTTCCTTAACTTTGTTCTGTACTAATGTGAACATTCGGCTTCTGCATCATATCATGTAGAACTGCACGTTATGACAGCCTTTGAACGACTGATTTTTTTTCAAACCCTCACAAAATATAGTTACTATAGTTTTTTACTTCTAACTCCAACACGCGTCATAATATTCTCTTAGATTTGTTTACGATCATCAGGAAACCAGAACTCCGTCATTTTCGCTATTGATTATTTCCCTTCCGGTTTATTTTACTGAGGTTTTCCCATGACGTCATTTAGAAAAAGGAAAGACCCGCTACCAATAAAGCATAAGTCTGCTACGTCACAGCAGAGCGAAAAGAAGGATCAAGATGACGATCACCAGTGACTTTTAATTTGGTCCTTCAATCACTACTTATTGTCTATGTATTTAACACAATTCTCACCTTCCATCACAACTTATTGTCTATGTATTTAACACAATTCTCACCTTCCATCACAACTTATTGTCTATGTATTTAACACAATTCTCACCTTCCATCACTACTTATTGTCTATGTATTTAACACAATTCTCACCTTCCATCACTACTTATTGTCTATGTATTTAACACAATTCTCACCTTCCATCACTACTTATTGTCTATGTATTTAACACAATTCTCACCTTCCATCACAACTTATTGTCTATGTATTTAACACAATTCTCACCTTCCATCACTACTTATTGTCTATGTATTTAACACAATTCTCACCTTCCATCACTACTTATTGTCTATGTATTTAACACAATTCTCACCTTCCATCACAACTTATTGTCTATGTATTTAACACAATTCTCACCTTCCATTACTGCTTATTGTCTATGTATTTAACACAATTCTCACCTTGGGAGCCGCGCTGGTGTAATGGTTACAACGTTGTACTGGCGACCAGGTTTTCAAGATTCAATCCCGGGCTTCGGCGCTTGAAGGAGTGTCAACGACCGGGATTTTGACTGAATAATCTGAACGGCTCCTGAGGTAAACCCTCTGTGAATGGGAAGGAGCGAAGCTCCTGACCGGGTTGGAAGGAAAGTCCTCAGGTTCCCCAGCCTCGCAATGACATGTCATTGGGCCGAAAGGCTGAAAGCCCAAGTGCCGCTGGTTAAGGGGAAAAAAATGTATTTAACACAATTCTCACCTTCTTCCTCTGCTGTTTTTGGTTTGCTTATCCATGACGAATATCTTGTGACCGTGACGTAGGAAATTACTTGTCCTTTGCCCTTGTCAGACGCATCACATATTACTGTTTACTTCACCGCCACTTGTTGGGAGTAGTAACATGATCAACACTAACTCATTCGTACATTTTCATAATGATGCTAACACGTACGGTTTGGGATTTTTAAACCTAAAGTAGTTGTCATTAAAAATACATTGGCGTTTTCATATATTGGTCGTCGTGCACACGTTTGACAAATGAAGTAGTCGAAATGAAGGAATTGGAGACAGGATCACATTTTTCGTCACAGTTAATACTTTCCGGTGAAGATGACAATATTGATGTGCAGGCATTATGTTCGGTTTTATTGATGTCCCCAGACACAGTTTACTAGCGCTATCAACACCGTAATCGATACTACATAATTTAGGCAGACATAAACTCTGTTCCTGAGAAATAACGATAACAAGCGTCAGTGACTGTCATAATCATTATCATCATAAACATTATCATCATAAACATTATCATCATAAACATTATCATCATAATCATACTTACTACTTACTTAGTCGTTCCCCTTCTACCGTGAGGTGTAGAGGTTTGGAAGAGAGAGCGCCAGACCATTCTATCAGCTGTCTTCTTCCTGGCCTGGTTCCATTCTAGTCCTCGGTCCTTCAAAGATTGTCTAATGTTGTCCTCCCAGCGGACTCTGGGTCGTCCTGGAGGTCTGGATCCCTGGCTCTTTGTTTCACATGCTTGTCGTGGTAGCCGATCTTCTCCCATTCTGCAGACATGGCCAAACCATCTTAGTTGGGACTGTTCTATTTGGGTCTGCAGCGGATGGGATTTTAGGCCTTGACGGATCGTCTGGTTGCGGACCATGTCTCTTCTTGTTACTTCAACCACTTTCCTCCTCAGATACCTCATTTCTGAGGTTTGGATCTGGCTTTTGTGGGTTGTAGTCATTGCCCACGACTCGCATCCATATGTCAAGACTGGGACATAGGTGGAGCGGTATACAGCCATCTTCGTTTTCTTACCAACCTCTTTCTTGCTGAGGAATCCACGATTTATGGCCTGAAAAAGTCTCCCAGCCGCTGCTTTTCGAGTGGCCAACTCTTCTTTGATGCCTCCTTTTCGGTCTATAATAGCTCCGAGATATTTAAAGTGGTCGACCTGCTCCAGGACCTGTTCTCCCAACTTAATCTGATGTTTTCTTTCTTCTCGTGATATCACCATGGATTTTGTTTTAGAGCTGCTTATGACCATCCCTCTCTTCTCCAGCTCTTCCTTCCAGACTTGCAGGTTGGATTGGAGATGTGCCTCTGATTTAGCAATCAGGGCAACATCATCAGCAAATGCCAGCTCCGAAATATAGACCTGTCTCATCTTCCAGTACCCCACTGAATACTTTCTTGTTCTCTCCTTACATGCCTTGATGACATCGTCCATAAGGAGTATGAAGAGGTAAGGTGATAGGATATCACCTTGTCTTACACCAGTGGTGGTCCTGAACTCTTCTGACTTATGGTTTGCTGTCCTCACATAATTTCTGCAAGACTTGTAGAAGCTCTGTATAGCATGAATCAGAGGTGCTGGAATATTCTTCCTTGCCAAACAGTCCCAAAGTTTGCTCCAGGGGACCCTGTCAAACGCCTTTTCCAGATCTATGAAACAAAGATGGATCTCACTCTTATACTCAAGGGCCTTTTCACTCAGCTGTCTGAGTGTGAAGATTAGGTCTTGAGTACTTCGGTTTGCTCGGAATCCGCACTGGACCTCATCCAATTGTGGCTCAGCTAGGCGTCGGAGTCTCTGCTCTAGGATTCTAGAGTAGATTTTACCAGGGACACTGAGAAGGGATATGCCTCTATGGTTTCCACATTGTCGATTGTCACCCTTTTTGAAAATTGGTGTTATGATGGCAATCTCCCAATCCTTTGGTATGGTCTTGTTGCACCATGCTGCCTGTAGGACCTTTAAGAGTAATAGGTCGCCTGATGCTCCCATGTACTTAACCATTTCTGGTGTTATACCATCATGCCCTGCTGCTTTGCCCATCTTGATTTTCTCTAGTGCTGCCCTCAGTTCTTCCATCTTTATGTCATCTTCACCATCATTGGTTTTCTCTTCTGTGCTAGTGGTTATCATTTCTGATGCTTCACCATGCTCACCATCCAGGAGTTCTGAGAAATATTCTTTCCATCTTTCCATTACTTCCTTCGGGGCAGTAAGCAATTTGCCTTGCTTGTCCTTTATAAATTTGAGAGGGCATTGTTTTTCCTTCCTCATGTTCTTTAGGGTCTTATAGAACAATTTCTGGTTTTCTTGTGCATCTTTTTTTTTCCCAGGACTTCTGTTTTGCTGCTAGCACTTTGTTCTTTGCTTCTGTTCTGAGTGTCACATATTCTCTATATTTTTCCATTTGTCCTGTTGTGTTTTTAGCTCCTAAGTATTGTTTCCATGCCATTTTCTTCTCTCTTATTTTCTCTTTGACTTCCTCTGTCCACCAAGGTGTCCTCTTTCTCTGGTTCCCAAGTCGGACTTCACCGCATGCTTCTGCAGCAGCTGTCTTTATGATATCCTTGAATTTATTCCAGAGGGTTTCCAAGTCATCAGGTCGTTCTTCTGTGTTGCCCACTGCTGTAGCAATAAGCCCCTGATATCTGGTCTTAATTTCTGGCTCTCTCAGCTTATAGGTCCTAATGCTCATTTCTCCTGCTCGTTTACTTGGTTTCTTGCGTGATGTTGGGCAGTTCCTAGGCTGAGCAACTCTTTCAGTTGTTCGTTTGATCGTTAGCAGGTAGTGATCACTTCCAATCTCTGGCCCCCTCCAGACTCTTGCATCTCGGACATATCTGAATGAGCTTCTCCGAACAATGGCATAGTCGATCACTGACTTCATCATAATCATTATCATCATAAACATTATCATCATAATCATTATCATCATAATCATTATCATCATAAACATCATAATTATCCTCGTCATTATTACCATCGTCATCGCCATTGCCATCACCATCATCAATCTTCTTTTCGCTCCTTACGGAGCATGGATTCACCATTTTTAAGGGCGCCCTTGAGGAAACCTCCGCCAAAGCACATGCTCTTACAGCGGGGATTTCTGTATCATTTTTTTTATACGATGATATTGCCAGTCCCAAGCTCAACCATTTTACTAGTCCCCCCCAAGACCTGTTTTGAGGAACAATAACCTTTTTTTATTTCTTTGTTTCCTCAGGAAACCCTAGAATTACACAGAGAGCCATTGACCATAATAAGAAAAAAAAGTGATGGAAAAAAGTTTTGTTTTTTAAATTTAAGAAACTATAAGATGAGTACCTTTTATTAAGCCACAGGTATAAAAAAAAATTATAATAATTAATAAAACGTCCTGTATGCACATGTATTTTAACATCGCTGCTGAGAAGACACAATGCTTCTTTGGCACCTGAGATACGTGTACAACTGAGAGCTTCTTTCAAGTCCTTTTGTCTCTGGCAGTCACCAAACTATACTGCCTATTTAGGTTCTGATATGGCGTCTCTTCTGTTCAACATTTATATATCCACGTATTCATCAATGGATGCTTGCGTTGAATAGCTCGATCGCAATGATAGGACAAGACCACTAGTGTGGACGTTATGGAAAGAACCAGACAAATGCTAGTCAAACAATCAATCAATAATCAATACTCTTTTAGCTCCCAAGGAGAAATGGCCTTCAACAAACTCATGCCAAGTCCTCATGTCACGTGCCAACTGCTCATGTCACGTGCCAACTCCTCATGTCACGTGCCAACTGCTCAAATTCCTCTTTCTACGTTTTCCTCTTCTGTCTCCAGCTCTCTTCTCCGTGTGTTTATTTTTTGGTTTACCTCTGCCTCCATTTCCCTGGAGATTCCAGAACAAGGACTATCTTGTATTTTATCAGCAGGTTTTCTCAGTGTGTTTCCTATCCATATCCAGCATCTTCTCATCTCTTGTTTCACTGGCACGTGTCTGGTTCATGTCATTAATTCCACATTGCTGACCCTGTCATCGCAGTTCAATCCTTCTTCTACACAAGCAACAGTTATCAATGTCTGTGACTTTTTTTTTCATTGTTTTACTAGTGACAGAGGAGGTAAGGAAACCACGCTGGATAGGACACATGTTAGAACATCAGGTGATAGCATCACATGACAATCATTGTTCTGTAACCCCTAGGGTAAGAGAAATGAGGGAGATTAAAAACAAAACAACAACACACGGAGAAGAAATCTGGAGAATGGCATGAAAGGGGTTAATACAACATGGAAATACCTTGAACGGACGTCACAGAATAGAAGTTCGGCATGATTTAGTTGATGACCTGTGAAAACCTTGAACGGACGGCACATACTAGAAGAGTTAGGCATGATTTAGTTGAGGATCTGTGAAAACTTTGAACGAACGGCCAAGAACAGAAGAGTTAGGAAGCAATTTCAATAATCCTCCTGACTACACACTAGTACGCAGTATACTCACAAACTTTGTTGTACATGAAAACTAGTCAAAGCGCAAACTCCAACAGTGATCATTTTGCGGTAATAGCCTTATATAAATCATTTTGTGGTGTGTTTACCAAAGTGTAGTACAAGCAGCCCCGGTGTTACTCGAAAGGGGTTCAAAGCGTACACGTCAGTAGTTTTTTAAAAAAACAACTGTATCATACTTTTTTGTTTTTTAATCTACGTAAATAAAAGAAATCATTAATATTTAATATATATGAGTGGGGTACGCCGGTAAGATTATACTGTCGTAAGGGATACTCAGTTATTGTAAGTTCGGGAAAGGTTGGTTTAAGGGAGCGTGTGTGATATATAATCTTTACCATATATAAATGCCATAAAATATGAATTTGGATAAACAATAGGAAATACTTTAGGGATCAGTTCATCAAATATTAACAGAAAATATGCCAGCAATAAATAAGACCGCATAGGAGAAATGGATGTCGGAAGGAAATTACAACTAACAGGTTCAAGAAGAAAGAACAGTTAAGAAAAGCGATGAATATGACAGACTAAAGAGTGATAGTAAACAAAGGAGATATCTCTACACCAGCGATAGAGCTGGAATAACACTACACAAATGACATTTAAAACAGCGGACACATGACTGATGATCTACTAAAATCCGTATTCATGTCTATATCAAAGAAACCGCCAAATTGGATAACACGATGAAGTACAGTTAGATTTTGACTCATGTGATCAAATTACTATTTGGAATTATCATGGGAAGAATAAATATTAATATAAAATCAGAAATGGTGATGAACAGTGCGGATTGGCACAAGGCAGATGGACAAACAACACCATATTACGAGCATTAGTAGACATCTTTAGAAGAAAAGGAAGATCTGTACTTGAGCTTTATAGACTAGACCAAAACACTCGACAAGGTGAAACATATCCACCCTTCAGAAATCTTCAACATCTTTGCAAATGACCTGATATTAACAAATAATATGTACTTGCAACAAATAGCAGCTGTAAGAATTTTTGGCAATCAAAGGAAAGTCTCAACAAATAAAGTAGGGATTTAGACAAGAATGTTCGCTGTTATGTTATCTGTTTCCTACTATCAGTGAAAACAGAATGAGATCGTAGGGGAATATGCCAAGAGTATCAGTTGGGAGACATACCATAAATAAATTTACGACTAGCTGGTTATACGTTCTTATTAGCTGCTGCTGCCACCGCTGCTTCTTCTTCTTTTCTTCCTCTCCTCCTCATTCTTCTTCTTTTCATTCGTCTTCTCCTTATCTTCCTCCTCCTCCTTCTTTTTCTTCTTCTTCGTTCACTCTCAACTAGCCACACGTATCTCTGTTATAAAGTTGATAGTCCGTCTCAGGCTTCTCTCGTCACCATACAGTTTGTCCCTCAACTGGCAGTCCGTCTCAGGCTTCTCTCGTCACCATACAGTTTGTCCCTCAACTGGCAGTCCGTCTCAGGCTTCTCTCGTCACCATACAGTTTGTCCCTCAAATGGGTTGGAGAAAGCCATGCTGCCACTCTGTTTCTCTCATGAAGCCGGAAGTACTGGAGAACAAGTTCTACTATTTATTTGTCCTCTCCACGTGGACACATGTCTGTCTCTCTGTCTGTCAATTTTCAATCAGTTGAACAGATGAGTCTTAATATAAAAAAGTGAAAAAGAACTACAGAAAATGATCGCAGCTCGAGTGACAGATAGTAAAATGTAAAGGTCTCGGCTTAAGCAGCAAAAATACGCAAGTAATGGTCACTTAGATCTTTAGATGACGCAGGGTGGAAAGAGAACAAATTTTAAAGCTAAAGAAATTGCAGACCATCTCTCTTCCCCCCTGCATTTAAAAGTACGGTATCCACAGGAGTATTTGTACTTTTTTCTCATTCCCAGCGAAAACTCACGAGCTAGCTTCCAAAAAGTCATTTTACTCATTAACTGCTTGAGGCAGCACCGAGGTCTTTTCTTTGGAAGTGAAGCTAACATTCAGTTAATTCTGATTTAGTTTGAACGGTCCACGGGTCTGTCCACACAATTGCAGGACGCAGATTATCAGAGAGAACGAACGAACGAACGAACTTTATTTTCAAAGGGTTGAGAATTGGGCACACAGGCCCGTCTAACATTCTGCCCTTCCTTTCGCTTTAAAGAGAGGAAACTTTAACCAGTAGGCTGCACGTATTCCTAATTCCTGATACTCTGAAACCTGAAAACAGACATGACTTTTCCAAGGTAGATGTTTAGAGAGCTCAGTGTTTTCTAAGTAGATCTCCACATCTCCGCGGCCTTAGACATGTTATGTTGGACACATCGTAGGATGCAGCAGTGCTGCTTCACTTTACTAGCAGATACGACGTTCAGGTCATGGACACTGTTTCTGTGAGAGAGAGAGTGAGAGATAAAAATATAGAAGTTTCTTTCTCCCTTTTTTTAGTCAGTGTAACAATTATTTTATTCCTAGATAAATAGCTTTCATATTTTTGTTATATTCTACATCTTTTTCTTCTTCTTCTTCTTCGTACACTCTCAGACGTCAACTTGAATATGTTCAAAGAAAGCAGTGGTTAAATTGATGCTATTTCTATCTCCACATATTTTTTCCAGGAATGGTACTGGTGATGGCCACATAAGCTTTCTCTGTTCCTCATATGTTGGGCACCTATGAAGCAGATGTTCAGCAGTCATTTTATCGGTGCCACAGTTACACTTATCAGTAGTTCCTATCTGTAGCTTGTTGAATAGATGGTATCTCAATTTGTTGTGGCCCGTGCGGAATCTGAAGATTATCACTTGTTCTCTTCTGTTGAGCTGGTAATATGCATCATTTTTTGTGTGGTCTGGATGTTTTGCTTCCCATGTATTCCTGTATCTGCTTCTAATAAAACAATTTTCTTTATTACTATTGCCATTCGGGGACTAAAAAAGAAAATATCAAGAAAAATAAACACATTGAAAATTGCATCGTTAGGAAACAGAAACAAAAAAAGAAATACACCGACCTGTCTTCAGAACCAGATTTTCCTCTCACTACGGCGACTGTTTAGAAGTAAATGGGCGAAATACTGTCAGTACATCTCTATTGTCACCGCCGAAAAAAGCAGTACAGTCACACAGCAACCGGATTTAACGGAACAACCAGTAAAGTTTATTCACACCAAACATTATTTAAATGAATCTGCGTTAGATTTATTTTTCTTTTCCATTGTTCCATCTATGCGTGTATTTCTGTTACAGAGCTTTACGAAATTTAAAGTTAAATATTTCAAAGCGACACGATAATGAGGCAATATTTACTATAAGAAGGCTTTTGACAGTCCATCATGAGAAAATAACTGAATGCCTCGAAGACATAGGTATTGATGGAAAAGACTTAAGAATACTCAGTAACCTTTATTGGGAGAAAACTGCTACAGTAAGATCTGGAAGGAGTTATTCACCAAACATAGACATAAAAAGAGGTGTCAGACAAGGTTGTGTGCTGTCCCCCTGCCTATTTAATCTATACACCGAAAAAAATTTTCAAACAGATAAAGGATATGCCAGGACTGAACATCAATGGAAGGTCAATAAACAACCTTAGATATACAGATAATACCGTGTTGTTAGCTAAAAGTGAACAGGATTTGCAAGAACTAGTGAAGCAAGTGAACAGTATAAGTCATGAATATGGATTGGACATTAGTATTGATAAAACAAAAACTATGATACTTAGCAAAATAGACGAAAAGCCCACATTAAAGATAAGCGTAAATGGGAAAATCCTGGAACAAGTCAAGAGCTACGTATATCTTGGTCATATAATAACAGAAGATGGCAGATGTGAAACAGAAATCAAGAAGAGAATAGGAATGGCCAAAGCTACATTCAACAACATGAAACATATACTGACATCTAAACAGTTAACTCACAAATCAAAACTAAGAATCGTAATATGTTATATATATTCTGCACTACTGTATGGTGTAGAAACATGGACAATAAATAAGCAATTGGAAGAAAGAATTGAGGCTCTTGAAATGTGGATATATAGAAGAATGGGGCGTATCTCATGGAAAGAGAAGAAAACAAATAAGGAGGTCCAAGAAAATCTAGGTATGAAAAGAGAACTAATGAGGGAGATCAACGTTCGGCAGCTAAAATACTTTGGCCACATAAAAAGGCATAACACCCTGCAGAAGACCATAACAGAAGGGAGAGTTGAAGGCAAACGTGCAAGGGGAAGACAGCGCTATAAGTGGGAAGATAACATCAAGAGATGGACAGGAAAGAGTCTTTCAGAGTGCACCACCAAAACAAGACACAGAAGACGTTGGAGATCCATTACAGCCAACCTTCGTTGTGGAGATGGCAGCTGATGATGATGTACAGTGAGTTTTAGTTAGAAGTTGTTGCAAAATATGTTTGTACCGGAGTTTATTTTGTATTATTTTCTTTTCTGTATGCGTGTGTGGGTGCTTGTGTGTATGTGTGTGCTGTCTCTATCAGGAACTAATAAGGCTTGGTTATAGATATTCACCAACGAAATCGATCGTGTCAAAGCAGTGTGCGGCTTTGGTGGTGCCTTAATGATAGACAGAAAAGTCGATACAGTTAATCAGACAGATAGTTAGAAATAGACTTGTGGAACTCCCTTTTATAGACAGATAGATTGACAGGCAGACGGAGGCATGGACTGGCGAACGCACGGACGGATGGATGAATGGATAAATGTATATATAGCTGGATAGATGGATGGATGGATAAATGGATGGAGGGATAGATAGATGGAGGGATAGATAGATAGATAGATAGATAGATAGATAGATAGATAGATAGATAGATAGATAGATAGATAGATAGATGGATAGATGGATAGATAGATAGATAGATAGATAGATAGATAGATAGATAGATAGATAGATAGATAGATAGATAGATAGATAGATAGATAGATAGATAGATAGATAGATAGATAGATAGATAGAATAGGATACATTGATTAATATATAAGATAGATAGATAAATATATAGGGTATGATAGATGCTTGCAAGCTTGCATGGTAGAGTGAAGAAGTATTCGCGTACATCTCAATAGTGAGAGAAGAGAATAAAAAAAAGTCTTCTGAACTATAAAAGACAGAAAAACAAAAGACAGGTGTGGATGCAAGAAACATCAAGGAACTGATTTGTGATAAAGACATACGACAGAGATATGATGTTAGAAATGGAGCTTCGGCGTTGGTTATTCGGGACAGTGTGAAAGAAGTGTAATGCTATAAATACGCTGAATAGAGATACACAAACATAACAAAAATCCTGTAATAATTCTTCGTCTTCGCTCCCTCTCTTATAACCACAACTATTTATTTTATACAGTTTACAGTTTGTCTCAGACTCTTGTCGTCGTCATACAGTTTACAGTTTGTCTCAGACTTCTGTCATCCCCATACAGTTTACAGTTTGTCTCAGACTTCTGTCTTCGTCATACAATTTACAGTTTTTCTCAGGGTTCTGTCATCCCCATACAGTTTACAGTTTGTCTCAGACTCCTGTCGTCGTCATTGTGACATAGTTATGTAAATATATTACATGAATCCACACGTTTTTGCTCCCACCTGGTTCCCACCTTTGCTTTCTTATTAGTATGCACGTTTGGTTAAACGCAGAACCCCTACACATCGATATCTGTCTAACTCATAATTTAGCCACGCCTATTTTCGTTTCTCTGTGTCTTACAGGCAGTAGGAATGTTTACAAACAGACCTATTAGCTAGTCCAGAGCCGTTAACTGAATTATCACGGGAACGATTGGGCAATCGTTGAAATAGTGACAGATCAGAGAACGGGACGTATATTTGTAGAATCAAGGGCGGTAAGTCAAAAGACGGACCTTTGACGGTTGCATTTCCTCAAGGGGAGATAACCGTAGTTCGTGATCCCACGGCCCGTAATTCGCTACAGTATGAGCCGAGATCAAAAGACGGTTTGCTCGTTGGCCCACGTCTCTGCGTTGGCAGAGGCGTAAAATAAAGCTTTGATTCAGGAATCGACCGCAGATTTTCCCAAAATCTGGGCAAGAGATAGCGAATTTCTACATATTTCACATATATATATATATACATATATATATATATATATATATATATATATATATATATATATATATATATATATATATATATATATATATATATATATATATATATATATATATATATATATATATATATATCCCAGCTTTTAAAATCATTTATTTAGTAGCTTCAGAATTTTCGGAACATCTAGCTTCGATCCCTAGACCATTGTTAAAGTGGGTTTCTTAGTATTTCGATTGGAGATAGTTTCTTTTTCTGTGTTGCGGTAACTATATTTACTAGCATTTTGAGTGATTTAATTGTTAAAGTTCGGTCATTATATTTTACTAGGATTTACTGTGTTAATTGGCTAGCAGATTAAAATATATATATATATATATATATATATATATATATATATATATATATATATATATATATATATATATATATATATATATATATATAAAATTCTTCCAGCTGTAACGTAAACTTGATTAATTGCTATTAACCAGAAAGAGATATTTCAATTGACTAGTAAATGCACTAGGCAATGTCGTACTGACGAAATATCTATTTCTCTCTAATCCATTATGTGTAATTTTTGTAAATGACTAGAATTTATTTCACGGGTTAATAAGAACGATAAGATAAGCTTTACACTTCTGTTTTATAATCAAATCTAATAACCGAGTGGATAATAAATTATACCGTTACGCGGGTTTGGATAGAATACTATATTGTGGTTAAATGTTTTGTGTTTTCTTCCTAAAAAACCAGTACGGGTCACAAACCAAAACCTACCAGCGGCCTGAATCTGAGAAAACGGGTCTAAGTCCAACAGTACCAAAAACATTTTTATATAAATATCGGGTCTTCGAGGTTGACCTGTTTGGCCCTCTTGTTTCACTCTGAAAGAGAGAGTACCAACAAAAGACTATAAGAATTAATTTAACTGGTCATATTGCTACCCAGCTTTCTTTTCCATTTTCATGTACATTCAGCCCGCTGTGGCGAAATTATCAAAATTAACATTTCCCAACTACCGACCACTGTGGTGTGGCGAGGATTTTTATCCCGAGAGATTTACATACCTGACATTCTCTTCAATTATTGGAATTACAAGCTACTGACACTGTGAACACTAGATCTCGTAATTATTTTCCTACCTAGACTAAGTGATGTGACATAGACAGATCCAATTAACAGTAACGAAGTAAGCGTTCCCCAAATAACAGGATTAATCAAACTTTGAGGAGCTGGGGCTTATTTTGCCAAAACACAACCCAACACTGGTTTTGCTGTTTGTACCACGGAGGTATGTTCCAGATGTTGTTAATCAACAATTACGTAAACGCGACTGAAAGTGGCCACTGTTTATCTGAAGCGAGAGAAAGAAGGAGTGAATAATTCTTCTATTGTATAATCATTGTACTCACTTTGTTGTGCCTTTCTTTTGTTTGCTAATACTGTTATTTTTCTGAATAGATTAATTAGGAACTTCGTTCTTGACAGTATAGTCAAATTCTATACCATAGCGCAAATCTTTTGACCTTTAGGGGGTTATTTAACTTCTTCTTATGTGATCTTGTCTCAGCAGAGGGGATTGCACTTATGGGGTTTATTTCTTTATGATGTATGTAACCTATGATTTTTCTATTGATATTTAATACTGAATATTGTGAAGTTTTTCTTTATGATAAATAAACTTAACATAAAACTTAATTACCTGTGTTGGTGAGCTCGGCCCAATATCCCTACTCCATTTACTGTAGTTTCACATTTGTGCGTCTAATTGTCGTCACGTATCTGTATATGTGTATGTGAGTGGTTAATAGTGTATATGTTAATATATACAGAAAGTTAAACAGTCTGATAAACAAATTTCAGTCGTAGCGATAGGCTGGACTAGAGTATCTTCTCAATCCAGGGACAGACTCTACCTTTTCACCATTTCACTCGTGAAATCTATTTCTTTACCTTATCTCTCACTGATTTACCACCTTTTCCAGTTCTATCCAGACGGGACCTATCTGTCGTGGTTGAGTTAAAGTGTTAGAGTATTTGTCGAGTTAGACAATTGTAGTGATATCGACAACGAGAGTGAACTGACAAAATTATAGATTACACATAGATATTGTGTAAATAGGGTGAACTTGAGACCAACCTAGAAGAGGATTCACTAAAGTTATCTCTCTCTCCAAGCCTCAACACACTTAAATAGTCTAAGCACCACCCGCTCTCTCTCTCTCTTTTCTCTTGTCAAAAATAGAGACTATAGTAAGAGCTTGTAATATTAAGTATGGATGAAAGGGTTGCGAACAGCGCGTTAATAAATTAGTAAAATTTATTAAAGGTTCTTGAAGGAAGAAAATGTATGAAAAATAAGTATATCAGCACAACAACATAATAAAACATCAATAATCACATCACGTTTACAAATATGCCATTCCACACCAACGAACACCCAAACCACCAACATAAAACCTGTAGAACACCGAGAAATGAATAAACAGAGTTCCAATCCGTCCGTTTTTGTGGACCAAATGCATTAGCTCCAGTTAGTGTCGTTATATATATATATATATATATATATATATATATATATATATATATATATATATATATATATATATATATATATATATATATATATATATATATATATATATATATCCTCCTATAGATGAAGAATTACAATATAAATCCGCTGTAGGTGCTATCCATGCACCGTTCACACACTAATCACGAGGTAGGTTGTAGATACTATGTCTATATCCGGATGACCGCTAATACGTGCGGGGTTTTGGATGACCAGAAACACACACAAGACGAGGTCACTTTAGGACAAACGGTCCACGGCGCATTATGCAGCGCGTGAGAAATTTAGGCCTGCGTACTTGGTATTAAATCAGGTTTGGCTGGCTTGACTTTAATTCTGACTGAGTGCTCCGTTTAAGCACAAAGTCTGGTGTTTTCAATTCTGCTGAAGATGCTGCGCTGATAGATACGTTGGAAGCCGCAATGTTCTGACTGGTGATAAAGAGGCGAGTAGGAAACCAATACTGCCAAATTAAATTTCAGATTTTGCTTTGGCTCTTTAAACACTGCGTGAGCTTATTTCCCATTTGAGGGGTGGGCGTTGACAAAGGGTTGTATTTCAGGTAGGGGTGACAACTCGTGGTGCTACTTGCTTTCAGAGAAACCGCGAGATCGAAAAGAATGTGACGTTCTTCACCTGACTGGAATCCTGCGATAGCAGTGAAGTATCCTGAAAACTGAGTCCCAAAAGAAACGACTTTTACATCAAGCAAACAATACAGTTACGGTAACGTTATAATAAACAGTTATGCTTCCCTATGGGATTTATAATTATGGTTGTCAGTTCTATGATAGTCCATATGAGTCGCCCTCCTGTCACTTCCGCTCTATCCATTATCAGCATGCGCCCGCATAGGCTAATATATTTTGTACACACATGTACCTGTCAGTAAATGTTCTGACAGCAAAATCTACTCCGTCTTCTTCCAACTCAACATACAGGAAACCTAACCCTGTAGTTACAGCTGAGTGGATATGCTATTCATCTTACAACATTAAGTGAATTTACATAAAACTACAGCATGTAACATTACATAATAAATGGTATGCGCCCCTTGGGGTCAATACACAAAAAAAGGAAAAGTAATAACCTCCCAAAAATGAATACGTAGAACATGCAATGTTCTTGCTATAATAATACAGTTGTCACTTAAACATAAGATATAATTATATCTCCAGCTGGTGGCTGCTTTCTGGATTGCTGTGAAAGTTCTAAACTGGTGTCTAACTACCCAAGTAGGCATATAATGATTCCACACAACCACTGGAAGTTTCTATCAGAAAGTAATAAGTGACTATCTCCTATAATTCAGTGTTATGGTGCCTGCACATCACTATTCAGTTTTAAGTGAATAACCTACACCGCTGACATTTCCTTACAGTAATGACCGTTATTTTAGCCGACTCTTAACCCATGGTAAGCACTGAAAGGACTACTCTGTTTCTACGCCTAGTAAGTATCTGTTATCGTAAGTTTACCATTAACCCATTGTAAACAATAACACTGACACCTGACTGCTTCGTCACCCATTAACTAAGTCGGTAGGTTGCGCTACATTATCACTGAATTAATTACCGGAATAAATCACCTAAAATAATTCAAGTCACACTCCTATCAGGTATATATAAAAGCTAACATGAATATATATATATATATATTATAAAAATACCTACTCACCCCGAGATGACGAGAATGGCAACGCAATCCAGTTTTTGTGTTAACGTCTGCCTGTCTCATTTGGCCATCTACGGGCAGGAAAATTTTACGAGTGTGCTTGACTGAGTAAACCTATCAGATTTATAGTCTACCAGAGACGCTAATTCGGCCATCTGGCATCGCGTTTTCCCACCGACATTCGACGTATAACGTAATCAATAGAAGACAAAAGTGATTCTAGAGTTTACATCAAAGACAACCACCGCGAGAAAGTTTCCCAGCTAAGACGTAATATTATTCTTGCACTCACTGCGGCGTTCAAGGGCCACAACCACAAAGAACGAACGTGAGTTTTGTCTCCCCTTGAATCGGAGATAAAAGTGGGGACTCAGATAAAAAAAAAAGTTGTCTCACCTTTGCTGCCGCTAGTGGTTCGCTTCTTCAAAGAAACTATTTCTCGCTCGAGATCAATCGCTGTTACAATCTATCACTACTGGCCAAGTGTGAATTATAATGAAGGCCAGAACGAAGTAAGACCGCGGGGTGGGGTCTAAGAGAGGAATAATGGGCCAGATAGAAAAAAATCGAGGAAACCCGAAACATTAAGAGAGTAAGAAAAATGGGACGTGTTGGTAAAATAACATTAACAGTCAAATCCGTGACACTATCTATCTTAAATATCTATAAAAAATATAAGACAGTCATACCGTTTACAGTTTGTCTCAGGCTTCTGTCATCCCCATACAGCTTACAGTTTGTCTCAGGCTTCTGTTATCACCATACAGTTTACAGTTTGTCTCAGGCTTCTGTCATCTCCATACAGTTTGTCTCAGGCTTCTGTCATCTCCATACAGTTTGTCTCAGGCTTCTGTCATCTCCATACAGTTTGTCTCAGGCTTCTGTTATCACCATACAGTTTACAGTTTGTCTCAGGCTTCTGTCATCTCCATACAGTTTGTATCAGGCTTCTGTCGTCACCATACAGTTTAAAGTTTGCCTCAGGCTTCTGTCATCCCCATACAGTTTACAGTTTCTCTCAGGCTTCTGTCATCCCCATACAGTTTACAGTTTGTCTCAGGCTTCTGTCGTCACCTTACTGTTTAAAGTTTGTCTCAGGCTTCTGTCATCTCCTTACAGTTTGTCTCAGACTCCTGTCGTCACAATACAGTTTACAGTATGTCTCAGACTCCTGTCGTCACAATACAGTTTACAGTATGTCTCAGACTCCTGTCGTCGTCATACAGTTTACAGTATGTCTCAGACTCATGTCATCACCATACAATTTACAGTTTGTCTCAGACTCCTGTCGTCGCCATACAGTTTACAATTTGTCTCAGACTCCTGTCGTCGCCATACATTTTACAGTATGTCTCAGACTCCTGTCGTCGCCGTACTGTTTACATGTTGTCTCTGACTCCTGTCGTCGCCGTACAGTTTACAATTTGTCTCAGGCTCCTGATGTCACCATGCTGTCATTCATTCTGCTACTTTCGTAGAGCTGAAATTGTTGAGGGCATGTTCTGCTGCTTGTTTTATCTTCCCCCACATGGTCACGTGAATGTCTGTTCAATGTTTAATTGACTGAATACATGGTATTTGAATCTGCAGTGGCCAGATCTCAGTCTGAATATTATCACTTGATCTCTTCTTGGTATGAAGCTGTGTGCCCCTGTTATGTTTCACTCTGTGCTACAGGAGTGCATGTATATAACAAAACTAAGAAATAAAGTACTGAAAAAGCAATGTGGAAACGAAATACTCTAGCAATCACAGAAACCTTGTAGTTAAATTAAATCGTAATATTTTGTTATCAGTGTCAAACATGGCCACTGTCACGGGATTTACTCCCCGTGCTCTGCAGAGTTGGTCAAACAGTGGCCAAACTTCAGAGTATCTACTGAGGGCCTTCAAAGGTGTCTACCATTCGCTCAAGATTACTCTTGGCAGAGATGTGAATTGAAAATGGTGCTTCAATTCTAGGGAGCTTCATAGGAATCTAAAGAAATCAAGTACTACGGCTGATAGGATTCAGGTCGTGTAAACCTTTTATATTTCCTGACCTTCTATGAGTAATGATTTTGCTCGTTTTGATGAGCCCCCAGCTGATTTAACTCAGTAAAATATTACTTAAATAGCTCTGTTAAAAGTATTTAAATGGCTGGGACATACAGGTGCTGTTCACTGAAAATGACTAAATCAATTATAAAGTTGTATATTTACAGATAACAAATTTAATAATCAATTATTGTTAACAATTGTAAAATAAATAAGGGTGGGGTGAATTTCGATAGTCTTTAAAATTTCCTCACAGATGATGGTCTGATTTGAAACGTTCGTTATTAGAGAGTTCACTTGTCAGCTTTGTATGGTTACTTAGCTGCCAGTAAGATGTCGGTTGATTTCTGCTCCAGCCGATGTTTTTTCTTTGCATGTTATGGACTGGTTCACTTTCGTCACTGCTCAAGTCTGGCGGCCGCAACACGTCCCTCGCAGTATCGTGGGGAAATTGCGAAGATAGTCCATTGTCTGTTAAGACACATCTGCTGTAGGTGTCTAGCTTTGCCTGCCGGCCACTTATACCACTCACCTGTTCCACAGATAGCATCACCAATTGGTACCACCGACCCAAATATCTTCGGGAATACCGACTTCTGGCTCATAGAAATATTTAAGGCAACTTGATTAAGATGCCTTTTACACGTCGTCTGGGGTGTTACTTTACGATAGACTCCCACTATGACTTAGTGTTCAGGTTCCTAAGATTCCGGGTTAAAACACGTTGTCTGGTCCTTTAAAATGGAATATTCATCATATTTCTTATTCTGGCTTGCCTGGCTGTCTTCTTGGCGAGTTGAATTTCACAGTGCAGTAAATTCACAAGGCGCTAAATTATAAGGCAACATTCGGCCCCCATCCAGATTGCTACTATATGACAAGGCTCCAATCAGAAATATTGTATTTTTACATCTCAAATGTCAAGCCGATAGCATGCAACTTGCGAATATGTTGGTAGAATCTATTCCACCTACCTCTCACGGAAAATTCCCGCGTGACATCCGAAAAAATGTGTTGTTTACAAGTCATCTCTCGCTATAAGGTATTCCAGCTTCCGTGTATTATCGATCATGTTTACATTCAGAATTTCATAATCTATCCCAGGTAATCTCTTTCAAGATGGATATTTCTTCTCTTGCCAGTCTGTCCGGAAAGGATTATCTCATTTATCCTGTCTAGCCAACAATCAACAAACTGGTCAGACAGAACTATTATCAGTTGATAAGATAATCGACTGTAGTCATCCCAAGATTGTTTACTTCTTAATCGAGCACCGTGCACTGTCTGGTAGGGAAATGTGTTAAATATTGGTAAACCACACTTCTCTCTACAGATCCGAGGTGTCAATATGGGTTCAAATGAAAGTCATTGATTACCCTAATCAGCAAAAGATGGTCGCTGAAGTCCCGACATGACAAGAATTGAGGGACGGGAGTGTAAACAATTATTAAGTACAGAAAAGAAAATGAGACGTGGTGCAATAATGTCGGCGATAAACATGAATGCTAGGAAGAGAGTACGGACAATTCTGTCACAGCCCCTAACCAAAGCGCAGGAGAGAAAAATCACATCCTGTGAAATAAGATGCGTAAGAAAAGCCATCAATATTACCAGGAGAGACAGAATTAGAAATGGTGACATCAGAAAAATTGTAGGAACTATACCCTGTTTCAAGTGTATAAAAAGACAGACAATTAAATGGTTTGGTCATCACGTGATAATTTTCCGCTACACTCTTACAACGGCAGAAGCTCTGTTTTCAGGGCACAGGGAAAACCAGGAGGCAGATGGTAAGACAAAATCACATAAATCCTACAACAAAACGTGCTTACAGTTACAAATGTGATACACTTGGCTCAAGAACGCAAACACCATCTCCCCACTACACTTCACAATTACTAAATATAAGCAGAAAAACGTCAACTGATTAATGACAACAACAAAAAACAAACCAAAAAAAAAAAAAAAAAGAAATAAAAAGAGGTGGGGGACTTGTGAAGATCAAAAGCCCAGCACGAGAGTTCTTTAATGAAGTCCAGCTGCGCATTAAACGCACCTTCGCGCTGCCACTGAACGCATGCGATATCCGCGGCTCGGTGATTGGCAAAACTGCCGCAGCTAGCAAAGTGTGTTAAAAGTAATATCTTATTCAGTCTGAGTGGACATCACGCGTTATCGTTGGACGAGAATTCGTTGGCTTTATTCAAAGTAGCATTCTGAACGCGTGGTATAATCGGGATAAAACAAATAACATAACAACAATAGTCAAAATGTTAAGGCTTTGATATTTCTGTTTGTGAATGAATATTTTATCCCGGCTTTCAAGTTGTTATGGTGTTACCATCTACTTAGTTTAATGATTAATGAAGTCTATTTAGTGTTAATGTTGTGTTGTAATCTATCTATCTATCTATCTATCTATCTATCTATCTATCTATCTATCTATCTATCTATCTATCTATCTATCTATCTATCTATCTATCTATCTATCTATCTATCTATCTATCTATCTATCTATCTGTCTATCTATCTATCTATCTATCTATCTATCTATCTATCTATCTATCTATCTATCTATCTATCTATCTATCTATCTATCTATCTATCTATCTATCTATCTACCGTGAGATAATGATAACAAAGAGATATAATTCATTGATAACGACTTCAGTATTTTAACCCTTGAATGTTTGTAAATAGACCCTCAAGTGTAATATTATTTTATGGAACTAACTGAAGTTATTGAAGTGATTACTTTACATTTAATTTATGTCTTATTGTTTAAAATTAAACTAAGCCAAAATGAAGGATATTTTTGTTCAAGTTAGCAATATTTAACTAACAAAGCAGTCTTTGCAACTCCGCCTAGGCCGGTCCCACGCCCGGCTGAAAAAGGAGGAGGGCGGCCTGCATGAAGGCCGTAAGGAGGCAGCCCCTCCATCATGCAAAGGCACAACAGGCCAATCACCTGTTTGCTTTAAAACATGATTACGCGAACTACAAGAGAGAAAACCGGACTGATTCTAAAGGCGACGAACTGGAACGGACTACGGACTACGACTTATGGAACTAGGAACACAAGAAGTATAAATGGGAAAGAAGAGGAGCTGGTGGAAGAGATGAGGAAAGCAAAATTAGAAATCCTGGCTATAACGGAAACATAGAAAAAGGGACAAGGAGTCATGGATCTCGATGGCAACATGCTGCTCTACAGTGGTGTACCCACATCTGTAAGAGCTAAAGCGGGCGTGGGTTGCATTGTGGCCAAAAACCAAAAAGATAGTATCAAGGGATGGAACTTTGTCTCGGAGCGCATTATGGTTGTAAAACTAAAAGAAGGAGAAACCATAGTCAACCTGGTCATAGTGTATGGGCCAAATGAGGATGAGAGAGCAGAGGTCAAGGAGGAATTCTTGGAGCTGCTTCAAAGGACAGTGGATGACTGCCTAGATGAAATTATCATGCTCGGAGATTTCAATGCCAGAGTTGGAAATGACCATGCTAGATATGGAGAAGATACTCTCAATGACAATTGAAAGCGACTCCTTAGATTCTGCAGTGAGCAGAATGTGATCATTACAAACATAAAGTTACCTCATAAGCGCATACATGCATACACTAGATGTGAAACAACAAAGAATGAGAAGTCAGTGATCGACTATGCCATTGTTAGGAGGAGCTCATTCAAATATGTCCGGAATGCTAGAGTCTGGAGGGGGCCAGAGATTCGAAGTGATCACTACCTGCTTACAATCAAAGAACAACTGAACGAGTTGCTCAGCCTAGGAACTGCCCAACATCACATAAGAAACCAAGGAAACAAACGGGAGAAATGAGCATTCCCTCCTTCAAGCTGAGAGAGCCAGAAATTGAGACCAGATATCAGGGGCTTATTGCTACAGCGGTGACAAACACAGAAGAACAACCTGATGACTTGGAAACCCTCTGGCTTAAATTCAAGGACATCATAAAGGCAGCTGCTGCAGAAGCATGTGGTGAAGTTCGACTTGGGAACAAGAGAAAAAGGACACCTTGGTGGACAGAGGAAGTCAAAGAGAAAATAAGAGAGAAGAAAATGGCATGGAAACAATACTTAGGAGCTAAAAACACAGCAGGAAAAATAGAGAAATATAGAGACTATGTGATAATCAGAACAGAAGCAAAGAACAAGGTGCTAGCAGCAAAACAGAAGTCCTCGGAAGAATTTGGAGAAAAGCTAGAAAAAGATGCGCAAGAAAATCAGAAATTGTTCTATAAGACCCTAAAGAACATGAGGAAGGAAATACAATGCCTTCTCAAATTTATAAAGGACAAACAAGGCAAATTGCTTACTGCCCCGAAGGAAGTAATGGAAAGATGGAAATAATATTTCTCAGAACTCCTTGTTGGTGAGCAAGGTCAAGCATCAGAAATGATAACCACTTGCACAGAAGAGGAAACCAATGGTGATGAAGATGACATAAAGATGGAAGAACTGAAGGCAGCACTGGAGAAAATCAAGATGGGCAAAGCAGCAGGGCATGATGGTATAACACCAGAAATGGTTAAGTACATGGGAGCATCAGGCGACCTATTACTCTTAAGGGTCCTACAGGCAGCGTGGTGCAACAAGACCATACCAAAGGATTGGGAGATTGCCATCATAACACCAATTTTCAAAAAGGGTGACAATCGACAATGTGGAAACCATAGAGGCAAATTCATTCTCAGTGTCCCTGGTAAAATCTACTCTAGAATCCTAGAGCAGAGACTCCGACGCCAAGCTGAGCCACGATTGGATGAGGTCCAGTGCGGGTTCCGTGTTAACCGAAGTACTCAAGACCTAATCTTCACACCCAGACAGCTGAGTGAAAAGGCCCTTGAGTATAAGAGTGAGATCCATCTTTGTTTCATAGATCTGGAAAAGGCGTTTGACAGGGTCCCCTGGAGCAAACTTTGGGACTGTTTGGCAAGGAAGAACATTCCAGCACCTCTGATTCATGCTATACAGAGCTTCTACAAGTCTTGCAGAAATTATGTGAGGACAGCAAACCATAAGTCAGAAGAGTTCAGGACCACCACTGGTGTAAGACAAGGTGATATCCTGTCACCTTATCTTTTCATACTCCTCATGGACGATGTTATCAAGGCATGTAAGGAGAGAACAAGAAAGTATTCAGTGGGGTACTGGAAGTTGAGACAGGTCTGTATTTCAGAGCTGGCATTTGCTGATGATGTTGCCCTGATTGCTAAATCAGAGGCACATCTCCAATCCAACCTGCAAGTCTGGAAGGAAGAGCTGGAGAAGAGAGGGATGGTCATAAGCAGCTCTAAAACAAAATCCAGGGTGATATCACGAGAAGAAAGAAGACATCAGATTAAGCTGTGAGAACAGGTCCTGGAGCAGGTCAACCACTTTAAATATCTCAGAGCTATTATAGACCGAAAGGGAGGCATCAAAGAAGAGTTGGCCACTCGAAAAGCAGCATCTGGGAGACTTTTTCAGGCTATAAATCGAGGATTCCTCAGCAAGAGAGATGTTAGTAAGAAAACGAAGATGGCTGTATACCGCTCAACCTTTGTCCCAGTCTTGACATATGGATGCGAGTCATGGGCAATGACAACCCACAAAAGCCAGATCCAAACCTCAGAAATGAGGTATCTGAGAAAGGTGGTTGAAGTACGTAACAAGAAGAGACATGGTCCGCAACCAGACGATACGTCAAGGCCTAAAATCCCACCCCCTGCAGACCCAAGTAGAACAGTCCCAACTAAGATGGTTTGGCCATGTCTGCAGAATGGGAGAAGATCGGCTACCACGACAGGCATGGGAAACAAAGAGCCAGGGATCCAGATCCCCAGGACGACCCAGAGTCCGCTGGGAGGACAACATTAGACAATCTTTGAAGGACCGAGGACTAGAATGGAACCAGGCCAGGAGGAAGACAGCCGATAGGATAGTCTGGCGCTCTCTCTTCCAAACCTCTACACCTGACGGTAGAAGGGGAACGACTAAGTAAGTAAGTAAGTAGTCTTTGCGAAAGCCTGATTAATTAAACACTATTTTATTTAAATGAGTGTTATTTTGCCTGCACTGTTAATAACACTGACAAACAACATTTTTCTTTCTTATATAAGAATAAGTGTTCTTATGTCAGTTTCTTGCGCTGATTTCAAATCTGAAATCCGTTTATCTCTATCACGTCGGGTTCTTAAGATATTTGTGAATAAATATATTTTTGGGAAACCGTTATTTGCTCCGTTTCATTTTTACTATATAACTTATTAAAAATTAATAAAAAGCAACATAATTCTACTTTTTATACTGCTAAAAGATGCATGACATATGTTTCGCGATTTTTCAAATAGTTACTGTATTTTGAAATAATTCTAAGCAAAATATGGCTTCTAGAAGTTGTAGAAATTCGGCTGATCTGTTCTGTTACGTGTGCGGATATTTTACCGATCGTGTTGACCAGAAAAACTTTACATCATTACTAAAGAAAGCATATGAACTTTATTTCGATTCGAAAGTTGATGATGCAAATAAATCTTGGAAGCCAAATGCAGTTTGTTCGATGCATTGGCAGGTTGGTTACGAAAATCGCCGAAGCATAAGTCGATGCCTTTTGGAGTGCCAGTAATATGGCGTGAACATACAAATCACACTACTGATTGTACTTCTGCTTGACAAATATCCATGGTTTCACTTTTAAAACTAGAAAGTCTGTGGTTTATTCAAATATTGAATTGGTTTCGAAACCAGTGCCTCATGATCCAATCACGTGTCCGATACAAGTACCACCAGAACATAATCCGTTGGACGTGAATGAACCATCAGAAAGTGATAGTTTACCTGCTTTAGAAACTAATTCTGACTCAGATTACATACCGGTGAATGATGGTGTTTACTTAATTAACCATTCAGGACTTTCAGATCTAATACGTGATCTCGCTCTTACCAAAGGACAAGCGGAATTACTCGGTTCGCGACTCAAAGAATGGAATCTTTTAGCGCCCAATACTCCGATATCTAAATTTCGTCATAGACACAGAGAACTTGTTCAATACTTTGAGATGGATGATGACATTTGCTATTGCAAAGATGTAAACGGTCATGAGCACATAGTCAACGAATGGCGATTTTTCATCGATTCTTCCAAGACTAGTCTAAAAGCCGTGTTATTGCATAACAGAAATTTATTTTCATCAATTCCAGTCACCTACTCTGTTCATATGAAAGAAACTTATGACAATATGGCTATACGTTTGGAAAAAATAAAGTACAATGACTACCAATGGCGGATTTGTGGAGACCTAAGGTCATTGCTATTCTCACGGGCATGCAGACTGGGTATACTAAATTTTGTTGCTTCCGATGTGAATGGGACAGCCGCAACAGACAGGAACATTATGCAAGAAAGGTGTGGCCTATCCGGGATCGTATGCAGCTCGGGCATAAAAATGTAATACACGAGCCATTAGTTAACAAAGACAGCTTCATTTTACCACTGTTACATATAAAGTTGGGGCTCATAAAGATTTTTGTAAAAGCGTTAGATAAAACGAGCAATGCTTTCACTTATCTTCGAGAAAAGTTTCCGCAAGTTAGCGATGCAAAGATAAAGGAAGGTATCTTTGTAGGACCTCAGATTAGGAAAGTTATTGCAGACAAACAATTCGAGAACTTGTTACATGGTAGTGAACTTCGCGCATGGATGGCATTCAAATCGATCGTCGATAACTTTCTGGGAAATCACAAATCTGTTGACTATGCAGCATATTGTTTAGCAGTGCATAGATGCATACATAATTATGGGCTGTAACATGTCCCTCAAAATCCATTTGCTCGATTCGCATCTTGACTTTTTCCCTGACAACCTTGGCGAAGTCAGCGATGAACATGGAGAACGATTCCATCAAGAAATCGCCGTAATGGAGTCACGTTATCAAGGACGGTGGAGTGTGACCATGCTTGCCGATTATTGTTGGATGCTTCATCGCGATGTACCACATGCCATTCACCGACGAAAGTCGACTGCAAAGAAATTCAAGCCTACATAACTGTTATACTTCTTGTACGAATGATGTTGTAATACTGTATGCATTGTTAAAAAACTTCAATTGCGTATTTCTAGAGATCCCGACCTGATAGAGAAAAACGGTTTGCAGATTTAAAAACAGCGCATTAAAATTGAATAGAAAAACATAGAAATGTTAGAGAAAGAAAAAAAAAGTTTTTTTTTGTTAGTCAGTGTAATTTACATTCGATTGCATTTTTCTCAGTATTATAAAATAATTTGGGGAAAATGGGTGGGATGGATAAATATATGTGTGACGTCACATGAGGGGGTTTTGTGGTTGGGGGGGGGGGGGGGGGGGGGGGGGGGGGGTGGATGTAACAGTTTTTACATTCATTTCCCTTGTCACTCCCTATGGAGCATGGGATAACTATGGCCATTGACCCCTTGAGAAAACCTGCACCAACGCGATCGTTTTCTCTTACACGGGTAGTTAATGCAGCAATTATTTTTACATGATGAGGCTGCAAATCACATGCACAGCTTCATATTATTCGCATCTTACTACAAGCACTGTTCTTTCTCAGAGATCCCTGAGATACACATAGGTAAGTTGCTTCTATCTGTTATGTGTTTATTAATTGAAAGAACGGATCTGTATGTGCATTTACTCGGGAAACAAAATAGATACAATTAACACATATGGGTTTACTAAATTTCACTACCACAACATCTTATCACACAATTCAAATGCAATGAATATGTCGGATTTAACAGTAGTGCGCATCTTTCGGCGTCAGAACACTTAAAACAAGGGGGCACGCCCAGATGTTTTCCAAAGTAATGCTTCGCTCGAGAGACGGGTCATTTATTGTAAATTATATCTGTTGTTTGACATGTTTGTGGATTAATCTGCCACTGCTTTCCGCAGTGTAAGGAAAGTTGGAGAAACAGATAATATCAGACGAAGCATATAAAAAGCATTGGTTCAGTAGACGGACTGAGGAGTGCCAGAAATAAAGATACACAAAATGACAGCATCTTAAGTCAGCAGTTCATGCACTTGATCTGAACGCAACTGTCAACCATTACTTTGACTATCTACGACCAAAGCAGTAGATAAAAGATAGATTTAAAATAAACGCGTGAAACCTAAAGCACTTACATTTTCAGATAGAGGATTTTTAAGATTGGAGAAATTCAAGACAATCGCATACAGAATGATTAGTTAGAACAGGTGTGCTGTTAAGATGAGTCTGAAGATAGACATACGTAAATCTTTAAACATATTTAGCGTTGAATAAATGGTAGAAAAACTTTAGAAAAGAGTAAAGATAGATTTAAAGAACAACACATTTGATGGACAACAGATATAGACTAAAGAAAGAAGATACGTAGTATGAGAAATCAGACAGGCAGATGTGGTATTTTATGAGACGAATGTGTTAACAAAAATAGAATGTTATATGATTAATACAAAGTTTGCCTACGTATAACATAAAATAAAATAAAAAAGGCAGCAAATATAAAACAGAATGCAAAGAACAGAATGAAGGAAAATCCACGTCCTTGAAATAGCAACTTAAAAGTAAACAATGTTCTGTTTTTATCCAGAACTACATGTTCTAGATAAGAATTTCTAAAAACTCAACACATTCGTGATAGGTGACAGAAATCCTTTTTTATCTGGATAATTATAATTGGAACAAGAACTTTTCTCATAATGATTAAAAGTGATTCTGGATAATGAACAAGATTTCTCATAATGATTAGTTTACCTCCAGATGTGTCACTGTCCATGCTGGTTTCCTGTATAGAAATTCTACGGTTATTTACTTTCATTACCTGTGCTAGCTGCGCACTGACTGGCAGAAGAGACAAACTAGTGACCTCAGTATATTCCGTGTATCGCTCGCCATATGTTTGAGAAGCAGTGTTGTGACTTAAAAATCTACACCAGTTGTATTTTACTAGCGTTAGAGACAAACCTTAAACTTCATATACCTGAACAAACGAATATGCGATCAAGGTGAAGGCTTTTATTCCAGGTAGTGTGGTCTATTTTAAACAGTCTCCTTTTTGTAGAAAAGCAAAGAAAGGACAGACTTCTAGTTCATTGGTTGATTATGTCTGAGGACGTGCTAACCAACCAAAATGTGGGGTCCAGACAGACAGCTAAAGATGACCGCCCGTAAGTTATCATTTAAATATGTATACGACTTTGTTTTTGTTGTGTTTCTGAATACAGTTTATTGTTTATTTATAACTGTCATTGTTCTTTCCTTTACTATCATCTATTTTGTTTTATAGTGCATTCATTGTTATTCAGGTTCTTTAAAGTTTAGAGTTCTTACTGATTTCTAAAGTGTGTCGTTCTTCACGATTTTGAATGTTTATTTTTCATACAGACGACAATCTATATCACGCAAGACTGCTCGAAAGCATTCGTAATGCCATTTTAAATTTTAATAGTAACATTTAGCTTGACACGGAGTAGTAATGTCACTGTTACATACGCGCATTTATAGCTAGGCGGGGTTGTCGCACGGAAGGTCCAGTGTTCAAATCCTGGGTAAGCCACTCATGTCTGTTGTTTTTCTGTTGTCTAGTGTTCTACTTCTTTATTTCTTACGAGTGCCCGAAAACATACCTTTATGTTGGTTTCATATTAATTTATATACGCGCAGTCTTAAAAAAAACCCACTAAACCCAAATTCATCTTCATGACGTAATCGCAAAAGATGGAATACAATGTGTTTTAACGAATCTGCAGATTGCTCTACGTATATTATTTACATTGTTATTTACTAACAGAGCTTTCCTTATCTTAACAAACAAGAATGAAAATCCCTCAGAGAACAGCAGTGTGTCAGGATAGACTTAATTCGCTTGCCTTAATTTGCACTGAATTGAAACGGACGTGCTTCGTGGTATAACTTTTAATGATCCTATCATACATTTCGCAATCAGATAATCGAGAAAGAAGCTATTTTAAACCAAGCACAATGCGTTTGTTATTTCAATTCAAATAGTGAGCGTTTTCTTTTTGTCTATCTTTCTTTCGTTCTTTCTGTCTTATCCTTTTTTTTTTTTTAAGTTTCACATTTTGTAGGAAAAAGAGGGGTACTATAATAAGCTTTGTGATTAGCGCCCTGGGTGGTCATTGTGGTGGATTTGATGTTATGAATTGTGTCGTGGGACGACTTCTCACCGACGTTCTCTTCTTTGTATTTTTTCTTCTTCTTAAATATCTCTCGCAGATTTTAAAATAATTCCCTTCAGTTGACTCTTTCATTCTTATAATGAAAGAGTCTCTCTCTCTCTCTTTAACAGTATTTTACTAGCACAGGATTCTCACGGTCCAAGGTAATAAATTATTCCCTTGGCCAGCCTAAGTCTTTCCACTTGAAAAGGTGAAAATCAGTCCTACGATTAGACCGGATGTCACGAACAGGACACACGTAAATCAGAGAAAGGGGCAGAAACCCTGTCTGCCGCTGCAAACATGTACACAGTGGATACTATGGCGAGTTAACGAAGGTAACTTAATACCCCTGGGACCAGAATAGTATTTGCAACAATGCCACACAAGGCCACCCAAGACACAGCCCATCCCTGCCCGGGAGTCTCATCCTGGAATTGGAGGGAATTATACGTCATTCTTCTTGTAACCATCATTCGGAGCAGACAGACTCTGGGCCCAAGTGGGCATTTCTTGTTGTGAAATATTTGTAGTGAGTTCAGTTGAGCGAAGTAAGTAGAATCTAATACTGATGATTTTATAACATGAATAATCATATGTTTATCAACAGCTTGCTATTGCAGTAACTTTTTGTTAATAGTTTGAAATGCATTTCCATTTTAAGTGTCAATAATTGTTATTTGCATCTTTACAGATCCCTCAAACTAATGTATGAGTTGGCTGAGGTCCTAGACCTAATTAACCACTGATCTTTATTTCACAGCCTGGCAGAAATAAGACAGGGTTAAATAATATGATGTTTATTATTGTTGTTACTTTGGAATTTGCATATTGATCCAAGAAAAACAGAAGTGTCTTAGTGGTGCTTCTATTTTCTATTTCTTATAAGGCTTCTGTGTTCTCTGTCAAGACTACAAACTTGATAACAGTGTTCTCAATCACTTCTACTCACTTTGTCACATAAGGGACATTAATGTGTTTTTCATCATGGAATGTTCTTTATATGTATTTAATGCAATCTTATGCACATACCATGTTTGATGATTGAAGAACTATTTTATTATCAGTTATATGAATGTTATTTTCTACAGGAACCAGGACTTTAAGAATGTTTACAATTATTTAGCTATTTGATGAATTTACCACTTGACTGACAAAATGTAAGTCAGCAGTTCTCAAGCCTTGAGACCATGACTACCCTCCAAATGATTTACTGCTTGAGTAAGCAAGAATGTAAATCATTGGTTCTCAGACCTTGGCAACAATGACCCCCCACCAAGTTAAAGCAGCATAGGAAACTATTACCCGGTGGTTCTCAAACCATTGTTGACAGTGACCCCAGAATTAAAATACTGCTCTATGGGCACTAGGTGAACCAGTGGTTCTCAACCATTTGATGACCCCAGCCCCTACCTCACAGTTTGTGAAACTCATTGCCCATGGGGGAAAACCACTGCTGTACTTAAGCAGACAGCCAGATCGAGACTGAGAACTCAATATACGCTATAATGTCAGTTAAGAAGAAGTATTTGGTAGAAAATAGATCACACATTGTTACTAAATGATAGTTAGCATTGTGTTAATTTAATTTCTGATAGACGCTTACCGGCCATCAGACTTGGGAGATGATTGCTCTTGAAAACCACTAACGGTACTTCAATTGTTTCCAGTCCACCCAGGTTGCGGTTACAAAGTACAAACCCAGGTTGCGGTTACACAGTACTAAACCAGGTTGCGGTTACCAGATACCTAAACCAGGTCCAGGGTACAAACCAGGGTACGAGTCCATGGTACCAAAGATTACCCCTACCCACCATACCCTAAAAACCAGGTTACCATACCCAACCATATCCTATCACTCAGTAACCATACCACACATCCCATAAGCAGAAGAGGTCTTCAGCAGAGGTGACTTACCCCATCCTTATCTGTGATGTGCACTGAGTCCAGGGAAGCAAACTCTGACACCCTCTGAACCCATAGAACTGTTTTATGAGACCAAAGTGCTGGAGCATACAAAACCAAGAGAGTCCGAACACAAATCATCTCCGCAGCTACTACAGTCCTTGAGGAGATGAGTATAAACACCTACCAGCAACACTACCATAGAAAAGATCTCTGGTCCAAGTGATGACCAAACTAGTTGTTTTTTTTTAACAGTAGAGCTAAACTCTTTTTTCCATATTTATATGTATATAAAGAAATGTAAGATTCCATACCCTTTTATCCAACTTTACATAACAGAGTCTGTTGTTATTTTTCTTGTTAACTTTATTTGGGTTGTATTTTGTTTTAAATATAATCTACACCCTGGGGGCTCAGCCATAATTCTATTAACTTCTATTGGGTTGGGATATTTTAAATGTGGCTGGACACCAAATCTCTTTCTCAACCTTATGTGCTTTACACAGTCCTTTTGTAGGATCCCTGAGGAAGAATTTATCGTCCAGAAAATATCCTGTTTAGGTACCAGAATTCTCTTTTAAGTAAATTTCTAGTACACTATTTCCCGAGGAGAGGCAGTTTCTTCAAACTCGGAAGCTATCAATAAGACATTATTATCTTTATTCTTCCATTCCATCAAGTCTGTCTCCCTACTTAAAAAAAAAAAAACCATTCTCCCAAATCTAGGTAAAAAAAAAAATTAGCTATGAAGGTCCCTGAATATACCATTTGTGAACTTTTCAGGGTACCTTTCCACTAATTTTTTATCTCATTCAAAAAAAAACCAATTGTTGTAGGTATTATTATATTTGTATTAAATGAGATTAGCTATGAAGGTCCCTGAATATACCCAATAATATTGTGAACTTTTCAGGGTACCTTTCCACTACCACCTTTTTATCTCATTCAAAATGTATTTATATTAGTATATTAAATGACTTCGTGTTGTGTCTAGGGTTATGAATGTAGAGTGTGATGCACAATAATCAACAAACATACAAACAAATAGTTTATTATTCACAACAGCACACAGTACTACCACAATAACATACAAACGACACTCTAAAAGGCTCTCTTATTTAAGACTGTGGTTGAATTTTGTGTAAATATGATATTACAGTTTTATTATCCTGATTCAAATTTTTTTTGGAATCAGGACTGACAATTTAAAAGTGAAATCAAAATAATCAATTACATCAGTCAAATAGCACAATAGATCCTTTGTCCATATATATAAAATATTTTTCTAATATACGTCTGTAGTGTTCTCCTACTTTAAGGTAATACTGGTAGTACTTTTAGGTTGTTGTTTTAAATCATGTCCTTTTGGAAATGTTTGTTTCTATTTTGTCACTTGTGGAACTATTAAATATTTGTCCCAGTTTTATTCACTGTCATTAGATCGTTCTTTTAAAGTTCTGTAGTTGAGCTTTCAGGTGCCGAACAAGAACTTAACTTGGCAGTGGAATATAGGTTGAACCTTTCCTCTGCTCGCTTGACAATCTGTTCCCTGTTTGATAGGCAATGGCCACTAGCATGGGCTCGCAGTAAACAGACACAGTCCTGAATCAATCAGTTTTCAAGCGTTTGGTACCACATTAACGTCAGTACCCAGGACCTCTGAAATGTGAAGGTATGCATCCTTCGTAATATCTAGCATACACTAATAGTCCACAGTTAAGGACATGTACATTACAAACAAACAAAAGGATCATATCCTTATACAAACTTATGCCACCATTTTCTTTTGATGTGACAATGTACACCAGTATTCCTTTCCCTAATAGTTACAACGCCACTGCAATTCCAGCTGTAATCTCTTCCATATAATAGGATAGGTGTTATGCTCCTTTATGACAATCATACATATTCTTGTAGTTTTACACCTCTCTGACAGTCTATCACATGGTGGATCAATCTTTAGGCTTTGCCTCATGTTCGCTATAGACCCACTCATCTCCACTCATGCCCAGACATATATTATTATTTCACATTCAATTTTTTTTTACATAAAATACAGGTTAATAAATGTCAATCTTACCACAATTTTCAATGAAATATACACAGAGACGATGACTGACACAGTTTCGATCTGTTTTATTGCCCAGGCTGCTTAGAACTTGTATTTTAAAGCACAGCCTGCTCTCATCTATCACTGTTGAAAATTTTCTTAGAAATGGCGTCCTCCCCAACGCTTATTCTGACAATATCGATTCAGTTAGCCAATCGCTATTAATATCACAAGGGTAAACAGTCTTTTTCAAAAAATATCATTCAAACTTTTCCTACGTTACTAGGTTATTTATGTTTATTCAAAGGTCAGCCAATAATATTTAGTCTCACTTCAAATGCCACCCAATCAGATTCACTGTACTATCCTAGCCTATCTGTCACCTACTTTTTTCCCAAAAAATATGCGATCCAATCTAAGCAGATATGACTTGACCTGACAGTATCTCTGATCTCTATGTATTGTTTTATCAATATTTAATTAGTTAAGGGACTATTTATATAACTAATAACATATTCTTGGTCAGCAAGTCTTCAGGTACACGAATATACTACAATTTTTAAGGGGCTATGTGGTTTGGTTCAAAATTCTATCTTTTTTTTTCTATGTTGGTTGTTTATTTTTAAACTACCTCCTGTTCACTTCTTTTCTCATGTACTTACGAGATAATTACGAGAGCTTAGGTCATTCATAATAAGAGCTTAACATGTTTCCATGACCGAGGTGTCCACAATTCTAACTTTTTCATTGTATTTGGGGAAACCCCTAAGGCAAGGCTTGCCCCTGTGCTATGGTTGCTTGTAGTTTAAAATCAATGCGAAACGAATTAGCATTTCATCTATCCTTGCCCCTCCTCGTTCCACAATGCATTTTAGGCAAATATTTTCTTAGAACTAGGAAAAATGGGTGTTTATGTCAAGGACGAATTTGAAAATTTGGGTACCGTTTTGTTCGGCTATTCGTTAGCAAATAATAATCTGAAGGCGTAGGCGATACCAACCGTTCTAGCAGAAAATTCTTTTGTACTTTCTTATCTTTGCCTTTATGCCCTATATTGTTATATATTAATTTAGATATTGTATTTAGAAATCACTACACATCTCCCCCTTTAGAACAGACGATCATATGTCAGTTCCTACTTCTAAATACACATAGATGAATTTACTATCTATGCCTGGTGACTACTCTGATGTTCGTCGTACGGATGTCTGCTTAAAAAATCAGCTCCCACATTAGTTTTTTCCGGGAATGTACTCTATGGTAAACTGGAATGGCTGTAAGAGCAAAGACCAGCGTAATAATCTAGCATTTTCATGCCTTGCTTGTGACAGACACACGAGTGGTTTATGATCTGTCTGGATCTTAAATGATTTTCCATAAAGATAAATCTGGAACTTTTTTATAGCCCATATGACTGCCAGACATTCTTTTTCACTTGTTGAATATTTTTGTTCTGCTGTGTTCAACTTACGGCTAGCATAAGCTACTGGGGTTAATTCCCCATCAAGTGAATTTGACCGTTGTAATAGAGCTGCACCCAAACCGATATTACTAGCATCCGTTCTCAGAATGAATTCTTGACTCAAGTCAGGTAATTTCAAAATAGGCCTGCTTGTGAGCTTTTCTTTCAATTCTTGGTATGCTAATTCACATTGCGCTGTCCAAATAATTCTATCAGGATTTCCTTTGCGCGTTAAATCAGTCAATGGAGCACATATGGAGTTAAAGTTTTTTAATATACTTTTGGTAAAAACCACATAATGAGACAAAAGATCGCACATCTTTTTTTGTTTGTGGTCTTGGTGCTTTTTTTAACTTCTCCAGGTTCTTGGGGTCAGGGGTCATGTTTCCCTGATGTACTGTGTGGCCCAAGAATTCCAGCTCTTTACATCCAACACAGCATTTCGTCGGTCTAGCTGTCAAATTGGTCTCTCTCAGTCGATCAAACAACATATTCAGAGAGTTAATGTGTTCCTCAAATGTTTCTGTTGCTATGAGAATATCATCCATGAAGTTGGTGATGCATGGATTCTTCAGGGGATCCAGTAACTTTCTCATCATCCTCGAAAACACACTCGGTGCATTTTTCAGCCCGAATGGCAACATATTAAATTCATAATGTCCTTCCGAGGTGCTAAAGGCTAAATAAGGTTTGACTTCCGGCTTTACTGGAATCTGATAGTAGCCTTTGCTCAGATCCACTTTAGAGAAATATTTAGCTCTATTCAGCCTGGCAAACAGCTGATTTGTATCAGGTAATGGATCCACCTGACCTTCTGTGACAGCATTCAGTTTCCTGTAATCTATACACAGCCTGTGTTCTCCAGAGGGTTTTCTTAACAGAACCACACTGGAACTGTAGGGAGATTCACTGTGCGAGATAATCCCTTCTCTCAACAGATAATCTATCTCCTCCCTTAAAGCTTTTTCCTTAGCGAACGGAATCGAATAGGCTCTCATACAGATTGGTGTTGGGTCTATGAGTTTCATATCATACTCCAATAAATTTGTATGCCCCGGACGGTCCGTTAACACATCTGTATGATTATTCAGAACCTGTTGAACCCTCTCCCTCTGATTTTCCGTTAAGTGTGTGCTGATTTTTACCTGTGCAGCGGTTTCACAGGGATGTAAAGGATATTCATGAGAAGTGAGTGGTTCCTTTTTCATCTCCATTGCAACAGACAAGGTCAGTAGGTGTGTCTCTTCCTGGTTTTCTCTGTCCAGATATTTCTTCAGGAGATTCACATGATAGATTTTCTCTTTCCCTTTCTTATCTATCTTATAATTTGTTCTAGACACCTTCTCTAGAACTGTATATGGACCTTGCCATCCAATTTGCAATTTATTCTGGCTGCCGGGCAGTAGAAGGAGCACCTTCTCTCCCACAGCTAATTCTCGATCCTTCGCTTTTCTTATTGTAATAGGCAGCATGCTTTTTCCTGGCTTGTCTCAAATTTTCATTGGCAAGTTTCCAGCCAGTTTTAAGACGAGTGGTCAGCTCGTTCACATATTGATATGATGAGGTAATATTTTCTTCTGCCTTTTCATCGGTCCAGGTCCTTAACAATGCTTCCAAGGGACCTTTTATTGGCCTTCCAAATAACAATGTTGCCGGGGCCATACCGGTTGAACTATGGGGTACCTCCCGATAGGCAAACAAGGCGGCGGGAAGGTACTGATCCCATGTCTCTGGTTTTTCATGTGCCAACTTTCTCAGGATCGACATGAGTGTCCCGTTAAATCTTTCCACTTGGCCATTTCCTTGAGGATGATACGGGCTACAATGAAAGTGTTTGGCTTGAAAGATCCTGAATACTTCTTCTGTTAGTTTCCCCTTGAACTGAGAGCCATTATCAGTCAAGATTTGGTTGGGAAAGCCTAACCTGGTGAAGATTGTGAGTAATGCCTCTGCCACATGCTTCGAATCAATTGATGACAGGGCTACCGCCTCTCCCCACATAGAACAAGTGTCCACCAGAGTCAGAATGTAACTGTTCCTCCTCTTGGTCCGAGTGAGAGGTCCCACAATGTCCACTGCAACTCTTTCAAAAGGTGTTCCCACTATGGGCATTTCCCCTAGAGTTGCTGGAGCAGTCCAATGCTTTGGAGCTACCCGTTGGCACTCTGGACAGGATTTTACATATCTCTTTATGTCTTCAGTTATTCCTGGCCAGAAATAATGACAAGCTATACGCTGTCCTGTTGCGCTGATCCCCATATGACCACTGAAGGGAATCGCATGCCCTAGTTCCAACACTTTAGTCCTATATGAATTTGGAAGGACCAGCTGTCCGTGACCATTGGATCCATTTCCAGCCTTCCTATATATCAATTTGTTCTTCATATAGAAATCTCCCTTGCCTGGAGGTGTATGACATTTGGGCAATTTCTTAAAACAAGGCTTGAGGGTCTTATCCTCCGCCTGTGCCTTCCTCATCTCATCTGGATGGGTATTTATCGGATTATCCTCCTCCTTTTTAGACTGTGATCTGGTCTGCACTGTTGCCAAGGTCACAGGTCTCTTGGGATTCCCCAAGAAGACATATCTACACCCCAATATCAGAGGGTAGATTGGTTCATTTATCACTGCTGCTTTTATGATTCCTTCCACATATCGCGTTTTCACATTTATCCTGGCGACGGGAAGTGTCATGGTCGCTACGTCCTTGGTTGCAGTTTGAATCTCCACTGTTTCTGTGGTGTATTGATCTGCCTGCACCAGGTGAGAACTCACAACTGAATCATAATCTAATCCAGTATCATACAAACACCTTATGGTGACACCATTGCATGTTACATCTTCACACACTGGGGGGTGGTAAGGTTCCTGTTGTTCAGTAGGGTTGACCTTTACTCCCTTTCTCCCCATTTTCATTGCAGCGAAAGTAGGAGTTTTCCTTCTACAATTTTCAGTGTTATGGTTGTCCATCCGACAATTTTTACAATACTTCTTTCCTTGGTTAAAAGGTTTTCTTTCATCATTTTTCCTTTCATTGAATTGTGAGGTTTTATGTTTATAGTCATTGCGTGGCCTATCAAACTGGTGCTTACCTTTGTTCTGGTCTCTATGGTCAAACTTATTAAAGTTTTGAGGTGCCTTAAAATTGTCTACCTGTTTCTTTTTATTACCAACTACCTCTGCCTGGGCTGCCTGATACCTTTCAGCGACATTGAGTAACTCACCCAGCCTCTCTGCACCTTGTTCCATGAGAAACTTTCTCAGGTCTGGAGCCATGGACTCTCTTAGCTGCTCAATAAGGATCATCTCCTTAAGATCTTGGGTTTTCCCCAGAGCAGTCCATTTCTCCAAGTAGGTCTCTAACCGTGCAGAGAACTGGTGATAAGTCTCACCCGACAGTAGTTTGGCATTCCTAAATTTTTTTCTATAAAATTCTCCGTTCTTTTCGTATCTTAATAAAAGAGCCTGCTTTAGCATGTCATAATTGTCCTGGTCATCTCTGCTCATCTTGGCAAAAACTTCATAAGCCGTTCCTCTAAGCCCTTGTGATAACTTGAGGCTCCACCTCTCTCTCTCTCTAACCCATATGTAGTAGCTAAAAGTTCAAATCTACTTAAGTACCCTTCGATGTCATCTTCTTTCTCAACAAAATGATCTACATGAAAACCCATAGCTGAGGTTGAGGCTCCCTGACTGGCAGTGGCATCTGAGGCAAAGGGGCTGGCACCATTTTCAGGAGCATGGCCTTGAATCTCCAACTCCCTTAGTCGTAACTCATGCTCCCTCTGCAATCTCTTCTCCTCCTTTTCTGCTTCCCTTTCAGCAGCCTGTCTTCTTTCCTCTGCTTCCCTTTCAGCAGCCTGTCTCTTTTCCTCTCTTTCCACAGCTAGTCTCTTTTCTTCTCTTTCCAGAGCTAGTCTGTTTTCTTCTCTTTCAGCTGCAATCTCTTTTCTTCTTTCTCCAACTTCTTCTCTTCACATTGGAGCCTTTTTATCTCTGCCTCCCTATCTGCCTCCAATGCCCTAGCCTCCTTCTCAGCCTCAACCTGCAACCTCTTAATTTCTTTGTCAGCCTCAATTTGTAACTGTAATTTACTTTCTTCCGCTAACTTCCTATCTTCCCTTTCAATATACTTGTCACATTCTGAAGTTACATATTGGATCAAAGCCTGACCATTCATGTTCATTTCCTTAGCAGTCAGCACAGCAGCAGATCGAAACTTTGCCAGATCAGCCATTTGTACTATGCAACCTTTAAAATTTCTAACTGTACAAATCTCTAATTATGGCTAATAATTTCTAATGATAACCAAGAACAACCACAGGCACTGATAGCTCAACTACTATTCAATTTCTCCAAAAGGAATGCTTTTAGTTTTATACTATCTGAGATTCCTAATATACTTGATAATATTTTAAGAATTTAAAATCCCAGAATCAAACTACCCAATATAGCTGGTGTTATAAGAAATTCAATCCCGAGGAGCGAGACCCCAATATAAGTGATAAGTTAAAATCCCGGACCAGGAGACCCCAATATATGTGGTGGATTTGATGTTATGAATTGTTGTAGGTATTATTATATTTGTATTAAATGAGATTAGCTATGAAGGTCCCTGAATATACCCAATAATATTGTGAACTTTTCAGGGTACCTTTCCACTACCACCTTTTTATCTCATTCAAAATGTATTTATATTAGTATATTAAATGACTTCGTGTTGTGTCTAGGGTTATGAATGTAGAGTGTGATGCACAATAATCAACAAACATACAAACAAATAGTTTATTATTCACAACAGCACACAGTACTACCACAATAACATACAAACGACACTCTAAAAGGCTATCTTATTTAAGACTGTGGTTGAATTTTGTGTAAATATGATTTTTACAGTTTTATTATCCTGATTCAAATTTATTTGGAATCAGGACTGACAATTTAAAAGTGAAATCAAAATAATCATTTACATCAGTCAAATAGCACAATAGATCCTTTGTCCATATATATAAAATATTTTTCTAATATACGTCTGTAGTGTTCTCCTACTTTAAGGTAATACTGGTAGTACTACTAGGTTGTTGTTTTAAATCATGTCCTTTTGGAAATGTTTGTTTCTATTTTGTCACTTGTGGAACTATTAAATATTTGTCCCAGTTTTATTCACTGTCATTAGATCGTTCTTTTAAAGTTCTGTAGTTGAGCTTTCAGGTGCCGAACGAGAACTTAACTTGGCAGTAGAATATAGGTTGAACCTTTCCTCTGCTCGCTTGACAATCTGTTCCCTGTTTGATAGGCAATGGCCACTAGCATGGGCTCGCAGTAAACAGGCAGAGTCCTGAATCAATCAATTTTCAAGCGTTTGGTACCACATTAACGTCAGTACCCAGGACCTCTGAAATGTGAAGGTATGCATCCTTCGTAATATCTAGCATACACTAATAGTACAGTTAAGGACATGTACATTACAAACAAACAAAAGGATCATATCCTTATACAAACTTATGCCACCATTTTCTTTTGATGTGACAATGTACACCAGTATTCCTTTCCCTAATAGTTACAACGCCACTGCCATTCCAGCTGTAATCTCTTCCATATAATAGGATAGGTGTTATGCTCCTTTATGACAATCATACATATTCTTGTAGTTTTACACCTCTCTGACAGTCTATCACATGGTGGATCAATCTTTAGGCTTTGCCTCATGTTCGCTATAGACCCACTCATGCCCAGACATATATTATTATTTCACATTCAATTTTTACATAAAATACAGGTTAATAAATGTCAATCTTACCACAATTTTCAATGAAATATACACAGAGACGATGACTGACACAGTTTCGATCTGTTTTATTGCCCAGGCTGCTTAGAACTTGTATTTTAAAGCACAGCCTGCTCTCATCTATCACTGTTGAAAATTTTCTTAGAAATGGCGTCCTCCCCAACGCTTATTCTGACAATATCGATTCAGTTAGCCAATCGCTATTAATATCACAAGGGTAAACAGTCTTTTTCAAAAAATATCATTCAAACTTTTCCTACGTTACTAGGTTATTTATGTTTATTCAAGGGTCAGCCAATAATATTTAGTCTCACTTCAAATGCCACCCAATCAGATTCACTGTACTATCCTAGCCTATCTGTCACCTACTTTTTTCCCAAAAAATATGCGATCGAATCTTAGCAGATATGACTTGACCTGACAGTATCTCTGATCTCTATATATTGTTTTATCAATATTTAATTAGTTAAGGGACTATTTATATAACTAATAACATATTCTTGGTCAGCAAGTCTTCAGGTACACGAATCTACAATTTTTAAGGGGCTATGTGGTTTGGTTCAAAATTCTATCTTTTTTTCTATGTTGGTTGTTTATTTTTAAACTACCTCCTGTTCACTTTTTTTCTCATGTACTTACGAGATAATTACGAGAGCTTAGGTCATTCATAATAAGAGCTTAACATGTTTACATGACCGAGGTGTCCACAATTCTAACTTTTTCATTGTATTTGGGGAAACCCCTAAGGCAAGGCTTGCCCCTGTGCTATGGTTGCTTTTAGTTTAAAATCAATGCGAAACGAATTAGCATTTCATCTATCCTTGCCCCTCCTCGTTCCACAATGCATTTTATGCAAATATTTTTTTAGAACTAGGAAAAGTGGGTGTTTATGTGGCCGGGCAGGGTAGTGGGGGTTGCTGTTTAACTCGAGAGTATTAGATTTTGATTACTAGCTAGCCTGCTAGAGGTGATGATTTCTCTCTACAGACTTACAGGAATTTACCAGGTTCGGGGAAAATCCTCTAAGATGTTTTAATTTTAGAGCAGATGGTTATTGTTTGTGTTGCACCTGCAGCGATTAGCTTTGGTATGATACTTTAGTAATTTGTATGATGGCCACTTGCAAAACATATGATTCGTCAACAGCCTTTGTGTTCAATGAAACAACTGTTTTATTTAACTTTCAACAAGAACTGAGTTAAGTCAAATGGTAACTACATCAAATTCTCACAATAGCATGTCGACATTTATAAACCAGCATGAAGGTTCAATATATTATTTCTAGGATGCAACATTCCTTTTTCCCAACATCAGGATCTTCCTTTGTAAGCATATCTGTCAATTATATGCCTAGCTTGTTTTCATTGTTGCACATCTTGGAACATAGCCCTACTTGGGTTATGACCGTCAGCTCTAACTGTTTGAGCATTGTTAATGATAGTACTTACAGACTTTAGAATTTCACAAACACTTCCAAGAATTAATTAAATATACACAACTGTGTCTGAAGTTGATGTCCTCAACTGAAATCTACACTGATTAGACAAAGCATGTCCTTGCTTTCCCGCTTTCAGTTCAATACTGCCTAAAAACATGGCTTCGTCTCCCGTTCATTTCTGGGAAAAAAAGTGAGCCTAACCATTGGTTGGAAAACATGTGACCAACGCAACAATACACGCTAAACTTGGCCTAAAATAATGCGTGGCGTTTCCAAGCTAAAACTGGCCTAATTGAACATCTGCGTTAAGATTTTCTTTTATCTTCTGTTTCTATAAAAATTTATTTTATGTTAATATAGTCTATATCTGAAAACTCACGGTATACGCGGTTACATACAGATCCCGTTGCCCTGCAAATGTATCCCGTAGGGAGACATTTGAGTACTATCTAATCTTAAAAAAAATTATCCCAAAAAATTCTTAAGTTCAAAAAAATTGTTCAGAAAAATTTAAAGTTCAAAAAATTTTCTAAGTCCAAAAATAATTCGGAAAAATTTAATCTAATTCCTAAACTAGGTTCCTATATCTATGTGAGATCAACTTCTCTATAAAAACTTAGGGATGGACATCAACTCCAAAAATTTTTTTAACTATCCAGCATTTTTCATCACATTTTTAAATTGTCAACCCTGACCAACAAAAATATTCATTAAGTCATCACTCAAAAATATGGGGAGTGGCAACATTGGGAACATGAACAATAATATCCTATTTCATTATCCTAATCCATATGTATGTTATTCCAACAATATAGTTGACACACTGTATTGGACATTGTGGGGGAAAACCTAATTCTATCTCTGTGTCCTCCGAGTGGTTCAAAATTTTGTGTTATTTTCACTTCTGGTGTTCTAATAAGTTTTGGTCCTAACTTATTTATTGAGTAAGCACTCCATGTATTTTGTAGTAGAAAGTATTCCTGTTTTTTTTTTCTTCAAAATATCCACATCATCTTTGCAAATGACGATCCAATTGTATAAGTCAGTTAATTTAACCGTGGTGATCCATCATGCTTTCTTTTGTTATGTATTATTGCATATGGGAAACAATTTCAGATCTGTACATCATCATTTTCAAAGCTCAATGTAACAATTTATTCTGATAAGCAATTTCAATGTACCAATTAAAATGATTAAAAATCTCATTACTTGTACTTGTTCATTTTTTATTTTTTTATTTTTTTTTATTTTTTAAATAACCTGGTATCCTTGACAATATGTATCTATTATCGCTTGTTTATCCTCGTATACCATTTTGTATTTCCTTTATTTTTTTTTTTTTTATAAATCCCATATTCTCCATATATATATGGTGCTCCAATATTTTATAGGTGTGGATCTTTCCTGGTCTTCTTGTTTATACTGGGAATTCATCATTATTTCCTTTCAATGTATGACTTCTAACAATATTTTTATCAACAACACATCGACTAATCATTTGTAAACATCAACAAAACTTTCATAATTTTATCGCAATATGAGGTAAAATACATATTTTCAGGATTTCGACACCAACTCTGCCTTCGCAGGTCGAAGGTTAGTCAGAGTTATGTAGTGCCTGTAATTCTGGGTATGTTATGAGTATATTAAATCGTCAATTTATTTCAACTATCTTACAACATTCTGTAATTCATGATAGGGAATAGTCATTTGTTATACAACCATGTTCATATTACAAAGGCAATGAGCAACAAAAAAATCAAAAAGATTTCTTCTCCAAAAATGCGGATGTATCTCTATTTCCTTTACCTCTGGGCGTAGCAATTATTCAGTCATTATTTTTTTTCTCATTATTTAATCTCCATTTTGTGTCCTTAGTACCTGTTGTTCCATGGGATTATCATAATCTATTGGTCCTTGTCTACTGATAATCCTTCAATAATGACTTCAAATATGGTCCTCATATGTGTAACAATCATCTGCTCTGATTTGTTCTATGTCCATAGTATTCATAAAATATTCCATTATCTCTTTGTCTTATCTCGTAACCACGAAAGACTAAGATTATTCCTCCAATGTTAATGTGGGGGATTTTGTGCATAAACATTACAACAAAATCTCAGTTGTGACAACATAAAGTTTCACCTTAATATAAAATGGCATCTTCATCATACATAACCTAGTTGCTTCTTCATCTCATCTGTCATTAGTGGTTATCATCTGGTAATGGGTGTTCAATGTGGGTTCAGCATATACAAATGCTGTAAAGGGGTATTTCATTTGCTAGGTCAGCATGTGCAAATGCTATTTCTTTAACATGGGCAAAGGCATCATCAACAAATAGGTGCAATATGTTCAATCTGGGGTTAGCATATACTAATGCACAAGGGATTCTTCATTTGCAGAAAATCAGCATGCGCAAATGTCATTGGGGTATTTGTGATAGGCAGTATCAGGGATCAAGCTGGTGGGGTGTATGACTGGTAATGGGGTGATTTATTTTCTCTTTTTCTTTTCTTCTTCAGCTGCTAACCTCAGGGCAGTCAATGTTTTACAATATTGGCTTATCATCATCAAAATGTGTGAGGGTGGCATATAAACATATAGCAATCCTATAGAATGTTTTCTCTTCTTTTCATTTTTTCTTTTATGTCGTTTCAATATAGTGGAATGGAAAAATAGTAAGTCAAAGATGAGTAACAGTGGAGTGAAGGAAATCTTACTATAGAGAGTCAAGGTTGGGATATGGAATCTCTTTAGGAGAATGTTTAAAATTCTTGACAGTACTAATATACATCTGGGTCTAAAATAATAATGTACATTTGAAAATAAATAATCCTGTGGAGAAAAATAGCATAACATGCAATACTAGTTTTGGGTATGAATTTTATGCTGTTAAGAGATCTCATAGTAGGAACAGTATGATTGGTCAAGGTGATAGAATAAAGGAGTTTAGCATAAAAGAGATCACAGAAATATTAGTATGGGGTAAGAAAAAGTACTGGTGAATGAAGCGTGGAATATGATCAGTTACAAAAGTGTAGATCCATGTTACAACAGAATAGTGTGACACATGTGTTATAGGTAAGGTTTTGTAACATTCTAAATTTTAAGAAAATGTCTGTAACTAAGTAATGTCTGTAAACTCGTAACACCGTGTGTTATCAATTGTTTTGTAGTTTTTATTTTACAACATTATACTATCTAAAGAAAATCCTCCGTGGGCTGGTCTTGATTTTCCTCTGGCATCAGTATTCTAAGGCTGGAAAAAATAACTTTCTCAGTGAGGCTTTTGACATCTTAGTCTGGAAGCAAGTCATTTGAACTGTCAAAAACTGAAAATAGAGTACATGGGGAGAGTTAGTACATTGTTAAACATAAGTGCACATTCGCGGTGACCGTACATGGGATGGCATGTACATTGAAGACTTGAGGGGCGTGTCTCAGCAAAGCTTCAGTAATAAGTCCTTTAGTTGTGCCGCCATCTCTAACTTTGCAATGTCTCGACTGGTTAGGCGAGCATCATACTGAGTAAATGTGGGTGACACTGCATTTGCTGATTGTTGGGGCGCTGAGGACATTGGCGAATGCGGTGATGGCTTAACATCTTTTGATTGCGGTGATGGTTTCCCTGTGGTTGGGGTTTGCATGGCGGGAACATCTGTTAGTTTTGAGGCAGGGGCATGTTTCGCCTTGATTTTTCTTCTGACCTGGTTGTGCTGAACGTTAGCACCGTTTACAATGGGCACAGTAATTTGCACACTGTTGTTTTTGACTAGTTGAGATGAGGCTAACACTTCTCGGCTTGGTTTGGGAACATGATAGCGTTTCGCCTTGACTATTCGTCGGATCTCATTTTGTGGCAATTTCATGCATTTAATGACAGGAGATGATGCGTCTGATGAAGAAAAACAGGTACGTTTGCCAGCTGCTTGAATCTCCGGGGATGACGTACTAGCGAATGATGTATCAGTTGTGCAACTAGGACCAGGCGAATCTATACCAGAGTCTCTTTCATACTTGTTGATTATCATCTCACCGCACGTTTGAACAGGGCGAATATTGGATATTTCGTCGGTGTGAAAAAGTTGTTCTGGTATTTCTTGAGTGTCTGTGTTGTTAAGGGAGATGTAACTTGTGGGTCTATAGCGATATTCTGGCTTTCTAATAGGCCTGATGGATACATCTGTGAAATTTTTCTCGTATGGGGTGTTGGTGGTTTGTTTACAAATTTCTTCATCTGGAACCAGAGTGTTAGTGGGTGCTGCTGGAAACTGATTCTCGTGTGGGGTAGTGGTCATCTTGTGTTCATACCGTGTAAGTGCAATTTCTATCAATTCTCGAAATTCTTCTCGGCGTGTAGATAAATCAACAGCAAACTTGTTCTCCAGCAATTCATACACCAATTTGACCGTGAGAACGCTGAAATCACCCTTCCTCAAGATGTCATTTATTTCTTCCTGCAGCCTCTCTGTGCTCAGTGCAGTAACTGGGATAGCATTGAAGGATTTCTGTTGGGCGAACTGTTTCACTGGTGCTACGGGATCGCAAACTTGACCTGGTGTGTCAGTGTCTGTCTGTGTTGCTGAAACTGCAGCTCTATTCTCTGTTTGTGTCGCGACAGAGGTCGTCTTTGGTTCATTCATAAATTCTTCTTGTTTGTGCACGATTCGGGTTAGTCTATTATGAGGGGGGTATGTAGCGTCGTGTTTACTTTCACCGAACTGACCTGTCTTCGCCATGGATGTAGTGGTTTTATAACAGCACGAAAACCTTCATCTGTGGTGACAATGCATGCCCTGTCAGATGCATGGAGATTCTTTATTTCGTAGGTCCTATGACTTTTGACATTGGTGAATAGGCTTCGGACTGCAATGCGGCAATATCTTCTATTTAAACTCGTCCAGTGATTCTTAGCAGGTCTGTTAAAATGATACAGCGTACTATCTGTGTCCTCGGTATGATGTGTTGGTAGACATGGGTATCGTAGGTTTCTTAAATTTTCGACAGAGTAATTTTCCGCATCCGCGTGTGTTGTTACTGCATTCCTCCTGATAGAGGTGTGATTACAATACTTCAGACTTACAGGAATTTACCAGGTTCGGGGAAAATCCTCTAAGATGTTTTAATTTTAGAGCAGATGGTTATTGTTTGTGTTGCCCCTGCAGCGATTAGCTTTGGTATGATACTTTAGTAATTTGTATGATGGCCACTTGCAAAACATATGATTCTTCAACAGCCTTTGTGTTCAATGAAACAACTGTTTTATTTAACTTTCAACAAGAACTGAGTTAAGTCAAATGGTAACTACATCAAATTCTCACAATAGCATGTCGACATTTATAAACCAGCATGAAGGTTCAATATATTATTTCTAGGATGCAACATTCCTTTTTCCCAACATCAGGATCTTCCTTTGTAAGCATATCTGTCAATTATATGCCTAGCTTGTTTTTCATTGTTGCACATCTTGGAACATAGCCCTACTTGGGTTATGACCGTCAGCTCTAACTGTTTGAGCATTGTTAATGGATAGTACTTACAGACTTTAGAATTTCACAAACACTTCCAAGAATTAATTAAATATACACAACTGTGTCTGAAGTTGATGTCCTCAACTGAAATCTACACTGATTAGACAAAGCATGTCCTTGCTTTCCCGCTTTCAGTTCAATACTGCCTAAAAACATGGCTTCGTCTCTTCTGGGAAAAAAAAGTGAGCCTAACCATTGGTTGGAAAACACGTGACCAACGCAACTATACACGCTAAACTTGGCCTAAAATAATGCGTGGCGTTTCCAAGCTAAAACTGGCCTAATTGAACATCTGCGTTAAGATTTTCTTTTATCTTCTGTTTCTATAAAAATTTATTTTATGTTAATATAGTCTATATCTGAAAACTCACGGTATACGCGGTTACATTTATGTCAAGGATGAATTTGAAAATTTGGGTACCGTTTTGTTCGGCTATTCGTTAGCAAATAATAATCTGAAGGCGTAGGTGATACCAACCGTTCTAGAAGAAAATTCTTTTGTACTTTCTTATCTTTTCCTTTATGCCCTATATTGTTATATACTAATTTAGATATTGTATTTAGAAGTCACTACAGTCATAATAAGGCGCTGCCCCCCCCCCCCCTCCCGCCCCCCCCCAAATGTTTTTTTGTAACGCAACATTCGATATATTCCTTATACCCTCTTCCCCCTGTAGAAGGTGCCCATCTCTGTCTATAATTGATTCAAATGTTTTTTGTAACGCACATTCGATATATTCCTTATACTCTCTGCTTTTGCGACAATTTCTGTAGAAGGTGTCATAGCATTAGTATAAACTCTGTCCCGTAAACATTTAACGAGTGCACGCACTTAATTATCTGTTTAATTTGTGCCTCTGTTTTCTACTGTATTATCTATGCACACATTTATCCAACATATTTATAACTGTTATTCAACGATGCACATTGTTTGGCACATAGTTCCTGTCTGCATGATATGTAGGATCCATTATCTTTCTTTGTGATAAATATTATCTCTTTGAATCCTCCTCTGTTTACGTCCTAGAGTTAAGTACATGCAAGTTCAAACACATTAGACCTGACAAAAACGACTGTTATGTGTAGTAACAGCGATAGTCACGCTAATTGGTTGTTGCAACAAACAGTTGTTATTTGGATATATTAATTGCATGGTATAAAAAAGTGACCGCTGAAGACATTTTGGTACATAACCTTTGCATTACTATACGATGTATTACCACGCAACATTAAAATAGAATTTACGAAATCTAGCATAGTATTTGATTACTAATATGGTGTCTTTTTAAGCGTTCAATCTGTACTAGATATTTTAATAGTCCTGCAATCTTCTTGAGGTTTAATAAATTTGGCATATATTTATCATTTTTGGACAAAAATACATTTTTCTGTAACATATATTGTGTCCCTTTATCATTCTGCAGGAGTTGTGGACAAATAATCAAGTTATTTCCCCCTATAATTTTTGAGGATCTTTCAGGAAACAAAGGAACAGAAGTGTTACTACAAAAAGTGTTATGCATGCCGTATGAGGAGGCTGGAAGCAACAAACATGCACATTGCTATAAACGTCACAATTTATTTCATTTGTAAAACTAGCTGCATTTTTAGTTTTTGCCACTCCAGACCAATATCACGTGCTACCTCCCCCAGGGCCGGACTTAGGCCCATTTAACTGACTGAGTCCCCAAATCGGGTCCCGCGCCTGTAGGGGGCCTCACACTGTGCTTGATACATGCAATAAAAAAAAAATTATATGACATGAAAAAACGTTTTATGTAGCCTAAATATACATGTTTTGTTTTAAAGTTTAAAAAAAAAATAATAAATTGTCTGACAGGTAAGTAAACTTTAACTTGTATACAGAAATATGCGTAACTTAGCTGTCGTGGTTACCAAGAAATACCGAGGATGGTCGCATCAGTGAATAAGAAAAATACAGAACAAAGCCAGTTCCGTACCTGTTCAATTCGGAACGCAATTGATTTCCACCCTAACTGTAGTACTTCACTTTAGGTAGATTACGAACTTAACGACGTGTAGACTTTTGCAGTTTCAGTTTATTCATATCATATAGCTTTAAATTTTTAAAAATGTCAGGAAAGAAAATTGTTAAAACTGATAAATTATAACTGCTACCCTTACAAGTAAGGTTTGGTTTGGTTTGGTTTGGTGTGGTTTTAAGGACCATCTTCATTGGACACGGTCAACTTCATCAATGTTCCGATCTCTTCCCTTAGATCTCACAATGGAATTTTTCTACTGACTCAAGTTGCCACTGGGATGGATCACAAACATCAAATTTAATGAACTTTTCTACTGACTCAAGTTGCCACTGGGATGGATCACAAACATCAAATTTAATGAACTTTTCCACTGACTCAAGTTGCCACTGGGATGGATCACAAACATCAAATTTAATGAACTTTTCCACTGACTCAAGTTGCCACTGGGATGGATCACAAACATCAAATTTGATCTTGTGACATCTGCGCATCAAGGGTCACAAGCCATTGACCTCCAATGTTTTCCTTCTCCAGGGTAGATGCTACTCTCTGTTAGGCTGTCTTGTATCCATCTGTAGATTTAAACCTACCAAAGTAAAAGCATTCCAGTTAGGTCCCATCCGTTGATGCTCGCTCCAAGTCAAATTTATTTTTTGTAAGTCTGTCTTCAATTTCTTTTCTACTATATTGTTTTATGCATGTTTGGGGTTCACTCTTTTTTCTCTTACCATGGGTGCTCCAGAAGAGGACTTGTCTTTTAAAGCTTTTTACTAGTTTCCTTAATGTGTTTATTGTTTAACTCTAATGCCTTTTCCTCACCTGCTGCTACACTTTATATTCGGCTAGTTCTTTCCATCAGCTTCACACTGGTGACCTTGCCATGCCATTTTAACCCTCCCTCGTCTGAAAAAGCCCCCATATATAATATTATCAAAATTTCTTGGTTATTGTTTCGGTTTTTCTCTGTGTTACAGAACAATACAATAGGATATCGATGGTAAAGAGTTAAAGATTCCGTTTGTATGCTGGACTTGATTTTTTTCTTCAAATTTCTATATATTTCCAAATGCAATGAAAACTCCAATGTTTGTCGTATTCTTAGTTTGAAACACTCAATGTGCCTCCATCTTTGCCTCTGTTGCTACCAAGGCATGTGTATGAGTCTACATCTTGCAGGCATGTATCGCGAAGTGCCATCTAATCATCAATTGTCTCATTTATTCTCACAATCGTCGTCTTTTTTCTGTGGATTTTTAAACCTAATTACCGTGACCACTCAACCAAGTACTTAGATTTTGCACTGCATTTAGATATGTTTATGAGATAACAGAGTCACGCCATCGGAATAATCTAGAACTCCAGTATCTGTTTTGTAAGAGTCCACTGAATATTCTTTCTGTTGGTTGAAGCTGCTGTTTTAATAATTAATTATATTGCTGCAGGAAGAAAAATGGCGAAAAGTCGCATTCTGGTCTCACTGCAGTTGTTGTATCAAAAAATTAAAACGGATCTCACCTTTTGAGCAAAGCCTTCAACGGCATACAATTAATTTGAGGACAAAGGTCAACAGCGAGAAAGAGAAGTAACTTACTTACTTACTTAGTCGTTCCCCTTCTACCGTGAGGTGTAGAGGTTTGGAAGAGAGAGCGCCAGACTATCCTATCGGCTGTCTTCCTCCTGGCCTGGTTCCATTCTAGTCCTCGGTCCTTCAAAGATTGTCTAATGTTGTCCTCCCAGCGGACTCTGGGTCGTTCTCGGGGTCTGGATCCTTGGCTCTTTGTTTCCCATGCCTGTTGTGGTATCCGATCCTCTCCCATTCTGCAGACATGGCCAAACCATCCCAATTGGGACTGTTCTACTTGGATCTGCAGGGGGTGGGATTTTAGGCCTTGACGTATCGTCTGGTTGCGTACCACGTCTCTTCTTGTTACTTCAACTACCTTCCTCAGACACCTCATCTCCGAGGCTTGGACCCGGCACCTATGGGCTGCAGCCACTGCCCACGACTCGCATCCACACGTCAAGACCGGGACATAGGTGGAGCGGCACACAGTCACCCTCGCCCTCCCACCAACTTCTCTCCCGTTGAGGAATCCCCCACCCATGGCCCGAAAAAGTCTCCCAGCTGCTGCTTTTCGAGTGGCCAACTCTTCTTTGATGCCTCCCTTTCGGTCTATAATAGCTCCGAGGTATTTAAAGTGGTCGACCTGCTCCAGGACCTATTCTCCCAGCTTAATCTGATGTCTTCCCTCTTCTCATGATATCACCATGGATTTTGTTTTAGAGCTGCTTATGACCATCCCTCTCTTCTCCAGCTCTTCCTTCCAGACTTGCAGGTTGGATTGGAGATGTGCCTCTGATTTGAAAGAGAGATAACAAAGTTTATAAATCCGGAGAACCTCCATGCGGTTTTGATAAATGCAAGGAACCTCTCATAAGACTAGAAACTAGTTCTGCATTCCACGCTTAACCACACATCATTGTCATCACTTTTCTGTCAATGGAGCACGGAGCCACTACTGCAGCTGGTAATCTTAAAGGAATCCCCCACCAAGGTACTGCTCTTGCTGCAGTGTTTTCTGAAGCAATGCGTTTTACATAAGGGCGTTTCCAACCCCATGCGCAAAGTCGTTAGATGGTTTGCTTCTCGATGCTATGCCTCTCGTCTACCCAGCTGTCAAAAAGGGTACAAAACTCTGCTCGTGAGATAGTGAAGGCAAAGGCAGCGATGAAAGTACTGCCCCCTCCCCCATCTCATATACCTGAGACGTAGTATAGGTGAAGTGTCTAAAACTTTACTCCCTTATGGCTGCACCTGTTATGTGACTACCGTGACCTTTACCTGTTTACCTGGTACGTTGAAAGAATGAAAAGCGTGCCAATAATAAGGTCAGAAGTATTAATACGAGATACTTTGTGAATAAGACACGAATGAAGAATGGAAGGCAAGATAACTGTCTTTTATTTGTTATAGCTCTTCCTTCAACCAATATACGAAAGATTTTGTTTTGTTTAAATAGGAGTGTTGCCTCGTTTTGGCAAGGAGCGTCCTGTTTAATCTAGACACAAGGTCCGTCGGTTATATTCGGCCGAATATCAAAATATGAAAGACCTAGGGATCTGGTGTATATGATATAGGAAAGAAGTTTTTGTTTTATACAAATGTCGGTGTTTATTTCTGTTTTCTTCTTTTAAATAAAACTTTGGCAAAAAGAGGAATCCACACCTTTGTCTTGTACAGATTAAGCGTGCATTATTTTGTGCTATGTTTATTTATTTGTATGTTATTTTCGTCATATTTGGCGAAATATACGTCGCTGTTTGCAAACTTCCGAAATCTGGAGGGTATTTGAACATTTAGAGATAGTTTAAAACAAACACCATGTCATGAAATACATTCGTTCTTTCTCCTGGTCTTTCTCTCCTCTCCGGCAGTATTATTTATCACTCCTCTTACGTCCTACCTTCTCCTAATATTTGCTGCTTACGCTTCCATAATTCAATGTTTTCTTGTCAAATTTTGCCCAATTTTTAAAATTCTTACTAATTACATTGACCGTTTGAACTGTTTTCACAGAACATTGACTTTGTTTGTGCAAAGCAAAGTTGCCACTTTGACATTTGTCTTATTGCCAGCTCCAGACTGAATAATAGTCTACACTGCGCTACATACCTATTGTTAATTCAGACTTGTGGTCTGGGAAGATACACAAACATATTGTTCGCCGTTGTCTAACATTGATGGGCAGGCGTTATTTGGAGATAAGCCTGCAGTTAGCAAATATCCAGTGCCCAAATGACGGTCGATGGCAATCTTGGAGAAGGTTATCAGTAATAGATCTATGAAGTAGTAAGTTTTAAACATGATAAATACCCATGGAAGTAACAATACCTTATATGGTAATGGAGTTTGAAGACATATTGTCTGTGTCACGTAAAATGTTATACATGAGAGATGCGGGTGGGAGATGAACCCCTACCAAAATCAGATAGTTATGTACTATTGGTTTGTGTTAAGGGCGTTTTTTCTGTTGTTCCCCATAACATAGGGTTCGGGTTCAATTTCTTTTAGTGTCTCGGGCTTCCTCAATTAATTTCAATAAAACTATACTGGAACTGTTCCTAGTTAGATATACTTCTCAGACGTCTTTTCTTTTGACGACTTTCATTAATTTAATAACAATGCACTTGAACATTTATATATTCCACTCCATAATGTCACTAATATCAAACTCTTTATGAAACTGCGTCTTCCATATATTTACAAACGTATAATACTATTTTCTTAGCTTGAGATACGACAGCCATAAATTTCAATCTGTCGCGGAATTGGACCGTTCAATTTTTCATTCATTTCTTTCTCTCTCTCTCTCTCTCTCTCTCTCTCTCTCTCTCTCTCTCTCTCTCTCTCTCTCTCTCTCTCTCTCTCTCTCTCTCTCTCTCTCTCTCTCTCTCTCTCTCTCTCTCTCTCTCTCTCTCTCTCTCTCTCTCTCTCTCTCTCTCTCTCTCTCTCTCTCTCTCTCTCTCTCTCTCTCTCTCTCTCTCTCTATTATTTCTCATTTTTGCTGCACAGAACTCCGTAATATAGTCATTGTTTCCATTTGTCACACTTCACTTCTTATGTCCAGACAAGCGTATTGCCTATCCCGAAAAATTAATGGAAGCACTAAACGTGATAATACCACATTGACTCCAGGTAATGAGAGCATGAAGTGTTTGCTCAAGATTGCGCAATCACTTCCGATCCGACAGTAGAATTTACTTGAAATACGGGTTTAATTGTATAAACTACAATTTGTCTAGACAGGCAGTCGGATTTGCGACAAGCCATTTGATACAAATGAGCGGAAATGTCTGATAAGCCAGACATCCAAACTTCCGAAATTACCTGAGATAATATTATGGGTAATCTCAATCTTGAGAGATATTCGTAGAAGTGATTCTGCAAATGTGATAATGGAAATATACGAAAATAACAATTCCATATAGGTGTTACGTTGGGGTTTGTGTGCGTAAGAGAGATTGTTATAACTGTGCTGACACGACATTGAATGAAGTGGTTGTCAAGGCAGTGCGTGAACTTTAATAAAGTTGAGAACGACCTTCGTGGCTGGGTCCACGAAACATGGCATGTTTAATGTTGACAGTACGACAGTTCTTCATTGAAATACATGCATGGGTAAAACATCATAAAGGCATAGAACATCTCAGTCAGTCAGTCCACCTGTACACATCTCGCCGCTGTACTAGGAATGCCTTAGAACAGGTTATCATTCAAGTAATGTGGACTAGAAAGTGACGATGCTTGAAATTTCATAGTAAACCTACTTCTACAATATCCACGGAACTTCTTCACAAGTCCGGAGTCATCATAAACAAAGTGGCGGCCTCCAACATACAAGCCACTTGACAAAAATACTTGAATTCTCCACCGAATAAAGGGAGCTCATAAAACACGTCTGGCTAGGACGGAAGATTCTAACAGAAGGCCTCGACTAACGATCTGCATAAATTAGCGCAGCACCTAACACGTCATCATCACCTAGTGACGTAATATCTATATCGCGTTCAATTACACTTCATATAAGTGTATAAATACATCATGTTGGCCCCAGATAGACTTGTTATCGCGTATATTAAACTGCTAACAAAACTAAGTGTGGTCAACATGTAAAATACATTATAATCTTCTTTAACAATAGGAAGGTAACGTTTGAATTCACTACTTCGGTGTCACGCAGAAAAACATTCCATAAGGAATATTCTGTCATAACCAGCACTTTTTGAATGCCATTGGCTAGCATTTGAGAGGCTGATATACATTCCTTCTCAGTGGAAGGCTGCCGGAAATGCCACGAAGTAACCAACGTGGGAGCGTGGACTGGAAGCTGCGAATATAACTTAGCACATTTCGGACAGACCAGACTGCATTCCCGAATCGTCAAGTAGACAACTCAGACTGAAGCCAAGAAACAATACTAGGCTGGCAACTTCAGCATGTGAAAAGGATGCATTCAGGAACCACCACAGCAAGCGCTGGTGATTGCTTCATGCTAGTTCTCACGGAAGAACCAAAAGCTGAGGTAACCCCAGACTCCGAATGAAGCAGGGAGCGAGTGATGATTATATTAACCTGTGCATAGTTGTATATTATCATTTTGTAAATGTATGTAAACTTAATATGTTCCTTCAGGCACATGCCATTGTTGCTGTCCAGTCACAAATTGTTCATTAAATAAACTGACATACTGGTGATTTTTCATCACATGCCCTGAGTGATACGATATACGCTTAGGGAAAGTAAACAAATCTGAGAAAAACACGGCTGACGGACAGCGGGAAAGGCGCCTGATTAACCTCAGGAAAACAAAGACTTAGCAGCGGAATTTGTTCTTTTATTCCCTCTAAAGTTTGTGGTACAAGCACGAGGCGATCCGACTATTTGTGGTACGGCCCGGAGAGACATTTTGCTGTATTACCATTCTGTGGCTCAAAGCTTGTAATTGACACTTGAAACCTACATTCCACGGGTTGTGAAATTTCTTGCCGTGACCAGGAGCGGTTACTTCCTGACTGATCTGGAAACGTGCCCTCACCACACAGACGAATCTACGGAAGCTGCTGCATCGGCACTTTAGCATTTTGGCAAGTCCCATTTTTAGCCGGCCAAACAAAGGTCTTTCTTTTCTAAAATTAAGCTTACAAAGTCCGATATATTCCATGATTAGACTTATTTTTAATTAATCACCAGTTGTTATTTATTTACAAGTGTTAACGTAATTGATCATTAAATTTGTATGTGTGGTTTTTTTTACAAATTCATAGTTGAATTAATTATTACAAAGAGAAGTGCACACGTGTGAATAAGTATTTTAATATATATATATATAGTTATATCTACATCTAAAGAGTCAATACGAGCAATACTAATAATAATAAGAAGAAGAAGCAGAGGCATTTTACTGTTAATTCAGTTGGGAGCTTGAACGAGCTAATATTATATCTCTCCACAAAAGATAAAAAGTTAAGGTGCTCTGAACCATTCAGTATTATTCTCGATTTCTTAAATATCTTGTGGACACTACCTCAAGGTAGATGCATCATCATCCTTCTATCTACAACTCTGCCAAGAGCAATCTTGTGCGAAAGTAGACACCTTTGAAGACCAACATTAGCTACTCTAGATTTTGGCCTCTGTTGGACCACTACTGCAGAGAGAAGGGGAGGCAACCCATGACACAATCCATGTTTCTTATATGCTCTCCTGAGTGAGTAGATAATTCATAGACATTCTTCCTTCATATATTTAGGTCGTAGAATACTCGATACGACTACTTTATTCATATACGTATATATTTCCAGGCAATTATAGGCACACCATTCAGTGCTCTACGGCACACATTTTTTACGTCTGCTAATGTTCATCGATTCACTTATACGAACGTGAGTAATTAATACCTATACGAGGGTTACAAACCTTTATAATACCGAGCAGTGCATTTAGCATGTCACTGGTTGCCTCCCCTTAGCTCTGCAGTAGTGATCCAACAGTGGCCAAAACTCAGGAGTGACTGAGACGATATCTTCAAAGGTGTCTACCTTTGCACAAGATTACTCAGCTTTATGAGATGGAGTGAACAGTCTCCATCCTCGTTCTCTTCGCCTTGCCTAACTTAAAAGCACAGTTAGGCATTTAGTTTTACAGCTGAGTAGACTGAGCCTTTACACGGCCTGATTTCGATTCCAGCCCTGTAACTCGAGAAGCTAGCCACTCGGCCATAAAAAAGAAAGTACATATTTGAAAAAAAGACATTGCATAGTATAAGAAAAGTTAACTTCTTTATAACATGAATTTTACATTGTAACTATCACCCCTTTGCTTTTCTTGGAATATTTGTACTGCCTAAATAACTATATGCCTCAGTTTCTCAGCTCTCTTCCTCTCTTTCTTTCTCCATCCCACCCCAAACTCTCTAACTCTTAGAAGGCGACATACCTAGCCATGACCTTTGATCGCCGCTTGACTTGGAAAACCCAGATTGAGAAAAACAGGACAAGCGCAAGACATGGAATGGCAATCATGAAAAAACTTGCTGGCACGGGTTGGGGAGCAGACGAGAGAGTACTAAAGAAGCTATATACTGGGCGAATGAGACCAGTCTTAGAATAAGGCATTGCAGCATGGTCAACGGCAGCTAAGTCGAACTTTGACAAAATAAACAGAATTCAAAACCAAGCATTGAGAATCATAACAGGGGGCATGAAGTCAACACCCATAAAAGAGTTGGAAAAGATTACTCACCTCCAGCCTTTGGAGGATAGAAGAGATAGCAGAGCCCAGCAACAAGCCGAGAAATTCAGGAGGCTGATAGACCACCCAATGCACTAGAGAATAAATGGACTTGGAAGGGGAAGACTGAAGCGAAGCAACTTTGTAGAGACAGTCCAAACAAAGATGAGAGCAGACCCCATAAAAGCAGTATCAACAGCTACGCCCATATGTACTGCACACAAGCTACCAATTTGGAAACAATAGTGCTTCCCTGAAATGATAGAAAACGTTCCTGGTATTGAGAGAAAGAACAGCCAAAATGAAACAGAAAGGAGAGTCCTAACCACAAAATATATAGAGAAACATTACCCCAGCAACACCTGGATCCATGCATACACAGATGGATCAGCAACTAATGCAACAGAAGATGGGGGTAGAGGAGTCTTCCTGAGCTTAAGCAATGGCACACAAAAAAAGATAGCAGTCGCTACAGAGAAATTTTCAAGTAACTTCAGAGCAGAGGCAGAGGCCTTAAAAACTGCATCAGAAATTCTAATGACAGAAGAAAGCTCAGAGAGACCAGTAGCTATCTTCTCAGATGCGCTGTCAGTGATTACAATGCAGAAAAGTCAAAGTAATGCTGAACTGGATGACCTAAGAGTAACACTTCACATTATATGTCAGCAGTACAAAAGAGTCGTGATACAGTGGATCCCTTCTCACTGCAACATCCCTGGAAATGAAGAGGCTGACAAAGGAAGGGGGAAAACTTCCACAACTTGACACAAATATAACCTATGAGGAGTCCAAGAGTTTTATCAAGCGCAGATACAGGCACAAGTGGGAAGAAGAGCATCCAGGCCACACAAAAAATGATCCGTATTACCAGCTCAGCAGAAGTGAACAAGTGGTAATCTTCAGACTCCGCACAGGTCATAACAGATTGAGATACCATCTATTCAACACATTATAGATAGGAACTACTGATGAGTGTAACTGTGGCACCGATAAAATGACTGCCGAACATCTGCTTCAAAGGTGCCCAACATATGAGGAACAGAGAAAACGCATATGGCCATCACCAGTACCATTCCTGGAGAAAATCTACGGAGATATCAACAGCCTCAGGCTGACCACTGCTTTCTTTGAACTTATTCAAGGTGGCATCTGAGGGTGAACGAAGAAGAAGAAGGCGACATACTGGCAAGCGCGCACACAAATAAGAAACAGACAACAGAAGATGAAAACACTAGAAAATAAACATATGTAGGCTTTTATTGATTTTCATACGATCGATTTTTGTTTGTTTCTTTCTTTCCCACTGATTCGGCTAATAAGGTATCTAGCGATGGACATGCACACGGGAGAACACACAAGCATGTATACATTAGAACAGTCTGGTAGTTAGTTATTAGTGGTTATGGGAACAGTTAAAACAGTATTTTTCTTTTTCTTTGTTCACTCGAAAACAGAAGTAAATCATTGTACATTATTCCTTTATTTATCTCCTTAACTATCGATCTCTGTCTCTTTATGTGCCTCACTTTCTTTAACGTTCTGCTTTTCATCTTCCGTCTCTTCATCTGTAGCACCCTTTTCTTCACTGCATTTTTCTCCGTACTGTATGGAGGCTCTGATGATCTAGTTGTTCATTACAATATACTTATTTTTATTTTGTGATCAGGTACTGTTAATGTATGCTATTATACTGCTTTGTAATGTATCATTGCCCTTAAATTAATACTTTAAGTACGCTAAAAAATGTTTGAGTAACAGTAACAACAAATTAGCAAGAGGAAGGAAGAATGCAAGAGGGAACAGTGTGCCTCATTTTCAACCCTTGGAAAATTAATTTCTTTCGTATATGTCTGTCTAACTATCTACCTAGTCTGTCTAACTATCTACCTAGTCTGTCTAACTATCTACCTAGTCTGTCTAACTATCTACCTAGTCTGTCTAACTATCTACCTAGTCTGTCTAACTATCTACCTAGTCTGTCTAACTATCTACCTAGCCTGATTCTCCTCTTGAGTTAGGGAAGGCAAAGACAGAAGGAGAGGAACTGGTTACGCCACCACATGTTGATGGATCTAGCATTGTGAAGGCTTTGTAGTGGTTTTGATGGTATTGTATGATGGTGATAGTACTACGTGTGATGCATGAGGTCAGCTGTGAAGGCTCCTGAGATAATATGTAACTGTGAATTGTCAGAAGGCCCTTCTCGCTACCACTACGACCTCACACTTATCTTTTTTTTTCTAATGAATGTGGCTACGTTAAATGTCTAGGGTAATGATATGTAATGTGGTGTGATAGTTTATAGACACACACACAGATATTTAATAAGTCTAATAATATTAACAAATGTTATAATACACTGAACTAACTCAAGTGTGTAAAATTTTGATAGAAATTTTCTTACATTTATTTTGTTCTGGATCAAGTTTTATTTAGACCAGAACTTATAAAAGATTTAGAAATTGGGAAAGAAGTGCATGAAATTATTACATAATAAATGCAAGAGTGTACATATGTATGTTACTAGACTATTTAGTTTTATTAATGTTTATAGCAGTCATCTAATTGGGAGGATAGTTAATGGTTGTGCTGTTGGGGTGGCCTCATCACTCCAGTCTATATTGACTACACAGTGTCCAGTACATTGCAGGAATTTTATGGGATTGTTAGTAACTAAATGGAGTTGGTGAATTTCCAGCAGACCAGAGGCTCACTCAACTTCGAATAGGTAGCTCTGGTGCTGAGATCTGGTGGCCCCACCTCTCCGTGCTTGGGGCAATAATAGTGGTCTGGTGGCCCCACCTCTCCGTGCTTGGGGCAATAATAGGCTGCTCTGACACAACGTTACTGCACGGATCCACTCTGGTAAAATCACCAACTTAGTTGACACCGCCTTGGTGCCAACTGAACACAGCTCTGCAATCAAAGTATTGGTTATGTGTCAAAATTCCATTCTCCAACCATGTCTGGACACAACACTACACAACAACAACACCATATAGACAGGTCAGATCTCTCTGACCAAACAGCACATGTTACCCTGGTGGTTTCACATCGGATAAGTCCTCCCAGACTACAGATTCTGAAATAGGTTCATTAGTTTCCTGCCCTAAAATAGGATAGGTAATATGTTTCATTGTTCTCAACACTTGATCTGTCCTTCCTAATCCTTGCTGGAGTTTATGTATTTGTTTGTCCCTAGACCCTGAACTAGGGCGGGGGGTCTAGAGCAAATCCTTACTTGTTTGTAAGGCTAGATTTCGATATGGCAGTATCAAATCACTCGAAACATTAAACAATATTCAAAATCTACAAAGAAATAATTTCAATCTTACCAGATTATGAATAAAGAACACAGAAATGCTAGCAAAACTCAGCTGAGCTGCTGGCTATAGTATGGCGTCCCTGAACTTATTTCAATTTATTTCATTTGGAAATCACCACACTTGAAATTTACTGTGTCTATCACTGGACAACTTATTCTGAATGACCCCAAATGCGCGTCTGAGCGCCGATAATATGATTGTCTGTGGCCAATCACTGCCTTGGTTTTTTTAAATTCAAATTTCCTACACTAAAGTCATTTCAGTCATGCTTCAGTCAAGTATGGATTTTTATCTGTTAGTCTGTCCGTCTCTACTTGCGTTTTCACAAAAAACGTACTTGGTTTTTGAACCAACCTATTCATCCCCTCTACAATTTTGCCTGAAAAGTTATTTTTAGCCACAGCTTCCACCAATTCCCCTTCTCTTTCATTCTAACAAGATTTGGACACTTGAGTCTTCAAGGTCGCGATTTTTGTGCAAATAGTGACATGTTTGATTCAATGCAGTCTTTCGCTGATGTGAACAACAGTCTTTTGTCATTGTCTTCATTATTATCTATCCGTCTGTATAATTAAAAGCATATTATTTCACTGCTCAGAATGGGCCATCCGGCCAGCTAATTTTTATATTCCTAACATTAATATTAAGAAAAAGTTACTTTTTAAATTTTGTAATATTTCAAGCATCTGCGTTTAGCCGCTGAATTCAAATCAAAGGCTTGGTATCGCATAAGCGTCCCTTTCCGTACCTCGTGTCAATTTGGGGACGTGAATTTTCCTTTCCCCCCCCCCCCCCCCCCCCCAATTGCGTCTCCTTAGCCTTGCTAGTCTCACGCAATTTTTCAGTCATATTTTTTTTTCCTTTTGATCCGCCGTTCTCATCCCGTTCAAATGGTAACCGTTTTGACTTCCCGTCTAGCAAGTCAATTTTTATGGAGGGTGATGACCCGCGGTCAGGGCGATCATGTACTATCAGCAGCCTACGCATTATGTTTTTATCCTTACATGTTATCTTTGGAGGTATTTTAACGTTGTATCTCTGTTAATTTTTACGACACATCTCCCCACTTGAAAACATGCCTACGGCAAGTTCCAAAACCAGCGATACACATAGGTAAAATTACTCCTCACGTCTGCCACTACTCTAATTTTGATCACAGGGGTGCCGACTGAGGAAATCTGCACCGACATTCAATTTGCCTGGGATATATTGGATACTAAACTGATAAGGTTGAAGCAATAAAGACCACCTCAGCAATCTTGCGTTTTCATGCTTAGCCTGAGATAAGAATACGAGAGGCTGATGGTCCGTCTCGACCACAAAAGTCCTACCATACAGATAGATTTGAAACTTCTTTATTGCCCAGATTAACGCTAAACATTCTTTTTCGCTTGTGGAGTATCCTTGTTCCGCCTTATTCAATTTGCGGCTTGCATAAGCGACTGGTTTCAGTTCCCCATCAGGTGAAGATGATCTTTGCAACAAAGCCGCCCCGAGTCCTACATTACTGGCATCGGTTCTCAAGACAAAGTCCTGTGTCAAATCAGGTAGTTTGAGAATAGGCTTGCTAGTGAGTTTTTCCTTTAAATCCTGGAACGCTAATTCACTTTGTGCAGTCCAATTAATTTTATCTGGAAGTCCCTTGCGAGTCAGATCAGTCAGAGGCGCACAAATAGAGTTAAAATCTTTGATATATTTTTGATAAAATCCGCATAACGACACAAATGATCGCACGTCCTTTTTTGTTTGTGGTCTAGGTGCTCTCTGCAGTTTTTCCAAGTTCTTAGGATCAGGGGTCATGTTACCCTGATATACAGTGTGTCCCAAGAATTCCAACTCTTTGCATCCAATGCAACATTTTGTTGGCCTAGCAGTTAAGTTCGCCTCCCTAAGCCTATTAAATAACATTTCTAGAGCTTCAATGTGTTCTTCAAATGTCTCTGTGGCGACGAGAATATCATCCATGAAATTCGTGATACATGGGTTATTCAGGGGATCCAACAATTTGCGCATCATCCTTGAAAACACACTCGGAGCATTTTTTCAGTCCGAATGGTAGCATATTGAATTCATAATGTCCATCTGAAGTGCTAAAAGCCAAATAAGGTCTCACTTCAGGCTTCACTGGGATCTGGTAATAGCCTTTACTAAGATCCACCTTTGAAAAGTATTTTGCCTTGTTCAGTCTGGCAAATAACTGTTTTGTGTCTGGTAATGGATCCACTTGTCCTTCTGTGACAACATTCAGTTTCCTGTAATCTATGCACAGTCTGTGTTCCCCAGACGGTTTTCTCAACAAAACGACACTAGAACTAAAAGATGATTCACTGTGCGAAATAATCCCCTCCTTCAACAAATACTCTATTTCTTCCTTCAATGCCTTCTCCTTCGCGAACGGAATAGAATAGGCTCTCATACAGATTGGGTTTGAGTCTACCAGTTTCATGTCATACTGTAGCAAATTTGTATGGCCTGGTTTATCTGTTAATACATCTGTATGTTCCTCCAGAACCTGTTGAACTCTCTCCCTCTGATTTTTAGTCAGGTGCTTACTGACTTTTACCTGTGCTGCTGTTTCACAAGGATGTAATGGGTATTCATGTGAGGTGAGTGGTTCCTTTTGCATTTGAGTTGCGATAGCTAAGGTCAGTAAGGGGGTGCTTTCCTGGAGTGGTCTGTCCAGATACTTCTTTAACAGGTTTACATGATAAACTTTCTCCTTCCCCTTTTTGTCAATTTTATAGTTTGTTCTAGACACCTTCTCTAGAACCGTATATGGACCTTGCCATCCAATTTGTAATTTATTCTGGCTTCCGGGTAGTAGAAGCAGCACCTTCTCTCCCACTGCCAGTTCCCTGTCCTTTGCCTTCCTATTAAAATATGCTGCATGTTTCTTCCTGGCTTGTTTCAAATTATCATTTGCCAGTTTCCATCCAGCTTTCAAACGAGTGGTCAGTTCGTTCACGTATTGATAAGATGAGGTAACAGTCTCTTCCGCCTTCTCATCCGTCCAGGTCCTTAATAAAGCTTCTAAAGGACCTTTTATTGGCCTCCCAAATAGCAGAGTTGCGGGAGCCATCCCGGTTGAACTATGTGGTACCTCCCGGTACGCAAACAATGCGGCGGGCAGGAATTGATCCCACAGATCCGGTTTTTCGTGTGCCAGCTTTCTCAGGATAGAAATGAGAGTCCCGTTGAACCTCTCTACCTGGCCGTTCCCTTGCGGATGGTACGGACTACAATGAAAGTGTCTGGCTTGAAATAGCTTAAAAACTTCTTCCGTTAGTTTCCCTTTGAACTGAGAACCATTATCCGTCAAGATTTGATGCGGGAATCCTAATCGGGTAAATATTGTAAGTAGTGCCTCTGCTACATGTTTTGAATCAATTGATGGCAGGGCTACCGCCTCTCCCCACATAGAACAAGTGTCCACCAGAGTAAGGATGTAACTGTTCCTCCTCTTGGTCCGAGTGAGAGGTCCTACAATATCCACTGCAACCCTCTCAAAAGGTGTTCCCACTATGGGCATTTCCCCTAGAGTTGCAGGAGCAGTCCAGTGCTTTGGAGCTACCCTTTGACATTCTGGGCAGGATTTGACATATCTTTTTATATCCTCCGTTATCCCTGGCCAGAAGTAATGACAAGCTATACGCTGTCCTGTGGCGCTGATCCCCATGTGACCACTGAAGGGAATCGCATGCCCGAGTTCCATCACTTTATCTCTATATGAAGTGGGAAGAACCAGCTGGTTGTGACCATTTGTTCCAGTTCCGGCCTTCCTGTATAAGAGTTTGTGCTTCATGAAATATTCCCCCTTGCTCGGAGGTGTGTGGCATTTGGGCAATTTTTTAAAACATGGCTTGAGTGTCCTATCCTCAGCCTGCGCCTTCCTCATCTCCTCTGGATGAGCATTTATAGGTTCACCTTCTTCCTCCTTCTTCTGTGACCTGGTCTGCACTGTCGCCATGATCACAGGTCTCTCGGGATTCCCCAAGAAGACGTATCTACACCCCAATATCAGAGGGTAGATTGGTTCATCTATCACTGCTGCTCTGATTTCTCCTTCCACATAGCGAGTTTTCACCGTTATCCTTGCGATGGGAAGTGTCATGAGTGGTATGTCCTTAGTTGCCCCTTGTATTTCCACTGTTTCTGTGGTATACTGACTTGGGTCCACTAGGCTAGACTTCACAACTGAATCATAATCCAAACCTGTATCATAAAGGCACCTTATGGTGACCCCATTACAAATAACATCCTCACAAACTGGGGGGTGATAAGGTTCCTGTTGTCCATTAGGATTAACCTTTAATCTTTGCGTCCCCGACTTCATTGCAGCAATGTTTGAAGGTTTCCTTCTACAAAATTCGGTGTTATGGTTATCCTTCTTGCACCATTTACACCATCTTTTTCCTTGGTTCAACGGTTTTCTTTCATTGAACTTTTGGTCATTGAACTGTGAGTTTCTGTCTCGGTAGTCATTTCTTGGCCGTTCAAAATTTGTCCTACCTTTATTTCCCTGCTCTCTATTATCAAATTTATTAAATTGCTGTGGAGCTTTAAAATTATCTATGTGCTTCTTTTTAGCACCACTTACCTCTGCCTGGGCTGCCTGATACCTCTCAGCGACATTTAAAACCTCCCCCAACTTCTCTGCACCTTGTTCCATGAGAAATTTTCTCATGTCTGGAGCCATGGACTCTCTCAATTGCTCAATCATGATCATTTCTTTAAGATCTTGGGTCTTCCCCAGAGCAGTCCATTTCTCCAAATAGGTTTCTAGTCTGGCAGAGAATTGGTGGTATGTCTCCCCAGACAACAGTTTGGCATTTCTAAATTTCTTACGATAAAATTCCCCATTTTTTTCGTACCTCAATAACAAAGCCTGCTTTAACATGTCATAATTGTCTTGGTCTTCCCTGTTCATTTTAGCAAATACTTCATAAGAAGTACCTCTCAGTCCCTGTGATAGCTTTAAACTCCACCTCTCTCTCTCTAACCCATAGGTAGTAGCTAATAACTCAAAACGTCCTAGGTACCCCTCTATGTCATCGTCTTTTTCAACAAAATGGTCTAAATGAAACCCCATAGCTGAGTTTGAGGCTCCCAGACTGGGCGTAGCATCTGAGGCAAAAGGGCTGGCACCATTTTCAGGAGCCTGGCCTTGTAATTCCAGCTCCCTTAGTCGTAATTCGTGCTCCCTTTGCAACCTTCTATCTTCTGCCTCCCTTTCGGCAGTCAATCTTTTTTCTTCTGCCTCCCTTTCGGCCTTTTTATCTTCTGCTTCCCTTTGCTGTCGTTTGTCTTCTGCCTCAATCTGCAACCTCTTAGTAACCTCTTTCAGCCAGCCTCTTTTTCTACTTCCTATCTTCCCGTTCAATATATTTATCACATTCAGCCGTTACATATTGAATTAAAATCTGACCCTCCATTCCCATCTCCTTTGCGGTCAGCACAGCAGCTGATCGGAATTTTGCTAGCTCCGCCATACTTTTTAGACAATATAATAATATACAAGATAAATCTCTAACCACTAAATTACTTCTAATTACTATAGTCTAAATAATTCTAATTAATTAATTAACTAATTACTGGCTGTGAAGATTCACCAACTTTTATCTGCAGGGACACTTTTAATTTTAAAGGGAATTTTACAATTTTGTTCCCCTAATTTTATTTCTCCCACCAGGAGATCCTTATATTACTGTTGGGCTAATAATCCCGGGACAAAGAGACCCCAATATATGTAGTGGTTTTGATGGTATTGTATGATGGTGATAGTACTACGTGTGATGCATGAGGTCAGCTGTGAAGGCTCCTGAGATAATATGTAACTGTGAATTGTCAGAAGGCCCTTCTCGCTACCACTACGACCTCACACTTATCTTTTTTTTTTCTAATGAATGTGGCTACGTTAAATGTCTAGGGTAATGATATGTAATGTGGTGTGATAGTTTATAGACACACACACAGATATTTAAGAAGTCTAATAATATTAACAAATGTTATAATACACTGAACTAACTCAAGTGTGTAAAAATTTTGATAGAAATTTTCTTACATTTATTTTGTTCTGGATCAAGTTTTATTTAGACCAGAACTTATAAAAAGATTTAGAAATTGGGAAAGAAATGCATGAAATTATTACATAATAAATGCAAGAGTGTACATATGTATGTTACTAGACTATTTAGTTTTATTAATGTTTATAGCAGTCATCTAATTGGGAGGATAGTTAATGGTTGTGCTGTTGGGGTGGCCTCATCACTCCAGTCTATATTGACTACACAGTGTCCAGTACATTGCAGGAATTTTATGGGATTGTTAGTAACTAAATGGAGTTGGTGAATTTCCAGCAGACCAGAGGCTCACTCAACTTCGAATAGGTAGCTCTGGTGCTGAGATCTGGTGGCCCCACCTCTCCGTGCTTGGGGCAATAATAGTGGTCTGGTGGCCCCACCTCTCCGTGCTTGGGGCAATAATAGGCTGCTCTGACACAACGTTACTGCACGGATCCACTCTGGTAAAATCACCCACTTAGTTGACACCGCCTTGGTGCCAACTGAAACTCACAGCTCTGCAATCAAAGTATTGGTTATGTGTCAAAATTCCATTCTCCAACCATGTCTGGACACAACACTACACAACAACAACACCATATAGACAGGTCAGATCTCTCTGACCAAACAGCACATGTTACCCTGGTGGTTTCACATCGGATAAGTCCTCCCAGACTACAGATTCTGAAATAGGTTCATTAGTTTCCTGCCCTAAAATAGGATAGGTAATATGTTTCATTGTTCTCAACACTTGATCTGTCCTTCCTAATCCTTGCTGGAGTTTATGTATTTGTTTGTCCCTAGACCCTGAACTAGGGCGGGGGGTCTAGAGCAAATCCTTACTTGTTTGTAAGGCTAGATTTCGATATGGCAGTATCAAATCACTCGAAACATTAAACAATATTCAAAATCTACAAAGAAATAATTTCAATCTTACCAGATTATGAATAAAGAACACAGAAATGCTAGCAAAACTCAGCTGAGCTGCTGGCTATAGTATGGCGTCCCTGAACTTATTTCAATTTATTTCATTTGGAAATCACCACACTTGAAATTTACTGTGTCTATCACTGGACAACTTATTCTGAATGACCCCAAATGCGCGTCTGAGCGCCGATAATATGATTGTCTGTGGCCAATCACTGCCTTGGTTTTTTTAAATTCAAATTTCCTACACTAAAGTCATTTCAGTCATGCTTCAGTCAAGTATGGATTTTTATCTGTTAGTCTGTCCGTCTCTACTTGCGTTTTCACAAAAACGTACTTGGTTTTTGAACCAACCTATTCATCCCCTCTACAATTTTGCCTGAAAAGTTATTTTTAGCCACAGCTTCCACCAATTCCCCTTCTCTTTCATTCTAACAAGATTTGGACACTTGAGTCTTCAAGGTCGCGATTTTTGTGCAAATAGTGACATGTTTGATTCAATGCAGTCTTTCGCTGATGTGAACAACAGTCTTTTGTCATTGTCTTCATTATTATCTATCCGTCTGTATAATTAAAAGCATATTATTTCACTGCTCAGAATGGGCCATCCGGCCAGCTAATTTTTATATTCCTAACATTAATATTAAGAAAAAGTTACTTTTTAAATTTTGTAATATTTCAAGCATCTGCGTTTAGCCGCTGAATTCAAATCAAAGGCTTGGTATCGCATAAGCGTCCCTTTCCGTACCTCGTGTCAATTTGGGGACGTGAATTTCCTTTCTCCCCCCCCCCACTTGCGTCTGCTTAGCCTTGCTAGTCTCACGCAATTTTTCAGTCATATTTTTTTCCTTTTGATCCGCCGTTCTCATCCAGTTCAAATGGTAACCATTTTGACTTCCCGTCTAGCAAGCCTTGCTAGTCTCACGCAATTTTTCAGTCATATTTTTTATTTACATGTTATCTTTTGATCCGCCGTTCTCATCTCTGTTCAAATGGTAACCAGGCTTTGACTTCCCTCCCTACGCAAGTCAATTTTTATGGAGGGTAGATCAAAGCTGTTCACGTCTGGTCAAATCTCTGGGAAAACACACCGAGTCCCTGGTCATTCAGTAGCAGACTGTTCCAATGTTTCACGAGTTCTTATAACACTTACTTACTTACTTAGTCGTTCACCTTCTACCGTGAGGTGTAGAGGATTGGAAGAGAGAGCGCCAGACTATCCTATCGGCGGTCTTCCTCGTGGCCTGGTTCCATTCTAGTCATCGGTCCTTCAAAGATTGTCTAATGTTGTCCTCCCAGCGGACTCTGGGTCGTCCTGGGGGTCTGGATCCCTGGCTCTTTGTTTCCCATGCTTGTCGTGGTAGCCGGTTTTCTCCCATTCTGCAGACATGGCCAAACCATCTTAGTTGGGACTGTTCTACTTGAGTCTGCAGGGGGTGGGATTTTAGGCCTTGACGTATTGTCTGGTTGCGGACCATGTCTCTTCTTGTTACTTCAACCACCTTCCTCAGACACCTCATTTCTGAGGTTTGGACCTGGCCCCTGTGGGTTGCAGTCACCGCCCATGACTCTCATCCATATGTCAAGACTGGGACACAGGTGGAGCGGCATACAGCCGTCTTCGTTTTCCTACCAACCTCTATCTCGCTGAGGAATCCTCGATTTATGGCCTGAAAAAGTCTCCCAGCCGCTGCTCCCAAAGCAACCAACCCTTCCCTGATGCCTCCCTTTCGGTCTATAATAGCTCCGATGTATTTAAAGTGGTCGACCTGCTCCAGGATCTGTTCTCCCTTCTTAATCTGATGTCTTCTTTTTTCTCGTGATATCACAATGGATTTTGTTTTAGAGCTGCTTATTACCATCCCTCTCTTCTCCAGCTCTTCCTTCAAGACTTGCAAGTTGGATTGGAGATGTCCCTCTGATTTAGCAATCAGGGCAACATCATCAGCAAATGCCAGCTCTGAAATACAGACCTGTATCATCTTCCAGTACCCCATTGAATACTTTCTGGTTCTCTCCTTACATGCCTTGAGGACATCGTCCACGCGGAGTATCAAAAGATAAGGTGACAGGATATCACCCTGTCTTACACCAGTGGTTGTCCTGAACTCTTCTGACTTATGGTTTGCTGTCCTCACATAATTTCTGCAAGACTTGTAGAAGCTCTGTATAGCATGAATCAGAGGTGCTGGAATGTTCTTCCTTGCCAAACAGTCCCAACGTTTGCTCCAGGGGACCCTGTCAAACGCCTTTTCCAGATCTATGAAACAAAGATGGATCTCACTCTTATACTCAAGGGCCTTTTCACTCAGCTGTCTGAGTGTGAAGATTAGGTCTTGGGTAATTCGGTTTGCTCGGATTCCGCACTGGACCTCATCCAATTGTGGCTCAGCTTGGCGTCGGAGTCTCTGCTCTAGGATTCTGGAGTAGATTTTGCCAGGGACACTGAGAAGGGATATGCCTCTATGGTTTCCACATTGTCGATTGTCACCCTGTTTGAAAATTGGTGTTATGATGGCAATCTCCCAATCCTTTGGTATGATTTTGTTGCACCATGCTGCCTGTAGGACCCTTAAGAGTAATAGGTCACCTGATGATCCCATGTACTTAACCATTTCTGGTGTTATACAATCATGCTATACTCTGGCCTCCATGCAGTCCGCCCTCCTCCTTTTTCAGCCGGGCTTGGGTCCGGCCTAGGCTGAGTTCTTATAACACACCATCTGATTAAGCCTCAAATCACTGTCTAATTTACTATATGAGGAATTCGATTTTTGTCAATCTTATTGTTTGTTTGTTTTGGTTTTGTTTTTTTTTTTTTTTTTTTTGTCATTTAATTTTGTATTTTATTTGTTTAAAAAAATTTATTTTAAAAACATACTTTGATTATGATGAATATTGCATATGTGTGATGTTACATTACTTTTTAATGATAAATTCCTAAATAACGCTTGCAGTAAATTGGGGGATGAAAGAATACAGTATTGTGACAGGTTATGAAAATCGTCCACCTTGATCAGTCCACTTTACGATCACCGGCCCCCCTCATTCTTTTTCAAGCAACTCATCAAACGTGGGTTTCCCACCTTTGCTTTCCTCATTAGCATTCATGGGCTATTGCGTAAAAGCCATGCCTTTCGCTAGCTGTCTTACTTATAGTTTAGCTACGCCTATCTGTCTTCCTTCACGCGTTATCAATACAGTTTTTCAGATCTCTAACTGCCATTCCTTCAAAAGGGGACGGGCCAAGTGCGTTGCCTGAAGGGGGATAAGACAGAAGACGTACCTTTGATCGGTTACATTTGACAGGGGGAATGAAGCGGATGCAAAAAGGGGCGATAACCACAGTTACCGACCATCCGTTTGTTCGCGTTCCCAGGGGACGCAACTAGCTATAGAGAGAGCCGGAATCAAAGGACGGCTACTCGCTAGCAAACGTTTACGCGGTCTGCAGAGGTGCGTAGAAAACCTTTAATTCAGGAATCGACCAGGAGATTTGCCCTAACATGGATGTAGGTGCGAATTTTTGCCCTAAAGAGGGAAGAAACAGCATTTCTAGATATATACCTCGTCTCCCCAAACTCAGTTATCAGTCGCTGCAGAAATATTCTGAAATAACCAGCTCGCTATTATAGAGCCATAGTACAATTGGATTTCTTATAATACGTGGAGTTAATTCATTTTTCCTGTGTTGCGGTAAATATATATATATTAGCATTTAAGTGATTTAACATGTTAAAGTTTTTCATTATATTACACTGGAATTTTTTGTGTTAATTGAATAGCGTATTAAATAAAATATGGCTAATTTTTCCAGCTGTAAACGTAAATTTAATTACTCGCTATTCTCCCAGTAAGAGATGCTTTAAAATAATTATAAGACGCTAGGCGATTGATAATTGACGAAATACAATTTAATTCTATTCATTGTGTGTAATTTTGTAAAAGACTAAGTGTCTATATCACATGTTAAAAGCGATAAGAAGCTAGGCACTTGTGAGTTTTAATATCATTTAATACCGGAGTGGTTAAAGAAGTCTTACCTAAACGCGTGTTAGTATATAATTTATATTATGGTTACATGTTTATATTTTCCTACATCCAGGTGGATCATAACCCTGCGATCTAGCGGTCTGGTGGTCTTACGGTCTTATGTTCTTAAAACATCCAGAGATTATTGTTGTGAAATCTTTGTGTTGTGACCCTGTGCGGTTCACCTTCTCCATCCATGAGAGTGGTCAAAACCAAGAACAATAACAATAAATTTTAATTATAACTGGAACAGACAATACCAGAAGATTTTTCCATACATATATGTATCAACAGCCTGCTGTGGCAGAAGTTCTATCACTATTTTTTTCAAACCATATGACAGTAAGTTTGTTCCACGGGATTATACTCAAGAGAACTCACTGGTCATACTCGGTTATTTCCCTCAGAGAACAGCCGATTAGTATCATTCTTTTAAATTTCCATCACATCAGAGAGCGTCTCAGTGGCCTGAGGCTAGACCACACTGGAACAATATTATACATATTAATTCCTATGACGGTGCCACCACATAGAAAACTTATCCCAAACAACTATCTGCAGAGAAAAGAGGAATATCCAGGAAAATAATTAACGCATCAACTTCAGCGACTACTGGAAAATAACAATCAGCAAACCGGATAGTCTAGGGCTGAAATTGACAAAGAATAGGACTCTGAATAGTCTTAATACCTGTTAGATTTTAATTCCATGGAATGCCTGCGTCAACGATTGGGTAAGCAAATATGAAAGTGGCCACTGTATGAATGATTGAATGAGCTGGAAGAACGAAACCTAACTTTCTTTTTTTTGGTTACCACTAACACACCAATCTTCTTTTTTAACTCTTTCAGTCCCAAGCAAAAAAGTGGGTTTGGCCCAAGCAAAAATGGCCACCCCAGTGCGTTTTTATTGTTGTTGTTTGGAAATAATTTTTTCCATATGATAAATAACTTTGTGTTGCATTAAACGGCTACAAGCATAGCTTTCAGTTATTAATTCAGGTAAAAAATGGAGGATATGCGCTTAAAAAAAATGATTAGTTATTCAAGGTAAAATTGAGGATATGCGCTTTAAGAAATCGCTTTAAAAATCTAAAATAAATATCTCAAAACAGAAACACGTTCACTCTGACTATTCCCTAAACCCCTAAAGGCTATTATTGGGCCAAGCGCGTTTGAGCCTTTATAAAGATCTCTTTGAGTGTTAACGGGATACCTCTCCTGTTGGGATTTTTGGGTTAACCTTGTTTTTTCCTTGTTTTCCTTTACAAGAGGGAGGGCCTATTGGATTATATTTCATTTTTTTGTCTGTAAACTATACTTCATTGATGTAAATGCTTTTTTTTTTTTTTGATGTTGTGATATTTCTAGTGAAAATAAAAATAATAAACCTTAAGCTATAGTGTTGGTCAAAACCCTACCATTATTTGCCACAAAATTGTGTGTACCTCAGTGTAGTGTAACTTGTATTTGTTTGTGCAAGGAGAGAAAGTGCGTCTAATTTAAATATAGTCGTAAAGATAGGCTGGATTGGAGTAATTACTCAATCCAGAGACTGTTCTTTTTTTTCTTACACTATCACCCCCTCGTGAAAAAGAAGTCTATTTCTTACACCTTACTTTCACATAGTTAACACTATAACCTCTGCTCGAAAGGGACCATAAATATCTCAGACCTATCTTATCAAAAATTACAAGTATGCATGATGAGAAAGGGAGAGGAAGGGCAGAATGTCAGACGGGCCTACGTGCCCAATTCTTAACCTTTCGAAAATAAAGTTCGTTCGTTCGTTCGTTAGTTAGTTCCGTTACATTTTGCATCACTCACAGTTTTTCATATTCTCACATATAAATAAGATGTGAAATTCCAGTACAGAAATTAGCCGTGCCCAGGAATTAAGGGTTATCTTTATCTCGCACACACTATGTTTGTTTTTTCTTTTAATGATGGAGGAGAATTTTAGCGAGAATAAATAACAGAACTCGATTTAAATGTTACGACTGATTCACTTTCTGTAACTTTCTACTATTCATCTTTCGTCTCTTTATCTGCCTCCCTTTCTTCAACTTTCGACTTTTCGTCTTTTCATCTGACTCCCATTTATCACGGGTTACCTCTCCTTGCTCTGCAGTAGTGGTCTAACAGTGGCCGAAAACCAAGAGTATCTAATGTGGGTCTTCAAAGGTGTCTACCTTCGCACAAGATTAGTCTTGGCAGAGTTGTAGATAGAAGGATAATGATGCTTTTACTTCGAGGGAACATTCACAAGATATATTAGAAGTCAAGAACCATGCCGAATGGGTCTGAGCACGTTAACCTTTTATCCGACCCTCCGCCTTTTGTGAAGATGTATATTATATGATTCAGCTCGTTCAAGCCCCCAGCTGATTTAATTAGCGAAATTCCTCTTAGTATTATTATTATTATTATTGTTCTTAATGTCTCTTCAGATGTAGGTATAACTATATATATTAAAATCCGGATTCAAGCGTGTGCAGTTCGCTCTGTAATAATTAATTCAACTATGACTTTGTCAACATCAACATATACACATTTAATGATCAATTACTTTGAAACAAAAGAAAATAAATATGACCGGTGATTGTGAAAAAATACGTTTCGTCATTGATACTAAGTTTTAGGACTGGAATACAGTCCTTTGTTTTGGCCTGTTAAAAATGGGACTTGCCAAAATGTTGTATGTGCGGATGCTGCTTTTCCCTAGATTCGTCTCTAAGGTGAGGGGCACGTTTCCAGAACAGATCAGGAAGTAAACGCTCCTGGTCAAGGCAAGAATCTTCAGCTGTCGATCTCAAGCTTCAAACCACCAACTAGTAGTACAGCAAATGGTCTCTCCGGGTCGTACCGCAAATAGTCGGATCGCCTCGTACTGGTACCACAAACTTTACAGGGAATAAAAAAACAAATTCTGCTGCTAAATATTTGTTTTCATGATGTTAATCAGGTGCCTTTTCCTGTTTTCCGTCAACCGTTTGTTTTCTCAGATTTTTTACTCTCCATTAGCGTATATCATATCACTCAGGACATGTGGTGAAAAATCACCAGAATGTCAGTTTAATTTAAGGAAAAATTTGTGAATAGACAGCGGCATTGGCTTGTGCCTGAAGGAACATATTAAGTTTACATAAATTCACAAAATGATAATATACAATACCCAGGAATCTGGCCGCCACATTGATGAGCGTTAAATGTTGGACAATGGTTAGAAAGTGATTTGAGCTTGGCTCAATACGAGCAATATTGTAAAGAAAATGCTTGCACCAGGAACTTGAAACAAGTAAAAATGGACAATGAGAAATTAAAAATTCAGATTCAGTCACTACAACTGGAGTTAACACAGTTGAGAGCGAATAAAGAAAAGGATGAGAAAGTGGATGAACCTATGACTACTCATCCTAGTGCTATGGAAGCACTCAAACTTGAACTTGTTCAAGAGGAAGCTAAGATTTTAGAAGCTACATCTCAGATGACAATATTAAGAAAGGATCTTAAAGATAGTATTGTTAAGGAGACGACTTTGGCTTCTCAGTTACATGTTACAAGGTTGGATTATAACAGAGAAGTTAAAACCAATGAGAAAATGCATAAAGCTGCTGCTAGAGACAAAGCTATGACAGAAATGGAAGTTACAAAACTTCGTAAAAGAGTTGACGGTTTATTAGATATTGTTTTGTACAATAAGATGTTATCTACTACCAAAGTGGATAGATATCAACATAAACCTGATGGTCAACATGTGGCTAATGCAAAGAGTCAGCCACATGCACTCAATGCAAGCAAATCCTTTCGTGGCAAATATGGGTTCCCACGTAATAACGATGCTGCCTCTAATAGGAATGATTGTTGGCGTCAGGCCAATAAGAGTAATCCGACTGTGATAGTCAGTCCTGATAAACTTGTAACAAAGAACAAAAGTAATCATATTGTTAGTCCTTCAGATCAAGGTAACAGCATTGAAAAATGTCATAATAAGGCTCCTCTAATGAATCAAGCATCGACTTCGCAAATTTCTGATAAATTTGTATCGGGGAATAAAACTTTTAGTACTAGTTCCCGAAATGAGAACGATTATGTTCGGAACAATAAGAACCCTATTATCCCTGTTACTCATCATACTCAGCACAGACAGTGTGATGCTCCTTTCAAACACATTGCCAAAGGCAAAAATAAAATGAATTTCGCTAAGAAAAGTAAGCGTAACTTTGGACAGGATCAAACTGATCCATGCCAAAGAGGCTCGTCTTCTAGGAATTGGAGGCGATCTGATAGCCCTCATGGTTATGGTTCCAACGAATTTGGTAACTTTCGGAAGGATAGCCACAATAAAAACTATTCTAGCTATCATAATGGTTCACAAAGAAAACAACATCAATCTGGTAGATATTTTCAACAAAGGGAAAATCACAATCGCTGTTGTGAAAACTGCGGTTCAAACCAGAACAATAGTTGCAACAAAGCAAATAACAATACTGGTGATAGATCTCGTTGTGACGGTAGATGCCCACATGATTCCACCTAACTGTTATGTCTTGGACTTTCTAATACGTCTAACTCTACAATAGTTCTTTTCTATATCAAAATATGTACACATTTGTAATATATGATATATTGATTGTATCACCACTTAGCGGTTCATTAATATATATTTACCGCTGGTCTTTTGATGTTTTTTTTTCTTCCTTGGTAATCATGAACTCATAGTACCTAATATGGAATTATTGTATGAATTTTTTGTATGCATTTTGATGTTGCCAGTATTGTAGTATAAGTTGGTGACACCTCTCTGGAAATATTTATACTTAGAGAAATACTTTCTCTGAGATGTTGAGATATATTCTCACTTGTCGATCTATTCGTCGACTTAGCCTATTTGGCATTATATAAATTACTGATATTTCTCATCTGTGCATTATTCGTGCGTTGTGAGCCTATTGTATGTTGCTCTTAGATGAAAAAAAATGATTTTCATTTTTTTCCCGGGGGGTGTGGTAGTCTGTTACGCACAGATTCTTTTGTAGGCAATGAATATATAGATATATATATATATATATATATATATATATATATATATATATATATATATATATATATATATATATATATATATATATATATAGAAAGATATTTATTTATCTGTTAAAACTTTTTGTTGACAGACAAAGGTACATAACCCTTGATTTAGTCGATGGTACATTTTATTATGTCTGTTATCTTCTCTTGGGTCTTATATGAATACTAAGATTTACGTCGAATTATTTTTCGTGTATGGTCAGAACAGACCAGTCTTTCTGGGAATGTTTATAACCTAAGTTGAGGTTTATTCCTGTTTTAAGGTGAGTTGGTCTTATATCTCATTGTCTTTAACGACGTCGGCCCATCTTGAGTTGAACTCTGGGGTCACGCGCTACTGCGCCTGCGTCGTATTGTTGGGTTGTCGAAGAAGACTTCCGGCATGCAGAGTCCTTGTTTTTGCTGCCACGGACAGATGTCCGTTGATATGTGCTCTGTGTAATTCTAGGGAAAGACGACGTCTGCTGTGTGACTATTATGTCTATGTTCCTCCCCAGAATATGTTCTTAGCGCCAAAGTATGGCGTGTGCTATTTTTCTAGTGTTTTCTAGGATGTTAAGGTAACGAAAGACATTTACTGAACTTTTTCGTTATGCCTAGACCTGCAGCCAGGGATATGGTCTGCATATGAGTGGGCTGAATTCTTTATTGACGACATTGTGCTAGCAGCACCGATATCTATTATGTACATTGCATTAGTATCTATATAATCTTCACAGCATTACCGATGTTTATAAACAGAGTCCTTTACTTATGCTTCATTATGCATCTTCGCAGTGAGCGACGCTCACTGGAGATAGAAGCCATTTTGGATCCCGCCTTTGCCTAAGCGGATCATCGTTCGGAGAACAGGAATGCCTTATTATCTGATGATGGTACAAAGATCTGTCTACTATGGTAACCCACTACTGTGGTTTAAGATTGTCGTCACATAAGCCTACTCATTTACGGCTTGTAATTCCTCGACAGAAGAGGTTCTGTCAGGGAGCCATTTATAATAAACGTTTACAAACATTAACTGACGCGATCAGTCAGTTAGGCTTGAAAGTTATACAACTAGAACCCTGAGGGACTAGCTACGAACGTTCTGTTGTATCCACATTCTATATGAATGCATATTTGATGCCGTAGACCATTTTGTCAAGCATGTGATGTTCTTTGCCAACCTGTTCCAGTGACTATTGTGACAGCCTGTGGTTATTATGAATCCTATTATATTTATATGGCAATGTCTGCCCAGGTTCTTTTACCTCTGTGGTTAGCATTGACTTGCTGTTTAACCACAACAGGCACACACACACACAGCACGTGATGTGATAACGCAATGGTAATGTGAATACTGTTTATTGTACATATGAGAAGATCATTGCTGTCTGCTCTGACCTCCACATTTGGTCCAGCATAGAATATACAATGTAAGTTCTTTCTTTCCTTACTCTCTCTCGCTCAGTATCGAATGTACACCTTCTGACCTTTTTAACCATCAGTGATCATGCAGGTGTTCTAGTTCTGTTCTTTCTTCCTTATAGTTTCTTATGTCTATTGTTTCTATCATCTCAGTGTTCAGGTTATCTATTGGTAGACCGGGCCTCTCCGGGGATGTTGTTTTCCCTTTTATCACTGAGGAACATGACTACTGTCTATATGAAATAAAGTTCACTCTACGTACCTTTTCCTATCTGAATAATATCTAACTCACACCGTTTCTCCTTCTAGACAAGAATTTCTCCTATTCAATATTTCGGGTTAATCATTACCCAAAACTACTTCTTGTCCGTGAAATGTTCATCACTTAAACTATCTGAATACTGCCTTCAACATGGCTCCTAGCGTACGTGCCATCTGCACACTGACTCACGCCTTCTGGACTGCCCGCTGAGAAAAGCGTGTTTCACCAAACTACTGTTCACCTCTGTCCTACGCAACATTGTCCGCGCATCCCCTGTTTGTACTCTATCTGAACCGTCCCATTCCTAATTCTTATTCCTTCCCTTTGACTGTAAATCGTTCTCTAACTGCCACATTATCTCCCTTTCTCCCTTAAAAATAAATTATTTATCCGTAGGAGAAAAAATTTATTTTAATGACTGTACCAACACTATTATTGTACTTGTCCTATATAAAACAAAATCTTTAGCAATGTGCTGTTACAACCCTAGCTCAGCACATTACCAATTCTTATCTGTGCCAAAGGACAATTTCCCTTTACACAACACAATTAAATTGTACTGGGAACGTACATTCATCAACATCTCGTTCCCATTTACGACCACTCATCTTTGCTTTTTCCTCCTATCTGCTCATATTACATGATTTCAAAAACATACATTTGACATGTTACACATTCCACTTCCTTAGTGGTCATTAATTTTTTTTTTCATAACATGTCATTATTTTCTTATGTTACAACATATTATCATAACAAAACTGAGGAGTAACTCTTTTCCCGTCACTTTTCTTAAGTGACCTTTCTTCTTCACATTTATGACTGTTCTTAACCCTTGTCTTTCTCACTCACATTCTGCCAACTGTGTACTTCACCATACAAAGTTTATTTCCCTTTACACATCCAGTCACTCCTATTGTCATACATGTCAATTCCTCATATCGAATTATCTTCTGTCACCACACACCTGGTGTGAACTGTCTGGCCTTCCTCTTCTCTCGTATAAAGCCAAACATGTCTTCTGTCATGTCTCCCTATATACATAGTTCATGATGGCGTGAGCCATTTACTATCATGGCAACACTGAATTGCCATACTTCCGTCTACCCTTTTTTAACTAGACCTTTGTCCATAATCTCCTACGCAAAAATATTTGAAACTTCTTAGGTCTACGCATCTTAAACCGCGTTGTCGCTATGACCTACTTGCGTATTTTTCTGCTGCTGACCTGTCACTTGACTCCTTTTTCACAACACTGTCTCCTAGTGTGTGAATTTCTGTTATATATGTTCGGTGAGGGTTATCCTCAATAGACTCACATGTGTAGTCTGATAAACACCGCACTTAACGTTTTTATATGTTTTTCGTTCCCTCCCTGGAACGTTCTCAACACAATTCTCCTCTTCATGTATTACGGAGAAAAAAAAATATGATTTCTCCCCAAAGCCTTCATAAGACTCGGCCACTGCCGCAAAAATCTCTCTTTGCCATATGCTCCATGGCTTCTCACTTCCACATAAGTTCCGTCTAGAACTATCTCTTCTATATGTCTGTGCCATCCTTCCTGTGGCTTCTCAATACTCCGTCACTTCTCCGTGACTCTCAAATTTCCCATACTTATTTATCCAAGCGATTCTCTTGTTTTCGCCATCTCCCATGGCCCTTAATACTCCCCGTCCAATATCTCAATTACTCACTCTTACTTTCGCCATCTCTTATAGCTCTTCTTCTTCTCACATAATATCCTCGTCATTTTTCATGACCTTTTATCCCTCATCTCCCCCACTACTTCACTTAATATCTATATTTTCTTGTTCCTTTATTTCTCCTCTGACTTTGATGACGATTTGCCTGCTCTGCCTTTTCTATCAATCTTTTCCTGTATGCGTCATTTAACATTTTCGTCAGAACCATATTTACCTCAGTTTTAGTTTGTGGAAAGTATGTCTGATACTTCTGCTCCAGCACGCTCCATAGCATGTCTCCCGAGAAGTTAAAATCAGGCCGCTTTATGGTAGCTTCTATTACCTTCTTCACCTCGTCGATATTTGGTTCATCCGCTTTAATCGGATTCTTTCTCAATTTTTCCAAGAACTTAGACCTCTCCGAGCGATATAGAACCACATTTGGCTCAACCTTTTTGGTAATGTTCTCCGTCTTTATCTGATTTATACGTCCAAGATCACTATTCTCATTTTTCGGCCAATAAATTCTACGACCTTCGTCGTCCGTTATATGCTCGAGCTCATCCGACCTGTATCCAATTTCGTCGGGGCCCATAACTCTATCCTCCCCACTTGACGAATCGAATTCTGATTCTATGTCAAGCTGGTACTTTTCTTGTACTGTACTTACACCCTCCTGTTTCGTCTTTCTTTTCTCCGAGTCTTCAATTTGTCGATTATATGCCTCCCTCCAATCAGTCTGCGTGATTGTCGCTGCATGTCGCATCCACATGTCTGCATTGTCCGCTATTATTTTCTCCAGATTGTATACTGACAAGTCCCTTTCTCTACTACTATCTCCACATTTGCTCCCTTCTTCCTTACATCTTCTACTATTCTCTCCTCTTCTATAAGTACTTTTGTGTCTGTGACTACCGTCACTCTCGTCAGATACTACACTGTCTGAGTCAGTCGACACCAATTCTGACGACCACTTCCGTCTACTGCTATATTCTGCTTCATTAACTGTCTGTCGACTTTTTTTTCTGGTCGACTGCATCGGTTCATCCTTCTTATTGTTTACCTCGATGCTATCCCTATGCTGTGGTACCACTACTTCTTTAGCAGTTTGTAGGTTCATCCTTTTTACACTGAGTGGAATCTTAGACTTTCTCGTATTGTCTAATACCTGTGACCATGTTTCCTTTTCTCTCCTGACGTCTTTCTCATTGTGTGCTGGCCCCAAGTGTGACGCTACAGTATCTATCTCAGTTTGTGTTCCGGCACTAATCATCTGTGTTTCATGTGTTTCTGGTTCTTGTGTACCAACGCTGACCCTGTCTCTCTGTATATTTTCCTGTTTCTGGATTGTTGTCCTAACTTGACTTGTCCATGGTCTATTCCTATTACCTTCTTCCTTTATTGTAATATTTTGCTGATCAGATCCTATTATGTTTCTCCACACTCCTAGCGGTTCTACCTTCATTTCCCAACCGTTCTGTGTACTTATCTGGCACTTCTGTTGGTTTGCTCTGTTGATGTTATTTATTTCTATGGACTTCCCTTTTCTAACTTCTGCCACAAAATTTCTGACCGCCATTCTTGTTCTTCTCTTATTAAGTGTGTTCCAGTGTGCTCGTACAGCAGCTGTTTCTGGGATTTTATTTGTGTCCTTGTTTTCTCCATCACAAGTGTGACACTGCCCTTTCCCTTTCGTATCGTATGATTTAGACTCTGATTGAAGATCTCTTTCATTGAGTAATGTGTCTACTCGCCTTCTGACAGAGTCTGTGATCAGTTGAAAAAATCGCAATTTTAACTTTTTCCAATTCATCTGCTATTATTGACATTGCACATTTGTCAATATCTGTAAGCCACTTACGGCATGCTTGTGGGTCACCTGAAAATAGGTCTACATTACCTTTTATGTCTACCTTGGCTAATGTGTCGGTAATCGTCTTTATGAGGGCCAAAGTCTGACTATCTTGCATGTTATACTGTGTCTGTTCGGCTTGTGCCATCATCACAATCTGAAAAATAGTTACTTATTTCTACCGTTAACTTAAACTAACTTGCACCTGAAAATGAACAGAAATTTTTCTATTAGTCTTGGGTTTCCTGAAAAAAAAATATAATGTTAGTTACAAAAAAAAATTATGCATACACTGTTATACGGTAATTCAATATTAGTGAGACTACAATACTAATAATAATGATAAGAATAATAATTAAACAACAGTAATAATATTAATAACAATAATATTACTATAATGTCTAATTAATAAGGCAAGAATAATAATACAACAATGTCTAATTAAACTAATTAATTAAGACGTCGTCGTTGGAGTACTCGTTTGTCGCGATATTGCCCGCGCGTGACCGACTTTTCTTTTTTTTCACAAACACTATTGTTATATTTTTATACCATGCGGACTACACACTGTATTGTCCTTTTCTACACACAGGCTTCTATCGGTGAATCGGTTACTGTACTGCACTCTATGACCGACTTAAGACTACTTGCGCGAAGCACGTCGACCTGTCGTCTGCTGTAATGAGTGTCCCCGTGCTGAAAGATTTGAATGAAAACAATTTTTTTTTCTGACTTGACGTTACAGAACTTGTGAATATTATACCCGCTTTGTCTTTGCGACCCCTCTCGTACAGGAGGCGTGAAGAAAAAAAAATGTTGACCTGATTTCTGAGCTGGCGGCTTCGGTTGACCAGTTCGCAACCTGTCAGCTTCTGTTTACACTTTGACTGTCCTGTTTTTCTTCGTATGTTGTAAAACGGCAATTCTGCGTTGTTCTGCCGTCTGTGGTTCTGGAAGTCTGTCGTCAACCAGTTTGTGTGTTGTACTTTGTCTTGATGAATGACTGATTTTCAATGCTGGCTGAGGTTGGTCTCTGCTCTTGAATTGTATAATGTGTGGTGTACTTTGCCTTGTTGTGGCCTTATCCTCGTGCCGGTCGATTTGAAAAAAAGAAAATTCCGACTCGGTTTTTCGGACCGACGTTTCTGCTTGGCTAGTTCCGATACTGTTCACTTTTTCTCTGTTTACAACTTACAATGTTGTCACTCTGTTTTTTTTTTCTTTCATGTTATCGAAACGTAAATATGAACTCTTTTCTTCGTTATACTCTGCCGTCTGTAGTTGCTGAGGTCTGCCACAGATACGGAAATGTATTATGGTGTCTTCTGTATGTGCTATTCTGCATTATGATAGCTATCTGTAGTTCGTGGTTGTTGAAATCTGTTGCAGTGTCCAAAACGCATATATGTCTTCTGCCTGAAGCGAGGAGAGATGACAGCATAAAGCATAGTTGTTGAACTCCTGTTTTAGAAACAATGTGTGTGTGCTGCTGTTAGAGGTTGGTTACGGCACCAAAATTGATGAGATGTGACAGCCTGTGGTTATTATGAATCCTATTATATTTATATGGCAATGTCTGCGCAGGTTCTTTTACCTCTGTGGTTAGCATTGACTTGCTGTTTAACCACAACAGTCACACACACACACACAGCACGTGATGTGATAACGCAATGGTAATGTGAATACTGTTTATTGTACATATGAGAAGATCATTGCTGTCTGCTCTGACCTCCACATTTGGTCCAGCATAGAATATACAATGTAAGTTCTTTCTTTCCTTACTCTCTCTCGCTCAGTATCGAATGTACACCTTCTGACCTTTTTAACCATCAGTGATCATGCAGGTGTTCTAGTTCTGTTCTTTCTTCCTTATAGTTTCTTATGTCTATTGTTATCTATCATCTCAGTGTTCAGGTTATCTATTGGTAGACCGGGCCTCTCCGGGGATGTTGTTTTCCCTTTTATCACTGAGGAACATGACTACTGTCTATATGAAATAAAGTTCACTCTACGTACCTTTTCCTATCTGAATACTATCTAACTCACACCGTGTCCGTGAAATGTTCATCACTTAAACTATCTGAATACTGCCTTCAACATGGCTCCTAGCGTACGTGCCATCTGCACACTGACTCACGCCTTCTGGACTGCCCGCTGAGAAAAGCGTGTTTCACCAAACTACTGTTCACCTCTACTACGCAACATTGTCCGCGCATCCCCTGTTTGTACTCTATCTGAACCGTCCCATTCCTAATTCTTATTCCTTCCCTTTGACTGTAAATCGTTCTCTAACTGCCACATTATATATGTGTCGTTAGAGTTTGCTTCCTATTAAATGTGTGAAATTATCAACAGTAGTTCCAGACATCATTGACTTTCATACATGAGTGAATGAGTGCCTTATTACTTGTCAACTTTGCAGAACAGTACCACCCATTCGCATAACGTACATTTGCACTCTCATTCAACATAAACACTGTCCCTTGTCGGGGCCTCAATACTCCATGGACAAGGTGACCTGTATGCCCAACACTGTGTCGGTTTGAGTTGACCATAATACCTGTATCAATGTGGTAACCCGAATTATACCACATCAACCGATCATACTCCAACTTTAACACTCATCACAACTATGCACAGTTGGCATATACGCAGATGATGATGATTGTCTACTTTCCCCTACTTCTTTATTTTTTTCATCTTGTTGATCGTATAGGGTTCGTATGACTACCCTAAAAGTAGGCAGCTTATTTATGTATGGTGGTTGTTACCGATGTATTTTCTTTTCTGAACTGACAATGATGTTGTCAGGGCTGTCGGGCTTACCCACATGTGGCCGACTTATTTCTTGATAACGCGAATATGATGTGGGCCGTTACTTTGGCTTTTGGTGATGACAATTGAGCTCGGTAACAATGTTTAATGGGTCAAGACAGTATGACCAAACTGGCGATAAATAGATGCTGGACTCATAGTGAACAGTTTATTTAAGTCATACGTTGACATCAGTAATGTAGACGATCATTATCATTATATTCATGGCAGAAAAAGTACATAGTCAATAATAATCAACATGGACGTTGACTGACTAAACTAACCGTTACCACATCAAGGTTAACGGATTAGTAGTATACATGGCTCTGACGAAGTGACTATGTTAATATTCTTTACGTAGTTATCTATATTTCTTTACGCTTCAATCAGCTCCTAGCGTTAGTGGGACACACTAACAACTTGACCTATCTGGTCAAGTTGAAGCTCTGTCATAACGTTTACAGGAGACTAAGTATCGGAGGCGAGATACTTAAAACGAGCCGTTTCTGGCTAAATATTAGAAATAAAACGATTCTTGGTATTGCTCATCAAGAATATCATCTTCATCTTTCAGATGATTATAATTTCTTTATAGCAGTGTCTTTCCTAGCCTAAGGACAAACACACGAAAATTTCATGTCAATACAAAACGATCATGGAAGATAGGAATAATATTGTAAGAGGGACAATATTTAGGTGTTAAAAAAGTTAAACAATATGAATGTTATCTTGTAATCTAACCTTGCGCAGTGCTCTATTCTGTAGTGACTGAACCGAAAGCTATTGCCGCTACAGATATCCGACCAATAAGTAAAATAAAACTCTCTTTTACACAAGATGGATACAATCAGTAACATGATCAAAGGAGGAAAATGTTCTAAACTAATAACGTTTGGAATACAGTTTTTAACGACTCATTCTTGTGATGCTAGGATACACGTGTTACTTATCATCGAATCTTGGATAAATATCTTTAATGAACATTTTGTATTCAGATGTTCACTTTGCTACAAAGTGTGAGTTCTTCGTTGCTAACAAATTAAAACCAGACGGGGTTTATGCCATAAATTATTGCCCTTATCTTTGACTTCGTGAATACAACTGCGTCTTTATACACCGATCAATCTGCAGGTACGCTCGAGATTCTTTATGTCACTTCTTTGGCACGCCATGATGACCTGTTAAGATAATTGTTTTTGTATAAAAGCTGTTGAGTTGAAGAAAATGTTGTGAACAAAATTATCATGTTTTTGGCTTAAATATGGAGCACAGAACAACAACTGCAGTAAGACCCATTGAGGACGTCTATATCACAGCATAAACTCTTGGGGCGGTGGTTTCTGTTGCAATTTAGTTCACATGATTGAGGTTGAAAACCCCATGTACAATTTCTTATTAATCGCCTTTCTCCACATGCCTGACAGGGCAGTATACATGTTGTTCTTTCTTTGTTTATTCAGAGACCCCCGGAACTACATAGGGTTTGTACGCAATGTGAAAATAAAAATCATAATTGTACTTGTTGAGGACAACAGTATTTCTCCTTTGATCAGTTTTTTTCCTCTTTATGCCCTTCCACCTTGTCTCGCAGAGACACAGGACATCAATCCTGTAATTCCACAGTTCTGTTGCCACTTGTGCAGTTTAACCTTGTTCGCTTAGAGTGCAAACATTCCAGTTGTCAATCCTGCAGATTTTCCTAGACGAAAACAGTTTAGTCCGCAACCTAGACTCCTTTTGGTTATCTCTGGGTTGCTTCATGCGCCTCCTCTTCGGAGGACCTTCTTCTGTTTGACTTATCCAAAGTGTTGAAATTTTTATGGTAAAATGTTTTTTTTACAGGATGGGGTAACCAGTCCCATGCTCAACCCTCCTTAGTTGCATTTTACGACAGTCCTGGTAAGGTACAGTGTTATTATTCTTTGCTCCCCTTTAGGACCCCGGTAACGCACTGGTGAGTAGTTGTTGGGAAGTAGTTATGACAGTAAGAGAATAGTAAAGTTTCAGTAGGGCTGTGTTAGTAGTAAGTAGAACGAGAAATAGTAGGTAGTAGCAGTAGTAGACAGTAAAGGACTTCTCGGATAGGGGCGAAAAAATAGGAGGTCCCGTGTGCAAGTTGCGCACGTTAAAAATCCCTCGGCAGTTGGAAATCGTAAAGAGTAGGCCACAAGGTCGCTGCCCTGGCAAAAAATTACAAAATTAGGAAAACCTACCCATCACAAAAATATTTATAGAATGAGTGATTTATGTATACATACACTGGAGTCCTCGTCGGTGCTACGGAGTTCGTGCACGGTGCTGAGATTCTCCTTGAGTGATCTAAGGAAGAAGATCTGAGCACTGATGGAGTTAACCGTGTGCAATGAAGATGGTCTTTAAAACCAAACCAAAAAATATCAAAGGGCTTACACACTTATCTGATGAGGAAACCACTTCTGATGATCAGACAACCTACTGTTGTAAGACTCTGCATAATTTCCTATCTTGTCTTGTCTTGTCTTTGATCCACCACCACTGAGCGTTAGCTCTTGGTGATTTTGATGCCATAATGTGAAACTGTGCGGTTCTGGCTAGTTGTTCAGATCTGCAGGATAGGGTATTTTCAATGGTTGGGTTCTTGGCAGGAGTTGTTGTCTCATCTCTTGTAGTGCTGGGCAGAGCAACAGGTGATGTTCCACTGTTTCACATGGGTGTTGGCAGTGTCTACAGTTTGGGCTATTTTCTGGGTGGAATCTATTTCTGTGAGAGTTTCCTATCACTAGGGGTTGGTATTAACTGTCACCATTTTACTCTGCGCCCCTGACTGAGCATGGAAACAGTACTGTAGCTAGTCACGCAGGAAGCCTACACCAAGCATTCACATGTCCTTGCAGTGCGGATTTCTGTGGCATATTGTTTTCATGATGATGTTGCCAGCCCCAGGCACAACCACATATTAGATGAGTTAGACAACGTATCTGAGGGTTCAGTAGACATATTCTGTCTTTATCTCTTCAGAGGCCACCGGAAGCTATTACATGTACCAGTACATTATACTTTAAACAGCAGTAGGCGTTAGTGCTGGTTGTAACCGGTACTAACAGCACTATTTGTAATTATAGTTGTTGTACAGTGTAGTAATGGTGGTGGTGTTGCTATGTGTGGTAATACTGGTCGAATAGCAGAATTGCATTTACTACTAAGAGAATTGAGTAAAGAGACAATGTAGTAACGAATTTTATTCTTTACACATACGCACCCGAATTACAAATTAGGAAATTCAAGAAATTAAAGCCAAGAATCAAACATTCGCCATTACTATGGAAACAAAATGTGCAGTGTTTCAAGAGCCGGGAAATTCAGTTCCTGCACCCACATAAAAAACGTACCATAAAAAAAGATTGCACTTTAGTAGGAAAGATGTAACGTTATGTTTGGGAGGAATAAGGCAATTCTAAAGACTAATCTTATTAACAAGATGACGGAGATAGCAAACAAGTCATAGAAATGTAACAACAAATAAGAACTACGTGTAAGCTTGCTGACGTATTTAAATACTCAAAACGCAAAAGCTAGAAACTGGCTACTACCAATACCTTTATTTACTCTCAGTGAACGAAAAGATTCATCATTGCCCATCTTCTTATTAAAGAGTATATTTAAGACAATACTTCCTGACCTTCCTGTACACTCGCTGCAAGGTCGTTTCATGTCTTCTTTATAACTTTCTGATCTGCAATTGGGTTCTCCATGTGTTTTTCTTTCTTTGTCTATTTTTCTTACCCTCGAGAATTCATAACAAGAACTGCCACGTAATGCTATCAAATGGTTTCCTAAACATGTATCATATCCATGGACAGCGTCTTCTTCTTATCTCTTATTCCACTTACACTTGTTTGGTTTTTACCCTCAGTTACACAATAGTGATCTTGTCATACTACTTCAATCTTTCTATTCTACGCAAGTACCCATGTATGAAAGTCTATAACTCCTACCTATATTGCAGTTCTATATGTGTATATATATATATAGTGGACTCAGGACATCACAGAGAGTCTGAACTTGTCTTTGGCTGATGCAGGTCGACTTGCCCAGAATTGTGATGCGTTCAGAGCAGCTGTAATGGAGACAACGCTCTGGAAAGAATACGTCACATGATGATGATGATGATGATATATATATATATATATATATATATATATATATATATATATATATATATATATATATATATATATATATATATATATATATATATATATATATATATATATATATATATATATATATATATATATATTATATGGTACTGGTCTAGAAAGCGGGCCCCAGACTTTTTCCGAAACGAAACACAATTTACGAAATGGTAAACGAAATATGTATCGTATGAGGAAATAAAAAGTCGGATTCGCGTATATATATATATGTGTGTGTGTAGGAAATTCCGGGGAATCAAGTCCTATTCACGTGTAAGAATTGCTTCGAGCTGTTGCAGATTAGCTGGAGAACCATGCCTGTAGACTCTGCGTCCAAACTCGTCCCACAGATGTTCTATAGGGGACATGTCTGGTGATAGGGTAGGCCAATCAATCGTCACAATGTTCTGCTGCTGCAGATATTGCTGCGTAATGCATGCGGTGTGCGCACGTGCGATATCCTGCTGGAGAAGCTGCAAGTCTGGATAATTTGTGAACGCGGGAGCAACCAATGCATCCAGTACCTCATCTCGATATGTCACAGCATTAACATTTCCACGGAAGACGTGAAGAGGCAAGCGATGGTGAAAACTGAATCCTCCCCAAATGTGAATACTGCCACCCGCAAATCGGTTGTGCTGACGAACACAGCAATCTGCAAAGTGCTCTCCACACCGTCGCCAAATCCGCATACGTCCATCAGCAAAGGATATGTTGAATCTGCTCTCGTCTGTGAATAGGACATCATTCCACTGCAGTCTAGTCCATCTGACATGTTGGTCTGCCCATTGCAGGCGCTGCTGACGATGTCTGTGAGTCATGTTTGGCCCAACATAAGGTCGTCTTGCAGTAAGGCCTGTATGTCTGAGTCGTCGTATTACTGTCATTCGAGAGACTTGCAAACGTCTACCCACTATTGCTCTTCTTGTTTGACTTGCCGGGAGAGAACGATTCCTTATGTGACTCAGCACAATATTACGATCTTGCGCAAGGGTAGTAACTCGTGGTTGGCCACTCCGAAGTCTATCCAGGGTAATGCCAGTGGTTCCGTAACGTTCATTGAGACGTGCAATAGTGCTGTGATGGCAATTCATCCTTCTGGCAATGGCCCGCTAGCTCATTCCGGTCTCCAACATACCAATGGCTTGTTGGCGGCCCTTTTCAGATAGTCGTGGCATTTCAAGCACATGTACTGGGTGTTTTGTCTCAACGGCCTTTTTATACCGAGTATACTGCCACAACGCGTTCACATTTTCAGGTTCATAGCTGTTGGGAATCGTGTTGCACGTGTAACTTTCATTGTTTTCATGTAGTCTGTACACAAACCCGTGGGTTGAATCATGCACTTTCCATTGCAGCAGCTATTCGCTCTCTACCTCATGACAAACACGGGGAAAATCCATTCCCACACTTTTTTTCCCGCAGCTTCTCGGCATCAGTATATATAATAGTGGTGCGTTTTTAATGTGCTTCAGTATATATATATATATATATATATATATATATATATATATATATATATATATATATATATATATATATATATATATATATATATATATATATATATTCTGCATGATTTCGCTTCATCTTAACAAGTTGTTCTTTAATTCTGATAACAATGCCCACGCTTGCGGTTGGTCTAGAAACTTCAATAAACGCTCCAAATCCCTGACAACTTACAAATACATTCAATTGTTTGAGGAATGTCTGCTTGGAGGAAAAATAACAGACTAGATTGAACAACAGGAAGGGGATATAATAAATTAAGAACAATCTTATGATCTTCCATTTCTTCTTCGTTCACCCTCAAACGTCACCTTGAGTGTGTTAAAAAAAGCAGTGGTCAGCTTGAGGCTGTTGGAATCTCCGTAGAGTTTTTCCAGGAAAGGTACTGGTAGGCTCTTTTACTAGTCATCAAAAGAAACAAAAATCTCTCTGTTAAAAGGGACAGTATCGGCAAATTTACACATACCTTTCATGACATTTTCCTGGTTACATCCCCTTAATTAAAAAAAAATAATAAAACAGTACTGTTTTCATTAACCACGCGGGATTAAAACATTTCGTCATCTTAATACGTTGACACTGTTTAGTCTAAGTTGAATAGCTAGCCATCAGTTACTCTTATACCAAGTTTTTTTGCATCAAAATTACATCACAATTTTTGTATGTTTTCTTTCGTCATCTATCGGTGTTTCCTTCAGTACCTTTTTAATACTTAATTAAGTAGTCTAATTTGGACACTTCGTTATGCAACAAGGGTTAGTCAGAGAAAATATGAAATAAATGCAGAAACACTTTGATATTTACGAAACAAACTTTGAAGCTATATATATATATATATATATATATATATATATATATATATATATATATATATATATATATATATATATATATATATATATATATATATATATATAATGAAAAATAAGGTTTTGCCTCGTTTTGGCGAGGCGCGTCCCGTTCAACCTAGTCGGTTATATTAGGGCGCATATCCAAACACAAAAGACCCTTAGGTCTGAGATTTAGTATATATATATATATATATATATATATATATAATAATAATAATAATAATAATAATAATAATAATAATAATAATAATAGCCCCTTCAGTCATAACTGACTATGGGAATGCGCCCCTGAGGTGACAGCCCTCAGCTGCTTATTTTCCTGGTGCTCCTTTTGACGTTTTCTCCTCACCTCTGCTTCTTGTGTGAGCCTCTCTTCGCCCAATCTGAGGTGGCGCCGTAAATAGCATCGCCACTTAGTGCGATCGGCAGCTTCATCCTCCCATGTTGCTGGATCCATGTCCAGTGCCCTCATATCTCTCTTGCACACATCTTTATACCTCAGCTGTAGTCGCCCAACTGTTCTCTTGCCATCTGCTAATTGTCCGTAGAAGATATCTTTTGGGATGCGACCATCTTCCATGCGGCGAACATGGCCAAGCCAGCGAAGTCTGCGCTGTCTAAGAAGCGTATACATACTTTGAAGGCCAGCACGTGACAACACCTCGATATTTGTCACTTTATCTTTCCACGAGATGCCGAGGATGCGGCGTAGACACCGCAAATGGAAGGTATTGAGCCTTCTTTCTTGCTTAGCATAGGTCGTTATATATATATATAAAGAAAAAGGTAACGGATCCCGTTACACGCCCATTGAGGCATATTGGGAATACGGTATTAGGCCCGTATTTTCTTGACCATCGGCACACTATGGGTGATGTGGTCATCATCACGCCGGCCGCCTTAACCTTCCCAGAGTTGTTCTGGTACCCAATTTATGAGGCTGGGGATATATATATATATATATATATATATATATATATATATATATATATATATATATATATATATATATATATATATATATATATATATATATATATATATATATATAGTGTTTCAAAATAATGTATACATACTTTGAATGCGTATAACTCACACTTAACTGAACAAACTTTTGCTATTTTGTAAGAATAGAGCGGAATAATACTTGATGCATGTAAATAATGACAGTAAATTATTACGCGGGAAGTTTTTAAAACGAAGATTATGCTGTCACATAATTGGGGTTGCTCTCTTTTCCTCTCCGACAGTATTTTTTTTTAGACTCATTGTTTGCACTTCTCCGTAATAATTCGTCTTGTCTGTTTACCTGACCATCCCTGCTGAAAAAGAGTAGACGATGCAATATTGACCGACAGTCGGGTTGGTTAAATTCTCGTGTACCAAACCTTGGTCGAGCCGGATTAACTCGACATACGCCCAGCAACTTTATTTGGCGCTGAAATGGCTATTGTGATTCACTAATTATAGCCGTAAAGAATCACAGCCCAGATGGTTACACGAGAGTCGGTATTTGCACAAGGACGGGGAGATAAATTACCCATCGGCGGACATATTACAGACATGCACCTGGATAGAAGTGTTACGAAGACATTATTTGTGATATATAGGGAGTTGTAGTGCAGTAATTACGGCGAATCGACGGATATAACAATTCTATAATTGGAAAGTGACCGTTTAAATAACACGCAGAATTTTCCTATGAGGAAATTTTTTAATAAATCCCATCACACCGCGCATGATTGCAACTATTGGCCGGCATTCGATTTGTCAACATAACAACATTTCTGTGTGGAGCCTGGTCTAATAGTAAACAACAACGTGCGTGGGACGAAAGTTGTAATATAACCTGACACTTACGCTGGGGTGAAGCATTGTGAAAATTCGTCTCGTCAAGAAAACAACCAGACTTGCCAGATTCAGAATAGAATCAGAATTCATTTATCGGATCGGACTTGTTTGAGCATCTTGAGGACTTAAGAGCCCAGGAAAACTCTACCATTATTAACAAGGAAAACCGGAATCTGAGGAATCTGAAACACGGAGTTAAAGTGGGAACGTATTGTAAAGTAACAACACCCCAGAACACGTGTAATAAGCATCTTCAACAAGTTGCCTTAACTCTATCTCTAAGCCAGAAGTCTGTGATCCCAAAGTCAATTTGGGGTAAGTTGTATATCTATAATTCTTTGTTTTGCATTATTAACACGTAAAATAATTTGTATATATTGACACGTGAATATTAATATCTGAAAATTGCTAAATGGATGTATAAGTCATTTGAGGCTGGCAACCTCAGCATATAGAATGATGATTTTATGAACCACTACTGCCAGGGCTGGTGACTGCTTTATGCAGAGGTAGTCCCAAGTTCCATAAGGAGCAGGGAGGGAATGATGAGATAATGATGTGCATACTTATTACATTTTAACATTTTCAACGAGTGAAGATGTAAATGTAAACATATTCACTCTAAAAGTAATGAAAGTTGTCAACCTATTCAACCAACGTAAAGGTAAATTTAAATCTATTCAACCTAAATGTAATGAATGTTTTTCCGCTCAATGGGATTAATATTAGTTCTCAGCGATGGTAACAGTTCTAAGGTAGATGGGATGGTGGAATGAAAAAAAAGGGAAGGGGGAGGAGGGCACATGAGTGTGTGTCAGGAACACGCAATACTCAAGAGGGTATTTATTCTCTTCTTTTGTGACATTAGTCGATGGTACCAACTGAGGATACTATCTCTGGAACAAGTGTGTGTACAAGTGGCCTGAAGTCGATGCTAGACACCATCATCAGACGGGTCTTAGAGACGCGGCACCAGCTTGGTAGTTACTCCATGACACTTCTTAGAACGTGCTACAACTTTCAAACTTGACCAGTGACGAGTGTGAATCTAACCTCCCGCAAGTCCGGCTATATATGTATGTGGGTGTGTATATGGATGTAATATATATATATATATATATATATATATATATATATATATATATGTGTGTGTGTGTGTGTGTGTGTGTGTGTGTATAAAAGGAAACCTCATTATGTAAACTAATTATCATCTACAAAGAACCAAACTTCAGGAGGAGCAGAACAGACAAACATATTGGCAGCTGAGTAGAAACATAAAAGCTGCCAAGTGAACTATCCAATTTTTAACGCCATAACATCACCCAGTGATGATAACTTTTTCTATAGGGAATTATTCATTTTTATAACTGTTAACACATAATTGATTATTACATTTGTTACTTGTATAAAGACAAATGTAAAGTTGATTTAATCATTTTGAATGTACTACATCCGAATGTCTCAGACAAATTTTTAAATACACCTTTACAGAGCTATATAATAATCAGATTAATTTCGCTGACTTAACTCAGCTGGGGTCTTGAACGATTTAACAAATTATAAAAAAAACCTATCCTTCACAAAAGTTGAAGGCAGATACTAGAGTTAACATTTGCTCAGCCTTTGTTCTCGCTTTTCTGAATATCTTGTGAATACTTTCTTGAGGTAGAAGCATCATTATCTATCTACCTTCAACTCTGCCGAGAGTAATCTAGTGCGAAGGTAGACACCTTTGAAGACCCAAATTAGTTACTCTTGAGTTCTGGCCACTGTTGGACCCCTACTGCAGAGCTAAGGGGAGGCAACGCGTGACATGTGCTCACCTCGAAACGCGCACAAGGGAGTACATGAGACATCAAATTAAAACTACATGTTTCACAATTCATTTAGTAACAATACATTTTCCCATCAGTTGTTGATCGCTGTGAACAATGCATTGCTGCAGGTAGTCGACACTGAACATTTGTGACTTTAAATGTGAACCTGCCATAATTCTATGTCAAATGATAACTGAGTTATCACCATTCAAAGTGTATATACATAATTTTGAAACGCCCTATATATATATATATATATATATATATATATTATATATATATATATATATATATATATATATATATATATATATATATATATATATATATATATATATATATATATATATATATATATATATATATATATATATAGATAGAGTTTATTTAGGGTTTTAGAGCAGGACTACCCTCGGACCTAAGGCAATGGGGCAACCGAGCGGGCGAGAAAAACGTATTTTTTTCGTCCAGAAGAAGAAGAAGATATATATATATATATATATATATATATATATATATATATATATATATATATATATATATATATATATATATATATATATATATATATATATATATATATATATATATAAGGAATGGAAAAGATCAATTTACATACCTTTGCCAAAAAAGGGCAACCTGAAACTGTGCACAAACTACAGAACTATAGCTCTTATAAGCCATGCCAGCAAAATACTATTACAAATCATAATGAAAAGGATGCAACAAAAGCTAGAAACAGAAATAAACGAAGTACAGGCGGGTTTTCGACCAGGTAGAGGCACTAGAGATCATATATTCAACATGAGGATCATCATAGAAAAGTGTAGAGAATTCAACGTTGATCTACATACTTGTTTCATTGATTACACCAAAGCTTTCGATTGTGTACAACATCAGCAGTTATGGGCTATTATGAAAAATATGGGATTTCCAAACCACCTTATACAACTCATCGTACTGCTGTACCAAGAACAACAGGCAGCCGTAAGAATAGAGGGTGAAACATCAGAATGGTTTGAAGTACAGAAAGGAGTAAGACAAGGCTGTACCCTTTCCCCTTACCTGTTTAACATTTATGCCGAGAATATCATGAGAAATGTAAGAGATGACCAAGAACACACAGAGTTTGACTCATTTAACATCGGCGGGTACCAGATCCCGGAAATCAGATATGCTGACGACACAGTCCTCCTATCGACCAACCCAGAAGGACTTGAACAATTACTTCTGTCCACCAAAAAACACAGCGAGGCCCAGAATCTATACCTAAACACCAAGAAGACTAAAGTATTGACAACAGACAAAGTAAAGACCAAACCAGAAATTGAAATTGATAACGAAGAACTGGAAGGTGTTAATGAATTCGAATACTTAGGATCAATCATCAACAGCTCTGGCGACTGTGCAGTAGAAATTAAAAGAAGACTTGCAATTGCTTCACATAAACTAATACAGATGAAAAACCTATGGCAAGGCACAAGCAAAGAAACAAAGTTACAACTGATCAGAGCATGTATATTCCCAGTAGCAACATACGGCTGCGAGACTTGGACACTCAATAAAACAGTTGCAAAAAAGATTACATCATTTGAAATGAAATGCTACAGAAGGATGATGAGAATACCCTGGACAGAAAAAAAAGACCAACAGAGAAGTACTGCACTCACTAAACGTACAGGAACATTGGCTCCTAAATACCATCGCAATAAGGAAGCTGAAATTTTTCGGTCATATAAAAAGACATAATAGCCTGGAAAAAACAGTGATGGAAGGCATGGTCCCTGGAAAAAGGGGAAGGGGTCGACCTAGACGACGGTGGACCCAGGACATCACAGAGAGTCTGAACTTGTCTTTGGCTGATGCAGGTCGACTTGCCCAGAATCGTGATGCGTTCAGAGCAGCTGTAATGGAGACAACGTTCTGGAAAGAATACGTCACATGATGATGATGATATATATATATATATATATATATATATATATATATATATATATATATATATATATATATATATATATATATATATATATATATATATATATATATATAGGAATAAAAGAAAATCTCATTATATAAAACTGTCACACAGGTTTTATGATCATTAAATTGCCTAAATCTTCTTCTTTTTCTTTCACCCGTATCCTCTATTTATTATCACTCTCTTATCCTTTTTGTGTTTTTCGCATTCGTTCGTTTGCGACTATATACATTACTATTTTCCCATTCTAACGTTTACCTGTTTCTTTTCTCAAAACTGAGAACGCAGTTATGATGTAACGTGTCAGCCCTACACGAGACGCAGAGTGTTAGAATGCATTCCGTCAGACAGGGGAGCAGACAGCTGTCTACAGTTTCCCCTGGGACAGTGTTTCTTTGGCTAAGTTTCTGGGCCTGAAGTGTGAGAATTCACTCCTTCAGACATGATGAGGAGACATTTGTCTGGTAGTTTGCATCTGACGTAGTTTCCAAGGTAGATTCTCAGTGTCAGGTGATATGACACTCACGCTCCAAGGCCAGTTTTGGCGTAAGGTGCGAGAAAGCAAAGTGTCAGTTATGGTTCTCTGGATGAGTTTCTCGGGGAGGTGTAAAAAACTGCTTCTGCACTGGAGACGAGTTGTCTGAGATTCGCAACTGACACGCGCCCTCTCGGTCAGTAGGTGGCAGTTACGGCATGCGTTTAGGTGTTAAACGTAAGGTGTTAAGGGAAGGGGAGGCTATTCCGTAGTTTATGGAAATAGTGTACGTCTTTGTCTGGTGTTTCATATATACTGGAGGGAGTTAGATTTCATTTTCACTCAGTAACTTCGCAGTCAAGACTAGAACAAGCCTTCGTTCGATTCCTAAGAATCTCTGTTAATAGAGATGGCATTTAGTTTGGTCGAAGTGGTTTAAGTTCTTAGTAGTTCTGTGTTGAGGTAAATGTTTTATATATTATATTAATATCTAGTATTTTGTGAAGTGTTAAATCTCTTATTTTATTTCACTAGTTAGATTTGGTGCAGAGCGCTTAATTTATATAGTCTGTATTATTTTATAGTGACGAGTTACAGTGGAAAACAGAAATTATATTTCTAGCTTAAACTCAGTCGGCTATTAAGGAATTTAATTTTACTGCTAAAATAATCAGACGAGAATAAATTTTTCTAACTAACTTATAATGCTAGATGCTTCATGAGTGGTGACGGAACACGTAGGTATTCCTAATTCATGATGATTGATTTTATGTATATAACGTATTTCACGGGAAAGTTTAAATGATAAGTCAAGTGGTACGCTTGCAGTTAAAAAATGTAAGTTATAATCCGAGTACGTAGCATGTATAAGTATTTTATTTGTGGTTTTTCTTCCCTATTCAGTGAATACTGGGGTAACCCAAAACTTTGCCGGCGTTTAGTACAGAGACATACCTGTGAGAAACATAAACATTTTTTATCTTTTAACCACGTGTGTTTACAAGTTAACACCTGTCTGACAGTGAGTGTGTCTTCATTAATAGACAGAGTACAACTCTCACTAACGGGTTTTATTAAAGACTAAATGTTTTATACTGGGCCTTTGAGCCAGATCAGATTTTCTGCACAAACTCTATGTACAAATTTAGCCGTTGTGGCAAGTAACATATTAACGTCAGTAACATTCCGACGGAGTTTCGACTAGTGGTGTGGTGACCAAATATAGTCCTTTCCTGAAAGTAGACACCGATCTGACATTCCTCATTCTAGAAACCTAAGCTATTGACACTGTGCTCGTTGTTAATGTTTCGTGCCTGGACAATTTTAATGTGACCTAAACAGACATCCAAAAAATAAGAATACCCAAGGAGTCGTTCCCGGAAGCAGAGAATTCATCCTGTCTTTTTGGAACTGGGGATTTCTTGGTCAAAGACTGCCCTTGACGAGTCTGTAGGTGAATGTCCTAAAAATTGTATTACCAGAAGTGGCTATCTAAGCTGTGAGTATGAACATGTGCACGCGTGCTCGGCTGAATGAATAAAGTGAATGCACGACGGAGGGATTTTTTTATTGTTGTAATTGGGCACCCATTTTGCTATCTTAACTTTCTGTATGCAAGTATTGCTAATCATATTTCCCTTAAAATAGAGCAGAGATATCAAGTCTTTCCATACCTTAAGAAGGGGAAATATTAGGCCTAATCCTATGTATCCTTGTTTCCTTGGGGCTATCACTTTCTTCCAACAGGACTGTGGGCATACCTCGAGGGATAAGATCTAACTGTGGGTCTATCATTTCTTGTAGCAATTCCTTGATTTTTTTATGACTATGTGTATATGCTTTGATGTAATTTCTATGTGTTGTGAAGAAATTGTAGATGATAATTAAAATTTCTCTTGAAATTAATCAGCGTGTTGGTCAGCTCGTTCTAGAATATTTATATAATCATTGTCATAGTTTTTCCCACGTCTGTACGTCTAACTGTCGTCGTATGTGTGTATGTATGTGAGTGGATATATATATTTCATATATATGTGTGTAGACTGTCTGACTCAATCTAAATCTGTCGTAGAAGATAGTTGAAAGAGAGAAGATTTTTCTTGATTTCAGAGACAGCCTCTATCACATTTCTACCATCTCACTCGTCGAAATCTATTGCTATTACTACTTCTCACTGTGACTATCACTTATTCTAATCAATTCAGAAGGGACCAACCAAAGTCTTAATTCCCCTATCAAAAATCTACGACAAAAACTAATTATCAGCTCAGCAGAAGAGAGCAAGTGAAATTATTCAGACTTTACACGGGCCACAACAACCACATCTGCTTCATAGATGCCGAACATGTGAGGAACTGAGAAAGCATATATGGCCGTCACCATTACCATTGCTGGAAAAGCTCTATAGAGATAAACATAGCCTAACGCTGGCCACTGCTTTCTTTGATCATATTCAAGTTGACGCCAGAAAGGGTCGGAAGAAGAAGAAGATATAGAACAAGTTGCCACATAAGCCACGACCTACACGAGCAAGTAACTGCTTTATGCAGGCTTACAGCAGAACCAGCTGTATTAGTGGTTTCATGCCCTGTAAGAAGTACATAGGAAAATGATGATATATCAAGAATGGATGACAACTGAAAGTAAGTTGTAGAGATTAAAAATACAACAACAACATCAACAACCAAGAAGTTGCAAACTTTCTTAAGTGAAATGAGTGCGTGCGTGCATAGAATAAGCTTTAAGTGGTACGACAAATTCACCAATATGGAATTAATGACAAGAACCAGACAACTGCTACTGAAACTGGAGATCAGAAGAATCGATGGATAGGACACACATTGAGGACACATGTTGATAGGACACACATTGAGAAAAACATGTTGATAGGACACACATTGAGGAAACATGTTGATAGGACACACATTGAGAAAAACATGTTGATAGGTCACACATTGAGAAAAACATGTTGATAGGACACACATTGAGGAAACATGCTGATAGGACACACATTGAGGAAACATGCTAATAGGACACACATTGAGGAAACATGCTGATAGGACACACATTGAGGAAACATGTTGATAGGACACACATTGAGGAGAACATGCTGATAGGACACACATTGAGGAAACATGTTGATAGGACACACATTGAGGAAACATGTTGATAGGACACACATTGAGGAAACATGTTGATAGGACACACATTGAGGAAACATGTTGATAGGACACACATTGAGGAAACATGTTGATAGGACACACATTGAGGAAACATGTTGATAGGACACACATTGAGGAAACATGTTGATAGGACACACATTGAGGAAACATGTTGATAGGACACACATTGAGGAAACATGCTGATAGGACACACATTGAGGAAACATGTTGATAGGACACACATTGAGGATACCTGCTGATAGGACACACATTGAGGAAACATGTTGATAAGACACACATTGAGGAAACTTGCTGATGGGACACACATTGAGGAAGCATGTTGATAGGACACACATTGAGGAAACATGTTGATAGGACACACATTGAGGAAACATGTTGATAGGACACATATTGAGGATACCTGCTGATAGGACACACATTGAGGAAACATGTTGATAGGACACACATTGAGGAAACATGTTGATAGGACACACATTGAGGAAACATGTTGATAGGACACACATTGAGGAAACATGTTGATAGGACACACATTGAGGAAACATGTTGATAGGACACACATTGAGGAAACATGTTGATAGGACACACATTGAGGAAACCTGCTGATAGGACTCACATTGAGGAAACATGCTGATAGGGCACACATTGGGGAAACAAGATGGTAATATTACCAGCCAGTCCGTCTTCTGGAAACCCAGGGGGGGGGGTGTAAACGATGTAGGGGTCAGCTGATAGTCACGTGGAGTAGAGAACTGGAGACAGAAATGAAAACGATAAGGAAGACATGGATAGACCTTGACCCTGACGGAACACGACAGGGGCGTGGGGGGGGGGGCCGTTGGCATGCATTTGTTAAAAGGTCTATGCTTCTTGGACAGCTAAATGATAATGAATGAAGGAATTATTGTAGAGGCATATACACACCAACGCCAGCCGACATGGCACATGCCGATGATTGTGTCAAGCTTAATTTGCCTCACTTAACAATATGTCAACGTTATTTTGATGTACGGTTGTAATTGTAAACTCAGATTTGACTATTTCTGGAACACACATCACAACGATCCTATTTGTGACATCAGTATCGTCTGGAGATCTCCAATATGAAACTAACGCACGCACGATTCTCGTGTTGGATTGACATGCAAGTGGAATTGATTATAGTCTCTCTTTCTTTTTTTTTTTAAACCAAGTTTGTGTCGCCAGGGATCAATGGACGAACACGTGAATAAGTTAGGCTATCTATCTATCTATCTATCTATCTATCTATCTATCTATCTATCTATCTATCTATCTATCTATCTATCTATCTATCTATCTATCTATCTATCTATCTATCTATCTATCTATCTATCCATCTATCCATCCATCCATCCATCCATCCATCCATCCATCCATCCATCCATCCATCCATCTATCTATCTATCTATCTATCTATCTATCTATCTATCTATCTATCTATCTATCTATCTATCTATCTATCTATCCATCTATCCATCCATCCATCCATCCATCCATCCATCCATCCATCCATCCATCCATCTATCTATCTATCTATCTATCTATCTATCTATCTATCTATCTATCTATCTATCTATCTATCTATCTATCTATCTATCTATCTATCTATCCATCTATCTATCCATCTATCTATCTATCTATCTATCTATCTATCTATCTATCTATCTATCTATCTATCTATCTATCTATCTATATGTTCGCCCGTACGTCAGTCCATCTGCTCGCCCGCCAGTTCGCCTGCCCGCCTGTCTGCCTGCCCGCCTTCTGTCTGTTGTTTACCTGTCAGTATTTATGTCTCTCTCTCTCTGAGTTTTTATACCTGTCTGTTTATCTACAGTTGTGTTTATATCTGTTTCTCTCCCTGTCTGGTCTGTCTTTTAGGTTGTATATCTCTGTCAGCCAATCAATATCTCTCAGCAGATTTTTCCCAAGGTGCCTGGGTACATTATATTTTATCGTTTCCGTCTGTTTGTCTTGTTGAACACTTGTACTCTATCGTAAGCTGTTGTCTAGTATTATTTCATCTGTCATCTCCTGACTACGAATCTGTCCGGGGCTTGAAACCGCATTGTGTTAAACAAATTGATACAGAAACCACAACAGAACGAGTGCATGAAGACTCTGGGACATTCTTCCTGCAAGGCGACCAGGTACAATGGTGGTCTCATGTTCATTAAGGATCACACACGCAATGATAATGATGATGATGAATGAATGCCATTTTAAAAACATGATGACAAGTGAGGAGCTTGTGAAAAAGTGGGATATCAACAAAGCCTAGTACTCCAAATACAAAATTACTAAATTCGGACTCTCACTATGTGCTGTTTGCCCAATGGGCTGATCACCCGTTGGCTTGTCACACCGATTACGGAAACAACGGCAGATGGATCTATTTGTTGTTGCCCTAAAGACGCCGCTAGGCGTGATGGGAAACTACAACAGAGAAAATCAATCTGCTGTTGCCCTTAAGACGCCACAAGGCGTGATGGCCTCTGACTGCTTGGTCGGTCTTTGGCTAAGGACGGAAGAAGAAGAAGAAGACTATGTGCTGTTTAAATAAGATATAACAAAGAATGGGATACTAGGAACACAAAAATACTATACGGATGTTACAGAAGTGTAAGATAGTAGAAGCGAATAAGAGAGGAAAGGATAATGCTATGTAGAAACAACATGAGACGAGAACAGAGAACCAGCTTATTAGGAATATGTCTGCACGCAAGAAATCGATCAGGGAGGAGACAAATGATGGAGTATTTCCAACTGATAGATGGCCTTGAGAGGAAAAAATGCACACGTTTATTCTTTTGCTACACTTCTTACATGGGAGAGCCAGACTGGCTTAGCTGTTAGAGCGCCTGTCTTCGCGGCAATGTTATCGGGTTCCATGATCAAAACCTGGTAGCGTCATTCACCAGTACACCCAGGTGTCAATGAGTACCTGTTTCTGCACTTGAATTAAGGAAGACAATAACAGCGAGGAAGAGAACTGGTCAACCCACTTCATAAAGCTGAACCTAGTAGAGTGAAGTCTCTAACACTTCTTTTCCCTGCGGCAGTATCTCATATGGGACCATCTTTTTACTTGTATGGATCCGTTGAGATAGGTTGACTTTAAGACATTAACTGAACAGATACTAATCTGCAGAGCATATATTTTATTAAGGTCACACATTCATTCATATTCATATTTAATCATTAACACACACGGGGCAACCATCGTTGCTGGTCCCTTTGTAGAAATCTTGCACTAAATCTTTCACAAGTTTTTGCTATAGCGGTTTCTTTAACTATTCCTTCTGCATAATAAAGTTGCCAGCTCTTTTGCACAATCTCATAGTAGTCGTCATTCACGACACACCATTAATGTCATTGCTCTTCGTGATATTCCAAGACTACCGTCAGTTTTACCGTTTTGTGACATTTCATTAATCACAAAGACAAAAGTCACGTGCGTTTAGCGCCATGTTATTCCCAAGCTAACCTGGTCATTGGAGGAACACTTTTCCCACACAAAGAAATTCACAAATTAACATGGGAATCACTAAATGGTCGGGGCAGAAACCAGATAGACTACATCATGATTAATGGTAGATGGGGAGATGCATTACAAGATGTGAAGGTAAGAAGAGGTGCAGATGTGGGAAGTATCACCATTTAGTAGTAGCAAAACTGAAAGTGAAACAAAGAACGGCTGGACCAACTGTAACTACACAGAAAAGGTTTGACATCAACAAATTGATGGACCTTCTTACCAGAAAAGCTTTTGTGGCTGATATAAAGAAGCGATATCAATTTGCCAAAAGTCAGGAAAAGACCATTTCAACAATATATAAGGAAAGCAGCAAATCATGCTTGGGATTCCAGGAAAGGAAGAAGCAAGACTGGATAACACCAGAAACATTAAACACCATAACGATGAGAAAGGAAATGAAAAGAAAGAAAACAGAAGCGAAGTCCTCCAGGTTAAAGCAACTATATAGCGAACAGTACAGTCAGCTGGACAAGGAAGTTAAACGCCAAACCCTAGCCAACAAAAGGAATTTCCTACACGATCTTGCAAGACAGGCAGAAGAGGCAGCACTGAGAAATGAACAAAGCACAGTATACAAAATAACTAAAATCATCAGTGGAAAACGAAGTGCAAACAATACTACATTAGTAAGAGATAAGCAAGGACATCTCACCACGACAGCAGAGGGACAGTGTTGTGTATGTTTTTTTTACAACATTTCTGTTGTTGCGCATCAAAGAGCGCTGAGTTGAGTTTGGTGAAAATATTTGAAGATATGTGAATAGTAAGTACACTTAGGTGCATTATTCATGCGCGCAGTAAAAAAGGATGACGTAGGAGTTTTTGTGTGTTGAAACAATGACGTGGAGAACAAAAATGGACCCAAGAAATAAACAAGACGTGAACAGCCTTGTGTGTGCTGGTTTGCTTGAAAACCCGTAGAAAAGGGTTATATTGATTCGTGCCATGAATGGGAATGTATACCAGGATGAGTACTATTAATAATGTATAATTTGATGCTTATACATTTTTTGACGGGCAGGTCTATACACCGTAAAAATCGGAGTCGGAAAGTTCCTGCCTGCTCTGTCGCTGATGTGTGCTGACTTTTGGGGAAAATAATGTTAATAAAGTTATATGAGTTGAAAAGAAATTAATGGAGAAGGGCACGGATATAATCAATCCATAGAGATGTATAGATGGATTGGGACTGAGAAGCAAACGATGTATTACCGTCAACGAGTATAAAACTAGGTTACGAATAGACAGAATGACATTAACTAATGACGGCTCATCATGTCTCGTTGATCATGAGTTTTCAATAAACCTTGTTGTTATGTTACCGGACCAGTATTTGCTTCCTACCTGGTTATCTTTGAGCGGTTGGGCATATCTGAGACATTACTAATTCGTTATCCCTTGAGAGAGAACACTGCATAAATAATACAGGGACGATACAGTGCATTTTTTTGCATACCCACGAATAAAACATTCGCGCGACACTTTTGTGGTATACAAATGTTCTAACATTCATACAGACACATATGGGAATAATGATGGTATGCATATATCAAATGCAGACCAACTCTTTGAATACACTGGAATAAACGAACGGGCGGACATACCTTAACAGACAGGACACATGATGGGCAGAGCATTTCAGAGAAACTCTGAACAAGGAACCACCAGAGACACAATTGAATGTTCCTTAGGCTGAAAACGATCTAGATGTTAATACAGACATTCCACGAAAAGCAAACTGAGGAAAGGACAAGCAGGATTTAGAAAAAAACAGAAGATGTGTAGATCATATATTTACCCTCCGGAACATTATAGAGCAGTGCTCAGAATGGCAAAGACAGCTGTACATTAATTTCGTTGATTTTGAAAAAGGCTTTTGACAGTATTGTTACCGAGGATGAATATTAACGGTGTATGGGTGGCGTAGGTGTGCCGTCGTATCTGTGTTAGGTATGTATTAGTGAGTGTGTGGTAGAACAGTCACTCACAACACAGGTACGTAAATAATAGTCATGGATGGCCGTAAACATCTGGTGTAATTTAAATGTCGATTTATTAAGTCACAGCACGATCACGTTTACATTGATATACACACAGTCACATTACAAGTCATTGCAATACAATACTCTTCAACATTCATCAGCAGATCTATATCAAGGCCTAAATCCTCACGACTCATCTCTGCGCTATAACACTGCGCTATAATACTGCACCCAGCAGTTCACATAAATTATGGCCTAAAGTCCTCATGACTCACTTATAATACTGCACCCAGCAGTTCACATAAATTATGGCCTAAAGTCCTCATGACTCACTTATAATACTGCACCCAGCAGTTCACATAAATTATGGCCTAAAGTCCTCATGACTCACTTATAATACTGCACCCAGCAGTTCACATAAATAATGGCCTAAAGTCCTCACGACTCATCTCTGTGCTAGACTTATAATACTGCACTATAATACTGCACCCAGCAGTTCACATAAATTATGGCCTAAAGTCCTCACGACTCACTTATAATACTGCACCCAGCAGTTCACATAAATAATGGCCTAAAGTCCTCACGACTCATCTCTGCGCTAGACTTATAATACTGCACCCAGCAGTTCACATAAATTATGGCCTAAAGTCCTCACGACTCACTTATAATACTGCACCCAGCAGTTCACATAAATAATGGCCTAAAGTCCTCACGACTCATCTCTGCGCTAGACTTATAATACTGCACCCAGCAGTTCACATAAATTATGGCCTAAAGTCCTCACGACTCATAATAGCTTCCTCAAAGCTTCACAAATACTTAATATGGCCTGTCCCAATCCTGGACTCATAATAGCTTCCTCAAAGCTTCACAAATACTTAATATGGCCTGTCCCAATCATGGACTCATAATAGCTTCCTCAAAGCTTCACAAATACATAATATGGCCTGTCCCAATCCTGGACTCATAATAGCTTCCTCAAAGCTTCACAAATACATAATATGGCCTATCCACACAGCAAAACATTAAGTCGACATTATTCAAAGCACTACGTAGGCATACATCCTCGAAAAACACACACAGACAGCGTTGACCACTCCCGGTCCAACGCTCCGAATCCCTCTTCTCCTCTCCGGGATCACACACTCTAGTCCCGCCAAAAAACCCAAAACGAGACTCCGCTGTTTTTGAACACAGCTCAAAAACAGTACAGAATAAATACATCTCAGCATTTGAGATAAAAGCGTTCGCACGCTTTCCTGTACTCTGTCACTCAAAATAAAAAGGATATGTTTCTATTATAACGTTAAACAAACCTCAGCTTAATCAGGTATACAAGTATTGTAACTCATAATCTACTTTGCCCAAAAACATATTCCGAATTACTGCCCTTTCAAAGGATCAACTTGTAACAAGTATACATAGGGACAGTTTATGGAAAATACTGAGGGTTTATGAGTAGCATATCAGTCGCATTTCGATTATCATTCCGGAGGTTGAGCGTGACTTTTATATAGTAAAATATACCGATCGATAACGGAGGATGAGCGTGACATTTATGTAGTAAAATACTCCGACCGATAATGGCGGCATGGGTTAGTAAGTAGTTATTGTGACGGTATTTTAAGTGTTGTGTATAACTCAGCAGTGTGTTGTTATGTTTCTTTATTCATTCAACATATATACAATATATATATATATATATATATATATATATATATATATATATATATATATATATATATATATATATATATATATATATATATATATATATATATATATATATATATATATGTTCTTCTTCTTCTTCTTCCGTCCTTAGAAAATCAATCCATTTGCTGTTGTTTCCGTAATCGAAGTGACTGGCAAACGGGTGATCAGCCCGTTGGTATATTATATATATATATATATATATATATATATATATATATATATATATATATATATATATATATATATATATATATATATATATATATATATATATATATATATATATATATATATATATATATATATATATATATATATATATATACACAACATACACACAATATATATTTTACAACATGTAGACACCATTTATACAAAGGCCAAGGCTTTTTAATGTAGTTGTAATAAATATATTTAATGATATCTTTTAAAAGATTACGAAAATGTCAATCTAAATCTCTAGTTTCAGACGATTTGTAGCTCTTTGCTTCTTCGATGGTGGTTGTTTATAGACATCGTCCGGGTGATTGTCTGTGGTTGGAGTTGATGTAGGGGTACAAGGGTTGGTGTTCTTAAGAGGACACCAACTCGGTTCTGAGAATATTGGTTGTTATAACAACTGGAGTTGATGTAGTGGTCATACGTGTTACTGGGCAAGTAGTAGGACAGGTACCTGTGTTTGGTAACTGTAGTCGGTCAAATTCGGCGAGGATTTCGCCTTATAAAGCCAGCAGATGTTCAAATTCAGGGCGAGTCAACGTAATGCCGATTTTGGTAGGAAACGTTAGATATGATTCACCACAGTATTTTCGCACGTATAGTAAAGGCTGACCTCTGTAAAAACTTACAGACGCAACTTTCAGCCCACTCTCCAACGGTTTAAGCATTTTCTCACTTCTACGCATATACACCCAGTTTATGGGAACGGTGCCGGTGGTACTCATCTTCAGTGAGGTGTGAGCGTGAGTGTCTGCCATTCGTCTCCCAAGTGTCTATTTACAAGGTATATGAAGGAAAACTAGGTTAATCTTGTTTTTGAAACGTGTCCAGACTTGTTGCGCGCTAACAGGGGGCTGATTAGTCGAAAAACTAATCAATCGTTGACGTGTTGTCTATGTGAAAATGGCAGCAGGACCCGTCGCATAGTACGACCGCGAGCTTTGATCAATACGAAATAAATAGCGTACAGTTCACAAACGTTTGTAACTACATCTTGTAAATGTCTAGAATTGTAGTTAAAACGCCTGTTAGAGTTTCTCGCTATAAAATTAACAAGGTCCAGGTGTCTAGGTGGTAGTCCGAAAGAATCACAATATTCAAAAGTTCCACATCCATTATAATATAGAGCGACCCCGGGGTCACCGGGTCGATAGCTAGGGTCAGTGTTGATGACGAAAACAGCCGTCTTGGTCGGATCGATACGCCGAGGTAATTGGTCGTGAGCTAAAACTTTAACAACCCCAGTCCGTTTAAAAAATATGTCAGACAGGAGGAAGACACGGATCTCGTGAATATTCATCGTCTAAGCGGTGTAGTCTGTCAAAACTTGGCGCGATTTCGATATTTCCATTATCGAGTCTTGCTCGGCGTAGACGATGACCTTTAATGGTTCGGGTGAGCTCACGGAGAATTTAAGTTCTATTGAGAGAGGTCCCGACTTAGCTATCTCGAACTGGTCACCGTCCAGTATACTGGGGGTGAGGTCAAAAGCGTATAAGGCGTACTCATTCTTAAAATGTCTATATTTAAGATCGTTGCCGGCGTCTTTGCCAATCAGCCCCATGGCTAGATTAGTCCCAAAAGAAGGCTCTCACGTACTGGTTGTGATCATAATCCATTGACAAAGGCTTGCCACTAACTGTTCTTCCATCCGCGCTGACATTTAAATATATCAGACCAAAATTAGCGAAATTGAACGGATTAAACGTGTATGAACCGTTAAAAGCGGTCGAAGTGATTATGCCAATCACTATCCGTTTCGGGGTTTGACTGAGAAATAGATTATCCTGCATGTGTGATAGCATCCCTTTCGGAATAGAGAAAGTTTTTAGCACATCTCGTTTCAAAGGGTACTTGGCATTATTTCGCAACAAGGTTTCTCGTGCGCTAGAGAGATTGCCGGATTTAATTTGGCTTTCCGTCCAACCACAGCCGCATAAGTTATAATCGATTTATAACCACCAGCGTGGTCGTGTCGTAGCACGTTGAACGCATCTTTAGACGGCGTGAGTTTCACTTTAACGGTCACACCGTTTAACATATAGCGATCTTGCGCGAAAATATATGCGTGTAACCGACCCATCATATCGATGTCCTGAGAACCACCAGCTATATTTCGACGTAGCCTTAGTCCGTTGTTATTATCGCCCTGTGTGTCCTCAATAGCGTTTGGTGTGTCTTTGTAAAACAGAGCCGCTGTCATATGACCTCGCTTGGCTTCCTCCCCGTAATTCAACGTGGCTTCCATGTAAGCTCTATAAGGATAGGTGTTCTCGCTGGTTGTAATCAGCGTGTCGTTCAGGGAAACGTCGACTTGGGAGAATAAACTGTGCATGTAATAGTTGACCGGTGCCGCATCCGCATTAGGGGGTAATTTGTCGCCATTGGCTAACGTGATTTTGGCGCTCACGTGCAGAAAAGTATTGAACAAATCAAGATATTCTTCGCCGTTCCCCGATATTACAAATTCCACAGGGGCTCCGGGCGCTAAGGCGGCCAACGGATGTATCTCCACAAACTGACCCTCTTCTACGGCTGTTTGTGTTGGTGGCACGCTAAACAAATCTAGACCGCTGTGAAGACACTCGCACGAGTTGGGGTGAATAAGCGACATCCTTCAAATATATCAGAGTACCGTTGCTTGTTCTTATGGGAATGAGAAGGGCGAGATCATGTAGTTCGTTTTATTCTTTTCGGTTCGTTAGGTGGGGTAGCCCTCGCCTTTCTTGTTCTTTTTTTTTTTAATACCACTACCCGATTGGTTAGTGGCGAGGTGGTCAACCGCTCCCTGTAATAAACGCTGACCCTATTCTCTGGCTCGTTCACGAAATGATTCTCCAACGTTTCTTCCGGCTAACGCATCGCTCGCGACCTGTAGACCGGTGCCAACCCCTTCTCTGAGTTAAGCTTTACCCCCAGTTTTTAACCATGCAACCGAGCCCACTGAAAAAACTCCCTAAATCATGCCCTCTTTGACTTTTGCCTCCGATAAACACTGGCATCCCGTGTCCGGCTTGATTGCAGTTAAAGTCCTCGTACATTTTGGGGTTTCGTCGAATTGGTACGTGTCTAACCATTTTTTTTCTATTCGAAATCAAACCGTCTGTGAGTTCGGAAATGTAGCGTCAGCACCAAAGCTCCGCTAGTGAATGTCATAGTCTTACCGTGGTCATTAGTTAAAAGTATTTCCACGGTGTCAAACGAAAAACGACTCAGGGGTACGTAGTGCGGTTTGTCGTAAATCCTAAAAACTGAAGCGATAGCCCTGTTTAAAATAGGGACAATTCGTAACAAAGGGACCGACGCATCCCCAACCGGTCTCGCCGCTACTAGGTCACAGTACAAGTACACATTTTTCATGCCGCTATCCATTTGTACGTCAGTCTCTCCTCGTAGTATTGGGTCGGCGTCTGTTACGCTCGATTAGGGCCACCCTAACATGTTTTTCAACGTCTCGTAAATTCTAACTTCCGCCCCCGTTTCATACAGCGTCAATGTGGCCTTATTATTGTTAAAATTTCTAATTTGCGCTTTTTCATTCACATCCGTTCCTAAAAGCAACCGATTCAAATCATCGATAAGTGTGTCGGGTGAATTGTATAGACCTGCAGGCAATGTGAGTATTATAGGCGTTTTTCGCTCAATGTTGTTTGGAAAGTAATGTATCCAAACTTCGTCCTCTAGTAGATTAAAATAACTTTTGGGGAATTGAATCTCAACCAAACCAACCTCGTACCGTGAAGTTAATTCTATAGTCTGTGGCAACTTGACGAAAAAGTGACCGGCATTATTGTTCGGGTATATTTTCATCGAGGCGTTGCTCGGTAAAGTCACGTAAAAACTCATCCCATCTTAGGGTTAGGTAACATGTAACCCAGACAACTGCTCATTAAGGCGATCCAAAACTTGCCGTCAGGACCCTCGGCGCTGCTCCGACTCAGATTGAATAATGAGACCCCGATGACGGCATATATAACGATCATCTGACAGATGAAAACGATCTCTAGACGGGGGACTAGTTTCCCCAAAAAAGTCTAGAAGGAGGTTCGCGTGAACTTGGGAGCGGGTGACCGCAAAACTGGGGTGGCCACGTCTTCTATGTCCATCAGTCTCGATATCTCGCTAGCTGTTTGGAGGAAATCCAGCTGTTGAATGACGAGTTATATCCGAACCATTTGACTAAATACTATTTAACACCGCTTACACCTCGTCGTTCTTGCAAAATGGACTTGATTCGATAAACTATTTTGTCACCGACCCGCTGCAGCTCTTCTTTGTAAAAAGACCCTTTCAATTCCTCACCAGAATCATCTTTAACGACGTACGTTACCAGCATTGTGTTGTTTAGTTGGCTGACCGTAAACCGTTCTTCTGTCCACGACGGGGTATATCCCTTTTTAAAAGTTTGTCTGGCTTGAGCGATCCGCACTCGCTCACCTTCTTTAAAATATAACGTATGCCACACCTCTTCTTGCTTGGCCGAGTTAACTTGCGAGGGTGCCATCCGAATACTCCGATGAAACGAATAAGTGTAGTTGCGGATCAGTTGCTTTATCACGTCGACGTATCGAAGACTGTTGGTTTTGGTAAAGTAACGCCACATCTTTTGTTTTAAGGTGCTGTTAAAACGCTCAACTATAGCTACCTTGATATCCTCATTCTCAATAGTAAAGAAATGTACACCCTCTTCTTTAAGGAACTTTAAGAATGTTTTGCTGATGAATTCACTGCCTTTGTCTGTTTGAAAATTTATCGGTTTGCGACTGTTAAAAATTCGCTTCACCACTTCTACTAAGGCTTTCCCAGTTTTTGTTTTTAGAGGAACCGCCCACGCAGATTTACTAAACACATCGATACACATCACTAGATAGGAAAATCCATCGTTGAATTTTCTTAAACTTCGCAAATCTATTAGGTCAGCTTGGAACTGTTGATCGATACTACCCGCGACGGTCGCGCGTCTTTTAAATTTTCTACGCACCGGCTTGTGTAAGGTGTACGTATCCTGATGGCTTAACCAATCTTCGATTTTTTTACGAGTAAGTTTAGAACTACGCTGACGGGCACCAGCGCCTCCATAGGACCATGGTAGCTTCGGCTCGTAGTAATGGTTTTTTAAAATCGTATTCACTCTTTTGGCCATGCTTCCCACTTTTGATTTTTAGTCTTATTCTTTTTCCTTCTTCTGAGCGAATACGACGACGGCACATCTCGCAATTTACTGCCAGTCACCTTCTTTCGATTACTCGTACCGGGTGTGATTTGTTCGGTCGGCGACTGAAGAATTTTGTCTGTGACCTCGTCTTTAGGTACATTTGGTGAACCTGGCTGGTCGATGGAGGGTAGTTGTGTTGGTTGTTTGATGTCCACTACGCCTAGAGGGATGTGACTGTACTGTTCTAGTCAAGTCAGATACCGCCGTAGGGTTCATTGATATAATCTAGCTTTGTCACCCACCGGTAAATCTACTCGGTCCAAGACTCGTTGCATTTGACTGTCCAAATCTCCTAGGTTATCTCTTAGAGCCTCGGGGTTCTATAAGATTTTTAAGTCTCTAACAAACAAGGGTCCATCAAAATGAGTTTCTTGGTCATCTTTTTACTCACCTAAGACACCTTTTAACACCCTTAGTATAGGTCCCAACAAAACGCCTATGAAACCACCCTTTTGTAAAAATTGTTTCCGCCGTCTGAGGGACAATTTCTTTTGGGTGAGCGCTCTCAGGGTGGTTTTGTTACAACGCATGCGCCTCTTCTGACCCTGTGTAAGGGGAACGTTGACTTTTAATACGTTTTGACAACATTCGCACAGTGTTCCTATGAGGTCGGGTAATGCTGTTTTCATAACGGCCTTGATCGCTGGGGGTTTGGCACGACCCAAGAACTTCAACATTTCGGCGTGACGTTTCACCTTTTCCCCCATCTTGTTATTATTATTATTATTATTATTCCTTTGGCCATAGACCACCTAAGCAATCCACAGCCACAACACCTTTCGGCGTCATAGGGCAACAAGAAATTGTCTGTTGTTCCGTCACACCGAAAGGCGTATATTGGTACATCAGACTTTTAATTGTTGTTTTTGTGATCAATGTGACAAGCAAGCGGTTGATCAATCCGCTGTGCCCCGAACTTGCCCTCGTGTGTCCTCTACGTTTGCCGCCATAAAACCATTTCACCATGCTTCCCAGACGCCCGTCCAGCCAAAATCAATTCGGGACCGAAGGTCCCTGAAAAAGGGCAATCCGGCACAAGCACAGCACCACCTCGCTGCCTCCACTGCGCTGGGAGGACCCGTCATCCGGGACCACACACAGCCTTGGGAGGACAAAGATCGCCGACAGGGGTCTTGTTATTTGGGGACGTATAAAACCTGTGTTTCGTGGGGAAATATATTGCTGCGCAATCTCAAAGCATTCGGTGTTGCCAGGCAAAGGTCGAACACCTAATAACCGTGCGGAACACCGGTCACGTCTTTAAAACGTTCTTGGACGTACTAACTATGACCTGGGTACATCTGCTTGGCTAGATTCGTAATCTGCGATCCGTCTCGGGGGTTTTTGAACACCACCAAATAACAAGAATACAAGCTGATGGTTCTTTGTTCTTTGTTCTTGCCAAATAAATTTTGCACGATGTAGATCACGCTAATATTGTGATGGGGGCTACCTTTCTTAAACAACTTTGTGACCCTAGCATCCGTCTCGGCCATCAGATTATCTATAACGAGCAGTCGTTTCTTATCACCTGTCCATTAGTCCATGTACGGCAGTCCTTCCATAAACTAGACTCTGGTCATCGAATTATACATTGTCTGTCATTCCCCATAACACCATATAACTTCGTCTGGGTTAGGGACGACCAACTCGCCTAGATGTTGCAAAAACCAACGTACAAAGACAGTTTTCCCGCTCCCGGTCGGTCCCGCTATAAGCGCTGTAAAAGGGTTTTGCCACCTGGGGTCCATGGCTAGAAATGTTAGATACACTCATAAACCGGTATTATATTGTTTTCAACTAGCCAACGTCAGAATCCCTACAACGACCAACGCATTCTAAATTTGGTTCGTTACTCACTCGGCTCATCCAAGCGAAAAGAAGTTAACAAATTTTATGACGAAAACGCCCGTGAAATTATCGATTGCACACGCGCGCATGCGATCCGCCGGTGACAAACCGGGAGAATTATTTTCCGTTTGAAATACCGTATATATTGAGACATTCTAAGACGCCAGCATTCCAAAAACAGACTTCCAGAAGCAAAGACAACTATATTAAATATTGCTTGTGTTATATTGTTCCCTCCTTCTGTGGTAGACCAGCCGTTGAAGACAGACACTTCGACAAGTCCTTTTCTTACAACCAAACTATTGCAGCGTATAAGGTAAGTGTATATATCTACTATGTTTTATATATACGCAGATTAAATACGCGCCCGTTACACGAAATTGGAGACACGTTGTGCTGTGTGTTCGTCGGCTGTTTATTACACGGGTTATGTAACGTTCTCCGTGCGAAAATTTTTGCTTGGATTCCGTTTTATAAGTCTGTAGACAGATATTATCTTCGATAAGAATATTATAGAAGTTTTGTTAAAATGTAAGTCTTACTTTAAAAAAAATTCCTAAATTTTTTTTTAATCCTACTCAGAAACTAGTTTTATTTCTCTAGCACTATCTACACATCTCTGTCATACTTATTTCTCTATTTAAAAAAAACACATTGGTAAAAAATAAATTACTTGTATAAACCAATATATATATATATATATATATATATATATATATATATATATATATATATATATATATATATATATATATATATATATATATATATATATATATATATATATATATATATATATATATATATATATTTATATTTCAACATTATCGTGTGCCGGTTGGTGTAGGCGTTCATGTCCCGCAATATCGATCTCCAGTGCGCTTGAGTACTTCTATTGATGACTTCCCGCCAAACCCAGTCAATCCAACATCATCTCTCTTTGTTTTCCTCTACCGTTGATCTTCCCCGTTGTGACGATATTCTCCAATGTCTCTCTTCTCCTTATATGGTTGCTACAAGACTAAGTGGTACGAACAAAAATAAATAAAACAGCTTGGTAGAATCCTAAATTCTTACGTTATTTTTATGTTTTGATGTCTAAATTCTTACGGTGGTTTTTATTCTCTTTCACAGATGGCTTTGCCTCAACCAGAGAGACGCCGTCATACTTGTTTGGAGTGTGGTCGGGTTTTCACCGTGGCACGTAATCTCACCCGACATTTGGATGCAGCTCACGGGCGACAAAGACACGAGTGCTCTCTGTGTGCTGAAGTATTAACACAAGTGTTAATCTTAAACGCCATACAGAGAATGACCACCGACCCGTCTCAATTACTCGCATTGAAGCATCAACGTTACCTTTAACTAACCTCGTGTTTGTTCGATGCGGGAAGAATTTCAAACGTCGTGATAATCTATTACGGCACATTGAAGCCGCGCACGCAGTACCTCGGTTTAGCTGTGAAATCTGTGATAAAATCTTTACTTGAGCTGATAGCTTACGGGTCCATATACAGCAACAACACTCCTCTGTGACTATGCGGAATCCATCATCATCAAGAGAGCCCTTCACATCATTTTCAACAATGGGACCCTCGTCAACAATTCCCTCCACATCATCTCAACACTATCCGCAGACACCCTCATCAGGAATGCCCTCTTCATCATCTTCAACAAAAGAACATTCATCAGCTGCATTCCAGGAAACCCTTCCGTCTTCAACCTCAGTCAAACGCCCAAGGACCAGCCACCAAGGGCCTAGTAAAAAGGCTTGCCAGACCTCTGAGAATGACAGTTTACGAGACATACCGTCTGACGTTAGACAGATCTACGCAGACAACTGGTCAGCAATAAACACACACACCAACATCAACAAATATTTGTCTACATTCACCTTTTTCCATAGGCATATACATCGAACACCCAATAGATTGGTTTTCCCTTCTTAGACCCATCTTTAACACGCAAACAAAACGCTTCAAGATTAATTACAGTCATCACATTATTCCTAGGCATCGAGAAACCAACACCCTGCGCTTCTACCACGCGTCACACAATAACGCGTGTGACTTGGACACACCTCATCTAGTTAATAATATTACAGATTTCAACACGTTTGTCTCAAACTTACACGCCAGTGACGCTCTTGATAACGCGCAATTAAACAGACCCAATACAAAATATTATGTCGAGACAATACCAGCTACATCCTTCTACATTTCCCACATACAAGAACACCCAATAGGCTGTTGTTTAGCGGATATTCTAACATACATTACAGCCAACAGATCAATTAAATCCTTAGTATACGACTCACACTCAAAACCCTTTACGGATAATGTTTGTTTTTTTAGATGTTTAGCGGCGTTGAGAGGGACTCCCGTTACGAACGTTACAAAAACCACGCTCCGGCTCCGAAATCAATGGCAAGTAAATCGGGGTATCGACTCCCTAGTCGAATTTCCCGGCGCGAATTTAACCCAAATCCCCGCCTTAGAAAAATGTTTCGGTGTAAATATAGACATCTTCGAATTTGACGACAAACAAACCCTTTCCCCAAAACTCAGAGGTAGTAATCTTTGTAAAGAAAATTTGCGGCTATTAACGTATAAAAACCATTTCATGTATATAGTAGATATAGATAGGTCGAGCTACGCTTTTTCATGTCCGAAATGTGGGAAATTATGGAAGCTTTTTAGGGATATGGAAAAGCACAAGAAAACGTGTACTGGTGATAAAAGAGTAGAAATATTTAAGGGCGGGGTTTATAACCCACCGGAAATCATTTGGGAATCGATCGCCGCGCACGGTATAAATGTCAATACGAACGTCGTGTATCCGTATCGCGCGACGTTTGATTACGAATGTTTTTTCGCTAACGACGATTTACCCGCTGGGGGGAGCGTAACTACCTTTTTGTTGAAACACGTCTCTCTGTCTTGTTCGGTAGCTTCCAATGTCCCTGGTCTGGAAGCGCCTGTCAGTTTTATCACAACAGGCGAGCCTCAAGACTTGATCAATAGGATGCTTGATCATCTGACCCGAATCGCCGAGGCGGCTTATGCAATCTTACGTGAGCGATTTGACGAGGTGTACACCCGACTCGGCGATTTGGAGGGACACGTTACTAGGCTGGATGAGTATTTGCGAGAGCTCCCTGTTATAGGTTTCAACTCGGGGAAATATGACATAAATGTAATAAAACCATACCTAATAAAGTATGTCCTAGACCGAGACGACCCCTTTAAATATTTAGTAAAAAGAAATAATAACTTTATGTGTATCGCTACCCCGCAGTTAAAATTTTTACATATAATCAGTTATCTGGCCCCAGGATTTAGTTATAGCAAGTACCTCACAGCCTATAATGTTGAAGAAACTAAAGTGGTTTTCTGTTATGAGTACGTCACAGATTTAAACAAATTAAATGAAACGACGCTACCACCACACGAGGTATTTTTTTCCTCCCTAAAAAATTGTAATATTTGTACTGCCGAGTACGCTGAATGTCAAAAGGTTTTGGTCGATAATCACACGGCCACTCTGCGCGATTTTCTGGAGGGGTATAATAATTAAGACGTAGTTCCGTTCTTAATTGTGTTAGAACAACAAGTTAGTTTTTACGCGAACCTAGGCGTAGTCATGTTTAAAGACACCATTTCGGTTCCCAGGGTAACCTTAAAGTACCTCTTTAGCACCTTACCATCAAATATAGCTTTTTCTTTATGTTCGAAACGGGAGCAAGATTTACATAACACTCTGAGACAAAATAAAGTTGGGGGTCCGTCGATAATATTTCATAGGTTTCACGAAAAAGACAAAACGTACATTAGAGGCGATCAGACTAAAGGGGTTCAGAGCTGTAAGGGGTATGATGCCAACGCGCTTTATTTATGGGCACTAATGCAGAAAATGCCCACTGATTTTCCCATTAGAAGAATAAAGGAGGATGGCTTCAGGTCCCGTAAAGTCAATAAGAACACCGTGCAGTGTCGCGACTGGTTGACTTGTGTATCGCACAAATATAACGTCCATTTGAAGACCCAGTTCAATGGTCGTGAAATGAGTTTAGGGCGTAGGCGCATTAGAGTCGATGGCTGGGACAAAGATTCTCGCACAGTCTATCAGTTTCATGGATGTCTTTTCCACGGTCATCCTAACTGCCAACTAACCAGCGGTCGTGATACCAACCCCGTCAATAAGAAACCCTTGATTGAGTTGTATGAAAAGACGCGGGAAATTGGCGGTTACTTGAAAACCGAATGTGGTGTCAACCTGGTAGAAATGTGGGAATGCGAGTGGCAGCGTCTCAAACGAGCTGATTGATCAATCGGTCGTTTTCTGAGCGAGACAGTCCCGCGCCTGAAACCACCGTATACCAAATTTAGATATTCGCTAAAGGAACAACAAATTATCGCCGCCGATAACGACGAGACCTTTTTTGGGTTAGTCAAATGTGACATCCACATCCCCGACTCCCTAAAGGCCCATTTTTCGGAAATGACTCCGATATTTAAAAACGTTGACGTGGGTAGGGATGATATTGACCATTTTGTGCGCGATTATGCGGAAAAAAATAAACTCCTGAATACCCCTAGACGAACATTGATCGGTAGTTATGTGGGGCACAAAATTCTGTTGGCGACGCCTCTGCTTCGCTGTATCTGTCCAAGGGCTTAGAAGTCACGCATATATACCAGGTGATCGAGTATGCGCCTGCGACTTGCTTTAAACAATTTGGGGATACCGTTTCCGACGCGCGACGACAAGGGGATAGAGACGATGTCTACGCCATAACGAGTGAAACTATGAAATTGTTAGGGAACACGGTTTACGGCAAGACGTTGATCAATAAGGCGAAGCACGTAGATTTATCGTACACGACCGGGAGGGGACGTATAAATTAATAAACTGTCCCCGTTTTAAAAAGATGAGTTTAGTAACGGACGATCTTTTCGAAGTAGAGATGGTTAAAAAGAAAATTAGTTGGGACCTACCTGCGCAGATAGTGTTTTTCGTCTACCAGTACGCTAAACTGAGAATGCTCGAGTTTTATTACGATTGCCTAGATAGGTTTGTAGACAGAGCCGAATTTCAGTTATGCGAGATGGATACGTATAGTTTATATCTCGCGTTATTCACGCAGACTCTAGCGGATGCCGTTAGACCTCACCTACGCCAGGAATTTTGTACCGTATACGATCGATGGTTCTCCTACGAAGTCTGCGCCGACCATCGATCTGAGTTTATTACTATTGAGGGTAAGCTCGTGTTTCCCTGTCAGAAATGCCGCGACAAAAAGTTATACGACAAACGAACACCTGGTCTTTTCAAATTAGAATACGAGGAGGCTGGAATGGTATCTCTATGTAGCAAAACTTACCACTGTTTCGGGGATTATGACAAAACTAGCACGAAAGGGCTCAGTAAACAACACAACACACTAGATAAACACACGTTTTTTATGACCAAAACACGCAACATTCACGCGGGGGGAAAAATGTGGGTTTCAAGACGCACAATTCAGCCACCTACACGTACACCCAGCACATAAATTCTCTGTCCTATTTTTACATAAAAAGACAGGTACACGACGACAATGTTACGACCTCTCCCCTATACATATAGTCCTTTTTCTTCTACTACTCTGCGCCTTTTTTATATATTTGTTCTGGGCAGAAGCTGTAACAAAACACTGTGATATTAAATATATACTTCTATTTATAAACCGGGGTTTGTTATATTTATCTACATGTTGTAAAATATATTGTGTGTATGTTGCATATATATATATATTGTATATATTGTATATGTGTTGTATGAATAAACAAACATAACAACACACTGCTGAGTCATACACAACACTTAAAATACCACCACAATAACTATTTTTCTCCCCTAACCCACGCCGCCATTATCGATCGGTATATTTTACTATATAAAAGTCACGCTCATCCACCGGAATGATAATCGAAATGCACCTGATATACTACTCTTATGGAATTCCAAGCTGCATAGTGTCAATCATAAAAAGCCTCTATGCCAACTTTACATGCAGCGTTGGACAGAACAACCTAACCTTTGAGGTGAAGACATAAGTACGACAGGGATGCCCCTTATCAACCACTCTATTTTTAACAGTCATAGACTGGGTGATGCGCCAGACAACAGAGGGCAGTCCAAGAGGAATAAGATGGACTACATTTTCTACATTAGAAGATCTGGAATATGCAGATGATATTGCACTACTAGCACATTCACATCAACACATCCAGGAAAAAACGTATAGACTTAATAAATATAGCCATCAGATGGGCCTGAACATCAATCTAAAGCAGTCAGAGGTCATGACGCTCAATGTGAGGAACCCTGAGCCCATATCAGTGAGGAATCAGCAACTGGAATAGACAGACACCTTCACATACCAAGGATGCATAGTAACACCAGGCGTCGGAGCAAGCAAAGACATCAACAACAGAATGAACAAAGCAAGAACATCCTTTTTTAGTCTAAACAACATCTGGAAATCTTCTCAGTACAGCACAAGGACAAAATTAAGATTATATCAGAGCTGTGTGCTTTCTGTGCTTCTCTATGGCGCGGAATGCTGGAGAGTTAAAGAGAAGGAAATTTCGAAATTGTCATCTTTTCACACAACATGCCTAAGAACAATTAACCGAATCTTTTGGCCGAATACCATCACCAATCAAGATCTGCGTACTCGGAACAAGCAAGAGGACATGCACACCATCATAGCTGGCAGATGCTGGAGCTGGGTTGGCCATGTCCTCAGAAGAGACCACGATGCCATCACAAGAACAGCTATGCTATGGACCCCTGAATGAAAACGAAAGAGAGGCCGACCAAAAACAACCTGGCGGAGGACTGTGGAGGCTGAGATGCAAAGAATGAACCAGAGTTGGGGCACTGTACGAAGGATGGCCACCGACCGAACAAAGTGGAATCAATTTGTTGTTGCCCTGCAAGACGCCACCAGGCGTGATGGCCACTGACTGCTTTGATGGTCGGCGGCTAAGGATCAAAGAAGAAGATTCCCGAGCTCTCCAAACTTACTCATCTTCGAGTATCCCAGAAAAATATAATAACAACGAGAAACCAGGTAATCAAATTCAACAAATAATGATCCAGTCTCGACACGAAAAGCACTAGGAAAATAATACTGGCTCCGCCAGTTGATTCCTTCAATTGACCATTAAGGAGGACAAATTTGAATGCGATATCTGGATAATGAATACGTGTGGAGAAATGGCAGAAAATTAGGCGGGATTACGTTGTCAGTTCATGATACTGGACGCAGACATCAAAACCCACAAGGGATATAATAATTACAAGCTGGAGATTGAAAACACTCATGTAGCACTTGTACTTTGGTTTTCGTATCCAGAACAATGTCAAGGTGAAGCTAGTCGCATAGGACATACTTCTGCAGGGGACTGACACGATAGACACTTCACTATTTTCGCTCTCAGCTTTATGAGGTGGGGTTGACCAGTCCTCTTCCAAGCTGTTTTTGCCGTCCCTAACTAAAGAGTAGAGTCAGGTACCACTTTACAGCTGGGTTAATATAAGCTAGATGCTACACGATTTAGAACCCACCACCTGGTATGTCGCGAGAGACAAACGTAGTTGAATGTGACTTTACTTAACTGATTCTATGGTGCCCTTGCCATGACGTTTGGTTGAGAGGAACCCTCCGATTGGCTAATTGGTTAGAGCACTTTCATTTCGATGTACATTTACTGTGTTTAAGGAATCGTACTCTCCAGTCCACATCGATGTAAATTTGTACCTAACTCTGCTCTTGAGTTACAGAAGGCACAGGCAGAGAGTAAGGTAACCGGTCACCCCACCTCATAAAGCTTGACATAGTATAGTGACACGTTTAACACTTTTGTTCCCTACGGCACTTTCTGCCATGGGACCACCTTTTTTTTTAAAGAGCAGATCAATGAAATATTCCAAACCAAAGAGGCTATCCCAAAACAAAACAAAACAAAAATTAGTATGTAGATCTTGTCTTAATATAATATTGTTTGTTTTCTTATTTTAAATAGTAGTTTAACCTCGTTTGGGCCAGACACGCCCATATACCTTAGAAACACGGTCCGTCGATTATATTAGATCGCATGTCGAAATAAAAAAGATCGTGTGATCTGGTAATGGTCCGATTAATGATCTCATAGAAAACGTTTACCCTGGTAGGGTTAGGGAAAGTAGAAGTATAAAACAAACAGAAAATAAAAAAATATGAAGTGGATGGCACTTTGAAAGCCAATTGTCCCCTGGTGTCAGCTGACAAAAACAGCAGTCCCGTTAAATCCGGTTGTTGTCTGATCATGCTGAATTAATGAAACAAGCATGATGGAACAGCACAAACGGTGCTGTCAACATACACCACGCCTTCTCCGTCAACCTCTCTCCCGTGGGACCATTTGTCATAGCATCTATAAATATCTTATTAGGCATTTCTATTATTCGTTAGTCTATGGTAACTCACTATTTCGTAACAATGCTCAGTTATCATTTATTACCATTTTGCTCCCAAGGGAGCGTAAGCCTTCATTCATTTTACGCCAGGTTCTAGTGTCTCGTGTCGTCTGCTCATGTTCTCTTCATGTCGTTTTTATTATTTTTCAAACCCCTTCTCTTCTGCATGTGTTTTTGGGTCTCACCTATTTACTTGACGTTGAGTATTCAAGAACAAGGACTATAATGTTAATGCTTTCAGCAGGTTTTCGAAACTTTAGCCTAGATCTGTTCTTCACCTCGTATTTGTTCTTGTTGTATTTGTCTTGTTATGTCTACGTCACGTAATTTTGGGTCGATCTCTTCTTCACTACGGAAGTAATCAGTTACATTTGTTGTACGTCCAGGATTACCTGGAATTTCCGGGGGATCGCCACATTAAATGATCTCTTATCAAACAGATATTTGGTATTTGCAACCATTTGATACTCCTTTTTGCGATAATTCATCACATTTGCCCTGCGCTTCTCAGCTTTGTTAAGATTAGCGCAGGTAAAACCAAGCTGGGCCTGGTCAGTTTTCGCATAGTTTTGTTTGCTCAAGCCGCGACAGGTGATAAAATTACTCGCCCGCAGACGGATTTTGTGTGCGCAAGAGACGAATAAAGAGATTACTTGTCTGTACGTGTCGCAAAATGTGTCATTTTTAGACAGGCATGAATGACATCATCATTTCCTGTCCACCTATTTCAGAGACACTGCGTTAGAGAAAAATAAGATGATACATCTGAAACACATTGTCGAAAGAGTGTACAGTCTTGTCACTTCCATATATGCATCACGCACATAATTTTCCATGTCGGAATAATTTTGAATTACCTCCACCTAAATATGCAGTTTTGAAACTATTGGCGGGGGTTCGAAATAGAGGAACCACCTAATTCCTGATTGGAGCCTGCCTAAATTGTAACCAACAACTGCGGGGGAGGCGAAGTGCCATATAATCTGACACAGTTTAAGAACACTGTGAGAATCACTTGCCAAGACGACAACTAGACTGCCAGAGTTAAGACTAGAATCCGCTCCATTAATCAGATCTGACCTTTGTTTGAACGACATGCAGACTTAGAACCCAGGAGAACTCTAATATTTTAACAAAGGAAAACCAGGATCTGAGGAAACTCAAAACAAGGAGTTAAAGTGGGAATTTATTGTTAAAGTAACTACCCCCAAGAACACGTGTAAAAGGCATCTGCAAGTGCCTTAACCTACTTCTCTGAGCAAACAGTCTGTGAGCAAAGATTGGCATAAGTTCTACATTTTACATTCTATATTTTTCATTACTAACATGTGAACTAATATGTATATATTGCCATGTGAATATTAATTTGTGAAAATTGCTAGTGGATGTCCAAGTCATGTAAGGCTGGCAGCCTCAGCATAAAGAATGATGATGTCATGAACCACCAGGGCAAGCGCTGTTGACTGCTTTATTGCTAGTTTCTTAAAGAGAACTAAAAAGCATAGGTAGTCGCAAGTTCCATATGGAGCAGAGAGGGAAAGATGAATAAAATGATGTATATTCTAATTATATTATTTACATTTTCAAACAAGTGTAAATGTCCATGTAAAAATATTCACTCTAAAAATAATGAAAGTTTTCAAATTTGTCAACCGTGTAGATATAAATGAAAACATATTCCCTCTATATTGTGAACATTTTTCAACCAGTGAACATGTAAATGTAAACATATTCTATCTATACTATTAACCTTTTCATTTGAATGTAAAGTAAATATAAAGCTATTCAATTTAAATGTAAAGAATGTTTTCTCTCGAGGTATTAAGCTTAATTCTCATCGAGAGTAAAGTCTGAGGTAGATGGAATAGTGGAATAGGAAGAAGGGGACACATAACAATGTGTCAGGAAACGCAATACTCAGGAGAGTGTTTTGTTTCTATTCTTTTACCATACGTTGGTGGTACCAGTTGAGGGTACTATCTCTGGAACAAGAAGGGTACAAGTGGCCTGAAGTCGAAGCTAGATACCATCATCAGACGGGGTTTAAAGACGAAGGGCCAACTTCGTAGACACTCCCTGACTCTCCTGGGAACGTGCTGCGCACTACAACCTTGACCTTGGCTTCCTAGCTCGGTGGTCCATGGTTAGATCCCCAGTTGAGGTGGGATTTTTAGACTGCAAACGGCTCCAAGGTCGACCCAGCCTCAAGAAATGGGAACCAGAGCAACATATGGGAAGGTTAAGGCGGCCAGCGTGATGCTGACCACCTTGCCCCTAGTGTGCCTATGGTCGAGAAAATATGGGCCTAACACCATATTCCCAATGTGCCTCAATGGGCGTGTAACAGGATCCGTTACCTTTTTGTTTTACTTCCTTTTTGGTGGGAGTGGGTAAGGTACCCGCCTGGTGCCTTCCTTGGATGTGGATGCCGTTTCTCATGCTCCCTCTCCGGAATGGAATCCTGATTCTTAGTTACTTGTTACAAACATAGTAGGCATGTCCCGTACCATGGACGTTTGATAACTGTAAAATGGCTTATACAACAAAGATCTTCTGTTCCAACGTTTCTACACTGACACAGTATTACAAAATGATCGTTGCTCTGTTAGCTCTCTTAACGCAGAAAAACAAAAATCTCTGCTCTGGACGCACTTAATGCTTCATGTTTTTATTATGCACCGGCAGGGTGATTACACTCTGCTTAGCTTTTCAATGTTTTAATGAGTCTAAGCTCACGCAGAATGCCATTTTTATGTTTCTTTCTAGCTACGAACGACAAACGGGCGCCTGAAAAATATGAAAAGCCCTGGAGGAGTAAATTCTGCACTACTGCAGACACATAACGGGACAAAGAATTGGCAGAACATGAAGAAAACTGCAATGAGTAATCACTTTTAAAGCAATGAGTCTGTGAGTGCGTCGTATGTTCTTGTAACATTTCATTTTCACGCTCGTCTTGTACTCTATTGTATTTATTAATTAGATCTATATTCGGGTCAGTCAGTCTAATTCATTCATTCCTTAACCTTCAGCTCCAAATGAAGCAAAGACCAGTATTAACAAATTCTTGTCAAGCACGTCATGTGCCATCCGTGTAATGTCTTTCTATTTCTTCTTTTTTCCTTGCATGTCTATCTCCAATTCTCTTCTTCGTGTGTTTTTAAGTCTTCCTCAATTTCTCTTGCCGTGGGAGGTTTAGAAACAGATGTTATAGGACTGCTTCTTTCTTCATTGTGTGTCCTATTAAACGTAAGCGTCTTTGTGTTCTCTTTATTGTTCCACTTGAATGTGTCTGGTTCTTTCCAACAGTTCAATATTGGCGATCTTCTCATACAATTGCAATCTTTCTATTATTAGCCAGCGCTCATTTACGAGAGTCTGTAACTTTGTGGTTAACGCTTTTGTTGATCTCCGTGAGTCTGAGCCATCCAATAGTGCTGACTATATGTGTGACTGCCAATCTATATGTGTGACTGCAAATCCGGTAATTTGGTATCGGCCAAGGCAAACTGGATATCAGTAGCCGCTTGTTTATAATCGTCTTATTTTCTCTGGGACAGAAGAGTAAGGTCATCATACTAACTGGAGAGATATGCGATCCCACGAGTTGGATGTTTCCTTTCGCTGAAGTTGATCAGAACACACACACACACATATATATATATATATATATATATATATATATATATATATATATATATATATATATATATATATATATATATATATATATATATATATATATATATATATATATATATATATATATATATATATATATATATATATATATATATATATATATAGATATATATAGTATAACTACGTATATATAAATTATAGATATATATATATTATATATATAAATATATATATATGTATATATATATATATATATATATATATATATATATATATATATAATATATATATATATATATATATATATATATATATATATATATATATATATATATATATATATATATATATATACAGTAACGATCAGGTATTCAGATTTCAAGATGATGACTCCATTTAATCCGAACCCCAATTATCCGAACATCCAATTATCCGAACACTTTTTCCAGAAAAAAAAAAAAATCCGGTGCCCCCAGTCACGTTAGACTACAATTCTGAATCTTTTGATGCGGCAAGCTTCAAATGTGTGCGAACAATTTGTAAACAATGAGATGGGATAAGGACGGTCGCTTACGTACATGAAGTCAGTTAGATCATAAAGTCCGTTAATATCTGGTTTACCAATCCAGTGTACGTGTGAGTTCTAGGCAGAACACTGGCTAAACAGACAGTTCAACTTAAAATAATTGTGTCTGCTACTACAGCAGAATAATTTTGGTGTACACGTATTTCTCTGTGCGACCTGGCATCTTCCAGTAGGCCTAAAGCATATAAAGGAACCGCAATGTTTTGTCAATTGAAACGAAAACAGAAATTATCAAGAGACTAGGAAAAGGTGAAACTGTGTCTTCATTTGCGAGGATTTTCAATGTTGAGAAAGCTACCGTCTCTGACATCAAAAGTAACAAGGATAAAATTATGAGTTTTGCATCGAAATTGGATAGTGAAAATGGGTCGAAGAAACATAAAACCATGAGAAATGCGAAAGATTTGAAATTGGAAGAGGCTTTGTATATATGGTTTGTGCAAAGAAGAAGCAAAGGGGAACCTATCTCTGGCTCTCTATTGTGTGAAAAGGCACTTCAGTTCAACAGTCAACTTGACGGTCCTCCTGACTTTAAGGCTAGCCAGGGATGGTTAAGAAACTTTAAATCTCGTCATGGCATACGAGAATTGGAGATTCAAGGGGAATCTTCATCTAGCGATGCAACTGCCGCTGAAAATTTTAAAGAAACATTCTTGGCTTTTTTGGAAGAAGAAGGTTATTTACTCGATGATGTGTATAATGCCGATGAGACTGGCTTATACTGGAAATCATTGCCTCAAAAATCACTTGCATCTCAGCGTGAAGCAGCTGCCCCTGGGTTTAAAAAGTGCAAAGAGAGAGTAACAATTTTGGTAGCCGCGAATGCCAGTGGAAGTCATCGTTTACCGGTGCTAATGATCGGCAAAGCCAAAAAAACACGTTGTTTAAAGAATGTGACATGTCTCCCATTGTGCTACAAAGCACAGAAGAGTGCTTGGATGAATAGTGAAATATTTCTTGATTGGTATACAAATCAGTTCATCCCAAATGTGAAGAGGTTGAAAGAACAAGAAAAGAAAACTGGAAAAGTAATTCTTCTACTGGACAATGCACCATCTCATCCAGAGACGGATACATTGAATGCAGTTGATGCAAATTTTAAAGTAATTTTTCTGCTTCCCAATGTAACAGCACTGATTCAACCAATGGATCAGGGTGTTATAGCAAAGCTTAAAAAGATGTACAAGAAGGAAGTCCTGCGTCGTTTATTGTTGGCTGAAGATGAAGAATGTGTGGTGGCGTTTTCAAAAAAAGCTTAATCTCAAAGACTGCTGCTATATGTAAGCTGATGCTTGGACCACCCTGTCACAAGATAATCTCAACAAGGCTTGGAATAGATTGCTTGGGAAAAAAGGAGGAAATGAAACTACTGCAGTGGACACAAATGATGATTGTATAAATGAAGTTGTGGAACTGTTTCAAGCAATGCCCGGATTTTCGGACTGTGACAAAGATGATGCACACATGTGGCTAGAAGATGATAATGATTCTGGTTTTCAGTTTTTGAATGACGAAGAAATTTTGTCTTTTGTGCAAGAAGAAAACCAAATACATGTAGTGACCGATGATGAAGACTCCTCAGAAGTACATGATGTACTTGTAGATTATGAAGAAAACCCAAAACGTCGACCAAGTCCTGAAGAGGCCTTTATAGCACTAGAAACAGCGATGGCTTGGTACGAGCAAGAAGATGACAGCTGTCCTACACAGCTTCTGCTGTTGAAGAGAATGCGGGACTTAGCAGCCAAAAGCAGACTATCCAGTTTGGCGCAAAAGAGGATTCCTCATTATTTTAAATAGTGGGCTACATCTGTGCAAGTACATGTATACGTAAGTTGCGCCTGGTTTTGAATTGTTTGTAATGTTATTTTGAAAACATTTCTCTTTCTTAACAAAAATAATTAATACAAGTAGTACATGCACTGCAGTGTAATGAAAGATTTTGGTGATACAGTGATCTATACAGTGTGGGTATTATTATTACAGTACAAGTAAATATGTTTTATAGTGTATTTTCCTTGTGATTGTTAATTATTTTTAGAAATATGTTTACATGTACTCGATACATCATGTAATCCAATTATCCGAACATTTGATTATCCGAACGATGCTCGGACCCATGGGGTTCGGATAAATGGAGTTCTACTGTATATATATATATATATATATATATATATATATATATATATATATATAGCGATGCTACTGATTTATTAACATATAAGATAAAAGTTAAACTACGTAAACTAAATTTAGAAATACTAATTAAAATACTATTTTAAATAACGTATGTAATAATGAAAATCAACATACATTGTGACAGGATATTAGATATAGATGATGACTTCGTATAATTCTGAAATTAAAATACGCATGTCAGAAACAGTGAAGAAAGCACATTTTAAATTCTTACTATGGTGGGAGCCGCACTGGTGTAATGGTTACCACATTGCGCTGGCGATCAGGTGTTCAAGGTTCAAGCCCGGGCGTGCGGATTTGAAGGAGTGTCATTGACCGGGATTTTGACTGAATAACCTGAACGACTCCTGAGATAAACCCTCTGTGGATGGGAAGGAGCGAAGCTCCTGACCGGGTTGGAAGGAAAGTCCACAGGCTCCCCAGCCTCGCAATGACATGTCATTGAGCCGAAGGGCTGAAAGCCCAAGTGCCGCTGGTTAAAAAAATAATACTTACTATGATAAAAGTCCTCTTTAGAGTTTTATAATATATAGTGACTTCCCCTTGTAGTGTGGATACTCGCAAGCGATACGTGACCAAGACAACATTACAAGTGGATGTAACTCCATATTGTAAAAGTATGAAAAGAATATTCACACTTACTATTTCATTATTATAAACATCTAATATTCTATTTTGTCTCCCTTATAGCAAGAAACCGACGCACGCATGTAAATAAACATGGGTATTTCTACAGTAAACCATTCTCACATATTTAATTTCAATGAATTGTTTTCTGCACCTAAAAAATCTAAGATAAAGTGAATTTAAAACTGATGTCGTGCAACCCTTTAACCCTTTTCACGAACTTTGGGAAACACTAGAAAGATCATCGATCCAGGGTATTCTAACATAGGAATCTTTGTATGATAAATTGTGGTTGGGAAGCAGCACATTACCAAAGCTGCCGACTGTTTGTAGGTAAAGTAGTACAGCTGTTGGTGAGAAAATAAGAACAGTAATTTGTATACTGATGGAACATGTCATTTTCTATTTTTGGCTTTCTTCCGTACCGCTATAAATTTGAGAAAACTACGATAGAAGTTCCATGGTGATTTAATCAATTCTGAGAGAAAATGGAAAGTATATTTTTGTAACAGGAGAGCAGGTAAAGTTTGCTTTCTATTTGTGTTCCCTGAGCAAAGAAACTGGAAATAGTTACTGTGTTTTGATTTTCCATTTGTGGAACTATGGAAAATTCCGGAATGTTGTGAACAATTTAAAAATTTAATGATTCCAGTTGAAATTTAGTGAAATTTAGAGACACATACTTAGTAGTGGACGGTGTGAAGTATCATGTTTTTTCTTTTTTTTGTCCCCCGTACGCCCGCTATTACTCGAGGCGAAATCTCGAGGTTAGTATGTCTAACATGAGACTGATTTTACGTTCGAGTTGATCCAGTCCAAATCCCGGTCGATACAAAAATGTTCAAATGTGCTCGCCCGGGTTTGATCCTGGGTCACCCGGTCGCCAGCGCAGTGTGGTAACCACTATGCTAGCGCGGCTCCCTGGAGAAAGGTAAAGAATAACTTGATTTTAAACAAAACAGACTGAAGAAAAATAGTAAAAGCATTAACTGGTAACAAATGATGCAATTTTTTGGGGATTCAAAATAGGCTGAGCTTCCTTTCACGATTTACTTTCACAGCAAGGCGGCGGCGCTGTTTGGTTGTTGGTTCTAGGTTCGATTCCCAGTAAGCCTATCACTTCTATTTTCTTTTATGTTGTCTGGTGTCATCCTTTATGTCCAACGAGCGTCTGTTAATTACCTGTATTTATTTATTTACTTATTTATTTACTGTTCCGAGGACTCAGGTTTCCTTCATTATTTATTTAATTATTAACCACAGAGACTGGGGGAAATCAATTTAAAAAAAAAACATTTTCAAACAAACATCTTGTTAGACAGGCTAAGAATCTAGATAGGAAGATACACATTTTTTGGTATCTGACAGTTGAACGTTTGCACACTGCACATCTTCATTTGTCAATATACTTTTGGCATCAAGCGTGCTATAAGGAACTGAGTGCTTAGTGGTTTCAACTGTAATGTTGTTATGTTAATGTTTCAAGCACTTTTCATCTACGCCAAAGAATGATCTCTTAGGTAGAGGTGTTAATTTACCTTGATGTAATGGCATAGTACAAGAAAAGGAACGACAAGGTTACTAAAGTAAAAACTGATGGTAAGAACTAGAACAGTGCCAATGGAACACGAGGAGAGAGATAAACGCTGGCGATGGATAGGACTGTCATGGGTTGCCTTCCGGTACTCTGCAGTCATGGTCCAACAATGGCCAAAACCAAGAGTATCGATTGTAGGTCTTCAACGGTATCTACCTTCTCAAAGTTTACTCTTGGCAGAGATGCAGTTAGAAGGATGATGATGCTTCTGCCTCGAGGGAGTGTTCACAAGATATTCAGAAATCAAGAACAATGTTGAATAAGTCTTAGCAATGTTAACTTTTTTCTGTCCGCCGCCTTTTGTGAAGGATTTCTCTGTAATTTATTATTAGCTCGTATAATCCCCCAACTGATTTAATTCGGAGATATATTAATTTATTACGCCTAGTGGCGTCTTGTAGGGCAACAACAAATTGATTCCACTTTGCACGGTCGGTGGCCATCCTTCGTACAGTGCCCCAACTCTGGTTCATTCTTTGCATCTCAGCCTCCACAGTCCTCCGCCAAGTTGTTTTCGGTCGGCCTCTCTTTCGGTTTCCTTCAGGGGTCCAAAGCATAGCTGTTCTATGTGTTCACTTACTTAGCCATAAGGAGTGTAGAAAACTACCACAGAGAGCGCCATACTATCTCATTTGTCTTTCTTTTGGCGTGGTTGAAACAGAGTATGTAAATATATTTACATGTATCATCACGGTTTTGCTTCCACCGGTTTCCCACCTCTCTTTGCTTTTTAATATTCACGTTTCGTTAATCAGAGAATGAGTCGTCTAATTTTAAAATCAAGGGCGATAAGTTAAGACGTACTTTTTCGGTAATTACTTTGGTCAGGGGGAATTAATCTGAGGAAAAAGGGAGATAATCACAGTTACTGCCCCCCATATCCGTTTGTTCGTGAACGTAATTAGCTACAGCAAGAAATGCCATTATTAAAGCACGTCCGTTCTCTAGTGACGGTTCTACGGTCGGCATAAGTGTAAAAATAAGCTTTGATTCAGCATTCGATCGAAGAAATCCCCAAAATCTAAGCGAAGGCGTTAAAACTAGCAAGTGATAGCGATTTTCTGACCATTTAGTATATATATTCCAGCTTTTCAACTCATTTTATCTAGTAGCCGCAGAATTCCAGAACCATCTAGCCTCGAATCTAAGACCATTGTTAATGTGGATTTCTTAGTGTTTCGATTGGAGATTAGTTTCTGTTTCTGTGTTTGCGGTAATTATATTTACTAGTATTTTTGAGTGATTCAATTGTTAAGTTCATCATTATATTTCACTAGGATTTACTGTGTTAAATTGGTTAGCAGATTAAATATATATAGCTAATATTTTCCAGATGTAACATAAATTTAATTAATTGCTAGTAACCAGTAAGAAATATTTTACTTGACGAGTAAATGCACTAGGCAAGGTATACCGACGAAATATATATTTATCTTCTATCCATCATGTGTCAATTGTGTAAATGACTAGAATTTACGGTTAATAAGACCGATAAGATAAGCTTCTCATGTGTGTTGCTAATCAAATCTTATAACCGAATGGATAATAAATTATAACGTTGCGCGGGTTAGGATAAATACGGATATTTTGATTAAATGTTTGTATTTTCTTCCTGAAAAATAGTACGGATCACAAACCTAAAACTACCAGCGGCCTAAGCCTGCGCCTAAACCTGAATCTGAGAATAACGGATCTAAGTCCAACAGTACAAAAAGAACATTCTTATATAAATATCGGGTCTTCAAGGTGGACCTGTCTTGCCTCGTGTTTACACCCAGAAAGAGACAGAGTACCAACTTAAAGAATATTGAGAATAAATTGTAACTGGACCTATAGCTATCCAGATTTCTTTTTCCTAACTTCACATACATTCAGTCCGTTGTGGCGACATAATCAAACATTAACATTTCCCGACTATCGACCATTTGTGGTATGACAAGAAATTTTTATACTGAGAGAAGTTACATACCTGACATTCCTTTATGTACTGGAATCTCAAGCTACTGACACTGTGAGCACTGTTAATTTTCTTACCTGGACTAATTAAGGTGACATAAACAGAAATCCAAATAACAGTAAAGAAGTAAACGTTCCCCGAAGAAGAGGATTTAATCAGTCTTTGAGGAGCTGGGGTTTATTTTGCCAAAATAACACTGGATTTGCTGTGTGACCCGTGAAACTATATTCCAGAGGTTATTAATCAACAATTAGGTTAGAACGAATGAACGTGGCGACTGTTGTCTGAGAAGAGAGACAAGAATGAATGAATCATTCTTTTATCGTATAACCATTGTACTCACTTTGGTTTGCTTTTTTTCCTGGTTTTTTTGTTTGCTAATACTGTTATTTCCAGAATATGTTCTTTAAGAACTCTATTCTTTACAGTATAGTTAAATTCTATACCTTAGTGCTAATCTTTTGACCTTTTCGGGGGTTAATATCTTCTTCTAACGGGATCTTGTCTCAACAGAGGGGATTGCACTTAAGGGTCTACTTCATTATTATTTTCTGTAACATGTGAGTTTTTATATTTTGCTATTTCGATAACACATGTTGTGAAGTTCTTTATGATAAATAAACTTAACATAAAATTTACTTACATGTGTTGGTCAGCTCGTCCCAATATCTCTTCACCATTAATATAGTTTCACGTTTATGCGTCTAATTGTCGTCACTTATCTGTGTGTGTATGTGAGTAGTTATAGTGTATATGTTCATATTTATAGAGAGGTATACTGTCTGATCAACTAATTTCAGTCGTAAATGATAGGCTGGACTAGAGTATCTTCTCAATCCAGGGACAGACTCTACCTTTCACCATTTCACTCGTGAAATCTATTTCTTTATCTTATCTCTCACTGAGTTACCACCTGTTCTAGTTCTATTCAGACGGGACCAAAAATCGATCATAATTACCTATCAAAAATCTACGACGCTGGTTCCAGTCCAGTCCTCGGTCCTTCAGCGATGGTCTGATGTTGTCCTCCCAGCGAACTCAAGTCGTCCCGGAAGTCTGGATCCCTGACTCTTGATTTCTCATATTTATCGTGGTAGCCGATCTTACCCCATTCTGCAGACATGTCAAACAATAGTAACTGGGCCATGTTGTGACATGTTGTCTTTATCATATATATATATATATATATATATATATATATATATATATATATATATATATATATATATATATATATATATATATATATATATATATATATATATATATATATATATATATATATATATATATATATATATATATATATATATATATATATATATATATATATATATATATATATATATATATATACTACTGGACAAAAGTTAAGGGCCGCCATTCAGTTTAGACAAGGTTTATATAATTCTTCCTGAGCAGGGTCGATTTTGCAAATGTCCGGTAGCTTGAAATCTCTCAAGAAGTCTCTGAATGGTAGAGTGGGACACTGCTAAACGTCTTGCAACATGACGAACAGATTGACCATCCTGATTCCATGCCACGGCTCGACCACGGTCTACAGTGCTGAGACTTCTCCTTGGTGGCATGGCTAATGCAGTGATCATTTCGACCACTTGTCATACTGATTTACTGCATACCAACGGTGAACACTCTTTACCGATGATCATTTTTCACGTGCATTCAAATTCAACTCACTTTTTCACCTTTTGAACTAGTGGGGCGTGTTGCAAAAACCACGAGTTTTTGCAGCAACAATGGCAATTTTCACGTGCGGGTTAAAGTGACCCAGTTTTTGGACATTAAAAAAAAAAAATTAACCTAGTGCACAAAGAAATGTATACACATTTCTCTGAGCTCAGTTTTAATGACATTTTCACTTGTCTTTACAGTTTGCCAATCAATTATATAAACCTTGTCTAAACTGAATGGTGGCCCTTAACTTTTGTCCTGTAGTATATATATATATATATATAATATTATATTATATATATATATATATATATATATATATATATATATATATATATATATATATATATATATATATATATATGTATATATATACTGTATATATATAGTAGATCTTTAGATGGCTCAGTGTTACTAAAGTAGATCTCAAAAGCTCCTTGGTTGCCGACTCCTGATCTAAACTACATAAAACCTCGATCAGTGTATGGAAAAACGGTAAACAGAACTATTTTGATATGCTTTTTCCAAGAGATCCTTACGGACACGGAGGAGGCAGTTTTTCTGAATATTTGTTGTGGCAGATCAGGGTGTGAGTAGAAACAGAGTTAGGAAGACAAAGAGCCGTGCGAAGGGGATAGAGGGGACGCGTGGCAGGGAGAATAAAGATTAGGTGGGGGAGGGATAGTAGAGCTATGGGGAAAGAGGGTGAGGAAGAGAGGGCGTGTGATCTGGTGAACAGACGAAGCGCCGTGGATGATCGAGCTCGGCAAGTGATAAATCGACGCCGTTACTGCCAACACCAGAAAACAATATCATGAAATTCGTGCACGTAAATTCTGTACAACCTGTCGCGTGCTGAAAAAACATTGTCTTACCAGAAGCAGCCACCCACGAAGCAAACAGGTTATCTTGGCTGAAAGTTGACCAGACCCCACAGCTTTCACCAAACTGTGGCCACATCAGTGCTCATGTTTTTAATTCTCATCCTCTTGGATTAGCAGTGTTCCTTTTGTTAGCAAGGGATCATTCAGGCTTAATTCGTGTGCTAGTTTGTTTTAGCATGTTAACAAAGAATTGGAGATAAACGTTGTTTATTTAAATTTCGCTTTTCAATTATACGTTCGCGATTAGTATGTTTAGTGTTTGTGGATATTACTAATAGTACATTTTGTGTTCTTGGTTAAGAGTAATATTTTACCTTCCGTAAGTATTTATTGAATAGCAGTGGAGTCGTATCAATATGCCTGATTAGTAACCATAATGTTATCTTCCTGTCTAGCTTCGATCTTTGTTAGCACTGCTCTCAAACTCTTAAATCATCGCCTTCCTGCTTTAATTTGTTTATGCTTTTTTCTAATGTGAATAATTCTTTTTTTATAGTAACGCATACAACTGTGGAACATCTTAACATTTTCAGCAAATAATTATTGGAAGATAGTGACTTACTCTATCGTTAGTATTTGAATTAGCCCGAATGTGGCGAAAGTAAAACAGTTCTTATCCGAATAGTCACTTAAGATTAAAAAAGATTGTTAACATTAGAACATTATTTCAACGGTCCCTCCTTCTCTTCATCCTTTTCTGATATTGTTATCATTGGGTTAAGTTGTTGCAACTGTCGTTTCTTCTTCTTATCTCATCTTTTTTTGTTTTTGTTTTTTTAGATTGCTAACATTACTTCAACATCTTCTATTCTTCTTCTGGTCATTTTTTTAAGACTGTTAACATTGGACCAAATAAATTACAATTGTCGCTTCTTCTTCTTCTTCTAGTTAATTTATTTGTTGCTCAAGGTGTGTGAGCCAGTCACTCACTCATCGCAGGAAACTTGCGCTAAATGACGTTATTTGTTCTTGGATTGATGATAGCAGTTTAAAAACCCTGTTTTTGATTACATTATCAACTTTATTGCACAACAAGACTAGCCATTTTAATCATTCATTCATTTGTTTTTAGATTGAATTTGATTGCAACATTACCGTACATTGTTGTCAACCTAGACTTAAAGTTTTAAAATATAGCTTTAGCAGGTTCTAATTCCTGTAGCGTTTCTGTTACATAATGGGATCCGTATGCTTTGTTGGTTGGTTTTTCTTTTGGTGTGAACTAAGCCAGGCTATTTGTGACATAAAATTCATTGAAGTTTATGCAGAATGGAACCGATTTATTGTGAAATATTACCAGGTTTTTAAATTTGTCCCAGGTAATCTATTTTGCTCTGCAATAATAGTCCACTAATGCCAAAAATTCGAGTAAAAGGATGAGTTTTTCAAAGGTATGAACCGTCGCTCAAGATTACTGTTGACAGATATGTAAACATGAGGTTTCTGCCCCTATTTTAGGGGGTCTCACAGGGATTTTAGAAAGACAACAATTGCATCTTTGTTTGTTGTAAACTTTGTATTTTCCGCCCACTTCTGTGAGGAATATATTTTTGACTTGCATTTAATGAGCCCCAAGCTGAGGGTAATTCAGCAAAGTATTAATTGTATATTTACCTCTTAGTATAGGTAAAGGTAAAGGTAAAGGATCCCGTTACACGCCCATTGAGGCATATTGGGAATATGGTGTTAGGCCCATATTTTCTTGACCATCGGCACACTAGGGGTGATGTGGTCAGCATCACGCCGGCCGCCTTAACCTTCCCAGAAGTTGCTCTGGTACCCAGTCGGGGCTGGGTCGACCCAGGAGCCGTTTGCGGCCTAAAAAAATCCCACCTCATATGGGGATCGAACCATAGACCACTGAGCTAGGAAGCCAGTGCACTAACCACTATGCTACCGCGGCTCCCTCTTAGTATAGGTATCTTAAAAAATGATTCATACGAGTGCAGATATTCAATTCACTTAACCAAGTTATTAACTCAAACTAAAGATGTATATTTACATAGATGGAATGTTTGATCAGCAGGGTTAAAATTAATAAAGTTGATTTGTCAAGAAAAAAAGGTTTATAAATGGTATATCTTCCTTGGAAGATATTACTGCATGGTGGGTTTTAAGAGCCCATATGTTGTGCCAATACTTTGTACTTAACTTGCCAAGTGTTGACAGTGATTTTTTTGTTGAATTTTGGTCCAGTCACTGCTGGTTCTCAGTGACGTGTTGACTGTTCCTTCTGAAGTCAGGAGGTGAATGTCTTAATGGAGCACGTTTGCTGCTGTGCAGGTGTAACTTCCAAAAAGGGTCGGTGCTTCGAGTGTAATCTAGACCCGTATCTTAAACATGATGTCCAGCATTAAAATCCGGTAACTAGCACCTGGAACTGAGAGATAGAAAAAATAGTGCATCTCCCAAGTCTTATGTCTCCTGATGTAAGCATCAGGCGACCTCCACTTTCCTCCACCCTTTCATCTTCCTCTGAATTTTACTCGATGGCCATCTTAAATTTCAAACCTTCGAGTCGGATGAAAGTTGGTTCGTAGATCTAAAGAAGTCAAATGTACAATTTTCAGATGTATTTGCACAGCAAGCCAGAAATAAAATTTTTAATATACAGGTTAGGAACCAGAGCACTGTCTAAAAGCGGAAATCGTCAAAAAGCGGACCCAGTCTTTTTTTTTAGCTTATAAATGCATTTTGGTCGCCGAAAAACGTACATAAGGCACTATAAATCACTTGCGAATGCGTGCGAAAGCTAAATAGCACATTATATGTACACAAAAGTACAGTAAAAAGAACAAAAGCTTATCTTTAAATATACAAAAGTACTGTACAGTAAAATGAACAAAAGCTTGGAAACGTGACGAAATAGGTCGAAAGAGCGGACCACGCGTCGAATGTATAGGTTCTGATTATAATTGAAAAGGGTCGAAAGAGCGGATCGTCGAAAAGTGGGGGACGCCTGTGCTTTCTGTAGCATTTTGTTCCAAATGATGACGTTGCCAACGCTACTGCACAAACTCATATTATTAGCTTCTTACGAGTTGCTTGAGGAAGCCTTAGTGTATTCATTCTTGACCTCATAAGAAACCCTCTAGGAACTATACCAACCGCTTTAAGTGTGCTGTTCCCAAAATATTATCCACATTTCAAATTTCCACTGCTGCCATCATGATCGTTGTTAGTAATTGCGGGGCTTCATTTGAAACATTATGGTGGGGTCTTACGATTATAGGTTTGTAGTAACATGTTTTATGTCATAGCAATAGTAGCCCCTTCAGTCGTGACTCAGGGGCACATTCCTGGGAATGCACCCCTGAGGTGATAACTGTCAGCTGTTTTTTCCTGTTTTTCTTTCGGCGTTTTCATTTCCCTTTTCCTTGGTGTGAGAGCTTCTTTTCGGTCAATTTGTGGTGGCGCTTTAGGTAGCATCGCTACTTGGTGTGATTGGCAGCTACATCTTCCCGCGTTGCTGGATTTATGTCCAGGGCCTTCATGCCTCTTTTGCAGACATCTTTGAAGCTCAGCTGCGGTCGACCAACTGTTCTTTTGCCATCTGCTAGTAGTTCGTAGAAAATATATATGTCAATGTAAGCTGGGCTGTATAAGCAGTGTATACATGCATTGAAGGCCAGCACGTGACAACACCTCGACATTTGTCACTTTATCCTTCTACGAAATACCAAGGATGTGGCGTAGACACCGTCGATGGAATGTGTTGAGCCTTCTTTCTTGCTTAGCATAAGTTGTCCATGTCTCACTGCCATATAAAAGCGTGCTGGAGACGCAGGCATTATGTACCGCAGCTTTTGTCTTCATTGCATGTTTGGAGTTTCTCCAAACACGAAGATGGATTAAAATACACGAGAAAAAATATAGTCGATAGCAATATCAGCGTAGTCAGTGTTCCTCTTCAAAGATTTTACTTTCAGCATCCATGCGTATTAATGTTGTATATTAAAATGCTGAGACCACACCATGGCCAGCTGTTGGATACAATCGGATTAAGACCAAGCAACAGACGTTCTAAATATATTTAAGACTCGTCTTGTCTGTACATCTTAACACAGTACTTGCTTGTCTGCACCATCAAAATAAACAAACATATGATGCTTTCGAACATACTCTTTCTATTCTTCTTGAATCACGCATACATGAAAACACACGTACTTACCTCATACAATCTTATTGACAAATCTTATCAGGCATTACAGATCACAGTAGTATCCCTCTTTCTCTCCCCGTCTCTCTCTCTCTCTCTCTCTCTCTCTCTCTCTCTCTCTCTCTCTCTCTCTCTCTCTCTCTCTCTCTCTCTCTCTCTCTCTCTCTCTCTCACTTGTGTATGACGTACAACGAAGAATTCGTCCGTTTAAACAACACTGTAGGCTAAAATTAGGTTTCAACGTCTACTTCAGAATTGCTGTGGTACTATGCATTGACTTATTCATTCCTCAATAGTTGAACCAACGATGAATTCTTCGTCGTTTGAACAACAATAAGAAGATGTAAATGACCTCCGTTTAGGTCCAGAGCTTAAACGTGAATGGTCATAAATCTTGCCTTCTTTCCTAACATATACATAATTTCTCGTCTACTACAAAACTGGTTTAGTCTTAGTACTCTGGTGTTCTAAACAACATAGCATTTTTTTCATGAATCCATTCTCTCGTTTGTCCACCTCTTGCCTAAATAAAACTGAACTATTTTTTTTATATTTCTAGCTCTTGTAACTGTCACAGGTTGCCTCTCCTCTTCTCTGCAGTAGTGGTGCAACAGAGCCCAAAACCTAGACTATCTAATGTGGGTCTTCAAAGGTGTCTACCTTAGCACAAGATTACTCTTGGCAGAGTTGTAGACAGAAGGATAATGATGCTTCTACTTCGAGGGAGTTTTCACAGGATATTTCAAAAGTCAAGAAGTCAAGAACAATGCTGAATTAGTCTGAGCACGTACACTTTTCATCTGACCTGCCGCCGTTTGTGAAGATGTATCTTGTATGATTTAGCTCGTTCAAGCTCCCAGCTGATTTAATACAGCAAAATTCCTCTTATTAGCTATATATATATATATATATATATATATATATATATATATATATATATATATATATATATATATATATATATATATATATATATATATATATATATATATATATATATATATATATAATACAGATGAAAAACCTATGGCAAGGCACAAGCAAAGAAACAAAGTTACAACTGATCAGAGCATGTATATTCCCAGTGGCAACATACGGCTGCGAGACTTGGACACTCAATAAAACAGTTGCAAAAAAGATTACATCATTTGAAATGAAATGCTACAGAAGGATGTTGAGAATACCCTGGACAGAAAAAAAAACCAGCAGAGAAGTACTGCACTCACTAAACGTACAGGAACATTGGCTCCTAAATACCATCGCAATAAGGAAGCTGAAATTTTTCGGTCATATAAAAAGACATAATAGCCTGGAAAAAACAGTGATGGAAGGCATGGTCCCTGGAAAAAGGGGAAGGGGTCGACCTAGACGACGGTGGACCCAGGACATCACAGAGAGTCTGAACTTGTCTTTGGCTGATGCAGGTCGACTTGCCCAGAATCGTGATGCGTTCAGAGCAGCTGTAATGGAGACAACGTTCTGGAAAGAATACGTCACATGATATATATATATATATATATATATATATATATATATATATATATATATATATATATATATATATATATATATATATATATATATATATATATATATATATAAAATATATATTGTGACGGTACTGCCTCCCCTGCTTTGCAGTAGTGGTCCAACAGTGGCCAAAGCTCAAGAGTTTCTCATATGGGCTTCAAATGTGTCTACCTTTGCACAAGATTACTCTTGACCGATTTGTAAATAGAAGGGTTATGACGCTTCTATCTCCAGGGTGTTTCACAAGATAATCAGATATGCGAAAACAATACTGCTCTGGCTGAGCAAGTGAATTCTAGAATCTGCCGACAACTTTTGTGAAGAATTAACCAATGATTAATTTCAGCTCGTTAAGCCCCCACCTCTGATTTCCTCATTGGAATTATTATTCTGGTATAGCTCTGTTTAGAGTGTGTATAGTAAATTGACTGATACAAATTTGCCGTACATTTAAAAGGATTAAATCGAAGTTAAATTTGTAAAATTACAAATCACAAAATTTAATAACCACGTAAGTTTTAACATAACATTTGAATAGTTATGAACCAAGAAAAAGTTATTATCACGGTCGTGATGGGGTGTAAATTTTTACAAGAAGTTCAAGTGGCAGCATATGTATTGAACTTAGCTGCCAATGACGGTTCTGCTCCTTCTGATGGGTTGGTTCTTTTTACACTGCTCGCGCTCGTCAAGGTTGTCGGGTGTAGCTCTTTTCCCATAAATCTCAGGGATAGTCTACGAAAGTTGGTCCCTCGTTTTATAGCGTAGGCCAATTATCCCTTCTTGTTCCAGAGAAGGTAATTTCTGCTGGTACCACCAATAACTATGATAAATAATAGAAACGAAACGCTCTCCTGAGTATTGCGTTTCCCGACACATAGTTATGTGCCCCCCTCTTCTATTCCACCATCCCATTTAACTCAGAATTTACCCTCGGTGAGAATTAAATTTAATCCCTCAGGATAAAACTTTCTTTACATTTAAATTGAATAGCTTTTATAGTAACTTTACATTTAAATGAAAAGGTTAATAGTACAGATATAATATGTTTACATTTGCATTTCCACTGATTGAAAAGGTGTTCACAATATAAATTGAATATGTTTTTATTTATGTTTACACTGATTTAAAAGCTTGAAACTTTCATCCCGCAACTCCATATGGAACCTGGGACTTTTTATGCGTTAAGTTCTCTTTAAGAAACTGGTAATAAAGCAGTCACCAGCCTTTGGCAGTGGTAGTTCATGAAATAATCATTCTATACGCTGAGGTTGCCAGCTTCAAATGACATGGACATCCACTAGCTATTTTCATATATTAATATTCACATGGTTATATATATATATATATATATATATATATATATATATATATATATATATATATATATATATATATATATATATATATATATATATATATATGTGTGTGTGTATGTGTGTGTTAGTTTACATCTTAGTAATGAAATATAGAATTTAAAAGTCCAACTTACGCCAATCCTGGCTCACCGACATTTTGCTCAGATGAATGAAGTTAAAGGTACTGCCGATACCTTTTTACACGTGTACTTGGGGTCGTTAATTCTAACTTTAATTCTCTCTCTGACTTTGTGTGTGCAGTTTCCTCAGATATTCCGGTTTTCCTTATTTAAAATAATAGAGATTTCCTGGGCTATTTTGTAAGTCCTTATAGATTCTCCAATAAAAAGTGTCCGGTCTGATAAAATGGAATTCAGAATTCTAGTTTTCACTCTGTAAATATACAAATGTACTGTACAGTAAAATGAACAAAAGCTTGGAAACATGACAAAATAGCGGACCACGCGTCGAATGTATGGGTTCCGGTTATAATTGAAAAGGGTCAAAAGAGCGGATTGTCGAAAAGTGGGGGACGCCTGTACTTTCTGTAGCACTTTGTTCCAAATGATGAGGTTGCCAAGCCCAGTGCACAAACTCATATTATTAGTTTCTTACGAAATGCTTGAGAAAGCATTAGTGCTTTTAATTCTTGACTTCATAAGAAACCCTCTAGGAACTATTCCAGCCGCTTTAAGTTTGTTGTTCTCAAAATATTGTCCTTCCACTGCTGCCATCATGATCGTTTTTAGTAATTGCGGAGCTTCATTTGAAACATTTTGGTGGAGTGTCGTAGATTTTGGATAGGTATTTAAGATAGATAGGTCCCGTCTGAATAGAACTGAAAAAAGGTGGTAACTCAGTGAGAGATAAGGTAAAGAAATAGATTTCACGAGTGAATGGTAAAAAGGTAGAGTCTGTCCCTGGATTTAGAAGATACTCTAGTCCAGCCTATCTTACGACTGAAATTTGTTTATCAGACAGTTTACCTTTCTGTATATATTAACATATACGCTATAACCACTCACACACACACACACAGATGAGTGACGACAATCAGACGCACAAACGTGAAACTATAGTAATGGAGTAGGGATATTGGGCCGAGCTGACCAACACAGGTAATTAAGTTTTATGTTAAGTTTATTTATTACAAATGAAAGCTTCACAACATTCAGTATCAAATATCAAAAATAGAAAAATGATAGGTTACAGAATTCATAAAGAAATAAACCCCATAAGTGCAATCCCCTCTGTTGAGACAAGATCCCACAAGAAGAAGTTAAATAACCCCCAAAAGGTCAAAAGATTTGCACTATGGTATAGAATTTGACTATACTGTAAAAAACAGAGTTCCTAATTAACCTATTCAGAAAAGTAACAGTATTAGCAAACAAAAGAAAGGCACAACAAAGTGAGTACAATGATTATACAATAGAAGAATTATTCATTCCTTCTTTCTCTCGCTTCAGACAAACAGTGGCCACTTTCAGTCGCGCTTACCTAATTGTTGATTAACAACATCTGGAACATATCTCCATGGTACAAACAGCAAATCTAGTGTTGGGTTGTGTTTTGGCAAAATAAGCCCCAGCTCCTCAAAGTTTGATTAATCCTGTTATTTGAGGAACGCTTACTTCGTTACTGTTAATTGGAACTTTTATGTCACATCAATTAGTCCAGGTAGGAAAATAATTACGAGATCTAGTGTTCACGGTGTCAGTAGCTTGTAATTCCAATACTTAAAGAGAATGTCATGTATGTAAATCTCTCGTGATAAAAAATCCTCGCCACAACACAGTGGTCGGTAGGTGGGAAGTGTTAATTTTTGATAATTTCGCCATTTTTTGGTACTGTTGGACTTAGACCCGTTTTCTCAGATTCAGGCCGCTGGTAGGTTTTGGTTTGTGACCCGTACTGGATTTTAGGAAGAAAATACAAAACATTTAATCTCAAAATAGTATTCTATCCAAACCCGCATAACGGTATAATTTATTATCCACTCGGTTATTAGATTTGATTAGAAAACACAAGTGTAAAGCTTATCTTATCATTCTTATTAACCCGTGAAATAAATTCTAGTCATTTACAAAAATTACACATAATGGATTAGAGATAAATATATATTTCGTCAATATGACATCGCCTAGCAGATATATATATATATATATATATATATATATATATATATATATATATATATATATATATATATATATATATATATAAATATATTTATATTTATATTTATATATTTATATATAAATATAAATATAAATATATTTATCTGCTAGCCAATTAACGCAGTAAATCCTAGTGAAATATAATGACCGAACTTTAACAATTAAATCACTCAAAATGCTAGTAAATATTGTTACCACAACACAGAAAAAGAAACTATCTCCAATCGAAATACTAAGAAATCCACTTTAACAATGGTCTAGGGTTCAAAGCTAGATCTTCCGAAAATTCTGAGGCTACTAGATAAATGATTTTAAAGGATGAGGTATATATATATATATATGAAATATGTAGAAAATCGCCATCTCTTACGAGATAAAGCGCCTTCGCCCATATTTTGGGAAAATCTGCGGTCGATTCCTGAATCAAAGCTTTATTTCACGCCTTTGCCGACGCAGAGACGTGGGCCAACGAGCAAACCGTCTTTTGATCTCGGCTCATACTGTAGCAAATTACGGGCCCTGGGATCACGAACTGTGGTTATCTCCCCTTGAGGAAATGCAACCGTCAAAGGTCCGTCTTTTGACTTACCGCCCTTGATTCTACAAATATACGAACCGTTCTCTGATCTGTCACTATTTCAACGATTGCCCAATCGTTCGCGTGATAATTACAGTTCACGGCTCTGGACTAGCTAATAGGTCTGTTTGTAAACATTCCTATTGCTTGTAAGACATAGAGAAACGAAAATAGGCGTGGCTAAATTATGAGTTAGACAGATATCGAAGTGTAGGGGTTCTGCGTTTAACCAAATGTGCGTACTAATAAGAAAGCAAAGGTGGGAGCCAGGTGGGAGCAAAACGTGAGGATACATGTTTTTCTTTTGTTTTTAAAATAAAGTTTTGCCTCGTTTTGGCGAGGCGCGTCCCGTTCAACCTAGTCGGTTATATTAGGGCGCATGTCCAAATATAAAAGACCCATAGGTCTGAGGATTTTGATTAAGTCCTTCCTCTTCTACGCTAGAGGTTCGTCAGAGAGAGCATCATGCTATCCTATCAGATGTCTTCCTTTTGGCCTGGTTCAAATCCAGTTTTCGGCCCGTCAGGGATTGTCTAAAGTTGTCCTCCCAGCAAACTCTGAGTCGTACTGGGTGTCTGGATCACTGTCTCTTAATTTCCTTTATTTGTTATGGTAGCGGATCTTCTCCCATTTTGCAGACATGGCCAAGTCATCGTAACTGGGTCTGTTCCACTCGGGTCTGCAGGGACCCGGTCAGAAATGTGCACTGAGAATGAAATCATGTCCATCACATTTACTTTCTACAAGAATATTAGATATGTAGCCTGGACAGATTTCCGTCTCAAAAGCGTTTGTTCTCTTAATGTACTTTACTACACATAATCCTTGTATGAGTACTCGGAGTTAACTTGTGAGCTTACACTTTAATTTTCAGAATTTTAACGAGCTCAAATTCTAATAAAAAGGAATCAGTACTTTGAATATTTCTTGTGTTTAATCTTAAAGTATTGTTTTCATTTAATATTTCACGATCTGAATCCTTTGTTCACCACAATATGCATATTAATCTCACCATGACCCTACTGTAGCTAAAAAAAATCTTCGAGCACGTTTCACATCAATGCAAACATTTATGGGTCCTCTATAGCAGCAACAGAAAGCACAGGGCCTCTCGTAATGTGTTGTTTGGTTTGGTTTTTTTTCTTAGAACTATCTTCACAGCACATGGACAACTCCAGCAGTGCTCCGTTCTCCTCTATAAAACCACGCAAGGAGAATCTTAGCACGGTGCATGAACTCCGTAGCACCGGCGAGGATCCCAATGTGCAATGTGTGTAGACAACAATCACACAGTCCATAAATATTTTTGTGGTGGGCAGGTTTTCCTAATTGTGTACATCTTTTGCCATGACAGCGGCCGTGTGGCCTACTCTTTAAGATTTTCAACTGCCGAGGGATTTCTAACCTGCGCAACTGCACACGGGACATCCTATTTTTCACCCTTGTCCGAGAAGGCTGGGCATCCATTCTCACTACTCATGGTTCAGGGGGTGTATGTCATCATTAAAACCCACTGTTTCTGAGAAAAATTTCAACATATTATATTCCCTGTACAAGGAACCCAACCTGGTACCTTTAGAATTAGAGGTGGACTCCGTACCACTTGGCCACTCCAACCCCAGCCTCCCACCCCAGAATGTACTGTATAAAAGATGTTTGTAATCAGGAATTTGCATCTGGGGTAGCGTGGTTTTTGCAGGTATTCTGCTCCTTTGCTGTAGTGTAACCCCGAGTAACGAAAACATCATTCTAGTATCTACAGCAGAGACGCTAAAGTTCCCTGGATTTTACATAACATTATACCCGGCTAACCCAGCGTTCGACAACTTCGGCTCTCAAAGGCCCGTTACATAGGCGCAGGACGAATGCGAGTTTCTCTCCCCTGGACGGAGACGTCAGGAAGTTACCCAGCTTTCAAAGGGCGGACCACTCTATGCCGCTGAATGTAAAAAGACTTTAGTAAGGCTGCCTCACAAGCATAAAAGAATCTCGTTATCGGCTGGCGTGGACAAAATTAATATGGCGACGGCAGCGATTGAAGAAGTTGAAAGGACGAAAGTTCTTATAGCAGGCAAGAACAGAAACATTTAAAGAGGAGTGCCAGAAGAGAGGAAGGGACGGATTGGAAAATTCAAAAATACTGTCAGTCTGCTAACTTCACTTCAAATAAAATATCACTTTCCTATTTCAAAAAGTTTACGATTAAAATTAATTTTTTTAAGCTAAATCTTGAGGGTTCACTGGGAATGCGGATAAAGTACCTATAATCCCTGGTGTCACATGATTTCATCCCCTTGCTCTACTGTAATGGTACAATACTGGCCAAACTTCAGAGTATCTACGGAGGGCCTTCAAAGGTGTCTACCTACAGACAACAAATTTGCCTTTAAAGGTGTTTACATACATACAACAAATTTAATAATCAATTATTGTTAACAAATGTAAAATAAATAAAGGTGGGGTGAATTTAGATTGAATCTTTAAAATTTCCTCACAGGTGATGGTCTGATTTCAAAAACATCTTTATTAGAGAGTTCACTTGGCACCTTTGAATGGGTATTTAGTTGCCAGGAAGATGTCGGTTCGTTTCTGCTCCAGCCGATGCTTGTTCTTTGCAGGTTATGGACGAGTTCACTTTCGTCATTGGTCAAGTCTGGTGGTGGCGGCAACACGCCCCTCATAGTAATTGCGAAGATGGGCCAGCGTGTGTTAAGACCCGTCTGTCGTAGGAATCTAGCTTTGACTGCAGGCCACTTATATCACTTACTTGTTACACAGATAGCACCATCAATTGGTACCACCGACTAATATCATGAAATAAGAGAGAAAAAATACCCACCTGAGTATTAGGTTTCCTGATACGAAAATCACGTGTTCCCCTTTTCATTCCACCATCCCATCTGCCTCAGAACTTCACCCTGTCTGAGCATTAATATTAATCCAAGTAAGCGGAAAACATCCATTGCATTTATAGTGAACGTGTTTACATATGCACTGGTTGAAAAGGTTAATATAATAAGTATGTACATCATTTCTATCATCATCCACTCCCTGCTCCATTTGAAACTTGGGACAACCTTCGCTTTTGGTTCTGCATGAGAAACCCGCATAAAGTAGTCACCAGCACTTGTAGCGGTGGCTTATGAAATCATCATTCTATATGCTGTAGTTTCCAGTCTCGTATGACTTGGAAATCCACTAGAAATTTTCACGTTAATAAATGCAAAATATAGAATTATAAAATGTACAACCCACCCACATACCTTTTGGAAATACCGACATTTGCTCAGAGAAATAATTAAGGCTACTTTAATTCGGTGCCTCTTACACGTGGTCTGGGGTGTTACTTTACAATAGAATCCCACTGTGACGTAGTGTTCAGGTTCCTAGGGTTCCGGGCTTTCCGTATTAATAAAGGTAGATTTGTCGTTGTAAAAATTCACAAGATGCTCAAACACGTTGTCCGGTCCTTTAAAATATAATCATGTTCCTATTCCTTATTCTGTCTTGTCTGACTGTCTTCTTGACGAGTTGAATTATCAGTGCCTTAGACTCAGAATGTGCCAGATTATAAATAACATTCGGCTCACGCATCTACGTTGCTACTATATAACAAGGCTCCAATCAGAAATGTTTTATTTTAAAATCTCAAATGCCTAACCAATAGCAATCAACTTGCGTACTTTCATCATCATAACCCTCCACTACCAAAGGAGCATAGGCCTTCAACAAACATATGCCAAGTCCTCTTGTCACGTGCCATCATCTCAAGTTCTTTCCACGTTCTCCTCATCATTTTCACCTCTGTTTCCAACTCTCTTCTCCATGTGCTTCTTGGTCTATCTCTGCCTCTCTTGCTATAGGGGTTCCAGAACAAGGACTGCCTTGTAATGTTATCAACAGATTTCCTCAGTGTGTGTCCTTTCCATCGCCATCGTCTTCTTCTCATCTCTTGTTCAACTAGCACTTGTCTAGTTCTTGACTCAGTTCCACGTTGGTAACCTTGTCATACCATTTTAATCCCTCTATTCTATGCAAGCACCCATTTATGAAAGTCTGTAGCTTTTTGGTTGTTGTCTTTGTTGTTCTCCATGTTTCAGAGCCATATAATAGTACTGACTTCACATTTGAGTTGAAGATTCTTATTTTCGAGTTGGATCCGATTTCTCTTGATCTCCATATATTTCCCAATGCAATGAAAGCTCCTCTTGATTTTTGTATTCTTATTTTGAAATCACTGTCTGTCCCTCCACCTTTGTCTATATTGCTGCCAAGGTATGTGTACGATTCTTCATCTTGTAGTGGTGTTTCTTCAAGTTCAACCTTGATATCATTACCTTCATTTATTCTCATTATTTTTGTCTATTCCCGTTGCTGTGACCTCTCATCGAGTGTTTTCAATTGGTCCTGCATCTGATTACGGTTATGGGACAGAAGAGCCAAGTCATCAGCAAAATCCAGATCATCCAACTGCTTAGTCAGAGTCCACTGGATTCCATTTCTCTTGTGTGTTGTCGATGTTCTCATAACCCAGTCTATTGCTAGTAAGCAAAGAAATGGAGACAAGAGGCTTCCCTGTCGCACTCCCGTTCTTATCCCAAACGGTTCTGTAAGCTGTCGTTCATTAAGAACTCTGCATTTCATGTCTTCATATGTTTTCTTTATTAAATTAATGATCTTCGGGGCAACTCCATAATGCCTCATCAATTTCCAAAGTGATTCTCTCTCTACACTGTTAAATGCCTTTTCGTAGTCCACAAATCCAATGTATAGTGGTGAATTCTATTCCAGACTTTGCGTACTTTGGTAGGCGTATACTCCCACTACCCTCTCAAGAAAAATTCCTGCATAACACAGAAGATTTTTTCAAAAGTCACTCCCTTGTAAGGTATTTCTCTTCCGTTGAAATGGATCATATTTACAGCCCAGCACTTCATAGATCTATCAGTAATAATATTTTTCAAAATTGACAACTTATCGTAACTATCGGCTACAACAAGTCTGCCCGGCAACGATTACCTCATTTCTATGCTCCAAAATCGCATGCGCGATCTTAAGGGCTTGTCTTTAATCTGTCACCAGATATTTTTCGACACGTTCCTGTGAGAATGTAGGTGGCCACAGTTTACAATATATTCAGTGGGGAAGAATGGTGTATGTCAGATGAGAACTGGGATAACTACCAGCGGGTCATCATCAGCCTTGGGAGAGAGTGTAGAAATTGGGGGAATGGAATAGCAGAACTGGAAATTAATCAACTGATACATGATCATTCCGGGGATGGTGATGCCATTGTGTATACAGATGGGTCGGTGATCCGGGGTGAGAAATCCGGTTGGGGCTTCTCTGCTCGGGTACAGGACAGAATCGTCGCCGAACATATCGGGGCTTACAAGATAACAACTTCCAGCATGAGACTGGAGGTCGAGGCTGTTACTGCAGCCTTAAGGTGGATAACTGAAACTTCATTTACAAAGACTATCATTGTGTCCGACTCTCAATCCATGCTTCGGAAGGTTCAAAGTGGTTGATTGCGGCATGAATGGAAAACATTCATAGAAGCTTCCAGTCTACAAGAGCTGGTATGGATATACTGTCGTGGTCATGCTGGGGTATGTGATAATTAAAGAGCTGACAGACTAGCATCAAGAGCACCCATAGTAGGGACACTGGATATGGATAAGGGAGATATACTGAGAACAATTAATGATCGCCTGTTAGAGAATGACACTGCAATAGATGAATCATCAAGGTTAAGACTGTTGGAATTTGGCATCAAACGTAAGGGTAGTAGAGATGGACGCATGAGAGGATGCATCCGTCGTGTATACAACCAGCGAGCTACAGGAACCAATAGCATTCACACTCTTCAACATATTCTGATGGAGACTGAGCACCTATGGGTTTGCCCGGAGTGCAGTGATGTCAATTCTGCATAACAATAACAAAAAATATATATAGGCCTACTGTATATATCTATCTATCTATCTATCTATGGGAGCCGCGCTGGTGTAATGGCTTCGGTGTTGTACTGGCGACCAGGTGTTCATGGTTCAAACCCTGGCGTCAGCGTTTGAAGGAATGTTTACGACCGGAAATTTGACTGAATAACCTGAACGGCTGCTGTGATAAACCCTCTGTGGATGGGAAGGAGCGAAGCTCCTGACCGGGTGGGAAGGAAAGTCCTCAGGTTCCCCAGCCTCGCAATGATATGTCATTGGGCGAAGGGCTGAAAGCCCAAGTGCCGCTGGTTAAGAAAAAAAAATCTATCTATTTATATATAAATATATAAATATAAATATATATATATATATATGACTTTTAAAAATCACATCCTTACCCCATAAATTGATAGATAATATGAATTATAGTTCAACGGCTGAAATGCGAACTAGCTCCTTTTATAGCTTCATTGTTCTTTTTCTCGTCATCTGTAACACGCACGCGCTGTTGTACAAAAACCCAGCGTGAGGTCACGCGTTCTCGAAATGCTTTTCAGTGGAACAGCGCATTTGCTGTCTTAGTGGCATTCTTATGCTCTTATAGTTACGCATTCTTCACTTTTACCATAATCAATAATAACACGTCCCGAACGCTCGCTATCTTTATCGGTCTATTCTTTTTTTTTTTTTTTTTTTTTAACTTATCTGCGTAATAATTTATTAGCTTTCACTGCATTGAAAACTATTTTGAAAAAAAATAAATCAAAATGACTTAAGTCCAATGCAAAAAATAAGAATCTTCACTCAAAGTACTACGACCGTCAAATTGTATGGCTTTGAAACATGGACAACTTCCGTAAATAGAGAGCAGAAAAGGACTGAAATAGAACCGATGAAACTAACTAGACAATAAATACCAGCAGAACATGATACAAGGAAATCACGCTGGCGTGAGACAGGACACGCATTGAGAAAAAAGTTAATAGCATTACAAGGCAGATCTAGTTCTGAATTTCCCATTGTAAAAGAAAGTAAGGGAGACAAAACAACGTAATGTTGCGAATTCGACGTTGACGTGAAGGGGCTAAATAAATCATGGCATGTCGTAAACTGATAGCGCAGGAGACGGAGGCTTGGAGTTTATTTGTTGAAGAGCCATGTGATAGTACGGTCTTGAGAGTGTCATATAGTCACAGTAAAAAAAAAACTAATAATGTAGTTAATAACCCTGCACTGTTTAATATTAATAGGAAATTTCGTGAAATACTTCAAGACTTTCCTATATTTTGGATCTGACAAGGGCACAATAGATAGTTATACTTTCTACGTCATCAGTTGCCATGTCCACCTGGAAAGTCGGCTGTACTGGATCTACAACGTCTTCTGTCTTTTTTCGTAATGGTGCACTCTTATATACGCTGTCATGTACATTTATAAGTGTTATCTTCCCACTGAAAGCGCTGTCTTCCTCTTGCACGTTTTCCTTCAACTCTTCTTTGTTATGGTCTTCATTAAGGTGTTATGCCTTTTTATATGGCCAATATATATTTAGCTGTTTAATTTTGATGTCCTTCATTAATTCTCTTTTCATACCTATGTTTTCTATGACCTTTTTATTTGATTTCTTCTCTTTTCGTGATTCATGTCCCATTTTCTATATATCCACATCTCAAAGACCTCAATTCTATACCTTCTACACAGTTTTTCTACTGTGCATATTTTAGTACTTAAATCTGTATAGAATTTAACATTCTTGTTTTAAAGATGATGAATCTGAAAAGAATAGCCACATCTTATGCTTCAGCTAATCGGCTTCAAGTTAAAAATACGCCACGGCAAGGAAAATTAATGTTTTATCATCCAAGAAGAAACATGGAAATTAGAATCAATGTAATTAAACCAAGGGTAACATACAAATACTCAAATTCAAATATTTTTATTACCTCAGCTGCAGTTCGCGTACGTTTCATTCATCTTGTTTTTAAACAGCTAATATAATCTAATGTTTTCCCCGACCATTTCAAATTCTAAAAATATTGTTGAAGTTTTTCTGAAATTTCAATTTACATCAAAGAAATAAATAACTTTCATGTGCAACGTGAAAGTGTGTAATTTGCAGAGACAACTGCGCTTGCATTTCTCCATTATTGAAAACCTTAAATAGCGTGCCGGGTGGACGCATGGTGAGGGATATTTCTGGGACGTCATTAGGTTGTCTCTCATAAACATCACCTGCTCCACAAGGTATCAGTCTTGTGGATTATCAACTATCTCTTCAGGCTATATCTAGTAACATGCCTCGTCGTCTCTACCAAGCTACTTCATCGCATTCGGTTTTGAAAACTAGACCAAGCTACCTCTTCTCACTGCGTCTTGAAAACTCCACCAAGCTATCTCTTCCCACTCCGTTTTGAAAAGTCCACCAAGCTGTCTCTTCTTACGGCGCATGGACTACTCCACCAAGCTGTCTCTATCTACAGCACCTAGACTACTCCACCAAGCTGTCTCTTCATACCACGTCTCGGCCACTCCACCAAGTTGTCTCTTCGTACCACATCTCGACCACTCCACCAAACTGTGTCTTTGTACCACATCTCGACCACTCCACCAAACTGTGTCTTTGTACCACATCTCGACCACTCCACTAAACTGTCTCTTCCTACCGCGTCTCGACCACTCCATCAAAGCTATCTCTTTGTACCACATCAGAACCAATGCACACATGCCCGGGATTACCCCAGGGTTCTCCATTATCACCGGTGCTGTGTCTTCTTCTTCTTCTTCTTCTTCTTCTTCTTCTTCTTCTTCTTCTTCTTCTTCTTCTTCTTCTTCTTCTTCTTCTTCGTTCAACTTCAGATGCCACCTTGAATAAGTTCAAAGAAAGCAGTGGTCAGCCTGAGGCTGTTGATATCTCCGTAGATTTTCTCAAGGAATGGTACTGGTGATGGCCATATGCGTTTTCTCTGTTCCTCATATGTTGGGCACCTTTGAAGCAGATGTTCGGTAGTCATTTTATCGGTGCCACAGTCACACTCATCAGTAGTTCCTATCTTTAATTTGTTGAATAGATGGTATCTCAATCTGTTATGACCTGCGCGAATTCTGAAGATTACCGCTTGTTCACTTCTGCTGAGCTGGTAATATGGATCATTTTTTGTGTGGCCTGGATGCTCTTCTTCCCACTTGTGCCTGTACCTGCGCTTGATAAAACTCTTGGACTCCTCATAGGTTATGTTTGTGTCAAGTTGAGGAAGCTTTCCCCCTTTCTTTGCCAATATATCAGCCTCTTCATTTCCAGGGATGTTGCAATGAGAAGGGATCGACTGTATCACGACTCTTTTGTATTGCTGACATAGTCTGTGAAGTGTTACTCTTAGGTCATCCAGTTCAGCATTACTTTGACTTTTCTGCATTGTAATCACTGACAGTGCATCTGAGAATATAGCTACTGATCTCTCTGAGCTTTCTTCTGTCATTAGAATGTCTGATGCAGTTTTTAAGGCCTCTGCCTCTGCTCTGAAGTTACTTGAAAATGTTTCTGTTGCGACTGTTATCTTTTTTTTTGTGTGCCATTGCTTAAGCTCAGGAAGAATCCTCCATCCCCATCTTCTATTGCATTAGTTGCTGATCCATCTGTGTATGCATGGATCCAGGTGTTGCTTGGATAATGTTTCTCTATATATTTTGTGGTTAGGACTCTCATTTCTGTTTCATTTTGGCTTTTCTTTCTCTCAATACCAGGAACGTTTTCTACCATTTCAGTGAAGCACTTTTGTTTCCAAATTGGTAGCTTGTATGCAGTACATATTGGCGTAGCTATTGATATTGCGTGAATGGGGTCTGCTCTCATCTTTGTTTTAACTGTCTCTACAAAGTTGCTTCGCTTCAGTCTTCCCCTTCCAAGTCCATTTATTCTCTGGTGCATTGGGTGGTCTATCAGCCTCCTGAATTGTTTGGCTTGTTGCTGGGCTCTGCTGTCTCTTCTATCCTCTATAGGCTGGAGGTGAGTAATCTTTTCCATCTCGTCAATGGGTGTTGACTTCTTGCCCCCTGTTATGATTCTCAATGCTTGGTTGTGGGTTCTGTTTATTTTGTCAAAGTTCGACTTAGCTGCCGTTGACCATGCTGCAATGCCATATTCTAAGACTGGTCTCACTCGCTCAGTATATAGCTTCTTTAGTACTCTCTCGTCTGCTCCCCAACCCGTGCCAGCAAGTTTTTTCATGATTCCCATTCTCTGCCTTGCTCTTGTCCTGTTTTTTTCAAACTGGGTTTTCCAAGTCAAGCGGCGATCAAAGGTAATGCCTAGGTAGTTTGGGTTGTCATCCAGATGTAGATTTTCCCATTTAGCATCAATTTGAAGATCTGTGGTTTGTTTGAGAGAGAAAAAACTGTGAATGATGTTTTCCCTTAATTTATCTTTACTAGCCATGCCTTGGCCCACTCCTCCAATAATGTTAGGGCTTGCTGCATCCGAATGCTTGCCGTAGTGATATATTACTCTGAGATCCACAGGGCTAAGTCGTCTGCAAAGGAGGCATTGTGAGTTCTTCTTGGAATATTCTCCGGTGCTGTTTAACATCTATACAGCAAACATAGCTGCAATCAAACCAACAGGTTTGAGATGAACATTAACTTTTGCCGATGACTTGCTCATTTACAAGACTGGCTCAGATAGACATGAAATGGTTAAAAGCATACATGAGACACTTCAAGCAGTTTCTAAATGGTTGACGAAACCAGCTCCAAGGTCAATCCCAGCAAAGCCTATGTGCTTTGCTGCTGCTTGAATAACTCCATATTGAAAGCAGATCTTCTAGACATTACTCTCAGTGGACAGAAAATTGAAAGGCTGAACAACAGATTGAAATACATTGCAGTAACATTCGATCGTGGTCTATCACATAAGCACCATGTTGATCACACCATAATAAGTGCAAGAGAGTCGCAGCCCTAAAAATAATGGCAGCAGTGCACCTGGAGCAGAGACTACTGTCTCTCCTGCACCGTCAGCTGGTCTTGTCTGTAATCGAGTATGGCCTGGGAATACTCACGCTGTCAATATCACAATGTGAACGATTGGAACTATTTTCAAAACGTTGGGCTGTACGCAAGATACACCCATTGTGAAGATGCGGCATATGCTTGGATTTCTGTCAATTAGATCCAGATATACGATTGTCACGGATTGCCTCCCCTACTTTGCAGTAGTGGTCCAACAGTGGCCAAAACTCAAGAGTATCTAAAATAGGTCGTCAAAGGTGTCTACCTTCGCACAAGATTACTCTTGCCAGAGTTGTAAATAGAAGAGTAATGATGCTTGTATCTCAAGGGAGTTGTCACAATGTGACCGTAAGATAGTCACGGCTCCACTTAATAGTACACATATATGTGACTGCTTCTTTCTATCTAGCAAGTTAGTTACTAGCCGTCCGCTAGAGGTGTTTATTCTTGTAGAGTTACGCCAGGTTCGTTCTTCTCTCGATAGTTGTTATAAGGTGCTATAGTGGAGTACTCACTAACAGTGTTGTAACTTTGAATTCAACTCGACAAATCTGCATAACCCAGCCGAGTCATATAACATAAATTATTTACAGAATACATGATAAACAAATTATAGCTGGAATCAAATCAGTTTCTTTCATTCTGAAGGTAGTTTTTTGCATGTATCCGTATTTTCCTTATCTCTCTCCGTAAATCGTGTGAGATACAATAAAATCCCGTGTGGTTCACGACCTAGGTTACTTTGACCTTCGCTTCCACAACTTCTCATTAAAAGTAGTTGCGCCTTTTACTTTCAATATTTAAATGTGATATCTTCTTCAGTTTCTGAGCCTTCAAGTGATTTATAGCTGTTTCTCGGTTTTCTTCCCCTAATAAAATCTAATCTAGCTGGGGACTGAAATAAATCGAGACGTACTTACTTGAGAAACTAACTTACACAGTACTTGCTCCTAGTTCAGAAATATAGCGACTGCTTATATTCTGTTGTGAACATGCTAGCATTAAACTTTTAACACAACCTACTTCATTCTGAAAAACTTCAAGAATTACAACTTAGAAATGCCTTTGTGGTTCTGCGTAAATGAGACTGCTCAAACATGGCTTCTCAACAACTCACAAGTACAAAACACAACCTTCGCCGAGGCCTGCTATCTGGAACTCTTAAGATTTTAAAATTTAGTTAGCTCGACGGTGTTGTGAGTTCTTGTCACCGTCTCGCTTTTTGTGAAGAATTAAGCAATGGTTTTAGCCCGTTCAAGCCCCCAGCTGGTGTGAATCCAGCGAATTTCCTTTCTAAAAATTAGCTCTATATATGTAAATATATGTCTAGATGCATATTTATTAAAGAATCTTGCTCATACGGTTGCTTTCATATATATATATATAACCGAATAAACTATGATTGTTTAGTTTTAAAATAACATGTAACACATTTAATAATCAATTAGTTTTAACAGGTTAAATAGCGATGAAATGATGATGAATTTTAGATGTAAATCAATTTTTGTCTTCCCTGATTCTTAGGTGAGGATTTTAAAGAAAAAATATTGTCCTTTTGCTGTTTCCTTGTAATCAGAACTTAACTGATCGAGGTGAGTCCTGCAGCCGTGGTTTCGTCAATTCCACTGTGTTGAGGGCACCTATTCATACAACTTGTCCAATTTTGGCGGTTAGTGTTGATTCCCTGCTTTTAGCGTAGAACTTTCGTCTTTCAGCTTCGTATCACGAACAGTCTGATAGCTTCGTTCCACGATCTTTAGACAAAATAAAGAGAACAAATGCTTCTGCTAAGTACATTTGTGGGCTGTAAATTAATAGGCGCATTGTCTCACTGTCCACCCACCAATGTTAGCCTCTCTGAATAATTATATTCTTGAGCATACACAGCGTAACTCAGGAAAGATGATTGGAAATCATCAATATTTTTTGGGGTATAAAACTGGGAAAATATGTGCTTGGACAGCGCGGGGCAATGTCGTGCCTGAATTACCATTAAAAAGATACATATACCTAAAAAAATAATACTATACACTTGAGGCTCATGTGATGTAATCTTCACTCATCACTGCTCCAGTCGGAGTCTGGCTTGCTGCTGCTTTTGCGTATCTGCGCGAATTATCATAAAACAAACAACAGCGTTTGCTGTAGTGGTTTATGAACATACTGTTTTCATTTGTTGAGTTTGCCAGCCTCATATATAACCACTTAGCAAGGAAAACATGCCAAACTCACATTTGTAAAATAAATGCTTACACTTACCCCAAAGTAACTTTTGGGAACACAATCTCCTGGCACAGTTTAGAATGGACACAGCAAATTGATGCTTTCGAATCACCCTTGGTCTGGGAAAATTTTGTATTCCTCTTATGACGGGTGATCTGATTCCTTGGGTTTCAAGTCTTTGCATTTAAAAATGTGGATTTACTTTTTTAAGTTTTAAAATTCCCCAAATACTTCGATCCTGGTCCTTTAAGTTTCCAGTCTTTGTATTTAAAAATGCGGGTTTACTCTTTAAGTTTTAAAGTTGCCCAAATACTTTGATCTGTCACTTATAATTTTGGAATTCTTAATCCGATCCTTTTTCTGGCTCTGGTGAATTGCTAGCTTGACGTGGCAATGCAGTCTGATCTGTGACTTCGATTTCGCTAGATTATATTTCCAATTCTCAGTTCAAAATCCCAGATTGTACTTCCTAAGAATTTTCCAATGGAAGTCAAAGTCTATTCAGGCTCTCAAATTAAGCCAATGGTAAGCTCTGAACTATATGGGTGGAGTGTTTAATTTTATTTCCCCCGCGTATTTTAAAATATTACATTTTAAAATTCCAACGCCTGACCTCTTTCTAATAAGGCTGTAAAACTTCCGCTTGCATCTTTATGCAAACTCACAAACAAATCTATGAACATTCCTGCCCCAACATTATCTCCCCAGACACAGGTTATCTGTAATATTGATAGAGGGATGGACCAGCGGAAACGGTTATCTAATTAACACCTGTGGCTTCGCACACCCCAGACGGCTTTCTCAGGCAGATAATATGGCCTCCTTTCATCGATCGTGCGCGACCATATTGTGTCAATAGAGATCGACACTATCACAGGTGGCTAGGCGACTCAAGTGATAAACGTATTATCCGCTTAAGCGCTCATCATATATTTTATCCATAGGTGTCTAATGAAGAATAAAGCATAAGTTAATTTCATATAGAATCAGCGCCCCAGGCTTTTTGTCAATTTGATGTTACATTTTTACTGCAAGCTATAAACTCCTTGAAAAATTATTTTTGGGTTTTAGTGCATTAAAAACCTGTGTTTAAAATATTTTTATTTTTATTTTTTATTCCCTGCAGTGTTCTATCTCCAAGCCGTTTACGATAGCAGTTTTCTGGGTTTTTTTTTTTTTTTTTTTAAATATATGCTCTAACCGTGTCTAACTTGTCTTATTATTATACCGTTAATACGTGTTGTTGTGTGATTTCAGCATTGTATAATATTTTACAACATCGAATGATTAAATTGACAATTACTTCGCCGTGTTTTATGAAACAGTGAAGTTTACTTTCATGGCCATTGCACATTACATACATTTATGATTTTTTTTTTTTTTCACTAAATAAAAATGTGCCTTTTCCAAATAGCTGACAGTAATAATAAAAAATATATGTTCTGAAACAGTGGAGTTTAAATAAGCTATCATTGCGAATTAAACGATTATGTTATGCTCAATTTTGAAATTGTTCTAAACAACGTGACTTGCGGAGATAAACTTTCAAACAGCCTGACGTGTTGGATTATCCTGAACAAAGAAATTGTTGTAGATCAAAAGACCAAGTTACTATCTAGAAGGCTTGCGAAGGTTACATTTTGTTTATGAGTGATATTTGTGGTTTTATGGCCAAAGATGACGACAGAGGCAGTGAAAGAAAATGAAGAGGAAGAATTAGTACCGCAGTCTACATCATCCTCGACACCATCTTCTGAAACGCCACCTAATCCTCAACCTCCAAGCGTGGTCAACCAGTTCCTGAAGTTATTGCTAAGGTAATATATATAAATAGATAAATAAGTTAAAGGCGAATGAAAGTCCACCATGTGGGCTATCGTAGCTGGCGAAATTATTGCCGCAACAGCATCTTATTGATTTGTGTAATCTTCATACTGGCGAGTGGTCATGCTGGCGAGTGGGGGGGGGGGGGGGGCTACATTCATAGAAAATGATGATGTGTTTGAGTTAGGTAACCATCAGGGAAGGCGCTGTCTGAGGCAATACTAAGGAGACTCACAGAGCATTTAACCGTTTCATTATCATCATCATCACCACCATCTTTATCATAACAACAGTAATAATCATCATCCCTAATCATCATCACCGTGGTGTCATTCGGAAGATCCTGGATTCGATTCCCGGTAAGCCTATCACTTCTGTTGTTTGTCTGTTTGTCTAGCCTTCTACATCTTTATTTCTCTCCCGAGTGCCTGAGACATACCTTTGTGTGTTATTTATTTACTGTTTACATGCCTCGGGGTTTCCCTGCACCAGTAATAGTATGACCTTGAGCGAATCACGTGACAGGAGGGCTTGGCATATGTTGTGTTGACGGCCTATACCTCTGGGGAGATAAAGGATATTGATTGATTGATTGATTGATATGATTTATATGTTTTTCATTCTTCTTCATCGTCTCTTACCCTGGGGATTTCTGATAAAGGGGAAACAATTATGCTCTGGGGTTTAATAAAACAGGAAATACATTTTTTTACCTTTAGAATATGTGACAAAAAGTTATTAGCTTTCACTGCATTGGAAACTTTTGAAAATCAAGATAACTTTAGTCCAAAGCAAAATATAATGAATAATGAATTTGTAATTTCATGTTTGAAAGCACATGGGTTATATTTTTTTTGGCTTTCATGGTTTGACAGCTCATATGTAAATGAATATTTTGCTTATAACACGAGGAAAGTTCATGATGGAATGTAAACGACAGCAGTGTTGCAGAATTGTAAAATGTAAATAACATACGGTTCATAAATGTATTTATCACTTTTGCAGCATAATCGCCCATGCGTTATCGGAACATGAAACAGTAGTAACAATAATAACACTGTAATCTGTCAGGCATGTCGTAAAAGTAGAGCTAGGCATGGGACCGGTTAACACCATTCTGTAGAGACTTTAATCCACAAAAACCTCAACAACAATAACAAAAAGAGATGAGGAGAAGACACTTACGATGGACATGACACACATTGAAGAATTCAGTTGATAGCATAACAAGATAGTCCTTGCTCTGGGACCCTCTGTGTAAGAAAAATATAGCCAGATCAAAAACATACGGAGAAGAGAACTTGAGACTGACCTGAAAATGGTACGGAAGACTTTGGACAGATGACACAGGACAGGGAAGGCTTGACGTAATTTTGGGGAGGACATGTAGTCCACGGGGCGCTGAAAGATATTAAAAAGGTGCAGGTAGACACATAGCAGATACTGCCGTAAGTGATTGAAGTGTTAGAGACTTAACTGTAGGAGGTTCACCTTTGAGAGGTGAAGTGACCAGTTCCCTTCCTCGCTGAAACAGTTTGTGAAGCTGGCGGACCCATGTAGCAACATTCTAAAGAAAACATTAATTATAGGAATACAGTCAAAGGCGTGTCGCTTAAAACTTCGAGTAGGGGAAACGAAAAAGATGCGACCCATCGCTATGTGTCCTTCGACCAAAATTTGGATGGCGACCAAGAGGCTGGAAATCACAGCTCTTGTCTTTCTCAGGACGTTTGAAGTTAAAGACTGTTAGAGACGTCACATTTCTGTTTTTATCTTGTCTTTCTCAGGACGTTTGAAGTTAAAGACTGTTAGAGACGTCACATTTCTGTTTTTATCTTGCTTTTCTGTGGATTTTTGAAGTTAAAGACTGTTAAGAGGGACATCTCTAGAATATCTCAATTTCCCCCTTTAACTGCTCCCTCAAGCATGAGGTACGAAGCCACTAATGTAGGAATGTGCTTGTGAGCGGCAGCCTCGTTATGTAAAAGAAAAAAGCTACATGAACCACCGTTGTAATAGCACTTGAATGGTACAGGCGTCCTGCATGGTGACCGAACATTGGTGGCTTCAGGTTCCATAAGAAGAGCATTTAGTGTTGTTTTTGTCTTCTCTTTCTATTGATTTTCTGTACTACTTTTCAAACACATATTGCCCCATTCACCTCATATTCGCTATCTTTTATAGCGCGTCTTCGATTCACTTGGCCTGTTAACACTGAATCATTGTCTGCATTTGAACACAAGATGTCTGGCACTACTGACACTGCTTTACATAATATTCTTTGTATTCTCTGCTTTAGAAAAATGGGGTTGGGTTGGGCCAAGCCAAATGTGGAGTTATGATTATCGACCTAATGTGGGTCGGAAATCTGTCGAGTTGATGTGGTGGTTGGATGTAGTGGTGGATATCGGACCAAATGGGGGGGGTTGGGTGGGAGGGATTGGGGCGGGGGGGGGGGGGAAAGCGAGGGAGGGGGGTGAAGGATGGAAGGTTGGGGTAAGAATCGTGGGTGGATGGTGCAGGGGGATGGGGGTGTGGGTGATCTGAAGGGGGTGGGGGGGGGGTGTGATGGGGGGGGGGGGGGGGGGGGGGAGGGGTGGGGGTGGGGGAGGAATTCAGGGGGGTTGGAGGTGGTAAGCGTAGCCTGGGTTGGGGGTGGGGGGGGGGGGCGGCGGGTGATAGGGGGGGGGCTTGGGGTTCTTTGGTAAGGGATGGGGGGAACGGAGGGGAAAACAATAAACATGGGGGGGGGGAAGGGTTGGGGGGGGGGGGGGGGGTACAACGTGGGTGATGGAGAGAGGTAAAGGGGTCACATTGGGTTATAAAGAATTGGGTAGAATTCCGGTTACGGGGTGCTCTATAAAGCTGGGGTACAAAGGTTGGGGGGGGGGTATATGGGCCTGACCGAGGGAGGATATGGGGGGGGGGGGGTTGGGTGGTGGGGGGCTCTATGGGGTAGGCGGGAGGGGGCGGGGGTGATAAGATGGATTATTTGGTGGACCTTTTGGGGGGTAGGGGGCAGGTGGAGGGGGTCGAGGTGGGGGGTTGTAATGGTACGATATTTTTATGTCTTATGGGGGTGTTTGGGGGTGGGGTGGGGCGGAGGGGGATAGGGTGGGGGGGGGGGGGGGGGGGGGGGGGTTTGGGATGTGGGGGGTGGTGGGGGTAGGGGGAGGGGTGAGATGGGGGGGGTGTGGCTGGGGGGATGTGGGTTGGAGTTGGTTGGCGGCGGGGGTAGGTTGGGGGGTTGGGGTGGTTGGGGGGGTTTGTGGTGGTGGAGTTGAGGGTATATTGAGGAGGTGTGTGTGGTTGTGTGTGGTTGTTGGGGTGTTGGTCGGTTTTGTGGGGGGTGGTTTGATGGGAGTTTGTTTGGGGGTTGTGGAGGGGGGGTGTGTGTGTGGGTGGGTTGCGGTTTGTGTTTGATTAACATATAGTCAAGTATCCTGTCTGTGATCAGTCGTGCCATAATAATAAATCTGATAAAAAAATAAAAATATAGTCGACATGTAATTTCTCGACACCACCCGCGGCTCTAGGGGGGGGGTGGGGGGTGTAGGGCATGGGGGGTTCGCGTTTGTTGGATTTAGTGATTTGCGGTTGTTCCTCTCTGGGTCCTCTAGGAGTGAGGTATTTCGGTGAAGTTATTCCTGAGGGGAAGGAAGCTCTGCTTGGTGGTTGAAGACAGATTGATGGCATACATTTGCCGGAAAAACACGTAGGCTAAGTTTTTTAGAATACAGGCTGTATATTAACATTTTTAAAATAAATTTTTATTAGAAACGAATAGAAAAGCCCAGCTATGAAGGACTGATTAGGGGTCTCACTTAACCAGGGAAAAGCCTGTGGCGTCAACATCGTATCATTCCTACAAGGATGTCACTTTAATTAAACCCAGGTTTAGACTTCTCCTAATCGACAACACCACAAGAATTTATTTTAGGCTATGACTTTCAGAGTTCCTTTACGCCAAGCATTGTTGAGGGATACAAATTGAGTGTGGCTTCGCGAGAGTAATGCACGAGAATTGGTTCACAGTGGATTTGGACCAACCAATTAGGAGGGCAAGGGATAGAACTGAAGTGGTCGTTATTCCCCGGAACTGTATGAACTGGGTGGGATCGGAATACATATATGTTGTAGGTGGTTGAATGTTTGGGAAGGTGGTGGAGGGTGGTGAAGTATGGGGTCTTCGCTAGTTATGATGAACTGTGGAGATGTGGGGGGAAGTCATCTAATTGTATAGGGTGATCAGGGATATTAATGAAAATTTGATCTATCGATATTTAGGAGGATATGTGATCTAGAGGGGGGGGATGTTGTTTGGATTACATATGTTGGTTTTTTTGTTAATTCTCACATAGTAGAAGTGTTAACAGCAATAAATAAATTATTGCAATGAAAATAGGTTACATATTGTTTGATTATTGGGTGGCACGGTTTGTAGGAGTTGGTGGGAAATTTGAATTGCATTGGATTGCTTACGCTCGTACGAAATAGATGTTATTGTTACATAAGTTGGGTAGAAATTGTTAATACCCAGGTTAATGTACATAGGTTTAAAGTGTTAGTTAGAGTGGTTAATGGGTATGTTAAGTTGGTTGTGATGAATAGTTGGATTGATTGGACTTTAATTGGTGAAAGTTTGTTTGTTTGGTAGTTGTAGAGAGAGGATGAAAAACAGTGTGACATTGAGATAGATAATATTGTACTCCACACGTATAATAGTGTAAAATGAAGTAGTAGTTTGATTAGAAGGATTTAGATGATGCCACGCCATGTTTCAGCTAGACTGGGGGTGGAGTGATTACCGAGTTTGCAATAAGGAATAGTGTGCATCGTAAAATAATGGGATTGACTTGTTTTGCTTGTATGGGTATGGGGGTGAGTGGGGGTTGGGTCTGGGACATTGCATTTATGCAAAATTTGGTAGTGGTCAACCTTTTGGACTCAACTCAGTTCTTGTTGGAAATGGAATTATTCAATTTGTCTTCATTGATCACATAATGCTGTTGAAAGAATTCAGTATGTTTGAGCAGTTTTGCCATCATAGCATTTATTAATGGTTCTCATGGCCAAAGCTTATTCGTTTTTGCAGGGTTGCAATCATACAAAATAATAACCGATATTGCTCTAAAATTGAAACATCTTTGAGGATTTGTCCCCCGAACTCTGGTAAATTCATGTAAAGTCTGTAGTAGAGAAATCATCACCTCTAGCTGGCTAGCTAGTATCAAGATCTATTACTCTCGATTCAAAATACAGCATTCCCCATCTACCCACTACCCGGCCACACATTATCTAATTGGTGACCGTAATTGGACAAGTCCTCTAAAAAAAAAGAGCAGAGCGAAGGATGGATCAATTAATGGAAAATTTCAACAGCTGGGTGTGGAACTTACAACAACAACCACAGAACCAACCCGTAATTACACAACCATGCAGCCCCAGGACAGACAAAGAATGGAAGGTCCAAAGAAAATAATAGCGCCTAAGAAAATTACTGAAAACCCTACAGAAAAAATGACACTACGCGAAATTCACCACAGGTTAGATCCATTGTCAGCCGTTCGATGGAAACATGAAAAAATTCAGAAGGGATGGTTGTCTTCTGACATGGAAAAAAATTTGGCGGCACTAGCAGAGGGCAACACGGATGAAGAAAAAAAGAAATCGCTCGGTTAAGTTCTGATTCGTACGTGACCTGATTTTTTAAGAAGGAAGTTCCCAGCAGTACCCACAGAAACCTAACGGAGTCCCTAAAAAAAGATGCTCACCCTGAGATTTGGGGAAATATTAGGACAAAATTGCATGCTTGGTCAGTCCTTTAGAAGCATGAACAGGGAAAGAGATGAGCGGTTACAACTTTTTGGAGATCGATTTCCTCTATATGGCTGAAGAGGCATTTGTGCGGAGAAATCCTACCACACCTGTTTGATGTAGAAATTACAGTTAGTGGGGATATTTTGCCGATGCCTTCTTAGAGCGGAATAAAATATCAAGAAGGGCCATCTTATTAGAAAAGACACCAAAGACTATTGCTGAAACAATCCAAGCAAGCAATAACAGGAGGAAAATCTTCACCGAAGGTTCTCAACAAAGAGCAGGTAGGGAAACCCCGTCCAGAAATTATAGGGACTATGATGAAGCATGAGCCTTTGGAAAGTTGACCATGTCCAGGAGGACATTGGGAACTCGCCCACGACAACAAGATGATAGGCCTCGCAATTATAAGGATCCCCCCACACTGAGGCAAAATCGAAGTCAATAATGTCAATCCGAACGGATGCTCTCACATGCGGTAGGCTCGGACATGGGTACAAGTCCTGTAGAGCAAAATTACCATCAATGCCACTCATTCAGAAGGGGGGGGGGGGGGGGTGAGGAGGGCTACCAAACTAACAACCCGGCACCACCCCCACGTGATTACACCAGAAATCAGTTATACAGAGGCGCACTACAAACCTCATGCGTCAGGGAACGGCGCGCACATTCACTAACAGGACCATTAGTGAGGGGCAACAATCAACAGAAAAAGAAAATTGTGGTCCAAAACAAAAGAAAAAGACTTCACAGAACAGAAGTAATTGTCAAGTGGGCCCATCCAGTAAATTTCAATATGAAGAAATGTTGCATGATGGGAACTAAAAATAATCCGGACCCCCAGTTCCTTGAATAATGTCTATTCAGGGCCAACAATATAGGGCAATGGTAGATACGAGGAGCCAATCCATCAGACTTAATTAGGTTCCAGTGTTCAAGAGGATCCAAAACACGTTAGTTACGATGTTGATCCGTCCAAAAACCACTCCTGAGCTTAGTCACGGGACAAAGACTAAAATTTCAGTGTTGGGACGGCATGGCCCCCTAAAATTTTTCCTTAGGCGAAAACAAATTTGACATCCCATTTGTTATCACTAAAGGATGTCTAGAATCTTATCTAGGGAGAGATTTTTTTTAACAAACAAAAGTTCGTATATACTATGACCTCCACAAAATCAAAGTCAAACAAGAAAGTACATAGATCGCCAGGACGATATCCACAATAGCGTCTTGGTAAGGCTGACATGCTCCCCATAACGGTGTCTTCCAAAACGCCCTGGTTTCATAGCAAAAGGCAGAGTAAAAAATTCTAAAGTACAATAACATCACAGGGCTAATCAATTCAAGTACAGGCCCTAGGCAGAAGAAAAGCATTATTGATTGACCCATTGTTGCAAATTACAGAGGGAATCGCATGAAGTCTCGAAGTCCAGAGATTTCCCTCAACATGATATGAATATGATCCGAAAAACTACCACTATAAAAAAGAGGCACAGTTTGTAGCGCAAGTGGATACGTCAACAATAAAGACAAACCAAAACCAATATAGAGCGACCAATCCACAAATTGTCTCAACCACCCCCACTGGACATAATACACGAAATCCGCAGTACAAATAACCAAAGTACACGTGAAAGTAAACAGTTATAAGGCTTAGTGCAGAAAAAGGCCGTAACATCAGTCAGAGCAGAGTTATGGTTTACACCACAGCATACCCATACCCAGATGGCAGAAACGAACCAGTCCATACATAAGAATGAGAAAGGCCAACAGTATGTAAAATGACTATAATTACTCATTCTTGGCGCCCCAGCACACCAAGAGATAAGATGAAGTGCTGTATATCACAAAAAAAGGGGGGGAGTAAACAGAGAAAACAGAAATTGTCTTTGCCAGTCGAGGATTATCCAAAGCGACGAGACAGTGATACATTGCCCCATTGGAGTGTATCAATGTAACTCAAAAAAACAGGTTGGCGTATGAATAAAGTCCCAAAACAATTTTGAAATTTCCGAGGGGAAATGGATAAGAATTCTGTATATGACTTATACCACCGGAGGATACTATAGCAGCAAAGTTGGGAAACAGAAAGAATGAAAAAATTTTCGCCCAGGGAATAGAAGGACAGCCCTATAGCACAAAAAAGAAGAAAAATAACAAGTAACGTACCGCAGATAAGCGCAGTTACGGCAGAAATAATCAGAAAAAAATGGCACCAACAACGACTACCCCAGGAAATATAATAAGAAATGGAATATACAGTAAATGCAGTTGACAAATGGAAATGCCAAACAAGTTACATGGGCAGAAGTAGACAGTACCAAAGCACAGCCCAATTAGGTAAACGACAAAGAAACTACGCAAAAGAAAGCCACATACCAGGAGCAAGCGATTTTTCACAAGATGCAAGAAAAAATGTCCCAAAAATTATGGGAAATGAAACGGAGGCATCAAGACAGACCAGAGATATCATGTAGCAGATCATAAATACAAAGAGAGAATAAGCTCAGTTACTTGCATCCCTGAATGCCACAGTAGATAATAAGCAACGTTTGAAAACGTTTGTAGAAAAGCACCAAGATGCATTCGCACTCAATGACATGGAATTAGGCAGAACTAACGACTGTCACAATGGACATTACAAACAACCACAGAGGAGCCCAATTACACATGAAACCACTATCATACGCCCTTGAAAAACAGAGAACTCGTGGAAAGGTCTATAAATGAAATGCTACAGGCAGGAATCATCGAAAGATCCCGTTCCCAATGGTCCTCACCCATAGTGATCGTAACAAAGAAAGACGGCTGCAGTCGCTTTTGCTGCGACTACCGTGCCCTTAACAAAATCACAAAAGTCATTTCCTCCCCCCTCCGCAGGATAGACGATCTACTTGCGACGTTAGGAAAGTCTACATACTTTACCACACTTGATGCAAGGTCAGGCTTTTGGTGCATCCCCATGACACCTGAGGCAAAACAGAAATCCACATTCTGTTCACATATGGGGAAGTTTTTCTGGCAGGTTTATGCCATTTGGTCTAAAAGGGTCTCCAGCCAACATATATGTCACTCATGGATGAAGTGTTAAAGGGTCTACATCCATTTGCCCTGGCATACATAGACGATATCCTGATACATACCGCAGGCACGATGGAAGACCACCTCCGCAAGGTTGAACAGTGTTTGATAGACTCAGGCATCACCAAATAAAGTTAAAAACTGTCGAACGTGTGAGTTGGCGTAAAAGACAGAAACAAATTATTTAGGCTTTGTCATCAATAGACATGGCGTCAGACCCTGTTGAAGATAAAGTATCAAAGCCATATGAGAAAATGCCTAGCCCCCAAGAACGGTGAGACAAACACGCTCGTTTATTGGTACAAATAGGGTAGTCTATTAGAGGGCGCCACATCATCAATTTCTCCAGAGCAGCAGAGCCTTTGATAGCCCTTACCCGCAAGTATGCACGCTTGAAATGGACAGAAGACTGCCAGAGATCCTTTGAGTATCTAAAAAATGCCCTAACCACCATCCCACTGCTTGGACAACCAGATATTTCTCAGCCCTTGATACTATACGCCGATGCCTCAGATAACGCACTTGGTGCTTGTTCGGTCCAACCTGTAGTTGAAGATGAAACTCCCATCCTCCCACACATTCCAAATGAGAAACCCCTTGCCTTCCTACCCCACGCATCGACAAAGTCACAAAAACGGTGGACCACCACTGAGAAAGAAGGCATATGCTATCACTATGCAGTAACAAAAGTTTGACTTTTACGTCAGAGGAACTAAAAACTCATTATAAGAACTGATCATCAACCTTGGTCAACTGGCTCACCAAAAACAGAAGAACCGCCAAAGAAGTTACAGACATGGGCAATGAATTTACAGTCCTACGACACCACTATCGAACATATCCCAGGCGAAATGAACACCTGTGCAGACCTCTTATCCAGGATTAAATATGATGATGAAACTGAAGTGAAAACAAATAGAGTCAAAAATGATGGCACATCCTCAGAGATTGACGAAATTGAATGCCTAAAGAAATTAATGAAATTACTTCATCAAGTCGAAGAAGTACTCTCAGATTCTGCCCACTCAAGTAGAAGAAGAAAGCCAAGAAGATGTTTGACATGAGAGTAGTAGAAACAGGAAAGATGCAGAAATTTGTCAAAACTGCTCACATACGTGAAAGAAAACCCCACAAAAAGTAAAGATTTTACAGTACAACACCAACGGATGGAGGCTCTATACTATATTGATCAGAAACAAGAAGGGAACACTAAGAAAAGTCATTTCCAGCACATCTAGTCCAGAAGTACTGCTACAGTTTCATGATAACAACGGGCACATGGGAAGGACAAAACAATTGATGTCATAAAGAAAAGGTATTATTGGCAAACTTTCTACAAGGAACATTACAGAATATGTAGCCACCTGTAGGAAACATGTAAATATTGAGAAACATGAAGCCACATTTAATTCCCCTTCAAGAAATGCAACCTTCCCATTACCCATGCAAAACAGTGAGCATTGACTTATCAGGGTCCTTACCCACTCACCCAATCAGGCAACAAATACCTCCTGCACATAGTTGACCAATACTCTGTTTGGCCAGAAAGTTACCCACTCAGTGATGCCACATCGCAGTCCATCACGCAAATTTTTTTACAAGAATTCATTCCCAGGCATGGCTGTCCGAAACGAATCATTTCAGACAACGGTAAACAGTTTATAGGTAACCCATTTAAAGCCACCTTACACCAGCTGAATATTGAGCATACTACAACCACTTATTATTGCCCAAATGCAAATGGCAGAAATGAACGCATGCACGCCACCCTACATGATATTATTAGCAAATATATCAAGGGGAACCACCAATACTGGGACCTATACATTAACCAAGCTCTTGAAGCCATCCGAGTAAACGTGAACGATACCACAGGAATGTCACCCTTTCTCATGCTATACGGAAGAGAACCAAACTTTCCGTTAGACACCCTACTTCGCGCACAAAGAAAATACATCGGAGAAGACCCCATCGAAATAATCCTTCAAGAAAAGTATAAAGCTCACCAGATTGCACAACGAAATACGCAGATGGCATTTCACAAGAAAACGTAACACCATCATAAATCAGCTAACCTACCACCGTACAAAACAGGTGACAGAGTATACTACAAGAACCATGTACGCAGTTCAAAATTCGATGCCCGATGGTTAGATGGCTACAAAATCATGAAACAAACTACGCCTGTAAACTTCATTATTTGGAATGAAGAGCAACAACACCAAACAAAAGCTCACGGAAAACAAATGAAAATTGATAATCACCGGCCCAATCCGCCTCTGACGACAAATACAAGACCAGTCAGAAAAAGCCACCCTAAATTATAATCCATCCAGCACAGATTCGTCTGACATATCAGAGTCAGAGACGACAGACTCTGAATTTTACCAAGACGACCACATACCCAGACCACCCACAGATGAAATACATCGAGCAAGACAACAACGAGACTCGTCCGAAAGCGAAGAAGATATCCCACCACTTGAATTACGTAATAGACTACAAGACAGAGACCAGCGCATTAGAAATGAAGAAATCATGCCACAGACGTCACACGATGACAACACGAAAACACCTTTTATCCACACTCAAACTTACTCCCGCGGTGATAAATCGTCAGCTGATACCTATCACACCCCCAGTTCAGGCAGTTCTAGTTTTAACACTAGTGAAAACCAAACACTGCTATACCACAAGAACAAGATTGCTCGTTCAAAACAATCAGATCCTGAAGAAACTATACCCAAGCAGATTGTTGAACCATATACAAGCGATCTTTATGGAGACGAAACAGAACAAGACAGCATAGCTTTGTCAGACCCCAACGAACATACTGACAGAAATATGGTTGAATTATACCAACAAGAAACAGACATTGATACAGCTAGTTCCATTGAAAAACCAGTGATGCGGATAGTACATTATTTGTACCAGTCAGCTCCAGCGTCAAACGCGCCTATAAAACAGAATCTGATGACTCAATCCCTAGCAACAAAATTCCGCGTATACAGCACAACTATATCAGACGAAAGATTCTAAAGGAACGCAATCATTTTCCAAAAAGAAGCCGAGAAGCGTTAGCCACATCTCAACTGGTCAAACACTACAGTGTGCAAATTACTGTGCCCATTGTAACCGGTACTAACGTTCAGCACAACCAGGTCAGAAGAAAAATCAAGGCGAAACATATACCTGCCTCAAAACCAACAGATGTTCCAGCCATACAAACCCTAACCACAGTAAAACCATCACCGCAATCCATTCGTCAATGTCCTCAGTGTCCCAACAATCAGCAAATGCAGTGTCGTCGCCTATCACACCCGTCACCCCTCCTACTCAGTATGATGCTCGCCTATCCAGTCGGGAAATTGCAATGCTCGAGGCGATGAAGGAATTCAAAGAACTAGCGAAGCTGTTCTGAAAAACACGCCCAGGTGTTTTATGTGTTCGCAAATCCGAACACGGTCATCGCGAATGTGCACTTAATTTTTAACAATGTACTAACTCTCCCCATGTACTCTACTTTCAGTCTTGGACAGTTCAAATGACTTGCTTACAGACTAAGATGTCAAAGCCTCACTGAGAAAGCTATTTTTCCAGCCTTAGAATAATGATCCCCAGAAAGAAATCAAGACCAGCCCACGGAGGATTCTAGTTAGACATTTTTATTTGGATTATTGAAATAAAGATGACACAGATGATACAATGTTTTTGTTTACAGACACCCTCATTTAGTTACAGACATTTTCTAAATATTTAGAATGTTACACAACCTTACCTATAACACATGTGTCACACTATTTTGTTGTAACATGGATCTACACTTTTGTAACTGATCATATTCCACACTTCCATTCACCAGACATGTATTATGTTTATATGCCACCCTCACACATTTTGAGGATCATAAGCCAATATTGTAAAACATTGACTGCCCTGAGGTTAGCAGCTGAAGAAGAAAAGAAAAAGAGAAACTAAATCACCCCCATTACCAGTCATACACCCCACCAGCTTGATCCCTGATACTGCCTATCACAAATACCCCAATGACATTTGCGCATGCTGAATTTCTGCAAATGAAAAATCCCTTGAGAGCATTAGTATATGCTAACCCCTGATTGAACACATTACACCTATTTGTTGATGATGCCTTTGCCCATGTAAAAGAAATAGCATTTGCACATGCTGACCTAGCAAATAAACACCCCATTACCACATGATAACCACTAATGACACATGAGATGAAGAAGCAACTGGTTATGTATGATGAAGATGCCATTTTATATTAAGGTGAAACTTTATGTTGTCACAGATGAGATTTTGTTGAAATGTTTATGCACAAAATCCCCCACATTAACATTGGAGGGATAATCTTATTCTTTCGTGGTCACGAGATAAGACAAGGAGATAATAGAATATTGGATGAATCCCATGGAACAAATCAGAGCAGATGATTGTTGCACATACGAGGACCATATTTGAAGTCATTATTGAAGGATTATCAGTAGACAAGAGACACAAATGAATTATGATAATCCCATGGAACCACAGGTACTAAGGACACAAAATAGAGATTAAATAATGGAGAAAAAAAAATAATGACTGAATAATTGCTACACCCAGAGGTAAAGGAAATAGAGATACATCCGCATTTTTGGAGATATCTTTTTTTTTGATTTTTTGCTCATTGCCTTTGTAATATGAACATTGTTGTATAACAAATGACTATTCCTTATCATGAATTACAGAATGTTGTAAGATAGTTAGAATAAATTGACAATGTACTATACTCATAACATACCCATAATTACAGGAGAGAAAATAAATAAATGGTTGATGAAATTGGACATACTGAGATTTGCTCACCCCGAGGATATTGGATAAGAAAATAACGTTATCCAAGGACAGACATGTCACAGATATAGTACATGGACAATTAATAAGGATATATTTCCAGTACAGAATAAGAGGAATAGGAAGGATCCACATTTTAAAATATTGGAGATTCCTCACGATCAATTGAATATTTTTCTTCCTTTCTATGTCACATTTTTTGAGTGATGATCCCAAAATTTTTTTTCATCTCATATTGTCAAAAGTTCTTACATCTCAGTTAAATGTTTCCATAAATAATTGTTTGATGTGTTTTGCATAAATGTATTGCTAGATAAGGTACATAGGGAGTTACTAAGGATGAATTCTCAAGATAACAGGAGGACAAGAATAGATACAATGATATTGGTACACCATAAATGATACATTGGTGTTATGAAAAAAAAAAAAAAGGAGACAAATATAAATTGTATACAAGGATGCCTCGAGAGTGACAACATGGATACGTATTGTCAAAAGTATAAGCAGTTGTCTTAAAAGAGAAAATAAAGTAATACGGAACCCAATGTAGAAAATTCATGATGATTTGGAAACTATATTTTTCTTTTCCCTTATATTTCATAATATGATAGTAACAACATTCGTCTGTTGGTTGCTGAATAAGGTGATGTTTGAAAATTGATGTATGGGAAGTCAAAGAAGATCTTTGAAGAATAAATATATATATAAAATAATATTTCTAGGAAAGAGTTCACAAAAAAAAAAAATACTGTATTGACAGAAAAGAAGGAATGATTAGAAATAACTGACTAATGGACAGGATCACCACCAGACGTACAGATATTGGAGACAAACATCACATATTTTGAAAAAAAAAATGTAATATAGAACATTTTCTACAGTGACGGACTTAGAACGAGGTTATACACTTACCATTTGGAAAATGTCTATAACAAGGAAACATTCAGATAGATAAATAAGGATAAGCCATGAGGTTTTAATGCTTTTATTGTGAAAAATGATTACTTATAAAAATGATGCTGGTTGTATTATCGTCTGATAAATATGCATATTATGTTTAGAGATGTTTTCTACATGTAATATTGAGCAAGTGGCTCATTCACTGAAAAAAAGGGAAGATGATGATGATGAGTACCCATGAAAACATTGGCTATTTTATGAAAGTGGATTACCATTACCATAGGAATTAGAGATTTTGGACATTTCTTGGAATATTGCAGAGTACTTGGGAAATAGAATAAATAAGTACACAAAAAAAAAAAAAAAAAAAAAAAAAAAAAAAAAAAAAAAATTTGTTAAGTCTTGCAGAATTATATATGGAGCAAACAACAGGAACAGAAAAGAGATAACACCCCCACCATTCCACCATATCCAAGAGAATGTAATCAACTATATTTTTGAATGAAATGTAATAGATTATGATAATCCAGCCAAGTTCTGCAAATAAGATAGTTTATTGTTCATTCACCAGTGTTGCCACTCGTCACATTTTTTTTAGTGATGACCTTATGAGTGTTTTGCAGATTTTGTTGGGCAGTGTTGCCAATTTGTAAATTTGGTGAAAAATATTATGATGTCATGAATAAGTTACACTTTTTGAAGTTGATGTCCACTACTAGTTTTTTTTTACATAGCAGACGACCTCATATAGACATAGGACCCCAGTATAGGAATTAAATTAAATTTTTTTGGAAATATTTTTGGACTTAGAAAAAAATTTTTGAACTTTAAAAATTTTTTTGAACTTAGAAATTTTTGGGGATGGATTTTTGTTATTGATAGTACTCAAATGTCTCCCTACGGGATACATTTGCAGGGCCCCGGGATCTGTATGTAACCGCGTATACCGTAAGTTTTTAGATACAGGCTATATTAACATAAAATAAATTTTTATAGAAACAGAAGATTAAAAAAGTCTTGGCGCAGATGTTTAATTAAACCAGGTTAGCTTCCTAACGCCACGCATTTATTTTAGGCTAAGCTTCGCTTCCTTACGCCAAGCATTAATGAGGGTAGCTTCGCTTAAGCTAAGCATTGGTCACGTGATTTTCCACCAATGGTTAAGCTGAGTTTTTTTTCCCCGGAATGAACAGGAGAGATGAAGCCATTTTTTTAGTCAGTATGAATTCAGAGCGGTGGAGACAAGACGTAAGTCTCTTTGCTCAGTGATATTCTATAGAGGAGATTGACTTCGCACAATCAATGCAAATGTGTAACTTCGAAATGTGGAATGTGATAATTTGTTTGTGAGTTCATGAAAACTGTAAGTATTGCCAAATACTGCATGAAATAACGGTCAGAGCCCACGGTCATAACTGAAACGGAGCTACGCTCGAAAACTGGGTAAAGAATTGTAAACCCAGGTATATATCTGAACCTTTTACTAAGAATGAAGGTCCTTAAGCTGAGAGAAAGTCAAACCAAGGAATACTAATGAAATAAAGAAAGTTTGGCTCTTCATTGAAATGAAGAGATAAGAAAAACGTGAAAATCTAGACCACATTAACAAATAAACGAAGGAACACTAGAAGGATAGAAGAGCCACGCCATGTTTTAGCAACTTGAAAAGATTACGAGATGCAATAAGGAATATTGCATCATTAAAATAATACATTGACTTTTTATGCTTGTTTATTGAATGTCAACATGCCATTATGCAAATTTGGTGTGGTCACCATTTGACTCAACTCAGTTCTTGTTGGAAATTGAATAAACATTTGTTTCATTGAACACAAATGCTGTTGACGAATCATATGTTTGCAGTTAGCCATCATAGCAATTATTAAAGGTTCATGCCAAAGCTAATCGTTGCAGGTGCAACACAAATAATAACCATATGCTCTAAAAATGAAACATCATAGAGGATTGTCCCCGAACCTGGTAAATTCCTGTAAGTCTGTAGAGAGAAATCATCACCTCTAGCAGGCTAGCTAGTAATCAAGATCTAATACTCTCGATTCAAAACAGCAATCCCCACTACCCTACCCGGCCACACTGCCTTGTAATGCTATCAGCAGGTTTCCTATCCATTGCCAGCGTCTTCTTCTCGTTTCACTGGCATTTGTCTGGTTCTTGTCATCATTTATACATTGGTGACTTTTTGTCCTACCACTTTAATCTTTCTGTTCTACGCAAACGCCCAATTACGAATGTCTGTAACTTTTGTGTTGTTGTTTATGTTGTTCTTCATGTTTCACAGCCATACAATAGGATTGAATTAACATTTGAGTTGGAGATTCTTATTTTTTTTTTGGACTTAATTTTCTCATCTTCGTCTTCTTCTTCCATCCTTAGCCATCAACCAGCAAAGCAGTATGTGGCCAGTACGCCTAGTGGCGTCTTAGGGCAACAACAAATTGATCAATCTATTGCTGTTTCCACCACGCCTAGTGGCGTCTTTGTGGAACAAAAACAGACCAAACAATCTATCATTGTTTCCGTAATCAGATTGGTAATTTTCTCATGATCTCCATATATTTCCCAATGCAACGAAGGATCCCCTTGCTTTTTTGTATTCTTATTTTTCTCCATTTGTATACAGTTCCGACACAATTTATCCACTGAACTTTAGTCCCACATGTCGTTCTAGAATTTTGTTGTGTGTGTGTATGTGGTTTCTATTTTTTTAAATGAACTGTTTATCCATAAATGTAGTGATGGTTCTTATAAACCTCCCTGATTGTTTGACCTTTCCATCTCCGCTGTTCTGGCTGAAAGAGCAGCATTTTTTTTCCTGTCCTGGTAGTCTTAAAAATATTAGACATCTGCTTGTGAAGATATTTCTGAAACACAGTGACTAGAGTTTGCAGTTTGTTGTCTCGCTCCTTGTTCATATTGCTATCCTAACCATGTAACTGCCGTTATACGGCTCTCCAATATGTTTATGTGGCCCTGTAACCCGCTGTTATTAGCTATTAAGGAAATTGATTTAATGCTAAAATGTAATGAACTATCTTGCAATATAATACATTTATATACATATTATGTTCGCAAATATTTTGTAAACAAAGTATTTCCTTTTTTAAGTGCTTAAGGAGAAGTCATTTTTGAGTTACTTCCCTTGAAAGGAGTTCCGTCATCTTCGATCGGATTCCGCGGACGAATCTAGGCCTACTGCGATTTATTCTTTGCCTGGGTAGGAATAGATTGTTCTTGCTTCAGTATATCTATGGCCTGAATTTATACGTAGTGTTTGTATGAGTAGGACGAGTCTGTCTTATATATGGATATCTTTACATTTCTAAGTCGAACTATGTTGGTTGTCGCTAGAAAAGGTCAAAGGCTATGCAGCGGAAGTATCGCTAGCAGGGGGTGTGATTCATGGCTGTCATCCTGTCGGGATGTCGAATTTTGTTGTAGCCGGCTTATCGCCGAAAAGTGATCTATAAGTAGATGGGGAAAAGTGATAGTCATTTAGACATGTTGTATGTACTTTACCCCAGTGTTTATTCTCTTTTGCCAAGGAATGGCAAAGTTATATTTCGCATAGAAAGGTAAAACCACAATTTATTATGAACTTGGGCTTCGCCATCGTTGTCGATAAGCAGATGCACAGTGGTACTTTTGAAAAGAATATTTATTCAAAGGAAGATGACATTCCTATGTATCAGCACTAGATTATATGATATTATTCAATTACCTCTATGATAGAAGCTATGAAGAAATGAGGACATTTAACGAATGACCAATTTTGGTCTGTATCCAATAGTGAGTGAAGCTCACGAGAGAAGCACAGCCATGTTGAAATCCATATACTTTGTATTTATCGAGTGAGAAAAAGGGATGCCTGTACTATCGCTCGATGAACCAAGAGATCACTGCTACATGTGAGAACCCATGTCTGGGATTCCTATATCTTTATGAAAAATATATATATTGAACTTTACGTGAAGGGATATTCGCTAGACGAGGTTAGGTCTAGGAGCCTTCCTATATATTGGTTATGGTCTGACGTGCCCAGTCAGTAAAGCCAGATGATTTACATGATGGAACTCTGAATGCTTATTTACGAATGCTCCATTATGATATTTGCCAAGCATGAATGCTAACTTAAGATGATATTCCTGTGATCAACATTATGCTGTCTATGTCGACATTTGTTCCTGTAACCATACACGTACTGTCCAAGTGTGCGTCCCATTAAATGTTATAAAAAGACCACCGTAGTTCCAGTACTTCTTGAATTCGAACAGTGTGAGTATGAGTGATGTACTACCAACCTGTCAACTCTATCGAATCATTCTACCATTCGCGTTCTGACATTCATATACACACTCATGTCTACACTCACATTCTTGTCGGAGCCTCATCACGTTCCAGGACAAGATGACCTGTATGACCAAAACTGTGCTGGGTTTAATGAGTTGACAATCGTTACACTTTACTACACCAGTCCCAACATCTACATTTATCAACTGGTGGACATTCACGGCATTTAACAAATAAAGCGTGATTTAACAACTACTGGCCAGTATGAGTTTAACAACTGGATTTAACAACTGGTGTGCCAGCTTCCTGGGTCAACCTGCACAGTGACCATATTGAGAAGTAAACTACTGAGACCAGACGTTCCTTGGGGTCTGTTACGACACACAAATACATCAACAGTACAACTCTACAGTGATGTCAGCGTGACCTGTCCTGTCGAGAGTATGCAGTAACTAGGTCAGCGTTTGTTGACATTTGGTTCGTTGGACATTTGCCATACAACTGACAGTGTTACACAGCAAGCTTGGTTGAAACATAGAACATTACACATCAGGACTGGAGAATATTTGACAGTGTTTGCGAAAGGAAATGTTATTGAACTGAGAAGTCCTACATCGATTGTTATCATTCACATCAACGATGGAGCTTCTATTTCTGTGTTGAATTTAAAATAATTAGACCAGAAGTATTTGTTTAATAAAGTACCACAGTACTGTACTATTAGGCAGTGTAACTGAGCCTTCTTTACAACACATTCTTTCTGCAACACTCTATTTACATCATATTGCCATACTATTTATGCATTTATGTATTTATGTTTAAATATTTATATGTGATATTTGTTTGTATCCAGCGGGTTGTTGTTTTGGTTGGGCGGTGTCACACAACAGAGTATCCCACGTAATAGAGGGTCTGATGTGTGCGTTTCTATAGGTGCAATTTTCTTGATTGAAAATTTGCTGCGACAGCTGTTGCTATTAGTGTTAGCTGTGAAGACTGTACTCATTGTTGTTTTTGTAATATTCCTCTGTTCTTTAGTTTGTTTTGATTTGTTTGTAATTTGTTGGTCTACCCTATTCTATCTTTCAGTTCTATTCTCAATTTATATTTATATACTGTGGCGTTATTTGTATTTGTTATCCTCTTGCGGTTTATCTTTTATTGTTTTTTCCCATTTGATTTATTTCATTTCCGCAAATGTTTTCATGTTCTTCTGTATAACTGTTTTGTTTTTGTGCCTGATCGACATACACTATTTAAAATATAGTTGATCATATAAATTGATGTACAAGAATCAACTGATAGTTAATTGCTATTACTAAAGGTACACAGTTGATGATATAAAACACTATTTCTGGTGCACTGCACTTATATTATAGAGTGAACCAGCAACTTATAGCTGTTATTATATAAGGATTTATACAAGACCTTTGTAAGGCTTGTTTCCCACAGTGATTGGGATAGTTAAGTACTATTTTCCACAGGTTACAAAGTTATCATACAAGGTCTTTGATTAAGACTAAGAAAGTGAATTTATTTACTTTTGCAAATTACTGATCTTATTAGACAAGATGTCTACATTAGATTATTTTATCACACAAGGCAAGGTTCTTGATAAGACTGGTCAGCAATTAGAAGAATGGGCAGTTGCTCAATATGACAAAGCATTAGCTGCTGAAGAAAGAAAAGCACTGATTGAAGAAAAGAAATTAGCAGCTGAGGAGAAAAGATTAGAAGCTGAGGAAAAAAAATTACAAAGAGAGTATGAACAAAAGAAATTGCAGATACAGACTGATGAAAAAAGATTCCAGATGGAAATGGAAAAAAGAGAAAAGAAAAGATGAGGCTGCTGCTGAAGAGAAAAAATTACAAGCTGCTGCTGAAGAGAAAAAATTACAAGCTGCTGCAGAAGAGAAAAAATTACAAGCTGCTGCAGAAGAGAAAAATTACAAAGAGAAGCTGAAGCTCAAGAGAAAAAAGCAATAAGAGAACATGAACACAAAAAAGAACTTTTAGCATTTGAGTTAGAAAAGTTAAAGTTAACAAACATAAGTGATGGTAATCAAGCATCTGGTGGTAATGGTAAACCCTTTACTTACAAGGTCAAGGTACCAGCGTTCAACCCTTCCAGTGATGACATAACATTCTGGCTAAATAGATTTGAACGCTCGTGTCGAGCCCATAATGTGGACAAATCACAATATGCTAACCAGTTATCAGAGAATCTGAAAGGTGATTCTCTGACTAGTTTAAGTTTGGTTGAAGAGGCTGACAAAGATAACTATGATGTTATTAGGGCAGCCTTATTAAAGAAGTATCAGTTGTCTGAAGAGGGTTATCGGAAGTTGTTTAAGACAATGGTGCCTGAGGCAGGTGTAGAATTCTCAGAATTCATTGCAAGGACACGTCTTACATTTGATCGTTGGATTGAGCTATCCAAAACAGAAAAGACTTATGAAGCCCTTATGGACTTGATACTCAGAGACAAGATTATGTCAAGTATAAATAAACCTTTCCTCGAATTCTTACATGAGCGTAAACCTAAGTCTCTAAAAGAAATGGAACAGTATTGTACCCAATACGTCACTGCACATCCGGACGTAGCTATTAGCAACAGTAAGGTTAAAGAAGGTTTGCCAGTTGCTTCTGCAACACCATACAACCCTAATCACTCTCACAAATTCCAAGGACCTCAAAATAAGTTTAATAAAAAAGGTAACTATTACAGTTATCAGAACCAAGGTAACCAATCATTTCAGGGTTCTTCTTCGAATACCTGGAGAAGAGCTGACAGCCCTCGATTCAGGGGTGGTCATAATTACAGGAACTTTCGCAAAGGA